>CM053769.1:197329512-197388241 GCA_028658325.1 Potorous gilbertii
GATACAACACAGACCTTTGCTCTGTGAACAATCTAATGTTGGTGGGAGGTGGAGGTAGGATATGGTGGGAAGGGAATTCACACTAATAACTCTGAAAAAAATGGTGAATGTGACAAGGACAAAGGAGAGATCCAAGCTACGGAATAAATGAGATACCATTTTCATTTGAGGGAGTGAGAGGGAGGAGGAAGACAACTGATTTCCTGGAGGTGACATCTGAGTTGGTCCTTGATGAGTAAAGGAAGAAATGCTAACATTTTGACTACCTTCTTAATAGAACGTAAATTCCTTGAAGGCGATGACCTTTTATTTCTCTTCCTTGTATCCTCAGTGCCTGGGGCAGCTAGGCTGTACTGTAGGTAGAATGTAGTGCCTGGAATCCAAATCTGGCCTCGTACACTCACTAGATGTGTGACCCTATGCAAATCATTTAATCCTATTTGCCTTAGTTTCTTTCCTGTAAAATGAACTGGAGAAAGAAAGAGCAAACCACTCTGGTATCCTTGCCAAGAAAGCCCCAAATGGGTTCATGAAGAGTCAGATGACTGAAAAACAAAATCTCCATGTCCAGCACAATGCCTGATACATTGTAAGTACTTAATAAATGCTTCTTGCAGCTGGATTAATTTGGGAAGTGTGAGTCCATTACAAGAATGGGAAGTGGAATATGTGACCAGACACAGGAGAAGTCCATGCCAAGATGAGAAAGAACAGTGCCAGTGGAGATGTCAGACAGAACAGGGTGGAATCAGTTTCAGGGGGGCCTGATATAATTGTCCGGCAATTCAAGGAGTAGCAATAATAGAATTTACTTTCTCTTTCTCTTTATGAATAGGGGAACTAAGTTGAGGAAGTGGTCGGTTATTTCACTTGCTTATAATATTATCTGACCAGATCACAGAATTTAACAATCTTCTTGTGGTTTTGGACAGCACTTCCTTAGAAAACCAATTTATTCACTTATTTACTGAAATTTTTAAAAAATAGGCAGGATATCTCAAAAATCTTCATCTGGTTTAAAGCTTAAAACTATAGGGATACCTCACACATAGAAATGATACTAATCTCAGTAAATAAACAGATAAGCAGACTACCTGTTTCATTGTTCTTCCTCCCCTCAGCAGGCTAGAACAATTGGAACTGATCTTTATCTAGATGGCCTGGGTTATTTTAACTGACCACTGTGTTCTTTCTTCACTATCGCCTATTTGTTCAGTTTCTTTAAATTGCCTCCTTTTCTGGGAATAGGCAAAAAGTAGAGAAAAGAAACTCAAATCTATTGGGCACTGTCCAGGGCCGCCCTGCCAAGCATTTGTTTACCTTTAAGGCCAGTGTGGAATAGTAAATTGAAAATTTCATTGGGCTCTGTGGGAAGGTGCTGGCCTTCATGCTGTATTTGTTTTTCCAAAAGACTCAGTGGAGGAAATATTACTGATTTGACACACTCTAGTAAATGATTATTTGTACATAAGGTGACTATCAGCAGAAAGGCTGATAAGTTAATTGCTGTGTGGTTTCTGGAAGACTTGTGGAAGATTGTGGACTTGCATTTGCTAACTGTGAGACCTTGACCAAATCAATTGAGGTTTATAGATCTTAGCTTCCATAATTTATTTTCCAGTTTCATGTGAAAACAATTTTTAACATTTGTCTTTAAAACTTTCAGCTTCACATTCTCTCCCTTCCTTCCTGCTACCCACCCTCACTGAGAAGGCAAGCAATATAGACTCTACATACACAATCATGCAAAACACTTCCACAATAGTCATGTTATGAAAGACTAACTATATTTGCCTCCATCCTATCCCACCCCTCCATTTATTCTATTCTCTCCTTTGAGAGAATTCCCTCCTCAACAGTGTTTGCTTCTGATTATCCCCTCCTCCCATTTGTCCTCCTTTCTATCATCCCCCTCTCTCTTATCCTCTTCACCCCTGCTCACCTGTAGGGTAAGATTGATTTCCAGATTCAGCTGAGTATGTATGTATTCTCTGCTGAAGCAAAATCTGATGACAGTAAGGTTAACTCATTCCCTCTCACCTCCCCTTCTTTCTCTAAGCTGCAAAAGCTTTGTCTTCCCTCTTTTGTGTGAGACAATTTACCCCATTCTATCTTTCTCTTTCTCCTTCTCCCAGTACATTCCTCTCTCACCCTTTAATTTTATTTTTAAATATCATCCCTTCATATTCAACTCACCCTGTGCCATCTATCTATCTATCTGTCTCTCTGTCTATCTATCTATCATATATCTTCCCTCCAACTACCCTAATACTGAGAAAGGTCTCATGAATTACAAATATCATCTTTCCATGTAGGAATGTAAACTGTTCAATTTTAGTAAGTGCCTTATGATTTGTCTTTCCTGTTTACTTTTTCATTCCTCTCTTGACTCTCACATTTAAAGTCAGATTTTCTACTGAGCTCTAATCTTTTCATCAAGAATGTTTGAAAGTCCTCTATTTCATTAAATATCCATTTATTCCCTGAAGAATTATACTCAGTTTTGCTGGGTAGGTGATTTTTGTTTTTTTTTTTAAATAAGTTAGCTTATATTTAGTTTTCAACATTCACTTCCATAAGTTTTAAATTTTCTCCCCCTCACTCTCCTTTCCCCTCCCCAAGATAGCATGCAATCCAATATAGGCTCTCCATATGCATTCCTATTAAACATATTTTTACATTAGTCATGTACAGAAGAATTAGTTAATCTTGCCTTTGATTCTTAGATATTGACCCTGGGCAATTCCTTTAGCCTCAACTGCCTCATCTGTAAAATGTTGCTAATGCTAGTAGTATCACCTACCTAACAAGATTATTTGGAGAAGGAAATGGCAAACCGCTCCAAGATCTTTGCCAAGAAAACCCCAAATGGGGTCATGAAGAGTCTGACATGACTGAAATTATTAAACAATAGCAAAAACAGGATTGTTATAATGAACAAATGGGATTAACTGTGTTATGTATGTGTATATATTTATGTATATATTATTTGTATATAATATTCATGTATTATATATATGTGTGTATATGTGTATATATTTATGTATATATTATTTGTATATAATATTCATGTATTATATATATGTGTGTATATGTGTATATATTTATGCATATATTATTTATATATAATATTCATGTATTATATATATGTGTGTATATGTGCATATATTTAAAACTTAAAGAGCTTTCTATTTAAATGCTAACTACAGTACTCCCTCATAGCTATTGCCCTATATATCTCATCCCTTTTGCAGCTAAACTCCTTGAGAAGGCTCTGTATTATACTCTCTACAGTCAGACTTCCGATTTCATCATTCAACTGAACTGTCTTCTTTAAAGTTCTAGAAAATCACCAAGTCTAACTGCATCCTCAGTCCTTATCTTTCTTGAAGTCTATGTACCCTTTGACCCTGTCAATCAGCCCCTTCTCATTGGTACTCTGTTCTCTCTAGTTTTTTGTGACATTGTTCTCTCCTGTATCTACCTGTCAGACCTTTCCTATCTCTTTTCCTGGATCTTTACACAGGTCATGCTTGCTAAATTGTATCTCCTCTTTCCCTCCCCTCCTCTCTCCTGATTTGATGATCATTTCTGTGCTGATGATTCTAAGCTCTACTTATCCAGTCCTATCCTCTCTTCTACCGTCTAGACTCGCATATCCAGCTGGAACATCTTAACTCAATATGTTCAAAATAGAACTCATTGTCTTTCCCCTCAAGCCCTCCCCTCATCCTAACTTTTCTATTCCTGTGGAAGGCACCACCATAATCCTAACTAGGTCCTAAAGGCAGAAAGGCAATTTTTTCATTAGTCCCCAATTAACTTCACTATATCACTAATCATCAAATCAGATTTTCCAAACTTTTTCAGTCCTCACAAAACTTCCCATAGTTTCCTATGCATGCACACATGTGCACATACATAAACACACACATACTTTCAACTAAGAGTCTTGCCTTATATTTCACTGAAAAAAATGAGGCCATTTCCTGAGAACTCCTTCTTATTTCTTCCTCCTCATCTCTCATCACTCAGATGCTTTTCAGTGTTTTTCCCATGAAGAAGTCTCCTTACATGAAGTCTTACAAGGTGAAGTAGCTCTTCTCCATGTCAAGGTAAACCTGTCCCATATGCACAAGTAATCCCATTCCATTCTGTTTTCTACAACAGATTGCCTCCTCTGTAATCCCCACTCCCTCACTTATTTTCAGTCTCTTCCTGCCTATTATCTGCTTCTCTATTGCCTATAAACACATCTTTGTCTCTTTTATCCTCAAAAACCTCTCATTTGATCCTTCCATCCCTTCTAACTATAGTCCTATATCTCTTTTGCTCTTTGTGGTCAAATCATTTGGTCATCTATAATAGTTTCCTCTACTTCCTCTCCTCTCATTTTCTCTTTAACTTTCTACAGTAAGACTTCAGACCTCATCATTCACTGAAGCTGCTCTTTCCAAAGTTACCAATGATTTCTTAATTGTCAAATCCAGTGGCCTTTTCTCCTCTTGATCTCTCAGCAAACTTTGACACTGTTAATTACCCTCTTCTCCTTGACACTCTCTTCTCTCTAGGTTTTTATGACACCACTCTCTCCTATCTTTCAAACTCCTCAGTCTCTTTGCTGGGTTTTTATTCACATCATGCTCACTAATTGTAGGTTGGTGCTCCTAAGGCTTTGTCCTAAAGTAACCTCAAGGTCACATGTTGGCCTTCTAAATTCTTAAGTGGGGCCAAATTCCAAATCCAAATTTTACAAAACAAAGAATTTATTTGGATTCGGTCAAAAGGCCTCACTTCAGAATTTAGAAGGCCACATGTGGCTTTTTAAGGCCTCAGCTTCCTCAGCCCTGTCTTATATTCTCCTCTTCTTCCTTGAAATTATTTCACTTGGTGATTTCATTAGCTCCTTTGAATTGAATTATTAGCCCTATGCCGGTGATTATTGCATTTATTTATCCAGCCCTGATCTCTCTCTTAACCTGCAGATTCACATCTCTAACTGCCTATTGCTGAATTTCTTTCTGTTTTCTTTTGTAAATTAAAAAGAAAAGTTACAATAGGCCCCCACATTTTTTAGCTCAAAACAAATGTATTTACTAAGATGGCATAGTAAATAGAGTAGCCATAAAATGTTCTCCCTACAAGTGTTGGATATACTTTCTTATAAATACATGGTATTAGTGGGGAGTGTGAGACTGAGTGTGAGAAATACATGTTAATGAATACATGTGGATAAGAAACTCACACTTCTAGTAGTATAGAATATTGATGTCCTTCCTCTTCTCTTTGCATCCTCATGCTTCCCCCCAAATCTCCCATACTCTTTTCCAGTTTTCCCAGAAGTTTTTGTCAAAGAGTAAGTTCTTATCCCAGAAGCTAGAGTCTTTGGGTTTATCAAGCAGTAGATTACTATAGTCATTGACTACTAGGTCTTGTGTACCTAACTTATTCTACTTAATCATCACTCTATTTCTTAGCCAATACCAAGTAGTTTTGACGATTGCTGCTTTATAATACAGTTTTAGATCTGATACAACTAGGCTACCTTCCCTTGCATTTCTTTTTCATTAATTCCCTTGATATTCTGGGCCTTTTATTCTTCCAGATGAATTTTGTTATTATTTTTCTAGCTCTATTAGATATTTTTGGTTGTTTGATTGGTATGGCAGTGAATAAGTAAATTAATTTAGGTAGAATTTTCCTTTTAATTATAGTAATTTGGCTTACTAATGAACAACCAATATTTTCCCACTTATTTAGATCTGACTTTATTTGTGTGAAAAGTGTTTTATAACTTTTGTGCATATAATTCCTGGGTTTGTATTGGCAGGTAGACTTCCAAATATTTTAATCTGTGTATAGTTACTTTAAATGGAATTTTTCTATCTCTTGCTATAGGGTTTTGTTAGTAATATATAGAAATGCCAATGATTCAATGTGGATTTATTTTACATTCTGCAACTTGCTAAAGTTGTTAATTATTTCAAGTAGTTTTTGGTTGCTTCTCTAGGATTCTCTAAGTATGCTATCATATCATTTGCAAAGAGTAATTGCTTTGCTTCTTCATTGCTTATTCCAATTCCTTTGATATGTTTTTATTATCTTCTCACTAAAGCTAATATTTCTACTACAATATTGAATAATAGTTGTGATCCTTGTTTCACACCCCATCTTATTTGAAATATTTCTAGCTTATCCCCATTACATATAATACTTGCTAATGATTTTAGATAGATGCTACTTATCATTTTAAGGAAAACTCCATTTATTCCTGTGCTCTCTAGTGTTTTTTGATAGGAATGAGCACTGTATTTTGTCAAAAGTTGTTTCTGCACCTATTGAGATAATCATATGATTTCTGTTCATTTTGTTATTGATATTGTCCATCAATTCTGTCAGAAGAAAGATAGAATGATTCAATATAGAGATATGATTAGTCATTGCTTGGGTCAAAAATCTCTTCAAAATTGTTTTTCTCTACAGTGCTCTTATTCTTATCTAAATGGTTTTCCTGGTCCTGTTTTCTTCATTGAGTAGTTCATACTCAGAGTTCTCTGAAATCATTTCTTTCATCATTCCTAACACCATAGTAATATTTAATTACACTCACTTCTTCAGTCATTTTCTAATTGTCTAGGAGGCAATCTAAGACACCTTCCCCTTAGATTCTAATTCGTATCTTTCTCCCTTTTAACCTCTCTTTAGAATTAGGAAATTTGGCCCTTTATCTGGCTCAGCTTGCCAGTTCCAGATAGGGAGCTATGCCCAGCGGCTGCCTGCCTGCCAGGCTCCGTCGGTCTGTCAGTCCAGGCTCCCTGGGAGAGTCATGTGGGTGGGGGGAGGGGGGAATGAGGGAGTGTGCCAGTGCACATGGCACATAGATGATCCAGCATGGGTTCCCCGGTAGAATGGAAGCCCAGTGAGGGCAGGGGTGGTTTTGCTCTGGACTTTGGCTCCTGGGCACCCAATTGGTGACCCGCAGGTAGCAGAGGACCAAGAATCTGTGTCTTCTGGGGGTGCCCAATCTGATAGGGTGTAAGCCCCATGAGGGCAGGGAAAGTGTCAGCATCCCGGTATCTGGCCCCGAATCGGTCACCCCGCAGACTGAAGCTGTTGGACCTGGCTAAGTTTCCCATCCCATCTCATGGAGTTGGAGGGGTAGTGGTGGAAAGGACATCTGGCTGCTGATATCCATCAAGCTCTCAGATACAAGGAGCTGAAGTTGCCTACCAATAATGGTCAGTCTCCTCCAGGTAACCAGGCGGTATTTTGCAGACCTGATTGCTGTTGTTAGCAATAGATTCACTCTTTGCCCCACAGCATGGCATCTTGTCTATTTGCTCAACCTCGTTATGGATCGTTATGACATTTCCATCCAGCATCTACATTTAGTAGCTTTCCTGTTTGCTTCTAGCAAGTAAATTTGAAGAAAAGGAAGATAGTGTACCCAAACTGAGCAACTTAATAGCCTTGGCTGTATGACTAATATGAATCCAGTATTAACAAAACAAAATTTACCACACATGGAATTATTACTGTTAGAAACATTTCAGTGGAACCCCTGCGTTCCAACAGCTGCCCATTTTATCGAGTATTGTCTTTCTGAAGCAGTCCATGAAACAGACCTGCATGATAGCTGGTCAATGGTTTGTTTAGAAAAAAACTGTTATACGTGGCGAAGTATGCTGATTATTTTTTGGAAGTGTCACTGCAAGATTATGCCTTTCTAAATTATGCACCTTCTCTAGTAGCCACTGCTTGTGTGACTTCGTGGAGAATTATTCTTCGTCTCTTCCCAACATGGCCTACTAGACTACATTGCCTGACTGTCTACTCTTGGGATTTCCTGGTGCAGTGCATTGAAGGATTATTGATTGCCCATGATAATAATGTAAAAGAAGTAAACAAGCAAAAAGGACAACCTGGCCCAAAGCAAGTCAGCTGAGTGTGTTTCATCCTACATCCCAAACTACACGACCAGTCCACATTCAGCAGTCTCAGTATCTCCATCAAGCACATCAGACCTCCCTGCAGTATCATCATCCAGTGTCAGAGCAACAGAACTGTCCACAGATAGTATCTACCAGCACTCACATCTCAACCTACACATTACAGACTTGTCCAAGTGGCTTACAAACCAGCGTTCAGGGCCTTGGGCACATGCAGACTGATGCTAGTATGTCACTGGCAATACCAGCAGAGGTTAAGCCATGTTTTAGTGTTTCTTACAACAGGAGTTATCAAATAAATGAACATTATCCTTGCATCCCTCCTTGCTTTGAGAGGTGATGATTTGTCAAAGTAAGTGTTGATCCAAACTATGCTCTCACATAACTTCTAAGAGCACAGATTAAAAAGAAAGAGCTCTATTCAGAAGGAAAGCAGAACTTGAATGCTAACAAGATTTCAGATGGTGAACCCAATAAAATTGAATTTAAAATATCCTTTTCATTGAATCGTGTACACATGGGAAAACTGAACCAATAATTATGTACATTTCAAATCTGTTGCATGTTATTTCCACAAGAATCTCTGTATAGCAAAAATGTCCAAACCTGAGGTGAAGGTCCAATTATTTCAAGCATTATTCATTACCAAAAAGAAAGAAAAATAATTTGGACAGTTCCTACTTCATTGTAATGGAGTTTATCTTATGATAAAGTTTAGGCTGACATTTATCTCAAGGAAAACCACTTTTCTGTGGACTTGACAAACAGTTTTTGTATGAAGGAAATTTGCAGTATTACTTTTTGAAGAGGGCATTTTTGTATGTTCTGATGTTTTTGAATAATATACTTGATTTATAGATTAACTTTGACTACATTCAAATTCATTGAGTGCTGTGCTGCAGTATCAGTCTGTTCTGTAGAATAATACTAAATTGACCAGGAGAAATTATTGTACTTAACTTACTTTTACAAACAGTATATTTATTTGGATATATGGGTTAAGGGCAAAATTTATCTCAGCTTACAAAATCATGGTTTTTAATATACATACATATTTGCCTGAAATGTAGGTGAGAGCTCAAACTCAGGGAATTTGCACTACTTGGAAACACAACGTAACGCAGCATGCTTTTGAGACATTGAGAGTATTGACAACCAGGGGAATTTATAAATATTTATGAATTGTAATTAGGCCAAAATACTTCCCTGTGCTTTCAAATGAGAATATAGGATCCTAGCACAGGCCCAAAGTGGTTACAAAGTGGTCGTACCTGTGGTTCATTTTATATGTTTATGTGTAGGTTTTGTATTTCTTACTGCAAACTGTGACATCCCCATTTTGATAGTTCAATTTTCTTTTGTTTTTTTTCAAAGTAGCTCAGTTATAAAATGCAGAGCCTAAAAAAAAATAGTATTTGTAAGGACAGGTTCTCAGGTTGTGCCAGGATGGCATTTTGTTTCACAAGAGTCAGAGATTTATAAGTAACTTTTGGGTCCCACAAATAAAGGTTCTTGTACAAAATATCTTTAATGGTAGCTAGTTTGCACAGTACCCAAACTGACTTATTATCTGAAATTCCACTGCCTTTTTAAATCAGTGGATGCAACAGTAATCATGACCACAAAAGCAATTTTGAGGATGAGGAGTATTGGGGGTGGGGGAAGTAATAAGTTAAAAGGGGGAAATAAATATATTCCCATAACTATGTGGTTAGCTATATATTATGTTCTTTGTGGGAGGAGAGGGTGTGGTGAAGGGAGTCTTCCTGGCTTAAAAATGGGTTCTTTAAAGAAATTTGTTTTAAGTAGCACTTCAATAGAAAGAAATTCACATGGCTGAGATTTGAGTGCCATCTTATATGTTAAAATCAAATGTCAACATTATTTCCAAGATATGGGTATGCAGTAGGAGTCAAAGCAGTTGTGGTATCATTCATGATAGAGAAGGGACTCAGCATAGGAAGGGAAATTTTCCCAGGACAACTTCAATACTTGATGTAGTTCCACATATGTGAATTACAGTGTTTATGAGACAATTTCCTTTTTTTTCTTAAAAGAATAAATTGTGCTTAACGGGCTTTTGTCATCCAACAGTACTTAAGTTTGGTAGCAGTTAACACCAAGGTAAGGCTTTTAAAACAGTCAATATGGAAGTCTTGCTTTCTTAAAGTGCCATTTTAAAACTCAGCTTTCCCCTACAACATTGCTTATCTGTATTGCCTTATGTGTAAGTTTCTTGCCTTGAGAAAACTTGAATTACTTGGGGGAAGTTGATGCAAAAGGAAACTTTCTGTTATATTCACGTTTCACAGTACTCCAACCTTGAGTCAAGCTTTCCGTACTTTAACTACCTTGATATGTGATGAATATAAAGTTTGAGACTGAGATCCCAACTTGAAACAACAGCTAGTGCCTGTGGTAACTTAATGTCTCATCAAATGCTTTTATTGGTTTAAATGTCATACTTGTTGCAGAAGAGTACTTTTTAAAAAACAATAAATTTCAGTCTGTGTTCAAACAGCCAATTAACAATGGATTGATTTTAGGGAGGGGATTAAGTAATTGGTTAATATTGCTGCACACCCCTTTTTATTTGGCTATTTTAAAGCTGCAGGTTTCAGTTTAAAAGCAATTCATCATTGCTGTCTGTGGTTTTGTTTTTTGTTTTGTTTAAGTTATTGCCTGGTCTGAATTTCTCCGAGTACAGGATCATCAAAAACATGTACTGTGAAAAGATTAATTTTACATGAGGGCTTTACCAAAGTCCGGTGAATACACTACCAAAGGTCAGACTGCAAACCAAAATATAGGTGTTATGGCATTAATTCCAAATAGTGCTTATAATGCAATAGGCCATAACAATGGAATCTAGATGAGTGCTATGCACTTGGAATTTTAAAATAAAACTAGTTTTGAGTACCAAAAAAAATAATCAGGAAATTTGTTTTGCTTGCATCCAGTTGCATCTATCTGCTGTAGCACCCTAACCTACTCCCTTATTCTATACATTTTGTTGCCCTCTTGAGTTTGATGTATTTCTACACCAGACTATTTGTGTGTGTGTGTGTGTGTGTGTGTTTTTCAGATAAGAGTGAAGTTCATCTTTTTTTTGGTTTCACATAAGAGTAAGGTTCATTTGTTGTTCACTCCTTCCACCCCTTCATATACCATTGTATATTCTTCCCATAAACCCCATTTCAGGGAAATAGCAAATTTGCCACTCTCCTTCTTCCTTTTTCTTTCCTTTTATTTCCCTTCTTAAAACCATTAGAACAGAAAAATTAAAACCCAAGACTTTTGTTTTTCTTATCTTTTAATATCCTTTGAGGACATTGAAATTCTAAAGAGACTCTTATTTCTTCTCCCCTATTAGAATACTAGCACCCCACCATTATACAGCTCTTTCAAATTGCTCAAATGAATTTACTTTTTATGTTGTCTTGTGCCTCTTGTTTCTATATTTCAAAATTTCTCCTCAGTGATCTGTCAATAATGCTTGAAAATCCTCTATGCAATTAAAGATCCATTTCCCCTTCTGTAACATTATACTAAACTTTGTAAGGAAAATTATTCATGATTGTAAAAATAATTTAAAAATATGTTATTTCACTCTCTTCTTTCTTTTCAGTTGAAGATGCCAGGTCTTGCATGATCCTGAGCAGAGCTCCTTGTTATGTACTGCTTCCTTCTGGGAGCTTACAATATTTTTGCTTTGAGATGAGAGCTCCAGATTTTGGCTTTCAAATTTCTGGGCCTTCTAATATGTTGGATTTCCTTTCAGGAAGTGACCAATGAATTCTCTCTAGCTTTACTTTGCCCTCTAATGCTAAAGGTTCTGAGGAATTTTCATTATGATTTCTTGGAATCATTTGTTTAGGTTTAAAAAAATTCAGAATCCTGTGATTCTTAAATTTTGCCTCCTTGATCTATTCTTTATACCAGCTGTTTTATATATCCAATATCATAGATTATCTATTTTTTTCAGGGATTTTACTTTCTTGTAATATTTCCTACTTTCTCATGGTATCATTGATTTCTGTTTAGTTTATTCTAGTTGTCAGAGATTTTATTTCTTTGGTGAGGCTTACCACTTTCTCTTTTAAGTCTTTTTCTAATTCTTTCCTCCACAGCTTTTATGATCATTAAAAAAGAGAAAATTTTATCCTCATTTTTCTAAGTATTAATGTAATCCCTGTGAAAAACTCATTTTCCCCCCTTTGAGTATCTATCTGCTTGCTGGTAGGCAGGCAACAAGCATTTCTTAAGGACTTTTTATGTACCTGATGGGATAAATTATAACCACAAAGAGTCCTTTCTTCAAGGAACTTACATTCTAATAGGGGAAGACAACATAAAAAAGAGTGGAAAGAGATGATGGATAGGATATAAGGAAGATCAGAAACTCAGAAACACAGCCTGAAGAGGAATGAAAACCAGTTTGATACCCGCCTCCAAAATTAAAGCACCATGAAGAACCCACCAATGGCATGCCAAGAGGGATATTCCAGGATGAGAAGGTTATAAGTAAGATTGATGCTTCAGGATGAGTACCTAGGCATGGAGACAAGTTCCAGGCAAATACTGGCTGAGGCATGATGTTGAGGTCCAGAAAGTCATAAGTTCTGATTGAAGAGTAATGAACTCACGATTATTATGAAAATAATTTTTTATATTAGAAGAGTATTTATTCATCTCTCCTACTTTATTTCCTGAGTTGGAATTTATGCCTGGACAAACTCTTCCACTCCCTGTGCTTTTGGATGGGATGATTGACTCTGCTTGATCTTGTCCTGGTTCTCTTGGTTCCTTGTGTTGACCTGGACCTCCTCGGATTAGACACCTATGGATCTTGGATGTTCAAGTTGATTCTTCAGGGCCTTCTCTAGTATCACAAAACAGAATATTAGGGGTCTTAGAGACCCTGAGACTTTGATTTACAGGACTGATCACTGTGGTACTGTACTGATCTCTGCCAGCCTCCACTCCCTGGGGCTTCAACGTTCCTGACTGGAGGCTTTCTGATCACTCTGGGGCTTTGTCATGAGAGCAGACCCAGCAATTCTGGATACAGCTTTGTGGAACAAATGTGTTCTGCTTTTTTTCACACTGGACTTTGCTTTGCTGGAGGAGTCCCTTCTCCTACTCTTCTGAGTGCCTCATAATTTGTGTGGGCTTATTTTATATCCTAGTATGATGAAATTGTTCATTTTAAAAATTAATTTAGTTGATTATATGGTTGTCTAGATAAACTATCATATTATATGTATAAGAATGACTTTATTTGCTGCTTATTTCTTTGATTTCTTTATATTATCTTATTGAAATAGCTTTTTTTTTTTAGCACAAAGTTAAGTAACAATTAGAATAATGGATATCCTTGCCTTACCTCTAATCTTACTGGAAAGTAATGTACCAAAACTTTTGTGATGCAGTCAAGCAATCCTTAGGAGAAAATTTATATCTCTAAACATTTTCCTCAACAAAAAAGAGAAAGAACAGATAAAAAATTGGGCTTGATTCTCATTTATTTATATTATATATAATATTGTTAAGGAAAGGTCAATATATCTCTATATTTGTTAGGATTTTTAATAGAAATAGTTGCATTTTATCCAAAGCTTTTCTGTGTCTACAGATATAGGCTTATGATTTTGATTATTTTCTTATTAATATGATCTATCAGTTTATAGTTGTCTTAATATAAAGTTATCTTTGAGCTACTAGTATAAATCCTTTCTGATCATAATGTAGAATCTTTTAAATGTGCTGCTCTAGTCTCTAGATCAATATTTTATGAAATTTTGTCAGTATTCATTAGGAAATATAATCTAGAATTTTCTTTCTCTGATTTGTCTCTCCATGGTTTAGGTATCATGGGCATATTTTTATCTTAGAAAGAAAGAATTCTGTTTTTTTGCAAACTACTTAATGTTGTCATTAGTTACTCTTTGAATGTTTGATATAATTTTAAATCCAGCTGACTTGGATTTTTTTCTTTAAGCATTCATTTATGACTTATTCAAATTCTTTTTTTATATTGGGATATTTAAACTCTCTATTCTGTTAATATTTATTTTATATTTTGAAGCTACATACTTCATTAAATTAAAATTTTTTGGCATATAATTATGTAAAATAATTTCAAATAATTTCATTTACTTCTTCATTTATTGTGATTTCCTTTCCCCATATGGTATATATTTTTTCAATTTACTAGCTTGCTAGTGTTATTTTTTAGTTACATGCCTAGATCATTGATCTGTTGATTCCCTTTTTTGTTGCTGATAAATGTAGTAAGAGATATAAATTATTCCCTATAGACAGGTACCTTGGTTTCATTGATGAAATTTTCTGTTGTTTTTGTGATTTGTTCTTTGATCCATTAAAAGCCCCTTTATTAAATATTATTTTTATTGCTTATGGTCAATAAAGAATGTGTATTACATATCTGCATTTCCACATTTGTTTATGAAGTCAATTTTCACAAAGGTGCCAGGTACAGCTGAGAAATATGGGTACCCTTTACTGCACAGATTCAGTAATTACCAGAGACTATCATATCTAAATTTCCTGAAGTTCTATATAGAATGACTTCTTTCTTTTTTATCTTATGCTTAGATTTACTTGATCTGAGAGGAGTGCTTTTAAATCCTAAATCTATTGTCATTTGATTGCATATTTCTTCCTTTAAATACATTGTTTACCTTTTAGTTTGTGATAATATATCTGTATTTACATACTTTGCCAATATATTATATAACTTACTACATTATAAACATCATTTCATTATCTGTGATGCCTTTAAGTGATCATTGAGTAATTCAATAAACCTTTATTAAGTACCTACTTTGTACCAGGCATTGTGCTAAGCACAAGGGATATAAAGAAACAAAAGACAATCCTTGCCCTCAAGGAGCTCACAATCTAATGGGAAAGACATTAAATATGTACAAGCCAGCTATATATAGGATAAATTGGAAATAATTAAAAGGAAGAAGGCACTTGGATTAAAAGGGGTTGGGGATGGCTTCCTGTAGAAGATGGAATTTTAATTGGTACTTAAATGGAGCTAGAGAGATCAGTAGGCAGAAATAAAGAGGAAGAGTATTTCAGGAATGCATAATAGCCGGTAAAAAAGCCAGGAGCTAGAAGATAGCATACTTGGTTTGTGAAACAATAAAGAGATCAATGTTATGGGATTGAAGATTACATGAATAGAAGAAGATTGAAAAAGGAGGGGGACTAGATTTGGATGGTCTTTGAGCATTAGAGGATTTTATAGTTGGTCTTTAAGGCAATAATAGGAAGATGGTGGAGTTTGTCCAACGGGAAGGTGTGATATGTTTTGACCTGTGCTTTAGAAAAATCCCTTTGTTGGCTGAATGGAGGTTATATTGGAGTGGGGTGAAACTTGAGGCAGGCAGATCCACCAGTACTATTATAGTAGTCAGTATTTGTGAGGGATGTTGCAAAGGTGAAATTGACAGACCTTGGCAATAGATTGGATATGAGGGATGAGAGACAGTGAGGAGCCAAGGACTGACATCTTGATTGCAAATCTGAGAGTCTGAAAGGATGGTATTGCTCTCTACAGTAAAAAAGAAGTTAGGAGTAAGGTGGAGTTTAGGGGAAAAGATGATAAATCCAGTTTTGGATATGTTTTGGACAGTTTAAGATGATTATTAGACAAATGGAGATGTCTAAAGGACAGTTAGAGATGTTAGACTGAAAGTCAGCACTGTTGTTAGGGCTGGATATGTAGATTTAAGAATCATGAGCACTGAGATGATAAATAAATTCATGGGAGCTAATGAGATCATTAGATAAAGTAATATAGTAGAAGAAGAGTAAAGAACCCAGGATAGAACCCTATAGGACACCTAGACTTAGAGGGGGTAATTTGGATAAGAATCCAGCAAAAAAGACAGAAAAGTGGTCTGATGTAAGAGGAGAATGAGGTAGGGGGGAGGAGGGAAGGACAGAGAGAGAGACAGAGACAGAGACAAAGAGAGAGAGACAGAGAGAGAGACACACAGAGAAAGCACCAAAAAGCTAGAAAGAATAGAGTATGAAGGGGAAGAGGATGATCAGAAGTGCTAAAGGTTATAGAGAGGTAAAAAAGAATGAGAAATGAGGACTGGGGAAAGGCCCCTGGATTTGGTAATCAATGGATCGTTGTTAACTTTGGAGAGAGTAGAGTTGGTGGAATGATAAGATTAGAAACCAGATTGTAAGAAGTTGAAAAGAGAGAGAAAGTGGAAGTATCTATTGCAGAAAGTCTTTTAAAGGAGTTTAGCCCCAAAGGGAAGATGAGATATAGGATGATAATTAATGGGGATGAAAGGATCAAGTGAGTTTTTTGATAAGAGAAGAGACTCAGGAATATATATGGGCAGTAAGGAAGGAATCATTAGACAAAGAGACATTGAAGATAAATGATAAAATGGGAATGATAGAAGGGATGATCTCTTGGAGGAGACAGGATGGATTGAGATTGTGCAGG
The DNA here is from genome assembly GCA_028658325.1 of Potorous gilbertii. Taxonomy (NCBI): domain Eukaryota; kingdom Metazoa; phylum Chordata; class Mammalia; order Diprotodontia; family Potoroidae; genus Potorous; species Potorous gilbertii. The sequence continues at coordinate 197,345,965 of CM053769.1, forward strand.
GAGAGAGGATTAAGGAGGGGTCAGAGGTAAGGCCACCTCTTCATGTGAGACAAGAGCAAAGGAGGAAGCAGTGGGAGAAGGCATATGGGCAATGAGGTGATAAAGAGGGGGGGAAGAGAGAGCTTATAATGAATGGCCTCATTTTTTCCCTGTAAAATGAGAGGCAATATTATCAACAGAGTGTGAGGTCTGGTGAGTAATGAAAAGGTTTAGAAGAACTACTGTGGATAGCGGCATAGTGACTTAAGGGAGGTATGGTAGCATTGTCTAGTACCAATGAGGATATAGTTGAGGTTGTGAAACATAGACTTGTGGTGGATCCAGTCAGAATGGTAGCATGATTTTCTCTACCTTCATTCAGTAGCATACATATAGGAGTGAAGGCAGCAGGTGGTGGGAATGATCCAAGACTGAGGTTTGGTAGGGTACAGTCTGCTATATGATAAGGGCGGGTATAAACTCAAGAGCAATAGACAGTGTAGAGTTGAACTGGTTCACCAAAGGATCAAGATGGGGAAAAGAAGAGAGGGTGATTGCTGAAAGGGAGTTAGCCTGGGAGAGAATTGAGGGGGTGAAGGGATTGGAGTTTAGGTAAGGGAAGGCAGAAAGTCACTAAGTTACGATAGATTGGATATTCTTGAATGTGTCTGTAGTGCATTTATGGTTGATCTGAGATCAAGGGTATAACCATCTTGGTGTATGGCTGAAATAGGGTAGAGGATTAGGTCACAGGAAGCTGGGGTTGGGAGAGTTAATATTATTCATTTTTAGTAGGTGTAATTGTGAATTTTGTATTTCCCTCTACCTTATCCTGTAATGTTTTCCCCTTATTTTCCCTAATTTCCTGCTTCATTCCCTTTCTGCCTGCTAAATATGGTTTTTGTTTTGTTTATGACTAATTCTTTCTACTTTCACCTTCCCTACTCTTCATCCCTTTCTCCATTCTTCCCTCTTCCCCTGCCTGCTTCCCTGTGGAATATGATACATTTCTTTCACCAAATTCTGTTGTAAGAAGTTGTTTCAATAAAGTCTCTGTACTGAAGTTTGTATGACTTCAACCCACCTTTGTCCAGTTCAGATAAAAGTGAGGTTTATATATAGCCCACTCCCTGTACCCCTTCATACATGGTTATAGTCTTCTTAAGCACCTCTATGAGTTCTAACCCCTTCTCTTTATTTTCCTTCGTTTACTGCTTTTTCTTTCATTTTTTCCATTAATTTTTCCATTATTATCAAAATATGATAAAGTCACTTCTTTGCTTTCTCTTACTCCTTCTTTGACTCTTGAAGATATTAGGGCTCTGAAGTAATATTCATTTCATTTCCCATATCAGAATATACCCATCTTATCATTGTAGAATCCCTTTTAATTTCTCCAATCTGTTTACCTTTCTATAACTCTCTTGACTTCTATATTTATACTTAAAAGTATCTTTATACTTAAAAGTATTTATACTTAAAAGTATCTATATTTATACTTAAAAGTAGTTCTTAACTCTTCACCATGAATACTTGAAAGTCTTCTATTTACTTCAAAGTCCATTCACTACCTTCTCTTCCTCCCCATGAAAGATTATAAACATATTTGCCAATATTGATTTTAAACTTACATGTTTTGTCTTTTGGAATTTTGTATTCCAAGCTTTCCACATCTTTGGAGAAGCAGCTACTATGTCTTGTATGATTCTGACTTTGGTTATTTAATATATGACCCTTTCTTTCTGACTCCTTGCCATATCTTTTCTTTGACCTAAATGTTCTGGACTTTGGTTATAACATTCCTGGTAATTTTCATTTTGGAGTTACTTTAAAGATGTGAGCAGTGGATTCCCATTTTGCCCTCTGGTTTTCCTAGGTTTAGGAAATTTTTGTTCATGATTTCTTTAAATAGGGTATCTAGACTTTTCTATGATCGAAGTTTTCAGGTAGTCTAATGATTATTAGATAATCTCTCCTTGTGATCCTCCCTCCCCAATTCAATTGTTTTTGATTAGAGATACCTTATATTTACATCTATTTTTAATTCTTTCAATTCAGTTCTAGTATTTCTTATTATCTCATTGTGTCATTGGTCTCCAACCAATTTAATCTAATTTTAAGAAGTCATTTACTTAAATGATGTTTTAATCTTTTGCATAAATCTATTAATTCTATTTCCAAGCATATCTTCTAAAGCTCCCACTTAATTTTCCATTCTTTCCTCTATAGCTCTCATTTCATTTACATGATTTTTGAACAAAACATTTCTAATAGAGCTTGTATTAATTTTGTGACTTTCTTTGGGGATTTATTTGCATGTCACTGATAACGATTTCTCTTTTTTATTTGTATTTGAGCATATCTGACTATATACTATTTCTTTATCATTGGTATTTTCTTGTGTTCATTAATTTTTTAGCCTTAATGCCAGAGCCTGACTTTTCCCTTCCCACATTCTTGGGATAAGTGGTCAGGATCTTTCTGGTCATTACCTCACTTTTTGGGTTTCTTCTGCTAGTTTATACTTGGTCTCTTTGAACTCAGAATTCTAGCAGGTTTCAATGTCCCTGTTCAATTCTCTATGGTTGTTTATCTAGAATTGGGGTGTTAGATTGCCCATTGTCTCCACTTTGGGTTCCTTAATCAGAGTACTTCAGTGTCTTTTATCCCTCTTGGAGTTTCTTTGTTCAGAACATTCTGTTTGCTGGGGGGCTTCCTTCATCAGCATGCTGGATAATCTTTGTATTCACTGAGAGCTTCCATGAATTGGGTACTGGGCAAACTCTTACCTGCTTAGGACTCTCCTGATTGCTGTTTAATTTAATTACTGTTTAATTTCTGATTTACCTGAAGTTTTCCCTATGAGGGTGCTGAATATTCTTCTGTCTACACTTTGTGCTTCCCCAATCAGGGAGATAGGTGGTTTTCTCTTGCTCTTGGGGCTTTCCATTGAGCTTGCTTTCTTTCTCTTCTCTCATTTCCCTGTCTGGAATATTGTTTCTTATGCCTTCTCTGAAACTTCCCCAGACGGGGTATTGATTGATTTTCTATTCCCTTTGGGACATTCCCAGAAAGGGTGCTGCAAATTTTATCTCCTTCCTCCTCAAGTATCTCTTATAAGGTCACTGTGTGACCAGTGTACTCCCTGGGGCTTTCCTAGTTGGTTGCCAGAGTTTTCTAGTTTGTTTACCCTGTGGTTTCTGGGAGATAGAGGTGGAGGAGGAAGAGGACTTATTTTTCAGAGTTTGTAGCTTCTGATTATATTTGCAGACTTGGGTAGAATGTAGGAGCTGCTGAAGCTTCTTTTTTTGATTTTTGGTCATAGTGTAATCTGGTATTCTTTTTTATATCACTATTGGAGCAAAAGTTGGGCTCCTATGTGACCTATCACATAGCAGTCCAGGTCTAGGGTCTTTGAACACTGATACATCCTTGGAAAAGGCAAATTCATGTGTTCCTATGCCTTCTCTCCCTACTTCTCACAGCATCTATTCTTTTTCCATCTTTTCATTATTTCTCCCCCTGAATAATGAAGTTAAGTTTCCTGGATTTTTGTTCTGAATCATGTAATGCAATCACTAAAGCCTTTGAATATTCACCTGAGTAAAAAATATCTTACAAGGTCACATTTCCGCAGTCTTTTATCAAAAAAGAAAAGAAGAAAGAGAAAGAAGTTCAGCCCTGGCTTTATGTATAAAATGTTAATGCAATTTATGTGAAAGAACAAATAGACAAGAACCTGAAACAAATTATCTGAGACAAAAAGGAATTAAAGAAACTTGTGCTTCCGAGTTTCAAACTATACTCTAACAGTACTTTTAAAAACTATCTGATAGTGGATTTAAAAGAAATGGTGGCAATGATGTGGTGGAAAGAGTGCTGGATCTGTAGTCAGAAGACCTGAGTTCAAATGCTGTTGTTACCACTTACTGCCTGTGTTATTGTAGAAAAATCATTTATTCTTTTTATGCCTCAATTTCCTCATCTAGAGAATGAGGGAATTAGACAAAATGTTATATAAGAACCCTTTCAGCTCCACGTCATGATCTTATGATCAGTGGAACAGATTAAATATCCATGAACTAGAATTCAAGAAATACCTTAAACTAGATTTAGATAAATCCTACACAACAAAACACTACTGGACTAGATCCATATCTTCTACCTTATGCCATTATACATTCCAAATTGATCAATTATATGTGTATAAATGCATATATATTATATATTTAAAATCATTAAAAGTTAGAAGATAATATGGCTAGGTGGTACAGAGATAAGAGGGTTGGACTTGAAGTCAGGAAGACCTGAGTTTGAATCCTACTTCAGACACTTACTGGCTGTGTGGCCCTGGCCAAGTCACTTAACTCCTAGCCTCAATTTCCTTATCTATTGAATGACAATGCTAGTAGCATCTGCCTCACCATATTATTGGGAGGATCAGATGAGATAACATATGCAAAGCACTTTATATACCTTAAAGCACTATATAAATGCAAGGCTGGCAAATGAAGGCCAGCTTACTCTAGTTGGAACTGGAGTGGCCACAGTGAAGGTGAGGGCAGTGAAACTGTCATAGCTTTTGCAATCAAAACTAATCTAGTCATCAAGCTGGTATGCCTGACAAAAGGAGTAATGTAAATGCTATAATATAATGGAATTTATGCTTATGGCAGTTGTGGAAGGGAGAAAAGTGAATACCTATTCAGCAAATACAACAAATGACGATATATTGTATTTGTCCTTAGTTCTCAAAGAGGACGGTGATGACAAGATGATGACATGACTTGCAGCTGACTTTGATTTGAATGAGGGAGGGCTGTGCAAGGTCACCAACCTCACTTTCTTCTCCTGTGCTATCTGGATCCAGTGGCCTGATATTCACCAGAATGGCTGGAAATGGCCCAGGATGCAATATGAGACCCTGGCCCTTTCAGGCTAAGGTCTTATACAATATATTAGAGCATACAAAGGGCCAGCTAGGTGGTGCAGTGGATAGAGCACCAGTGCAGGAGTCAGGAGGACCTGAGTTCAAATCTCACCTCAGACACTTGACACCCGCTAGCTGTGTGATCTTGGGCAAGTCACTAAACCGCAACTGCCTCATCCTGAGTCATCTCCAGTCATCCTGATGAATATCTGGTCACTGGATTCAGATGGCTCTGGAAGAGAAGTGAGGCTAGTGACCTGCACAGCCCTCCCTCACTCAAAACAAAGTGAAGTGCAAATCATGTCATTATTTTTCTGATGGCATGGTCTTCTTCAGAGAATACAAAAATAAGAATTTTTAAAACAATCAAAATAATTCATTCAGGGAAGAAGAGAAACAGATTGGAAAAATAGTTTTGCTACATACATATACAATGAAAGTCTGACATAAAATCTCTAAATTGAAACAAAATTATAAAAGTAAAAACCATTCTGAAGTATATAAGTAGTTAAATATGAATTAACAATGCTCAGAAATGGAAACATGAATTATCAATAACTATGTGAAAAAATATTAAAATTCTCTAATCATTAGAGAGATGCAGATTAAGTCAGTAGGGTTGTAGAAAAACAGGGATGTTATCACATTATAATTGCTGTCACAAATTAGCATGATCTTTTTAGAAACTGGGGACGAAACAAGCTGTTTATTCCCTTTGACCCACAGATTTTATAATTAGAAGGCATCTAAGTGGCGCAGTGGATAGAGCACTGGACCTAGAGTCAGAAAGAACTGAGTATGGATCCAAACATAGATACTTGCTGTCTGTCCAACTTTGGGCAAGTCACTTAATCTCTTTGTGCCTCAGTTTCCTTAACTGTAAATGGGGATAATTATAGCACCTATCCCTCAGGGCTGTTTTCAGGATTAAATGAGATAATATTTGTAAAGTGCCTGGTAGATTGTAAGAGTGATTATTCCTTTTCCTTTCTTCATATCTTAATACTATCATTGTCAAAAAAAAGGCCTTTTTAAAATAAAAGATATTCTTAGCAACATTATTATTTAATTTCCATTATTATTACATCTTTAAAAAACCTGAACTTCATGGGTTTAGTCTATAGCCTCAACATATGTCAAAAGTTTAAAGCAATCTTAGGTTGCAATACAAGAAACTAGTATGGGGCATAGGTTTTTACTGTGCTCTATTTTGGACAAAATGTAAATTTTTCTAACTTTTCCCATTTGGTCAATTCTGCTTTTCAAGGTATTCTATTCATTAGATATTTGTGCCTCTTTTACCATTTGACATTTTACCATTTTTTTTTAAGATTTTCTTCAATATTGTTTTTGCGCATGCCTCCTTTATTAAGCTATTGACTCTTCCCCCAATCTCCCTTGGTTTTCTTGTATCACTCTCTTTTCTCTTCCCACTTTTTCCCTCTACTTTTCTTACTTGATTCTTAAAATCCCTTTTGATCTTTTCCATGGCTTGATTCACTCTGTCCTTTCTGCTGCTCCAGAATTTGTTTTGAGGCATTATTTAAAGTTGTTTGGAGGCGTTTTGGGTAGTGCTTACCCTGCCTTTTCTCTATCATCTTGACTTTTCTGACAAAATGCATAAGAAATAAAAACATCAAAGTGGTGCAGGAGTAGAGTCAGATGGACTCTAGTTTGAATCCTTCCTCAAATACGTATTAGCTGTGTTATCTTGGTCAAATCATTTAACCCTTGGTGGTCTCAGTTTCCTTATCTGTAAAATGGGGATAAAAAACAGTATCTACCTCAGAAGGTTGTGGCGGTAGCAGTAGAATCAGCAGTAGCAGTAGTAATAATTAGCTATAGTAGAAAGTAGCAGCAGCATTGTAATAGCCAGTAGTAGCATAGTGGTAGTAGTAGAAGCAGTAGCAGCAGCAGCAGCAGGAATTATAGTATAGTAGCAGACTTTTTGTAGCACTTTAAGATTTGCAATTCACTTCACAAATATTAGCTCATTTTATTCTCACAACTGTGGGAGGTAGGTAAAACCAATATTTCCCATTTTACAAATGAGGAAATTGAGGCAACCAGAGATTAACTGAGTTTCTCAGGGTCACCCAGCAAGTAAATATCAGAGGTTGGCTTTGAACTCAGTGCTCTCAAACAATTTGTACCACCTAGCAGTTATCATGCTACTATATGGAAGAGAGATTGTATTTTTTCTTCATCAAAAATGTATAGATATTTCAAAAAGTTAGAGTTAGATTCAGATTTTAAAGAAAGAAAATCCTTCTAATAATTGGACTTTTCTGAAAGTGAAATTGGCTGCTTTGGGAGGGGAAAATCAACAAACCAACTAATTCTTTTCTTGAACTCTTTAAGTGAAAGCTGGCTAACACTTTTTGACAACTATTATAGAAGAGATACTTGCATAGCTACAAGTTAGACTAGATAACCTCTGAAATACCTTTTAACTCTGAGATTTGGTGATTGCATTGATAGAAAAAAAATCTAGAAGCAACCCAGTTGTGAATATTTGGGGAATAGTTGAATCAATCCTGGTAAATAAATATATTATACTATGTGTAAATTATATATGAATAAATAATATTACATACATAGCTTATATGTATAAAAGCATTTAAGAATATATTATATAAATATAGTAATATAAAGTAATACAAATATAAATTAATATGTTCTGCATAAATAGTATTATATCATGAGAAATGTCAAAATAAATAGAAATATGAGGAGACTAACATGAAATGATGCCAACTAAGAAAGCAGAACTAAATAACAATATTCACAGTGATAAGTAATTAAGTAAATAAAATACTTTGATGCTTTGAGTGATTTATCATCATTTTCCAATTTGAGTAGCTCCTAGAAAATGCAAATTAAAATCCATTTATACCTATGTGAATGTGATACTAGAAATCCTTGAGCCTCTCTTTTCCAACCTATCTTCCACACATTTGCTAAATTAAAACTCCTTTTTTATTCAAATTTTCTGTCTATTCAATTTTCCTGTTTTGTTTTTATACCATAAATATTACAAATCACATTATAAATATTCACAGATTACCCCCATTCCTTGAGCAGTCTATTGTACCAAAGAAAAACAATTAAATTATACAGTGATCTCAACTGAAAGTGCACGCAACATTCTACATCATCGCAAACACTTCACCTCTCTTTTAATTTTTTTTTAATGAACAGAAATTTATTTTCTCTTCTTCCCATTCTACTTTACCAATTAAAAAAAGATAAAAGAAAAATGAATTCCTAACAACAAATGTGCGTAGTCAAGCCAAACAAATTCCCTTATTGGCTGTATACAAAATTATAGGTCTCATGTGCACCGTAAATGCTTCATCTCTCTGTAAGGAGGTGGACAGTATGCAACATAACTTGCCCTCTAGAGTCATGGACGGTTATGCCATTGGTAATAGTTCTTTTGGCTTTCAAAGTTGCCTGTCTTTACATTGTTGTACAAGTTTTTCTCCTGGTTCTGCTCATTTCATTTTTCATCAATCAGTTCATAAAAGTGTTCAAAATTGTTCATTTTTATAATCTTGGTATTATAGTATAAGTTGTTCTTCTGGTCCTATTTCATTCAACATCAGTTCATATAAGTCTTTTGCTATCTCTTTGAAATCACCAATTTTCCCTTTTCTTACACCACTTTGGCATTGCATCACATTCATATGCCATCGCTTATTCAGTCATTCCCCAACTGGAAAGCATCGTTTTTCTATTTCTTTATCTTTTCTTTTTGGATTCTAAGCCTAATAGTGACAAAACAGGGTCAAGGGGAAAGCGTTGTTTAGTAATTTTTTGTGTGTACAATTCCAAATTGCTCTCCAGCATAGTTGTGTCCGTTTGTGGGTCCACTTAATAGTGCACCAATGTGATTGTTCCCATAGCCTCTCCAACATTTATCATTTTCCTTTTATTGTAATCTTTTCAATCTGAGGGACCTCAGAATTGTTCTAATTTGCATTTATCTATGTGGGGTGATTTGGAGCATTTAAAAAAAAATGAATGGCTGCAGATACCCTAGGTGTCTTTCCTTGATAATTGCCTATTTGTATCCTTAGACCCTTTATTATCTTGGAAATGTCTCTTATTCTTTTATATTTTAACCAGTTACTTATGTATCTTGGAAATGAGAGAAAAGAGAAACTTGCTGCAAAGATTTTTTCTGGTTAAATTGTTTTCTTTCTCATCAATTTGTTTTGGATTATTTTGTGCAAAAATTTTTTAATTTTATAAAACCAAAATTAACCCATTTTATCTTCTCTGATCGTCTCCATTGCTCATTCTTTTCATGAACATTTCTTCTACTCATAGTTCTGATAATTTTCTTTCTGTCTTTTTAATTTATCATGTGACTTTTCATAAAAAGGTTATATATTCTTTTGGAGCTTACCTTAGTATATGGTGTAAAGTGTTGGTCTAAATCTAATTTCTTCGATACTGTTGACCAAATTTCTTAGCAATTTTTTTCCTCCCAAACATTGAGTCCTTATCCTAGTAGCTAGGTTCTTTGTGTTTACTGAATACTAGGGCGCAAGTATCATTTGCTTCTGTACATATATACAAAATGTATTCCCCTGATCAATCTCTCTATTTTTTAACCTTTAATTTTTACCAAATTATTTTAATAATAACTGCTTTGCTGTATGGTTTGATATCTGGCACTGATAAGTCTCCCTCCTTTATTTTCACTTCCTTTCATTAATTCCCTTTATATTCTTGACATTTGTTTTTGCTTCCCTATAAATTCTGGTTTGGGTTTTTTTTTAGTTTTTTTTTTTTTAGTTCTATAAAGTAATCCTTCAGTGGTTTGATTGTTATGGCATTGAATAAATGAATTAATTTAGGTAGTGTTGTCTTTCTTATATTGACTCATCCTACTCATAAACATTAATATTTTTCCAATTATTTAAATTTGTATTTCTGTCAAGAGTGGCTTGCTATTGCATTTATATAGTTCTTATATGTATCTTGACGGGCAGACTTTCAAGTATTTTATACATTCTGTAGTTATTGTAAATAGAATTTCTCTTTCAGTCTCTTTCTGCTAAGCTTTAAGGGTACTACATAGATATGTTCATGATTTGTGTAATTTTATTTTATATCCTTCAAGTTGCTGTAGAGGCAGGTAGGTGGTTCAGTGGACAGAGCACTAGGCCTAGAGTCAGGAAGACCTGAGTTCAAATTTGACTTCAGACACTTCTTAACTTAGTGACCCCAGGCAAGTCACATTTTGCTATAGTTATTGTTTTAATTAATTTCAGTTGACTCTTTAAAGTTCTTTAAGTATATAATCATATATATGATGATTAAATGTAATTACACAATTTACTTATTCCTTCAATTTCTTTTTCTTTCAATTTCAGTTTCTTTCAATTTTCTTTTTTATGGCGATAGAGTTTCTAGAACTCATATCAGATTAAAGTGGCAATAATGGACAACCTTGTTTTGTTCTTAATTTTATTTCTAGTTTATCTCCATTATGAATAATGGTAGCATGTGTTTTAGACACATACTGTTTACCATTTTAAGAAAAAGACATTTATTCCTCTAATATTTTTCTGGTGTTTTACACATAAATGGGTATGGTATTTTGTCAATTTTCATTTGTTGACATAATCATATGATTTTTGTTGAATTTTGTGATGAATATGGTTAAGTTTATAATTTTCCTACTATCAAAACTAAAATTTTGAAAGTGCAGGTCTGACCCCATTGCTCTTCGGCTTAACTAAAACAAAGTTCTCCATTGACTTCCTGTTACATCTAGAATAAAATATGAACTCCTTTGTTCAGTCTTTCCAGGATCATTATACATGAACTCCCTTCATAAACACATCACTTTGGACAAACTGTTCTGTTTGTTCCTTATACAGCCCTGGTCATTGTCTTTCCCATCTGATGTCCCGCATCATGTCTGAAATGCACTCCCTCTTCTCCTCTGCCTTGCAGAATCCCTAACTTCCTTCCAAGGTTATCTCAGTGCTACTTTCCACAGAAGGCCTTTCCGGAGTCCCACCCTTCCCCTAGTTTGTAGCACATCCCTAAAATCACTTTGTATTATCTTTATATAAATTTCCTTCTCCCAATAGAACAGAGGTTCTTTGAGGTCTGGAACTATGTATGTCCTTTAAGTCATGTTTTTCAAGCGCCTGGTATAGTGCCTGACCCTTATTAGACATTTACTAAATGCTTACAGAATGAATCAATGAATTGTGCACTGAGATCTAACTGATGTTCTCTGTTGAGTCTTCTAGCCCCCTTAACGTTGAGTAGAAGCTAACGGATCAAACAGGTTTCTATTACTTTTCCCTTAGTTCACCTATGTGACTAGTTGGTACATCTTTTTTTTTTTTTGTCAAACCTCCCCAGATGACATCTTTTATGCTATTTCTCCTGCATAAAGCTTATTTAGTGTTGTAACCTCATGGGCCCATTTCCTGCTCTTTGAGGGACTCTCCACTTGAATTCTTCAGAGAATGTGGTATTCCATAACTGGTAGTCTTTCAGCATTATCAGAAGAACACTTATACTAGAAAGATAAGCCTTTGTTTCAGAGAGAGCAAAGGCTTATGGGGATTATATTCTTAAAAACACTGAAAAATTTCCCAGGGGTAATGTAGGTTACTTTAAAAAAAAAGAAGAGCAATAAAACTTGAAAAAAAAATACAGATTCAGAAGGGAATGAAATTTGATAAGTTTCAAACTGCTTCATTAAAGTTAAGAGATGCATTTTAAACTTTTCTTAAACTGTGGGAGTTTACTATTTTGTTACTTGTTTTCTTCTTGTTTATGCATATGAATTTTTGTGGTTGCAGATTATTACTGTATTGCAATAACAATTTTATGTTTTAACCATCTGACACAAGGAAGGTTGCCAAACAGGAATTTGAAGTTTTTCATACTTTGTTTAATAGAAGCAGCCTGTTTACTCGCCTCTGAGTAATTATATCCTGGATGGGAATTTCAAGATTGGTCAAGATACTGAGATATTTGCTTTTGTTTTACACACAGAAGGAACTTTCTCATTACTACATGCCCTGGATGGAAATAGCCAGTAATTTGCCTCTCATGATTGAGAGTCATCAACTCCGAGTCAGAGTGGATGTGGTAACTTTCACTTTCGATCTTTCCATCTTCCTGTCTCTGCCTCTGTCTGCCTTTCTCCTTCACCCTTCTCCCTCTCACCCTTATTTCTCTTTTACCTCTTCTCCACTTAGTCTTTCCCTTTTTTCTCCCCTTCCCCTTATCTCTGCTTCTCTCTTTTGTCTTCCTTCTCTGCATTCAGCCCTCAAGGACTTACTGGGTCAATGGAGAGTCCCCATAGTATCTATGTGGGTGTGTGTTTACATTTGGAGGGTGGGATTCCTATTGCTATTTATTTCACTGTGGGTAAGAAAGGGCCCTGTGTCCAATTACCTCTTTTGCCTTAAACTTCCAATTCAACAGGTGTTTTACCAAGTACCATCTCTATATGAGGCCTGTGCCAGGCACTGGAGGAAATATAAAAATGAAAAACAAGGTATCATATTGCTTTTCTCAGAGGAGAAAAGATACATATACAAATTACTATGACACAATATAGTATGTAGTAAGGGCAAAAAAGAGTATCTAGATAAAGTACTAGAAGAAATATAAGGAGGGAGAAACCCAGTGTTGTGCTAGTAAATATTTAACAACCAACTCTCAGTGTATCTGTGTGTGTATGCATGTAAAAATGTAGACTCATGACATACTTTAAGTTTGATATGCATTATTAACATTTTCTTCATCATTCTCTTAAGTCTATATAATCAACAAAATAATAAATCAACGCCTGATTTGTGGCATTTTCCAATTTCCAAGGTATAAATACTCACATTGAAAATTTAACAATAAACTCTTGAGTGCCTTAATGAGTCAACTCCAGCATAGCACTGGGATCATTTTCACCTGGGGTAATCCCACCTCAGACACCGCGAGAACCTGTGACAAATAACCTTTTTGACCCTTATTTCCTCATCTATTAAAATGAAGGTGTTTGAGTCAATGGACTTCAAGATCCCATAAGGTTCTGAATATATGATCCTATGGTCGTATGAATCATGGATCTCTTCATGGAGGATTTAAAAGGAATAAAAGGATGTCATTATGGGGGCAATGTTCTCAAAATTGAAGATAGCCTAAAAAAATTCACAGAGATAGGAAAAGTAGGATTAATTAGGGATATGTGTGTATATGGGAGGGATGGAATATAAAGGAGACTAGAGAGAAATGGTTTTGGAAAGGTAGGTTGTAGTCAGATTCTGGAATGCTAGGTTGAGGAGTTTACATTTTTTCCAGAGAGACAAAATGGCTTCATTGAAAGATTTTGAGTAGAGGAATTAGAAGGTCAGATCTACACCTTAGAAAGATTAGTTTTGCAATTGTGTGGAGAATGTATTACATAAAAGAGAAGTTGGTAGCAGAGATTGCTGATTAAGAGGCTATTAAAATAATCCAGTTGCTCAATATTAGGAGAGTCTCACTGGAGGTGGTAGCTAGGTGAGGACAGAGGGGAGGATGGATGATAGGATATTGTGGAGGTAAAAGGAAGAGACCTTGACTACTGTTTGGAGATGAGGGGGAGGAAGCAGGAAGATTCAGGGTTGTTGGAGAGGCTTTGAGAGTGAACAACAGGAATGCTGATGATGCCATCAGCAGGAACAGGGAGCTGGCAGGAGGGCAAGATTTGGGAGAGGATATAAAGGGTTCAATCTTGTGCATGTTGAGTTTGACATGCCTGGAGAACATCTCGCTGCAGATATCCAGGATGTAGTTGGAAATATTAGACTAGAGTTCAGGAGAGACATTAAGGTAGAGATAAATAGTTATAGGATTCATCATTATACAGATAAAAATTGAGTCTATGGAAACAGATAGGCTTACAAAGGGAGAAAATAATAAAGATAGAAAGGAGAAGTACCTGTTGTGGTTCAGTTGTTCCTGACTGTGACTCCATTTGGAGTTTTCTTGGCAAAGATACTGGAATAGCCTACCATTTCATTCTCCAGCTCATTTTACAGATGAGGAAACTGAGGCAAATAGAGTTAAGTGGCTTATTCAGGGTCACACATCTAGTAAACATTTAAGTAGAATTTGAATTTGGGTTTTTATGACTCCAGGCCCAGCCTTCTGTCCACTGAACCACCTAGTTGCCCAAGAAGGTAGCTAGAGTGGTTTTTATTAGACTAAACCAGGTTGAGAGTGACTGATAAGCCTCAAATGTGTTGGTGAGTTAGGGGGATGTCTATATGAGCAGATGAGAAGAATTTGTTCCAATGGCCATGAAGGTGGCTGAAGCAGGCATTATAGTGTGCCTTTAGCTTGACCAGATATTGAAGATGCCAAGGTTGTCCACTGCATCTTGGGCCATCACTGTTGATCTTGACTCTTCTTTCCATTGGACTTTGATGACCCTGGAAGAGAGAATGAGGCTGATAACTTTGTGCGACTCTCCCTTAAATCCAATTCATGCACAAGTCAAGATGTCACCCCAAGATGCCATTGATTCTCCCCAAAAATGAAGGATGAATGACAACAGCATGGCTGTATGTGTGAAAGGAAGTTAAGGAGAGGACAGTTAGACAATGGTGAAGTCTAATTTATCTTCCCCACTTGCCTATTCTGCCCGTACTATCTGAGGCTACTCCAGGCTATAGATCAGGGAGGAGGGGATGGAGTAGGTGAACACTTTATTTTTCAGTTTCTCAGCAAGAAGCCAGGCTTTTTTCCCATCTCCCTTTCTGTCCCACATTTCCCTCTCTTACTCTACTTTTTCCCCTCTCACCATCTTCCCTCTCTGCTTTTATCAACACCACTACAACCCCTACTACATTCGTTTCCTCCCTTTGCTTTTCTCGGTCCTACTACTAACTTGGTAATTTCTCTTGGACAGATGCCCTTACTAAGCTGTCACCTCCTGAAAGGTCATCGAGAACTACAGTTGGCCCACTTGCTACTTAGCTTCATTACCATGGGATATGTCTGGCAGGAAGGAGAGAAGAACATTCCTAAGGTAAGAGGTAGGAAGCTTGGGCTCTCTTCTTGAAGCTGACCATTAATGGGGCTTAAGCCCCCAAGAGAGATTCCATGCCCCTGTTACTCTCTTTCTCAATTTCCTATGGTGATACCACCATCACCCAAAGGAGTCTCTGGTTTTTGTGCATTTTCTTGGGAAAACTTGGAGAGGGAATGGGAAGAATGAGAGGGTTAGAGTCCCAAGTGCCATTTATTGGAGTCATCAAATCAAGTTCATTCATCCTATTTTTTGGCCTCCAAGAAGGAAGAGTGATTCAAAGCAACCCCAAGAATTATTAAGGGCATGCTTTTTTACAAAGCACTTTTACATCTATCATCTCATGTGATCCTCAGAATCCCATTTGGAAGGCAGGGCTTATATTATCTCCATTTCATAGATGAGACAACTGATAGCTGTCTCAAGAGATTAAATGATTTGAGCCAAGTCATACAATTAGTCACTGCTATTAGAATCCGGATCTCATGAGTTTTGGTCTAGTGGTCTTACCACTACAGTAACAGCGCACAAAGTCAATGATGATGATGATAACGAGCGCTGATAATGTTTGCGCATCACTTTACAAGTATTAATCCATTTTAATCATCATAATAACCCTGGAAGGTAAATATTATTATTTTAATTTTTATAGATGACAAAACTGAGGCAGACAGAAGTTAAGTGACTAGCCTGGGTTACAAAGCAAGTAAGTGTCTGAGGCCAGATTTGAACTTAGGCCTTCTTGACTCCAGGTCCACCTCTCTATTCACTGTGGTACCTTACTGTCCCCCTAATTAGCCAACATGCTTCTCAGTTTTCATATATTTAATCTATCCTTTATTCAACTGCAAAAATAATCTTCTTAAGGACATATTTGTTTGACCATATTAAACCTTGTTTAGAAATATTCAGTGGTTCCCTTCCTATTACTTCTTGTGTAACATATAAATTCCTCAGCCTGACAATCTAGTCCTTTCATAATCGGACTTAGAGCCATCTTTCTGGTCTGATATTTTATCACTTCCTCTCCTATGTATTATGTTCTAGCTAAATTGGACAAGCTTTCCCCTAACCTCAACATTCCATCTCTCACCTCCATGTGGTTGTGTGTTATTCCCTCTATACTTGAACTACTCCCACGCCACCTTATAGAATTTAAATTTTAATTCAAATCTTATCTCAGGGCCATCTACTCCATGAAGACTTCTTTCATTTTCTTAGTTGTTAGTGATATCTTCCTCCTTAAATTATCTTATATTTACCATCTGTCTACATATGGTATATCCTCCCAGTACAATAGACATCTCTCTGGGGCAGTGATGGAATAATTTTTGCTTTTATATCCATGGCACCTAGCCTAGCACCTTGTGTATAACAGGTACTTAAGTGTTTTTTGCATCAAATTGAAATAGGATCAAGGACCAAGAATTCTACAACATGTTAGAAGTAAACATGGTTGTTTTCCATGAATTGATTTCAAATGCATTGTCTCCCATAATGCCAATATTCAAAACACTGTCAGCATCACTGGTGATTCTTCCCCATACCTTGCCAACCAGTGACCAAGCCTCTTCTATACCCTCCATATTTTCTATGTTCTCCTCTCTCTTTTACTCTAGTAGACATATAAATACCACATGACTGGGTTATTATAATATCTTTCCATCCCTTCTGTTCCCTCTTCTTTCACTGGTAAGGATTTCCTTAATCACAGATCTACTTATTGTACTTCTCTGTTCAAAACCCTTCACTGGTCCCCAGTTACCCACAGGATAAAAATCTAACTTCCTCACCCAGATACTCAAGGCCTTCCGCTGTCTATTCAATCCAACATTTACAGCCTTTTCTTCCTTTCAACATCCCATAATGGGATGGTACATTGGGTAGAGTGTAAAAGTTGACGTTAGGAAGATCAGAAATTCAAATCCTGCTTCAAGTACTTCACGGTTCTGTGGCCCTGGACAAGTCACTTGACCCCTTTCTGCCTCAGTTATCTGTAAAATGGGAATAATAGCACCTATCTCATGGGATTGCTGTGAGAATCAAATGAGATCAAAGGTAAGTGTTTTGCAAACCTTAAAGAGCTACATAAATGCTACTTATCGTATTCTAGCTAAGCCCCACTCTATACAGGCCTCATGTTTTAGGGCCTTTGTGCCCTTGTTAATGCTGTTTTCCATGCTTGGCTCCATGAAGCCTTCTTCGATTTGTCCAAATGAGCAACGTTCTTTCTCCCTTTGAACTTCAAGTCCCTGTATTGATCATTACCTTAAGTCCACGATCTGTGTATCATTAGGTTGTCAACAACTTGAGAAGGGAGACTCCCCCCACCCTTTCCTTGTATACTCAGTGCTTATCCCAGTGCCTGGAACATGGAAGGTCAGCAAATGCTAATTGACTGACTGCATATGTCGCCTCTGCCTACTAGACTATAATTGTTATTGGAACCTTTCACAAACAATAAATACAAAGCTGTTGCTCTTTTCTAAGCAGTCTTTGCCACTTCTAGGACATCTCAGGAATATCTTCCCCTCATTGTAAAGGAGTACTGATTTCAGTCAGAATATTAACTCAGCCCTGACACTTGCTAACTAGATGTGACCTTGATCAAAGCAAGAATCCTAGAATGACCAGAGTTCAGAGTAAGAAAGGACCTCAGCGTCTGCTAGTCAGACACACACCTGGAAAAGCGTTGTTACTACAGTGTATCACTAAAAGATCACCCACCCTCTTCCTAAGCACCCCTAATGAGGGCAAACCCTCTCAGTCTATCAACTGTGTGTGAAGGACTATGCTAGGAAGTAAGAGGGATGAAGTTCTTAGATAATCCTGGACCCTTGTTTTTAAAGAGATCACAATGAGATGGGAATGTTAGTGGTACAAGAGATGGATTGGAAGTGGGAGAGGGTGAAGGTGGAGTGAAGTTTAAGAAGTTGTTCAGTAATAGTCCAAGTTGATGATCAAGAGGACCTGAACAAGTGTGGGGTGTGTGTGTGTGTGTGTGTGTGTGTGTGTGTGTGTGTGTGTGTGTGTATGTGACATAGAGAGACAGAGACAAAGACAGAGAGAGAGAGGGAGATAATTGTTTCCATGTATTAAGCTGAAATAGCTTCCTTTCAAATTCTTTCTACCTCTTGTTCCCAATTATTCCCTTTAGGACCTAAAGGGAACAGATTTAATTCTAACCTAGATTGCCCCCAGCTGCTAGTGGGAGCCCCCACAATAATGTCCCACAGGGTTTCCAGACTGTACATCTGCCTATGTCTGTGTCTAACAGGTTCTGCCAAGAAACTTGGCCCTTCCCTTTGTGGAAGTCTCTCGGACCTTGGGTCTGCCTCCCATCCTGGTGCACTCAGATTTAGTCCTAACAAATTGGAAGAAAAAGGATCCAGATGGGTAAGTCTGGTAGCAAATATCCCTGGGATGGAAAGAAGTGAAATCCAGTTAGAGATGGAAATTTGTGAATATAAATCCTTGCAGAACATTGACCTACTCAGCAAAGAAGTTACCTAGGGAATGATGGGCTTGCCTGGTGGTGTGGATGAGAGAGAGAGAGAGAGAGAGAGAGAGAGAGAGAGAGAGAGAGAGAGACAGAGAGAGAGAGAGAGAGACAGAGAGAGAGAGAGTGCACTTTAGTAGAAACAAGAGTAAAATGATTATGAGCCTTCAGGTACTCAGCATAGTAAGAGATTGTGATTTTACAGACTCAAAGACTGACAGAAGATCTTCATGTTCTTTATTTTCTACCATCTTGGCATAAGGTACTGTCCTGGGGGCATAATAAGTTCATTTCATTCCCTCAGAAATCCTCGTTGCTAAATAATTTCTTGACCAGATGTACAGACAAGATGTACCCTGGGGCCCCAGTAGGCACCTTTGTTCATGGTGTTCCCTATATCCATATTTAGATATTTGATATTTGGAGTGACAATTCCAGAAGCCAATCCCTCAGCCCTTCTATCAGTCCTAGAAAATAGCGTCCTAGATTAACTGGCTCTCTCCATCTTTTTCTCCCTGCTTGCATTCTGCTCCCCTCATTCTTGTGATCCAGTTGTTTTTTGCTCATGAAGAGGTTGCATGATTTGAATTCATACCTTATCTTTCCATTTGGCTGGAACCAATTATATTTTACAGGATCAAAAGTTCGAATGGTGCAAATTCAAATACGTGGGACTACTTCCTGTGATTCATTGCTTGCATTAGTCATGGTCATCATAAACAGGGAGATGCAAATCACATATAATTTGGGGGAAGGAAAGTCATTAGCAGATTCAGGGACCTGGAAAGACCTCATGGAAAATGAAGTGCTTGAGCTCATTTGTGAAGGAAACCCTGTGTTCTGGGAGGTGAGGAGGGTGATTGCTATAACTTAGCCCCTCTATGGGCTTGTGCTCTCAGAGTTCCCTTTCTGCTCCTAATCCTATCCTCTATGTTTTACTCCTCCTAAACCTAGTCTTTTTCCATACTGTGACCTCCAGTACTTCCAATCCTCTCTCTTCTCCCAGATTAGTACACTATTCTGGCTTCACTTTCCTTTCTTAAATCATGACCCTTGTATTTTCTAGTCAAATGGCACAATCTATACTTTTAAGTCCTTGCTCCCTAGTCCTACTGACAATTCTTCTTGCCCCCATCTCTGCCCTTATCCATTTTAAGGCAAGATGGGATAGAGAGATGGCCTTAGGGTCAGGAATACCTGAGTTCAAATCCCCTTTCTGATATACATTGGCTGTTTCACCCCTTATTTTGTAAGTCCTCACACAATTTTCCAAGAGTATAAGACAATAGCAGGGGAGATGATAAGCTACACTGGCAGAAGGAGTTTCATCACCAGGAGTTCCCTAAATAAATGAAATCACAGGTTGAGCCATACAAAGTAACGCACTCTCTCATGACTCTCACCAATGGAGGTTATTCATGGAATTGACCTCTCTCTAGATTTCTAGAGGAGGTCATCTATAGATTGAGAGTGATTGACTTAAGTCAGTGGTATCATTTCCCAAGAGAATTATACCATTCATTTAGGGTGTTTATCTATTCCCCTAGACTTTAAATTCCAAACCTAGAGGTTCTAGGGCAAGGCTAAGACAGTTGCTTTTTTGCAAACATGCATTTTGAAGTGAACTAGTATAGCTCAAACTTTAAACACCACCTGGTGGCTTTCACAAATATGGCATCCTGCAGCAGCTTTCAAGGGGAAGCTAAGTGGTACAGTGAATACAGCACCAGTTTTGGCATTAAGAAGATCTGAGTTCAAATGTGACTTCAGGCACATACTAGCTGTGTGACCCTGGGCAAGTCACCTAACCCTTATTTGCCTCAAAATACTGGAGAAGGAAATAGTAACCCCTTCCAGCATCTTCGCCAAAAATCTCATGGACAACTCTATAAGGTCATGAAGAGCCAGACACAACTGAATGGATGAACAAGTAGCTTTCAAGTCACCCCTCTAATACAAGCATTTTGGAACCTTTTTGATTCCACTTTCTCCTCCCCATCTCTGTCTTTCTGTTTCTTTTTGTCTATGTCTCTATCTCTGTCTGTTTCTCTGTCTCTGTTTCTATTTCTGTCTCTTCCTTTTCTTTCTTCCCCTCCTTCCCATCTGTTACAAACACATACATGCCCTCAATCCATTTCTTTATCAATAGCTTCCTGCAGGATGTCTCTACCTGGTATTCCACTGGCATCCTAAACTGAAAATATCCAAATCGGAACTGGAAATCTTTCCCTCTAAACCCATCTCTAGTCAAATTTCCCTATTTCTAGTGAGGGCGCTACAGACCTCCACTATCAGATCTTGTTGATTCCATTTCCATACTATTCATTCCTTTTTCTTCCTCTTTTCCCCAACCAGGAAATCATTAGTCAAATTTACTCACATTCAAATCCTCATTTGGATTATTCTGTTACACTGCAAACTGACCTCCATGTTCTGAGTATTTCCCTTCTCCAACTCATCCTCCAAGTAACATCCAAAATAAATATTCTTGAAGCTCAAGTTTGACCATCATTCCTGTTCAAAAGCTTTCAATGACTCCCTATTGCCCCAAGGATAAAGCACAAACTCATCATGGTATTTCAGATTTCCCACAATCTGCTTCCATCCTACCTTTTCAGCCTAGTTTTGCTTATTCTGTATTCCAGCTGTACAGGACTAGTAACTGATTTGGAACTCAATTTGATGCTAAATTTACATATAAAACACCCTTGGTTCCACGAGGAAAGTGTTGCTTGCTCTAGAAGGGATTAATTTAGATGCTGCAGAATGCCATATTAATTCTAACCACCAGGTGGCAATCGAAGCTTGAGCTATGTTCTCATAATTTGTAATTTGCAAAAAAACCCCAAACAACCCCTTTTTTTGCAATATTTTGCAAAAATTTGCAATTTTGCAAAAAGAAATTGCAGAAACCATCTTTGTCCAAGTCTTGTCCCCAGAATTCTTCATTTAAAGTCTAGGGACATTCATTAATTCCATAAAAAAAAATTCTCAAAACTTTCTTGCTCATCAATTTTAGTCAAGTATATTCAGTAAATTCTCAACTGGCCTCACCTTGTGTTCATTCTAGTAACAATCAGCTTCAACTCATGGATTTCTCCTAGAAAAGACTTCAGCAGGCTGGAGTTGGAAATGCCTTGAGGTGTCTACCAGGCAATTGACTCCATGTCTCTTCCTGAAAAGAAAGAGAGACGTGCTGTTAACTCCTGCCCTCCTGTGTAGTACTGGAATACGCATACTGATACTGTCAGTTCCTATGACCTACCCATCCGCTCTGCCTCAGCTACAGAGAACACACCCTTGATCTTGCCATTGCCTGTGGATGCTTCACTTCCATATTCATAAACTCTAATGTAACTTTATCTGATTATAACATTTTATCATTCCTTCTTTATGCCTTACAACACATAACCCACTCTACATACTCATTGTAATCTCCATTTTCTCTACTTGCTCCACTCTTAAAGTTTTTCTTACACCATCACTCTTGCACTGGCTACACTTTCTTCCCTTCCCTACCTTAACTCCTTGGGGAAACAAGCTCAATTCACATTATTCTCGACTCTTCAACCCCATACCACCCCAATTTTGAATCATTCCTACAATCTTCCTCATTCATTCCCATCCATATACTGGCCTGTGGAAGGAGAAGAAATGGCAAAATTTCAAATCACCAGTCCTTCTGGCCTCCCTAATAGATTTAATGTCCCACTATTTACAATGGCTTTTCCAAACCTATTCATGTCTCTTCCAAACTCCTAGGACACTCTTTCCCTTCAGTCATTCTGCTGAAGATTTCCTCTCCTATCTTGCCCAGAAAAGAACTGAGAGGCCATTTGCCATGAGCTCTGTTTTCTTCCTT
Organism: Potorous gilbertii; assembly: GCA_028658325.1. NCBI lineage: Eukaryota > Metazoa > Chordata > Mammalia > Diprotodontia > Potoroidae > Potorous > Potorous gilbertii. Next base: position 197,368,292 of record CM053769.1, read on the forward strand.
CTTCCTCACCTCACTTTACTGAGACATCTTACTCCACTATCTTTTCCTTTGTGGTTCACCCTTTGTTTTCAGAGGACCAGTGCCATCATGGGGTGATGACTTGGCATGCCTGTGAATTAGATTTAAGTGAGACAGTTTCAGATGAAAAGATTCCCTGTCTCCTTGACAAGGCCAACCTCTCTATGTGCAGATTTGATCTCATCTCCTTCTGTTTACTCTAGCAGATTACATCCATTATATCCTCTATCTCTTTCTCTCGATTTCTGTCTCTATTTTTGTCTGTCTCTATCTCAATCTGCTTTGTCTCTCTCTCTCTCTCTCTCTCACCTTTTGCAGAGGCTCTTTCCCCAGCTCTGTGAATCTAGGCACTAGCCAAGCCCTGTAAAATAGAAGTATTGTAAATATGTGTGTGTGAGAAAGAGGGAGGGGGTATATTTGGTTACTACATTCAGTAGGTACTTAGTATATGTTTCTTAAATTAAATTCCTGATGTTTTCTTTCCTTTTATCTTTTTGGACAATACCTGAAACCTGAATAGACCGCTGGAAATCAGGTAATTACCTTACTCTACATTTCTATGTCTGTGTCCAACTTTACATTGTACAAAGCCCTTTCTTGTCCATTTATGTTCTTTGATATTCACAATGACTAGGTGTCATTATTGCTGTTTTACAGATGAGGAAACTAAGACAGAGAAATATTAACTTTTAGCAATATAGGTGGGGACAGTCATGCCATATTTTACCCTACTGTATTGTGTTTGGATCTGAATGCCGCAGTTTAGCAAGGAAAGTGACAAGTTTGAAAATGACTAGGGTTGGGCAATCAGACTGGTGAAGGACCTTGAGTCTGTCAAATAAAACCCTGACTGTAGAAAGCAGAGATGTTTAGCTGGTGAAGAGAAATACAGTTAGTGGGGGGGGGGGTGTCTCTGGCTTAAGTAATTGATGAGCTGTCCTATGGAAGAGTGATTAGACTGATCACGGTGACCCCAGGAAACAAAACTAGGAACAATGGTCAGAAATTAAAAACAAATGTAAGTCTGGTGTAGGAAAAACTTTCCAGCACAGTTATTTTAAAAAATGGAATGGGCTCCTTTAGGAGGTAATAGTTTGGACCTCAGTGACCATTTCTCAGGTATTTTGTCAGGATTTTTTTTAAAGAAGAAGCTAGGAGGTACAGTGGATAGATCCCAGAACTTGGAGTCAAGAACACCTGAGTTCAGATCTGGACTCAGACACTCACCAGCTATATGACCCTAGACAAATGACTTAACCTCTGCCTGCCTCAGTTTCCTCATCTGCAAAATGGGAATGATAATTGCCCCCATATCCCAAAGCTGTCATGAGTATCAGGTAATTTTTGTGAATTGTTTTGTAAAACTTAAAAATCTGTATAAATGTTAGAATTATTTGGAATAGAATAATTACTAGGAATTATTTCAAATAGATTCAAGTTATTGCTATTGTTAAAGGGCTTGGATGGCCCTGTGTGTCCCTTCCACTTCAAAATTCTGAGATCTTGTACTTCTGAATAGTCTTGAGAAGCTGCAGAAATGTCAGGCTTGGGGGATGAAGAGAAAGCGGGAAGGAGAAGGTGCCTTGCTCTCTGAATATAGGATTTTTTTTCCCTAAGGAATCTGGACACCATTATCTCACTTCCAGGAGGTGAGAGTCTGAAGGGTTTTGTCCTGGTGACTCTTTTGGTGGAGAAGGCTGCCGTGCCTGGGATTAAGGTACTTCCCCAATTGGACCTTTACTCTCTCTGTAGATGTCAGCCTAGTAGCTTCTTTTAGCTCAAATCCCTGACATCTACATTTTGGCTTTCCAATATTGTCTGCCTACTTCTGGCAATTACTTATGGCCACTCAGGAAGCAAGAATCAACTTCCTAGTGATTTTGCCTTCCATTGAGCTAAAGCACTGAAACTCATGCGATGTCAGAATTGGAAGGGACCTTAGGACACAGAGTGTTATACAGAATAATATGACTGGATGGGACCTTACATCATAGGATGTTAAAAGAAAGGACACAGCATGGTAGAACTGGAAGAGATCTTTGAAATGAAGTTAGCCTCAATTTTACAAGGGGAAGAAACCTAGAGAGCTCACACTTCTAGCAGCATAGATCTAGAGCTAAAAGAAGCCTCCAATTCTTTCATTTGACAAATGAGGAAAATGAGGCAGGGGGTAGGGTGAGTGAGATACCTTGCAAGAGGTCACTCAGATAGTAAATGCCAGAGGCAGGATCACAGAGGAAGTCAGTGGTATTTAGAACTAAACAATAGAGTTCAGGACGAAACGTGCTGGAGTTGCTTGGAGGATATGGGTTCAGTCCCAGGCTTTGATACTTAATATCTGTGTGACTTTGAATAAATCACTTAGAATTTCTAAGCCTGATCTACAAAATGGTGGGGTTGGATCAGTTTACCTGCTAGCTTTCTTCTACCTCTAAACGTAAGCCCCGTGAGCCTAGAAGTCTATTATTCTTTGTATCCAGCTATAAGCTCACTGCCCCAACTCAAGTTTAATTCATTTAATTCCATTTTTTTCAACCAGGAGGGAGGCACATGAACACATTTCTTAATGATACAAGGTGACACAAGATACAAGAAACTAGTTTTATACTTGACTTCAGTTTTATGAGTAATATTGCTTTCAATGACTAACTCTCCTACGGGAGGGGCTCGGATGCTGGAGCTACCTTGAGCTGATTATTAAGTTTTCAGTGTGAGCATTTACATGCCAGAAAATACTATAAGTTAGGGTGTAATTTATTGCTTTCTTGATTTTCGAGACTTAAGAAAGTGATGGTGAAAATGTTAATAATGAAGGTTAAACTTAAAAATGTGTCATGGGTTTTCAGAAAACCATTGTTAAACTTCTGCCAATACATCCCTGTTAATTAGCTATCCTGTCTCTTCATCTAGATTTTAAGTTCTTTGATGGCAGAAACTATATCTTATACTTTCTTGAATTCTCCTTATCTCCTAAGATAATGCCTTCTATAGACATTCAAACAACTTTTGTTGATTGAGAAATAAAAATGGCCCTAGTGTAACTTGGAATAGGGTATTGGATGGTAGAGTGAACACTAGAATAGACTTCAGATGATTTAAATGAAAGCTCCATTTACTATTTCTATAATTTGGGGTAATCATTCAATCTCTTGATTACTTTCATCAGAAAATTTGAGGCATTGATTAAATGATCTCTAATTTTCCTTCTAACTCTAAAATTTCTTACCCCTTCCTTCATCCCATGGTCTACATATAGTATTTCCCAGTTTCATTCCATTCCCTAAGCATGCTCTCTGCAGACACAGACCTCCCCTGGCCACCTTCCTTACAAACCCCCCAAAACGCTTTGAGGTGACATAACTGTTTATATAGAGATACAGAGTTGACAATAGCTTTGTGATGTAGGAAGAACTTCTATTATTTTCACCACTTTACAGATGAGAAAACAGACTTAGAGATGTGAAGGTTTATCCTGCTATCTAGTGGTTAATCTGGGACCAGATTCTGGGTCTTCTGATCACTGAAAGTTCTCCTTAAATTTATTACCAGTTTGGATTTAACGAAGTCTTTCCTGAGGCTGTTAGTGTTCTCTCCCAATATTATTTACTTATTATTTTTATTTCTATATACTTAATTGTATTTCTGTGTGTGGTCTTTCCCATTAGAGCATCCTTCAGGGTAGGGATTGTTTCATTTAAGACTTTATATCTTCAGCTAGATCCAGAACCTAACCCACAGCAGGGGCTTAATAAGTGTTTTCCTATTGAAAGACTTGACCATTCAGGCTGCTCAAGTTCTACTTGGAAGGGACACAATTCTCAGTGACAATAGTCACCTTCCATATACTTACCATGCAATATTTTGTAGTATTTGGCTAAGTGCCAGAGCCAGCTACTGAACTGAGTGCTTCATGAGGGCAGGGCTGGCATCTTTGTGTCCTCCCAGAACCTGACACAGAAGTCTGAACCTAGTAGACATTTAATAGGTGTTTGTTAAAGTTGAATGAGAGTGATTCGGAACCAAGTCAGTAGATAGGAGGAAGCAATATAACTGAGCTCCAACCACAGAACTCCTCTAAACACATCTAGAAAATTCTCTAGACAGAATCCTGATGAGGAAGTCTAGAGAAAGTGATGGCAAGTCCTTTGTTCAGCCCAGGTCAGCAGAGGGATATAGAAAGGAAAGTCTGAGAACACTCAGGACTGGATTGGGGCAGGAGCACAGTGAATGTGAGCACTCCAATGCTCAGAGAAAGGCTGCCCTCCAGGGCAAGAGGAGATCCCAGACCTGCGCTAGAGCACTGCCAGAATTGTATGAGGGCACTGTATCATGGACAGGTAGTAACTGGTAATTTTGTCACCCTCTCCTCAGTTCTGGGTCACAGACCTAGAGGAAACTGAGGAGATTTGCGCACAGTGGTGACGTTCCTCAGTAGGGAAACCCTACACTGTGCATTGAAAAAGGAGGAAGTTCAGAAGCCAGAATTAGCAATGGCTTATTTCAACTGAGAAGAGTAGAGCAGGGTCTCAGTTTCAGTGTCTAGCTAGACCTGCAGCAGAAAAATACCACAGTGGGAATCTCAAACCAAAGCGAGTTCTACGGTTTTGTCACTGAACCAGCAAAAGTTCCTAACGAACTGAAAGGAGCTGAGTTTAGCAGCAGTCTCCTCTTGCTCAGAACCAAACCCAAGTCAGGAACTTGCAGAGGCCAGACCAGAAGGGCAGTGATCAGACTTTTCCCTAGATCAGACCACTTTGAGAACATTGAAATCTTACAGGTCCCCAATCTATAAGTGAGAACCAAGAGTAATCCAACCCTCAAAATCCCAAGAAAGCAATGAGTTACTGCGGCATCAGGGATGCTCAAGACATAAATATAGAAGAAAATTACTCCCAACCATCTATAGGCAAAGTCTCAAAGAAAAACCCAACTTGGACACAAACTAGAAGTCTTGGAAGAGAATTCCTGGAATTATTTCTGGAAGCATGAGTTTAAAAAGCTTTTTTAAATTAGTGAAGTGAGAACACTTGAAAACAATGCAAAATAAATTAAAAATGTGGAAGAAAAAATTGGAAAGGGAACCAGCAGCTTGACATAATAAGTACAAAAACCTTACTTAATTAACAAACTCCCTGAAAATTAGACAATAAATAGAAGCCAATAACTCCATGACAGAACAAGAAATATTCAAACAAGTCAAAAGGGCTAGAAAAATAGAAGAAAATATAAGATATCTCATTGCAAAAACAAATGACCTGAAAAATGAATTGAGGGGGAAAAACTTACTCATTGCATTATTTGAATATCATGACCAAAAAAATCAAAATTACCTCAAACCTTATATTTTAAGAAAACTTAAAAGAAGTTATCCTTATCTCTTCAAAATAGAAGTTAAAGTGGAAATAGAAAGGATCCACCAGCCACCTTTGGAATGAATGAAAATGAAAGCTCCAGACACATCACAGCCAAAATCCAGTGTTTCCAAAGCAAAGAAAAAAAATACAGTAAATAGAAAGAAAAAATCAAGTACTGAGGAACCACTGTAGAATCACACATGATTTGGCAGCCACCTCTCTGAAGGAGCAGAGAAGTTGGAATATGATATTCCAGGAGGCAAAGGATATGTATGAGCTTACAGCCAAGAAGACCTTTCCCAATTGAGTGTAATGTTACAGGGGAGAAAATGGATCTTTAATGAAACACAGGATTTCCAAGCATTCCTGATGAGAAGACCAAGATTCATAGAAACTTTCAAGTTCAAACTTAGAAGTGAAGAAAAACATAAAAACATAAATATGAATGAACAATGACAACTGACTAAATGAGAATAAATCTCTTACATTCAAATATGGGGAGATGTTACATGAGTCCCCTCTGAGTTCTAGCATCATCAGGTATAGAGATAGTTCAATTTGACAAGACCTGGGAGTGTTCCATTATGTCTTAATTATTTAAGAGAAGAGTGGAAAGAAAGAAGAAGAATACACTGGTTAGGGCAAAAGAAGAGAGAGGAAGTTTAGGGAAAATGATCTCAGAATAGAAACAAAGAATGGAGGAAGGAGCTGATACTTTGACCTCATTCTCACCTAATGTAAGTAAGAATATTCATACACAGAGTTGGGAACAGAGATACTTCTCATCCAACACACAAATGGGAAGAAATGGGGAGAAGGGAGTAGGCAGAATTAGAGGGAAGGTAGATTAAAAGACATATTAACCCTAAGCAAGAAAAAAACTACAAGAATATATAAAAATATTTATAGTTCTTTTGAGGTGACAAAGAATGAGAATCTGAAGGAGTACCCATCAATTAGGGAATGGAAGGGCAAGTTATGGTATATAAATACGTTGGAATTCGACTGTAGTGTAAGAAATGATGAAGGGATAGCTTTGAACCTTCAGAGAAAACTTAGAAGATTTATATGAACTGATACAGAGTGAACTGAACAAAAACAGGACAATAATTTATACAGTGATAGCAATTTCATAAAGGCAAATGACTTGAAAGAATTAGGAAATCTTATCAATATAATGACCAACCAGGAACCCAAAGGAGAAGTGATGAAGCATGCTGATAGAGGCAGAGTCAGATGCTGAATGAGACAAATATGTATATATAAAGAAACATATGCACATATAATATATAAAGAGATTACATATATATGTATGTACACATAACATATGACTTAGGACATGTACAATGTGGAAATTTCTTTTGATAGGTTATACCTATTTGTAATAGTTTGCTTTTCTTTATTTCTCAAGTTGAGGGGATAAGGTAAGGTTTCATGTAAGAGGGTTAGAGAACAGAGTTTAGCTGATTTCAATATTTATATGATTTTTTTAAGAAGTCTAGTGACAGAAACAGGTCTCTCCAATTCAACAAGTATTAAGTTCCTACTTTGCACCATGACAACTCTGTCATGGATATAAAGTTTAAGGCAAGGTCCTGGTCTCAGGAAGTTTACCAGAAAGAGAGGAGGTAGAAAGGATGCTGAAGACTGAGGTCTGATTCTCTCTTTATTAACAATTAATTCATCCTTGGGTAAACTGAGGAAACTCTATCTATTACCCATGATGAACACCTGCTCTCTACTTTCTAGTTTTAGGGATTTGCTTGAGGCATTTAGAAGTTACTACATATAGCATGCTTATGTATACATATATCTACATGTGCAATATGTGCATATATATCTATATACACACTTTGTATGTAGTTATATGTTTATCATAGTAAATTTTTCAGTGTATGCATATATATGTATAATTCTTCCTTTCTTTTTTCTTTTTCTTCCTTCCTTCTCCTTTCTTCCTTCCTTTTTTCCTTCCTTCTGTTTTCTTTCTTTTCCTTCCTTCCTTCCTTCCTTCCTTCCTTCCTTCCTTCCTTCCTTTCTTTCTTTTCTTTTTTTCTTTCTTTCTCATTATGGCTTAGTTCCCAGGTTCTTGGCTTATAAAGACTTTTGTTCAATCTTTGAGCAAACCCTCCTCTCCTTCATCCTCTAGTTGGCTCATTTTATCACTTCCTTGGGCAGTTAGGTGATACAGTGAATCCAAATTTGTTTTGTAAAGTTTAAATTCAGTCAAAGGGCTACACTTGAGGACCTAGAGGGCCACATGTGGCCTCAAGGCTGCAGGATTCCCTCCCTTGAACATAGAGTTTCCTCTGGGGTCCTTAGAATCAAGCTCAAATATAATTTATATCTAGACCTCCACAGATGGGGTAAAAGAATTTCCAGTTTTCCCATAAATACTCAAGGTAACAAAGGATACTAGGTAAGGACAATTTTTCTATCATCCCCCCCACCCCCAAACCTGTTGAAAACATATAAATGATTCACAGTCACCTGTAAGCTCTTGATTTAATTTTCCTCTTCCAATAAGTCCCATATTCTTCCTAAGGTTCTCCCTCAGAGTCATAATGCTGTCTTGTGGTTTAGACTATCTTGGAAAAGGAAATAAAACTGAAGAAGAGATTCTAACTCTCTTCCCTCTGTTCCCACCCCTTCCAGTTTTTCTCTAAATTCCACTATTATCCAAGGGACTCATAGAGACTTCCAGCCTTATACTACCACTCTACAGTCTTGGAACTTCCCTGGAAGGGAAATGAACTTTGGATTGCTGCTGAGGCAATCTTTTTCCCATTGGTACCTACAATCCCCTAAAAAGCACAGAAATAATAAAGAAGAAAGGCTAAAAGTAGAATCAGAGTTCTATTGCGGGAAGAGGCCATTTGGTTCAAGCCCCTTATTTTACAGCTGAGGAAATCGAAGCGTAGGGAGATTAAGAAACTTGAACAATGTCATACAAGTAGAAATTATCAGAGGTAGGATTTGAACTCAGATCCTTTCACTCCAGAGCTGATATTTTTGATGCTGTCCTGCCTTACTTCCTTCTTTTGTGCCTCTACTTTGTGTATCAATTCCTTATTGCTTCTCTTGGAATGAAGCCCCATGCATGATCGATCCTCTTACTACCAAGAATCTAGTGCTGCTCAAGAATTACAAAATCCTTTAAAGTAGTTTTGGTGGGAGAGTACTAACTCTGGGTGAATGAAGAGAGGTCCCCTCTTATGGGAAACAGCACTAGAGTTGAGCACAGGCATCTCATGTTCCATTTAAAAATGGTAGAGGCATATTGCCAGCGTTGTCAAGCACGGATACTTAGAAGAGGGCCTTGATGCAATGGAGCACAGAGTACTTAACTACAAAGTTCATAATGGCATCTTTACACTTTTATACTAGACAGGATTTCTGGTAGAGGACATAGCTGCTGATATTGAGAGAGAAGAGTCATGGAAAGGAGAGCCTCATGTTCAAGAGGTTGGCAATTCCTGAACTCCAGCTGAAGGAGAAAGTTTTCCTGGAGGGTGTCAAGGGCCTGGAAAGTTGGACCCAGTTTTTTAAAAAGTGAAGGGATAATGTCCAACCAGTACCAGATTCTCAGAGAGAAAATGTCCCCTGCCCCAATGCCTTCCTGTAATTACGCGACTAGGAAGTGCTAGATCTGAGAGTGGAATTTAGGCCTTTTGATTCAAATTGATGCTGCCAGGTTGCTTCTCAGAAACATTCTCAACATAGATGGGCTACCAATGGGCTTGCAGGGATGACCTGATGCAGTGCAGGATGAATTTCAGCATCTAACCAGGATACAAGTCAGAGAATCAGATGCAGGGGATGCTACTGGGGCCCCCAGCATCTTTACCCCAAACCTTCAAGATGTATCCTTTACACCATCTGTCCCTCAGGCAGTGGTTCAGGCCATAAATGCAGTCCTCCAATCCAATGATGATGATCTACTCCAGGCCTTGGAGCAGCTGAAGACATCCATTGCTGAGATGACCAATGCCTTGAGAAAGATGCATGGTACGTACATATTCAGTTCTGAGATCGTTCAAGATCCTAGATTTTGTCTAGTCAAAAAAAGATTGTGTGAAAAATATTAATGATAGATAGTGGAGTCCAGATGTAGTAAAAGAGTAAGGTAAGTAAAATGTGGCTTTAACTTATGAGTCTTTTTCTGCCCCTGGTCCTTACATTAAATGGGTCTCCCTTGGGTCATGTTTCCAAAAACTTTACTCATATTATACAAACAAGCAATATTTCTGCCTGAAATATTTCTGAAAGTTTCTAGACTTTTTTCACTGATGATACTATAGTTAGGTGGATATGTGTAAATAAATATTGTTGCCCAAAGAATGCTTATGCCTTGGGTGATTGATTTGCTCAGAGCTCTCTCCCTTCAGCATTACAAATTTCAAAATGATACACGTTCTTTTTGTTTCTGCAGCAACAATTAGTTCTTCCATGTTGGTCAGAATTAAGTTGAATAGTATTATTTTCTCTACTACCTGAAATATGAAATTGTCAAGAATTTTTCAGAGGTTCTGCTTTTACTATTAAAGTATCTGCTCGCAGAGTTACATGCACATAGTAGATACCTAAAAATGTCCATTGAACTGAATTAAATCTATTGCTTAATTTGTTGTTGTCATTAATGTTGTTTAATTCAAATTAAATTTAGACATTAAAAATGCCTAACTAGTTGATACGTCCCATTTAGTACAAGTGCATTTTATCTCTTTGTCAGCTTTGTGGTCTATATTAGGGAGGCATCATCCATAACCTCCATCTGACTGAGCTATCTGCAACAAAACCTTTCTGGTTTTATCACTTTTGCTTTGTCTCCTTTTATCCTCACTATTCAATTGTCCTAGCCTCAGGCTTGTGGATTTCCAGATGGGCATATGTCTAACTGTTACGCAGTCTGACTTTCTTTCTATTAACTCTGTCCTTGTTTCAGTCATGCATCCCATCATACCAAATCAGTTACATCTACAAGATGGCATTTACCACCTTATATTAATATTTCAAGATAATATTATTTATTGTCTTTATTCTATGCCTCAGACTGTTCCTGAACTCCTAAGTTACTTATACCTGCAAATTAATGGACACCTTTTTCACTGGCATACAGCTTGCTAGCTATATTACGTGGATTGATCTCCATATTGTCAGGTTTCATTGTTTTCTGGGCTTTTTTCTCTTTATTTCAAACTTCAGCATAAATCCTTCCTGCTGAGTTTGCTAAATTTCCTGATAAACATTTTCTTCCTAGGTTTACTCCATTATTTGTCAGGAGCCTATCTCTGGTATCATAAGCAATGTTCCAGAAAAGAAAATTTGAAATGCAGTGCTATAAAAAAGTTCCTATTACATAATTATAACTTAAAGAAAGTTTTGTCACTGAAATGGTGGGAGGAAATGCATATATTATCCCCATTTCACACATGGGAAAACTGAGACTGATGAGTGGTGGAAACAAGATTTGAACTCAGGTCTTCTGATTTCCAGGTTTAGAACACCTTCCAATTTGCCATTTTTTAAAGGCAATCAGGGTTAAGTGACTTGCCCAGGGTCACAGAGATAGTAGGTATCTGAGGTCAGATTTGAGCTCAGGTCCTCTTGACTCTAGGGTCAGTGCTCTATCCATTGCCTTGCCTAGATGTCCCATTGCCATCCTTTCTTTATCTACATAGACATATGGTCACTTGAGTGGGTATCATCTTCTTTTCCACTTACTGGGGATACATGAGAATCTTAAAGTCCTATTCTTAGACGAAAATAGTCTGGACTAGCTCTTATCAGCATCCTGGTAACTTGGTCAGTTCAGACATGTTTTCTTCCACCCTTTTACCCCTTTTCTTCCTGATTCTCACAGAGAGTGCCAGACTTGTGGGTCTCTGCCACCTGAAGAGTTTCCATTTCTCCTAAGAAGTTACTCCTCTCTAAGATTCCAACTCAAAAACAAAATCTTATGATAATTCATTTGAGGAGGGGACCACAGATGCTGTAGGGTAAGAGTAGAAGGGTATAGAGTTCTAAAGATGTCTTGGCTGCAAAATAACAGCACCACTGACTCTGAATCATTTAGGTCACAAGTGTAGACATGGGGAGGGAATCGCTATGTGTGGCGATGGATGAAAGCCCTAGTTCAGGGGAATGTGTGACTACTCTCAACACACTGTACTCTTCTACCCACTTTCTGTCATACCCAGATTCTCAGATGTCTATCAATGAGCATGTATTTGATACCTCCTATATGCCAGGCACTGGATTATGATCATAGGTCTACAACTTGGAGGAACCTTAGGTCAATGGAATGAATAGTTAGAAAACATGTATTAAATACCTATTGTGTACCAGGCACCATTGTATGTGCTGCCAATAAAAATGACAAAAAAAATGAACCAGTCTTTGTCCTCAAGGAATTTCTATTCAGGTGAGGAGAGGGGAGGAAGAGAAAGTATGTATGTAAACGTGTATACATAAAGCATCTTTAAAATAAAATAAATTCAGAATAATTGAAGGGAGCATAAGTAACTATGGGGATCAAGACAACCTGTGATGGGTGCTCTTGCTAGAGTAAAGATTTGAAGGAAACAAGGAACTCTAAGAGGTGGAGGTAAATTGGGAGCGCATTACAAGCAAAAGCATGAATGGGAGATGGAATGTTATGCAAGAAAAATAGAAATAAGACCATTGTGGCAAGTGTGTAGGATATGGTGTTTCCAATAATAAGGTTGAAAAAAGGAAGTTGAGGCCAGGTTGTGAAGAACTTTAAAAACTAAGCAAAGCGAATTGCATGTATTTTCCCCTAGAAGCAACAGGGACCCACTGTAGTTTATTGAATAGGAAAATGAGTAGAGAACTAGTCCAATGCCCTGATTTTACAGTTTAAGAAACTGAGGCTGGGTTGCAGTCTTCATCAACAGAGGGAATTTAATGAGATCACAGATTCATTTGAGTATTGAATATCCTTATATATCAAATCATAGGCCTACTGAGGTTCAAGGAAGTTAAGTGATCACACAGCTAGTGTCCAAGATAGAAATGAAACCTAGATCTTCCTGGCTCTAAATCTAGTATGCTATCCAATTCATTATGGTGCCTCTCAGAAGAAACCTAGAATATTTCTCTAATGAGAAGATAAGGGTGACAAATTGAGAGATTTAGGACACCAGTAAAATTTTTATTTCCTTCTAGCTAAAATGTGTGATTTGAAAAAGGACATGGGAAACGATATCAAGGGCTCAACTTCTTCATAACCAACAAGAGAAAAAAATAAACCCTTGTAGCACAAATACTTGGCATTAAATCATACCCAACATGGAGTACTGTCAAAGGAAACTTAGTGTAATGGAAAAAGAATTGGATTTATGATTTGAAGTTTGAGTTCAAATCCAAACTCTCTTACTTTCTACTGGTAAAACTTGGGGCCTCAGTTTCCTAAACTGCAAAATCAGAGTGTTGGACCAGAGCTCTCATCAACCCCCTAGTGGAGAGGTTGGGACTTTCTCCATAGTCCCACAGCTTATAAATTTCAGAAGACAGAATCAAACCCAAATTTTCTGACTTCAAGTTCATGACTTTGTCCACCATGCCTTACAAATATTGAAGTATTATGTAACTCTTTGAGGTTTGAGAAGCGCTTTTATATGCATTATCTCACTCATAATTATCCTGTGAAGTATTATCACCCTCATTTTATAGTTGAGAGAACTGAGGTCATATAACTAATAAGTATCTGAGATTAGATTGGAACTCAGAGTCCAAACACTCTATTTACTGTGCCACAAATAGGGTATCATAGTGGATCATCACTAAATCTCATTTTGGCCCAAAACTATTACACAGGAAGCACACTGAAGTCATGCATTTGAGGATGGTTTATTTTTTTTTAATATAATCTTAACAAGGCTTCCAAGGTTCTACCTAATTTGTCTGTTTCATTTACTATGTGAGGCTACATTTTAAATGAAGAATGCCATTGATGTGTCAGAGAAACAAATATTGTGTTCCTCTATGATTTTTGAGAGGAGGTCTAGCAGCTCGGTGGATAGAGTCCTGGGCCTGAAGTCAAGAAGAGTTCAAATCCCACCTTAGACACTTACAAGTCATATGACCCTGGACAAGTCACTTAACTCTATTTACCTCAGTTTCTTTATCTTTCAAATGAGCAGGAGAAGAAAATGTCAAACCACTCTCCAGTATCTTTGTCAGCAAAACCCAAAAAGAGGTCATGAAGAGTTGGACATGGCTGGAAAATGACTGAGCAACCACAAAATGCCTTTCCTTTTTGCCCAAGCTTTTCCTGTGCTCTAGATTTCTTTTATATTAATTCTATTTTCTTCTCCAAATTAATCCAATCAGCCACCACTGTCCTCTATTAATGGCCACTTTACACAAAGCCAGTTGTAATCTTTTCCTCTGTTTTCATTGGTCTAGTGGGTGACTGGACTTTTTGACTCATCAGAAGTCTCTTGAAGAGGCAGCTGTAATATTCTGGAAAGAATTGGATTCAGGTCTGACTCTTCCTTTTACTACACATTTGATCAGTTACTTAAGATCTCTGAGAAGAGTGTAAAGGATAGAACCTGAAGATGAGAGATCTGGTTTCAAATTCCTCTTTTAACACTAGCTCTGTGACCTTTGACGTCTCTTAACAACTCTTGAGAATCCTTCTCCTCATATGTCATAAAGGAACAACAATAAATGTAGTACAAGTTAGTGGGGTGGCTGAGCAGAGCACACGAAAGAAAGTACGAACAGCAATAAATGCTGTGCAAATGCCAGTTATTATTATTCACCTATAAAATGGTGATAATATTATTTGCAAAGGGCAAACATATATAATAGAATGGACTTCTCTTAGGAAGAACAGGCTTTATGAACTATACCGTGCTATATTAGTACAGACCGTGACTGCTTTCTTTAAAACATCTCTGCAGAGCAGAAACCTTAGCTCTTGGCGTTACCCGATTCTCATAAGCTTCTTTGACTGTATCAAGCTAAGCATACATAGATCTGTTTAATGGAACAGAAAATTTGATAGTTATTCTTTGCTCCAAACAAGTCACTCCTTTTAATGCTGACATAAAAAAAAAACCAACAAAACCCCAAACACGTCCTGTTCACTCCAGCTATTAACACAGGAGGGAAAAATCAGGATACGTGGCTGCTCTATAGTCACACCCCATGGAAGGGGCAAATTACATGGTGTAGGTGATGAGTGCTATGGGATTGGAGGATAGAGAAATGAAGAATGAAGACAGGCGTGACTTCCTGAAGGAAACAGGACATTGACTGGACTTTAAGGATGATGTTTGAATAAGCAGAGGAGGAAGAGAGGAACTTTCTAGATGAAGCAAGTAATATGGGCAAAGTCACAGAGGTAGAGCTGGCCATGGTGGTTTGTGTGTGTGTGTGTGTGCGTGTGTGTGTGTGTGTATATGTGTGTGTGTTTGAGAGACAGAAAGACAGACAGACAAGCTTCTTGAGAGAAGAAGGTTCATGATAGGAAGCAGTGGGCAGTAAAGATGGCTATGAAATATGAGATTATAAAAGGGAAGATTTATAAATATGGGCTAAATATGAAATATGAGATTATAAAAGAGGAGATTCTAAAAGACCTGGAAATCAGGCAAAAGAGTTTGGGTTTGATATAATATGAAGAAGGCAGAAGAAAGAATGCAAAGAGAGAGAACTGGGCTCAGTTTTCTCATCTGAAGATTGGGGAGGTGGAACAGTGTGGACTCTGAGATCCCTTCCAGCAGGATGCCTATGATTCTGGGACTTAGTGAGTTTCTAGCCAAGTACTGATGTTATAGAATGCTATTTAAGGAATTAGGCTGGCAGTACAACATAGGACATTTCGAATCAAGCAGAAATTAGAATCATGGAGGGCAGCCATGACCATAATCCTGGTCATTTACATAGACGACTAGGTGATACAGTTGATACAGTGCCAGATCTGGAATCAAGAAGACATGAGGACAAATCTAACCTGAGATGCTACCTAGATGGGTGTTCCTGGGTAAGTCACTTAACCTCTTTTCCCCTCAGTTTCCTCAAATGTAAGAAGAGGATCATGATAGCACCCACCTCTCAAATTGGTGTAAAGATATAATGAAATACTATTTATAAAGTGCTTAGTGCAGTATTGGCACTATATAAATGCCAGCTATTATTATTTTTATTATAGAGAAGAAAAAGATCTTGAAATAAGCCAAGTGTACCTTTCCCATTCCACCCCCTCATTTTATAGATGAGGCCTGGAGAGCCAGAGTCTTGTCCAAAGTCAGAAAGATTGTAATGGATAGAGTTGGCTATTGCACTCAGGTCCTCCAACCCCAAATCTAGTACTATTTGGACTATATTATATTGGTTATGGGTGCCTATATGATGGTGATGCTGGAAACTTCAGAGGGGTGATCAAAACTAGTCTGAATGAGACTTGGTGACTGAGATGTGGTTGTTGTCCTTCGTTCTCAAAGAGGACTAAAATGACATCACCACTGTAAAGTGAAATTTCAATGTGTCCAACTGTGGCTCATCAGACTAATATGAGCTCAAAATGCTCTACCACAGGTTGTACACAGATAGTCCCTATGAATATTTGGGGTGGATATCCCAGATTTGTGCATCCTGCATTTACTTTGTGCTGTCTCAATTCTGCTTTGCTCAAAGAGCACAGCACCTTTCCTTATGTGGGCATGCCATGCTGAGTGGTCCTGTGCCATGTCCCACAGTCAAATCCAAAGTTCTTGAGAGAGACCTCGAGAGTGTCCTTATATTGTTTCTTCTGGCCACCATGTGATCACCTGACCCGTGCAAGTTCTCGATAAAATAGTCTTTTTTGGCAAGCGTACATTTTGCATTTGAACAAAATGGTAAGTCTATCAGAGTTGTGCTCTCTGAAGCATCATTTGAATACCTGGCAGTTCAACTCAAGCAAGGACTTCAGTGTCTGATACTTATCCTGCCAGGTGATTCTCAGAATCTTCCTAAGACAGTATCCATGGAAGTGATTCAATTTCCTGGCATTTCATGAGTAGACTGTCCATGTTTCACAAGCATATAACAATGAAGTCAACCCAATGGCTCTGTACACCTTCAGTTTGGTTGTCAGTCTAATACCTTTTCTCTCCCAAATCTTTCTTCGGAGCCTCCCAAACACTGAGCTAGCTCTTGCAATGCGTGCATCAATCTCATTGTCAATGTGTACATCCCTGGAAAGTACACTGCCAAGGTAAGTGAACTTATCCACAGCATTCAAAACTTCTCCATTTGTTGTAACCAATGGTTCCACATATGGATGGTGTGGCAGTGAGTGATGGAGCATCTGTGCTTTCTTGGTATTATTAACTTTTTCAAATTGAAGAACTTACCATCAGTAGAGTAGTTAACCTTGATACTATGTTCATCCTCACTGAAAGCATTTGTCAACATGGCTGAAAACATCATGCTAAAAAGCATGGGAGCAAGCACACAGCCCTATTTCACTCCATTGGTGACTGGGAAGGCATGAGAGCATTGTCCATCATCCAGAACCTGGGCAAACATACCACCATGAAATTGATGTACAATGCTGATGAACTTCTCTGGGCAACCAAATTTTGACACGATTTTCCATAAGCCCTCACGACTAACAGTGTCAAAGGCCTTGGTCAGATGTGTTGTGTACAGACCTCTGTTCTGCTCTATCAGTGCTGATGGAACCACATTGATTAGTGATAAGGACATGATCCTAGAGATGAGGTGAACACTTCCATAGTGTTCTCAACAGCGCATCATCAATCAATGCTGAGGCCATTGACTGTTTACCTCAGGTTGAAGTCAATCTCTCCTTAGCTGAACTTCCAACTGAAGAAGAGGTTTTGAGGGCCATTAGATTCCTTTCATGTGACAAAGCACCTGGTACTGATTCTATTCCAGCTGAGATTTAAAAGGTAGGGGGACCATTGCTCATACAAAAGCTGACTAAAATTTTCCAGATTATATGGCAAGAAGAGGTTATCCCCCAGGAGTTCAAGTATGCCTTCACTGTCCATCTCTGTAAGGATAAAAGGAATAGATTGTCTGTGACAATAACAGGGGGGGTCTCTCTCTTAGTCACTGCTGGCAAAGTTCTTGCTAGAGTCCTCCTTAACAGGCTGATCCTTCACCTGGAAGATGGTCATCTACCTGAGAGACAGTGTGGCTTCAGAAAGGGCTGAGGACAGTCGATATGATGTTTGCTGCTTGACATCTCCAGGAGAAATGCCAGGAGCAGAATAGAGGTCTATACATGACATTTGTAAATCTGACTCTGAGATGTAGGGTAAAGGGGAAAGGAAAAATCAAGAGTCAAGGAGAATTACAAGGTTTCCTGCTAAGATAACTCGGAGGATGACAGTGCTAATGACTGGCTCTGGGAAGCTAGAAGAGGCTCCTGAGTGTGAACAATGATTTGCAGTTTTAATCATGTTGACTCATCAGAGGCAGGAGAACACATGATCATCGCATACTGGGCTGGAGCTCAGGCGGCAGAAACATTTGGGTGCCATAAGCCTGGGAGAAGAACATCTCTTTCTAAAACTTTGTCTATTCCTTGTAGTAATAAAGGCAGTAAAGCTTTCCAGACCACAAATATCATGAACCGTAAGATTATGGCCTGAAAACACTGAAGTTTGGGTGGGCTTGGGGGTGCAGAGTGTGGCCCAAAGCAGGTATTGTCTGAGTTTTGCTTTGATTAAAGGAAACTCCCCACTACAAAGCAAATATTTAAATAATAATAATCTTTGTGAAGCACATTCCCTCAGGCTTTCCAGACATCAAATAATTCTTGCAACATAACATTATGATGGACTGAGTATAAATTAATAAAAAACAGATGGATTAAATTTCTTTAGAAATCTACACTGGTTGAAAATTTGAAGGCAAATCTTCTTGGCCTTGTCTTCTGAGCTTTCTTGAATCCCAAAATCTTATTTGAAGACATTGAGTCTGTCCTTGGGCTCTCATGTCCCACTGGATTCCTTAATCTCTGGGGCCACTTCCCCTTTCTAGTAGGCAGAGATGAGGAAGACTAAATTAATTCAGCTCTTAGACGCTGTCCCCTCCGCAGGTTAATCTAGCTGGTTTGTAGCAAAGTTCCTTCCTCCCCTCCCAACACACCACCTTCAGTTCTCAAGCTGTTTCTCAGTAGTTCCAAGATCAGGCATCGGTTCAAAACAAATTTTCTTTCATCAGCTGGGTTGCTTCTCCAAAGAGGCAGCAAAAATAGCCTGTACAGGGATCGATTTGAGGTGTGCAAGCTGGTCTTTTCTTCTGACCACCAATATTCATAACGTATCTTTCCCATCAGGTTGACCTAAATTTTCCCTGTTGTCAGCCTTTTCATTTAAGGCAATGAAAATTTCAAATCAATTTAGGAAAAACTCACAAAAAATAAGAGCTGTCCGAAGTATTCTGGTTTTGTTGCCTTAAAGGCAATTGGAGGTTTTCTTACTGTAGAAGGAAACTCTGTTTGGCGACTTGTTGAACTCGATGGTTTGTGACCTCGCTTTCAATTTTGATATTTTGTGATTTTTGCATCTGTTAAGAGTGTGATTTTGTTGTCTTCAGAGGATAACTCATTGAGCCATTGCTGGCCATTAACACTGCCCCCGGATTAGTCTAGTGATGATAACAGCTAGAATAGTAGTTAGCATTTATCTGACACTGAAGTTTGCACAGTATTTTACATGTGTTTCCATATGTTGATCCTCATAACGACTCTGGGAAGTAGGAGCTATCATTATCATTTTCCAGATGAAACAGAATCAAGCAGATTAAGCTCTTGTAGCCCAGGCGGGGGCATGGTCGTCTAAGGGAATGGGACATCAGGATGGTAAAGTTCATTGGTGCAAGCCAGCAGAGAAAGGCCTAAAACTGGACCTTGCCAGGGAGTGCCAGGTCAGGGTGGGATATAAATCTGGGCCTCTGGACCTGGAGTCCTGATAGGTGGATTCAAATCTCGATTCTAACACTCATTAGTTAGGCTATTTTGGGCAATTTATTTTGCCTCTGAGCCTCAGTATTTTCCCCCGCATTGGTAGAATGATACTTAATAATACTTTCACTTCCCGCCTCAGGTTTATTGTGAGGAAAACTTTCCATAAATTTAAAAATATTATTTTTTCAATAGTTATTATTGTTTCTGTGTGCCCTGGGCAGTCAGGGTATGGATCTGAGCATTAGGCACCTGAATTGTGGGACTGCCTGGAGGGATACAAAGGATAGAGGAACAAGGAGGGTGATAGAATGGGCCTTTCTAAATTCAACTAGGCCCTGTCCTCCTTACCCATCCTTGGTCTATTGAGTTGAATTAGTTCATTGGAGTTTTAGGAGAACTAGCAGCAAACACAACTTCACATGGTGGATGATCACTTTATACAACCCCCAAGAGTTGGTGCTTCCAGAAAACAGAAAAGGATTCAAAAAAGCTTTGAACGTATTTATTAATGACAGAGTCATAAATGAAGATGGGCCATAGCCTTGTCCGTTAAGGCTGACATCATAGAGAACAACCAGGTCCTCCTACGGTAAATGTCTCTTTTGGACTTTTTTTTTT
>CM053769.1:197388741-197406855 GCA_028658325.1 Potorous gilbertii
GGTATCGATTTCAGATATTTGGGATACAGAGGCTTTGACTCCTATGTCTTTACCTGATGGTAAGCAGATCTCTTCGTCGTCAGAGAGGAATGGCGGAATCATCTTCTCAAGAAAATAACCTTCTATGGTCTTAGTTTTTTCCCCTTTTCTGGGCATTTTCCCAGCCAGTTACTTGACTTCTGAGAGTCCTCTCCACCTCCTGGCCTAGGTCTGCCCAGCTAGTGCTTGGGGTCTGAGATTCAAATGCTCCCAGTCAGTTACTTGGCTTCTGAGAGTCCTCTCCACCCCTGGCCTAGGTCTGCCCAGCTAGTACTTGGGGTCTGAGATTCAAATGCTGCTCCCCAGCCTCAGGGCTTTTGGCAACAGGCCTGACAGCTATTCAGTGGGAGCTTATCTGCTGGTGCTCAGGTCGGGGCAGGGCCACCTCCCAGGCCCAGTTTCCTCAGGGGTTTATGCAGAAATCTTTTGTAATGGAGCTGCTGCTGAGCTCCTGCCTGCTCAGGGAGCCTCTGGCCCCAGCCTTTGCCGCAGTGGCTGCCTCCCGAGGGGGTCTGAGTCCCCGAGATACCTGGCTCCCCTCTCAGCCCATCTCTCTCATTAACCTGTGAGTCTGTGGGTGGAGGGACCTTCGCGGCCGCCGGAGATTATGGTCCCTGAAGCCTGCTTGGATCTGCTCGCTCCTCTCAGTGCTGCGCGTCGCCGGGGCAGGGCAGGACAGGGCTCGATGGACCCTTGGGGTCGGCTTTTCAGGGCTCTCTGCAACAGAAATCTCCTTCACTGTGTTGCTGCGCGGCTTCCACTGTTTCAGAATTTGTCAGGAGTTCTTTTTACAGGAAATCCATGGGCTGTGGGTTCGGGGCTAGTAAAAGTGAGTCTTTCTACTCCGCCATCTTGCCTCCACTCCCTCTTTTGGATTTCTTTTAGCAAGAGAATATTCATAACAATTTACGGCTTCTTAACCTGAAATCTACCACCCTCTAAAGGGTCTACAGATTGATTTCAGGGTGCCTATGAACTTGGATGGGGAAAAACGTATATATATACATATATAAATATATAAAGATGTATGTCTATATCTTTTCACTAACCCCTGATTTCCTTTATAATAGATGTATTTTGTTTTACACAATAAAAACCTTTTTCTGAAAAGGGGCTTCACCACACTTCCAAAGGGATTCATGACACAATAAAGTTTAAGAACACTCTTGTTAGACAGTCCATGAATGATGGTGGGCATTCCTGTGTTGTTAAGTGAGCTGGGAAGTCTCAGCTCTCATGCTTTCTGTTCCTTAGAGATAACACCACTAATATTTGTAGAGCTGTCACATGAAAAAAAGATTGACTTGAATTTTAGCCCCTGAGGTCAGAACTAGGAGCAATGGGTAAAGAGTTACAAAGAGATGTTAGATCAAAGAAAAAACAAAACTCCTAAAATTATATCTGTGCACAGATGAAATGTTCTGCCTTGGGAGGTAGTGAGTTCTCTAACACTGGACGTCTTCAAATAGAGGGTGGATGATCCCATTTTGGGAAGATTATGGAAAAGATAAATGACTTGAGAGGAGATTGGGCTGGATGGCATCTGAAATTCTTTCCAACTCTAGGACTGATCCTATGATACCAAGATTCAGACTATTACTAACTTTGGGCTCCCTATCAAAAGAACTTAGGGTGATAGCATCATAAATTTGTAACCAAAAGTGACTTTAAAATGAGATAATTTTGTCTGATTTTATAAATGAAGAAAGTTAAGCACAGAGAAATTAAGTGACTTGCTCAATATTTGAAGCCAGGTCATACAAAGTCAGCATTCTTTATACTGCACCATACGAGGACCCCCTTCCTTTAAATTTTATTCTTTCCTCTGTTCCCGCTGCCAGCCTGTCCTCACAAATGTGATGTCCTTGAGCAAAATTCAGCATAAGAGGGCCTTGATCTGTTAGGAATTCTCTTTTCAATTAATTTTTTTATTTGGGAAGCACAACAAATAGAGCAGTGTAGCATATGGAATAGCTTAAGATTTCTGCGAACACCACGGAAGGCAACTGCGGGAGAGAACATTCCATCCTTCTCTGGGCCACTTTAATCCCAGGTCATTGTACAGATCAGATGGAGGAAGTGCCTGAGAGAGCATAGAGCTGATGCACATGTAACCAATTGCCTTCTTCTTCTCCTTCTTTCTGTCTCTCTCTTTCAGCAAATAAAAAACTTCACATTTTGATTGTTTCCCTAGATTATGTAGATCCAGCCATATTTTATGCAGTCATCCGGATCTTTCTGTCTGGGTAAGTAAAGTTCAATTGCTTTCCTTGTGTTAGGCTACATGAGTACTTTCCTAACTGGAATGGGGAAGAGAGGGGAACTGTAGCGTACTTGTTTGGGTTCAGGTGAGGGCCGAAGGATCAAGGAATTCCTTAGGGTGAGAAGTGACATTTGATTTTTATTTTGCCTGGGATGTCTGATAAATGGGGGACTCTTTCTGGGTCCTTATGACAGACCTCTGTATGAGTTCTGAACTACCTCTGAGTTCTGTAAAAGTGAGGGCAAGAAGTTTACACTCTCAGTTCTCTTCCTTCCTTTCCCCAATATCTTAACTCACCAATGGGACAGGTAAGGTGAGTATGTAACAACTCAGAGTGGGATTTAAGGAGCCCAAAGGAGACCTCACTGCAGCATCCCTTTTCTACTCACTCTGAAATTTGCTAAGTATAAATTTCCTACTCTTAAAGTAAAGATAATCCTAAGTCATCCACAACACAGTGATTTAACATAAGCATGTAACTCATCTAACAAACAGCTCCAATATTTGTTATGAGCTCTTACATTAAAGAACTGGATTTTTTTTATGGTAAATGGCAGCAAGCAGAGAGAAATTATCCTGGCATTGTGAGGAAAGGGCAGCCCTTGATTGTATGTGGTATTTGGGGAATTCTGGGTAGTCAGGAGGTAGCAGTCCTAGGAAACAAGAAATTAGGAGAGAAGGAAAAGGGTAATGGGAGAGAAGTATGGGAATAGTGGCAGAAGAAGACTTAAAAATAAATTTGTTTCCTTCAAAAGTTGGTCATATTGCCTCTCCTCCAAATTCTGAGAATCTTTTGGGGGGCTCCATTATTCTGTCTACATGCCACAAGGTAAGCCTAACATGAAGCCTGACCCCTGACTCCAAATATTAAGCCATCTTCAAGTTTTTCACCCTTCAATCCTCCTTACACAGGGCTGCCAAATTAATATTCCTAATGTGGCCACCATGTCACACAGGAAGTTTCAGTGGCTCCCTATTACTTCTGGTTTGAAATATGAAATCTTCATTTTCATATTTAACACCCTGCAAAACCCATCTTCACTTAGCTTTCCAGACTTACTCCAAGAGTAAAAGATGTGCTGGAGCAGCTCATATTGGCCGCTAGAGCTGATTGTTACATTTTCAATATGAGTATTTACACCTCAGAACTTGGCAGACACTATAGAGCAGGGTTGGACTTATTGCTTCATTAATTATCTTGACTTACAGAAATGACAGGAAAATGTCAATAATTCAAATTAAACTTAAAAATCTGTCTTGTATATATATTTTTAATTTTCAGAAAGCCAGTTAAACATTTACTAGCACACTGCTATATAGATTGGTCATACGCTTTAAATCTGAGCTAATGAGGCCTTACTTATTTCCATCTATAGATAGCATTCCACATCTTGTCTTTGTGTCGGCTGTCTGTTTCCTCTGTCTAGGACACTTTCCCTCTTCACTGCCACCTTTCAGAGTTTCTGAATGGCTCAATGGAGCCACTCAATGGCTACTTCCTATGGGAAGACTTTCCTGATCCCCTGAGCATGCTTTCCTTTACTGAAATTACTTCATATTTAGTGTATTTAATATTTAATTATCTGTGTACATGTCCTTTCACTCCAGGACAGTGCAAGCAAAATGGCAGGGACTGTTTTCGTACGGTCCCTCACATCAGTGCATTTTACCTAATTGGCTTGTTGAACTGAGTTGAACTGAATTGCTTCATGAAGATGTGTTGTAGTGTAAATAAGGAAGAATAAAAAGGCTTCCATTGTGATCTTGTGCCAGGTAAGAGGTTAGTCTAGAACCCTATGGGGAATTAGCATTCCTGAACTGAACCCTGGCTTTGCTACTGATGACCTCAGCAGCCTTGGCCAAGGTGGGCTCCCTTCTCATGTTTCACTTTCCTCCTACCTCTGGTAATGCAACATGAAAGCTACATCTTTGTAATATCAAAATCCCTGCTTCTCCCTGGCTTCATTTGCCAAAGTTTGTCCATGAATAGTAAAATAATAATACTAATGGTTGTTGGCCTTCCTTCTCAAAGAGTACCACCTAATACTACTACTAAACTGCTGTAGCTTTCTGAGGATCTCATATATAAATAGCCACTAGGGGTTACCATAATCCTTAGTTCAATTTCATTCAACTTACAAAAAAAAAATTAGTCTCTTATACAGTGTGTCACACTGAATGGAAAGCAGGCCTCAAGGTCCAGCCTGAGGCTCCACATGGCTACTGTACAACCCTGGGCAAGTTACTGAATTTCTTAACACCTCAGGCAACTCTCTAAAAACTAAATTAGAGAGGAAGCAAGTCCCTGACTAGGTCCTGCCTAGACTAATGAAACCACAGTCCCTCTAAAAAAAGAGAAAAAAAAGAAAGAAAAAAGAAATAAGTGAGGCCTTGGGCTCATTTGTGGAGACACCAAGATGAAGGACGATATAGTTCTTACCCACTAGAGGAGCAAACATTTGCTGATTGAACTAAACAAGTATTTGTTTACTTTAATTCAGCAACCATTTATTTAATAAAGGGGCTATATTATGCAAGATCTTGAACTGAGTATGAAGGATTAAAAAAATAATGTAAGGGATCAAAAATGAAAATCAACCCAGTTCTTGCTAACAAACTGGATGGCAGATAAGGTGCATCCATAAAGAGATAGGATACAATGTTTGGTTTGAGAATTACAAAGGAGAAAGCCAAATGAAGAGCTAAGAGACACCATATGTGAGAGGGGAGAAGGATCGCTTTTGTCTCAGAGTAGAGGGAAAAGTCAGGGAAGGTGCTGAGAAAGTGGCAATATTTGATGAGCACCTCAAGGAAAGGCTGGACTTCAGCAGGTAGAGATAGGGGAAGGGGAGATCATTTCACACATCCCATCCATCTATTAATCAATAAGTATTTATTAATTGACTACTATGTACCAAGACATTTAGGTGGAGTAGTTGATATAACACTAGGTTGGGAACCAGGAAGACAAATTTCTGAGTTCAAATCTGGTCTTAGATACTTATTAGCTATGTGACCCTGGGCAAGTCACTTAACTCTGTTTACTTCAGTTTCCTCTGTAATCTGTAAAATGAGTTGGAGAAGGAAATGACAAAGCAGTCCAATATCTTTGCCAAGAAAACATTAAATGGGGTCACAAAGAGTCAGATATGACTGAAATGACCAAATAGCAATAACACTATGTACCAGCCACTAAAGTACAAAAAAACCCTACTACCTAATTTTAAGGAACTAGCACTGGAAAGGGGGGAACAATAAGTTTGTGTATGTGTGTATCACACACAAATATATTAATATCTTAACATATATAAACATGTACATATATTCTATGTAAGCATGATAGCAAGTATACACACATATGATTATTTCTCTGTTATATTTAATAAATAATCATTGAGTTAGGACTGAGGCTTTTCCCCTTTTCTACTTCCTCATCCAGAAATTAACCACTGTGAAAAATCTTGGGCAAAGGCTTACCCAGGCTAAGATCTAATCAAAGACAGTAAAGAAATTCCAAGAGTAGGTGAATGGATGGATTACTCATTGTGTTTACTCATTCAGGTCTGGGAAAAATGTAGGTTCTCCCTTTTGTTGGATGGGTAAATGGAAATTGGAAAGTCTCTTTGATCAAGACTTGGGTGATCCAAATCAGGTACCCCCAAGACCCTCATTATAATGAACCCACATTTCATTATAATGTTCATTTTATCATGAATTTTTAACCAGAGTTGATTGCCACCCTCAGGAACACCTACTCTTCCAAGGGCATATAAACTGTGAGCCCACTGCCATAAGGGGTCTTTGGCATTGGAAAGTACAATTAATCTCTTTCATTAATAAAATGCTTGTGTTATTAGTAAAATGCTAGGTTATCCAGAAACTGTCTCTCAAACTTTTTTAAGTGTCATAAAAATGCATAATACACACATATACATATATACATAACATATATAAAATGAATCAATATAAATACACATCAGTCGAGGATTAGGACAAACTTCATATGAAAAAGACAAAAGGAGATTAGAAATTCCTCCTGGAAGCCAATAGGGGTTGTTTTCTAATGAAAACATCAACTTCTCCCATGTTTTTGATCTCACCCAGTTTTGCTCTCCTACCAAATACTGTTGAATACTTTGAATTATGTCCACTCTTCATGACCCCATTTGGGGTTTTGTTGGCAAAGATAGTGGAATGATTTGCCATTTCTATCATTTTACAGATGAGAAAACTGCGGCAAACAGGATTAAGTGACTCTCATAGGGGCATGTAGTTAGGAAGTGTCTGGGGCCAAATTGCAACTCAAGGCAAGTCTGATTCCAAGCTCAGTGCTCCATCCACTGTACCACCCAGCTGCCACCTAGTATGCCCTAACAAAATCAGAAAATAGACATTTTTTAAACAGGATTCATGATTCAAATTTTATTCTCTATATTCTTCATTTCTACCTAATGTAAACTTTTTTTTTAACCACACAATTTGGGTTCCCACCTCCTCCATGAAAACTTCCATAGTTGTCTCTTCCTTAATTTTGTCCTCAAATGTTCTTAAAGGACTTTATCTGAATCTCTTCCTTGTTTAAATCACATTCTACCCTCTAACATACTTATCTATGTCCATGTCACAGTCCTGCTATAGAATGTAAAGTACTGGAGAGTAGGAGTTGTATCAATTTTCATCTTTTTAACCCCAGGGTAAATGTAGTACACTTCACACAGTAAGCACTCAATGAGTGTTCTTTGAATTGGATTGAAAACGATGGGTGGACACTAATACCAACATTTTGATAATATTAAAAATCAGGAATATCTTTAATTTCAATCACAAAATTTCTCCTTGCTTTCTATTCCAGATCTTATCTATAGTTGAGATTCTTTTAAGATTTTATTTTTAAGAGTTGAGAGATTTTTTTATGATGAAGTTCCTCCCCTCCAGTTCCCACTCACATTAACCATCTTCTGGAGGTCATTGACCCTGGTGAAAAACATGACATTTCAATCTTTAATCGCTTCAAACTTAGCCACTTCTTAGGATTGCTATAAATAGGCTCCAAGGAAGACTAAAAATAATTGTTTGATAAAGCAACTATTTCCCTCTCAGATCTCCCGAAAACAGCTGCTTAGGCTTTGGAGGAATCCAAAAACTTTTATCTGTTCTTGAATTTCTCCTTTTCCAGAATCATCTCATAATAGCTAGAGAAAGAGCAGTTGGAAAAGAGATACCCTCCCTTGGCTGCTCAAGTCTCCAATTTTGAGTTCCATTCTAGGAAAATGAATGCTGATTCTACCAGTGCATCATCCATAGGCATGTATAGAGGGAGCTAGGTGTGCTGGCATGCTATACATTATATCACCATGTCCAGGACATGCCTAAGATATGATCATGGTGTGACTTAACCTCTCTAGGTCTCAGTTTCATTATCTGTAAAGCAGATAGTTGGATTTGATGACTTCAGAAGGCTTCTTCCTTCTCTACGGATATGATCCTATGAATTGAGTTCAAATTCCATCTTCTGCAGTGGGGCTTTCCCATCACTTATCCCAGCCTCTGAGATTACTTCTCATTTACACTTTATTTATTTTGTCCATACATAGTTACTTGCACAGTGTCTCCCTGCTGAAAAATGAAATGAGAGCTCCTTGAGGGCAGGAACCATGCCTTTAATAATAATAATTAATAAAATACTAACAATACCTAGTATCTCTATAGTGCTTTAAGGTTTGCAAAGCACTTTACAATTATTATTTCATTCTATCCTCACCTCCCTGGATGGTAGGCATTATTGTACCCATTTTACAGATGATGAAACTGAGGCAGACAGAAGTTAGTTAATTATCTAACTAGAGGCTTGGAGGTATCTGAGGCTGAATTTGAACTCAGGTTTTCCTGACTCCTGGTCCAGTACTCTTTCTATTGTACCACCTAGCCTTTGTTTGTCTCTCCAAAGATAAGCACAGTGCCTGGTATATAGTAAGTGCTTAAGAAAGACATTGATTGATTGACATGGCTTTCAAAATATTCTCATGGTAAGAGTAGTTCATATCTCTAGCCCTTCAAGGTTTACAAAAGGTTTACAAACTTTCCATATGATAACCCTGAGATAATGAGGCAATGCTTATTGTCGTATTATGAATGAAGAAACTAAGGCACAGAGAATTAGGAAGGGTAAGAACCAGGACTTGTACATGACCATTTGCTCTGCTATACTACTTAGCATGCTTGTACTCACTTCTATCATTTCTTTTAAAAAAAGAAATCTTTTATCCCTTAGGCATAAAATTTCTTTTAAAAATGATGTCTGCACAGTACTAGGCATGTAGGTACTCAATGACTGCTTACTGACTTGAATAGCATAGGAATTTCTTTGATGTATGGGTTGGAGGAGCTGGCCACTGAATTCCCTTCCAACCCTTAAATTATTTGATTTTTCTTTTTTTCTTTCTTTCTTTTTTTTTGTTCTGTGAATATACTTGGTGGAGAGCTAGTGTTTGAACCCAGGTCCTTTATGTCCAAATCCACACTGATCTTTCTGTGACTAATGAGCTCATTGTCAGAGGAATGTATTTTCATTTGAAGCTGATAGAAAACCAGCATCATGGAATGTCAAGCCAGAAAGAACTTTGGAGATCAATTAGCTCAATCCTTTCAATTTAGAAGGGAGGTAACTGATTCCTAGGAAAGGAAAGTGACTTGTCTAAAGTCATACAGGGTAGTCAAGAGCAGAGCCAGGAAGGGAAACCGGCTTCACTGACTCCATAATGTGTAAACACTTCTGGGAGAGCATAGCTAGTCTGGGGATGGTGGGGGTCACCACCCTGCAGTTTGCCACTTCCCAGTTCCCTCACTCCTACTTATATTGGACATATCATACTCTTTACTCAGTGATTCCCTCCTGTTTATTGCATGAAATAGCAACTCAGTCTGCCATTAAAACCCTTCACAGTATGGCTACCACTTACCCTTGCAGCCTTATATCATAGTATCCTCCTTCTTTTTGCCCTCTCTGTGACTTTCTGATCCAGTTAAACTGGCTGGACTGCCCACTGTTGTCCTGTACTGGTAATTTCCTTTCATAGAGATAACTCTGAACCCTTTCACAGGTAGGTGCTTCCTTCCCCCATCTGGAATGTACCTCCTTATTCTCCTGGTTTTCTTCCAAGCACAGCTCAGATACAATCATCTACATGAGGACTTTCTGGGTCCTTCTCGTTATTGTTACTCTCTCTCTCTCTCTCTCTTTGTGTCTCTTTCTTTCTTTCTCTCCCCCTTTCCTTCTTTCTCTCCTCCTCTTCCTCCTCCTCTTCCTTTTCTTCTTCTTTTTCTTCTCCTCCTCCTTTTTCTTCCTTCTTCTTCCTCCTCTTCTTCTTCTCCTCTTCTTCCTCCTCCTTTTTCTTCTCCTCCTCCTCTTCCTCCTCCTCCTTCTTTTCTTCCTCCTCATTGTCCTTCTTCTTTTTCTTCTCCTCTTCCTCCTCCTCCTGCTTCTTCTTCTCTTTCTGAATTATTTTGTATTACTTTCTAGGTACTCTATACAGGATGCTCCAAAAGTCTTAGTGCGCTTTTAAGCTCTCAAAGCTTAAAAGGAGATGTCCTTGAGTGCATGTGTGTTGGAACCACCTCATTAGTCACTGAGGTCCTTGAGGATAAGAGTTTTCTTATTTCTTTCTTAAGTCCTGCACATGGCACGGTGCCTTGCACATTTTGATTTGTAGGACCTGTGGTTTTATCCATGTGGAATCTCCTTTGGCCTTGCTGATAAAGGTTGGATTTCATCTGTGATTTATAAAATAATTGACTGGGGCACTTGCTCCTGGTCACATACCCAGTATATTCTATTCAGGGCCCAGCAGCCTGAAAGATTAGCTTTCTCTATGTTATAATTCACTGCCTCTTACTCTGCATGTGCGAGGTACTTGTTACATATTTGTACAGTCCAGTTGTATAGAATTAATAGAAAAAACTCTGTCTTGTTTCCTTTTCCAGCTGGAAGGATAACCCAGCAATTCCAGAGGGGCTGATATATGAAGGAGTCTCAGAAAAGCCGTTGAAATATTCTGGAGGGAGTGCAGCTCAGAGCACAACATTTCATGCATTTGATGAGTTATTAGGTGTTTGCCACAGTAAGGAAAGCAGTAAGTTCAATGCTCTTTATTTAATTTTTTAAAAAATTTAAAATTTCAGTAGGCATTTTTGCCAAAGATTTCTTAACAGATTGGCCAATACTTTAAGAAATCAAATTCCACGAAGGTGGGAAGGTACATGCAGCCAGCACAGATCACAAACCCAGTGCTGAGCCTGGAACATAGTAGATGCTTAATATTTTTTTTGACTGACTGACTGACAAGCCATTACCACAGTAAATAATTCATCTGGGAGGATGAGTCAAATAACCATTTTTAGCTCACCAAGCAGGGCCCATCTCCAGATAGCCTTCTCACATTCTCCATCTCTGATCTCATTCCTGCTTTTCAGCTTTACTGACATAGTTTTTGAGAATCCAGGGTCACTTCTATGTGGAAGCTTTGGGAAAAGGATAGAAGTAGTTTCTAGTTGACAAAGCTGTGGGCAGATAAAATGTCACAAAATCTACATTCTCCTGAGTCAGCTGGGAAAGCAAGACCTTTCAGTAGAACTTTGCACCAAACCAATTCTATTCTGATCTTGGCAGGCCTCTGGCTCTTGTTCCAAGGAAACCTCAAGGCAAAAATCTGTTTTCAGCTGTTCACTGTGACTCAGGTTGAAGTTGCTAAGTAGCTGTTTTCTCATTCTAAATCATGGTGGAACTGGTGTAGACAATTGCTTTGCTACATGTAGAACCAATGGATCTGAAAACCTCCACCAAGTCCCTGTCCCACATCCATCTCTGCATCAGTCGTTGGTGTGACATGGAAGCTCTAAAAACCAGTAATCTTGGATCACATTAAGAGTATCTGCAGTAGTGGAGATGAAAGCTTTGCTTGCCTTTCCCTGGTCAGATCCTGTCTGGAATGTTGTGTTCAGATCTGGGAGCCACATTTTAGGAATAAGGCTGGCAAACTGGAATGTACCCAGAGAAGAGCCCCCAGGGAACTGGAAAATCCTGCCCTCCCAGGGTCTGTTGAAGGAGGACTTGAGTACATTTAATGTGAAGGAGATTGAAGGCAGCAGATAAAAGTGTTGGACTCAGAATCAGTAAGATGTGAGCACAAATTCTGCCTCAAAAACTTAATAGCTATATGATATTGGGAAAGTCACTTAATCTCTATTTTCCTCACCTATAGGAAGAGGATAACAATAGCTCTTATCTCATAGGGGTATTGGGGCAACTAGGTGGTGTAGTGGACAGAACACCAGCCCTGGAGGCAGGAAGATCTGAGTTCAAATCCACCCTGTGATACTTCCTGGCTGGTAACTTAACCCTGTTTGCCTCAGTTTCTTTATCTGTAAAATGAAGGAAATGGCAAACCACTCCAGTATCTTTGCCAAGAATAGTCCCCAATGTAGTCAGAAAGAGTTGGACATGACTGAGTGACAACATAGTGTTATTACGGAGTTCAAATGAGATAACATTTGTAGAGCACTATATAAATGCCAGTTATTATTATTTGGGGGTACACAATAACTGCCATGTGGAAGAAGGTTTGACCTGTTGCAATAAGGAGCAAAGAGTGGAAGTTTCAGAAAGGTAGATTTCAACTGATTGTAAGGAAAATTTTCTCACAATTCAAGCTGTCCAAAAGTAGAACAGGCTGCCTTGGGAAATAGTCTAGGCTTTCCATTCAATGAAATTCTGCAAGCAGAGGCCAAGTGAACTTGTTGAGGACATTGCTGAGAGGATTTCTCTTCCAGGTTAGGCTGGACTAGATGGCCCCTAACTTCCAGGCTAGGCTGGACCAGATGGCCCCTAACTTCCTTTCCAAGACTGAGATTCTGCAATTTCTTCACTGGTTTGAGAGAAAATGATTATTCCCTTACCCCAACCTGGGGCACTGCAAAGTAAAGGCCATTTTGGACCAAAAGATAGTGATCCAGGCTTGAAGCCAGAACCACAGAGTTCAGCCCTAGCCCTGAACTCTGATCCCTCTCAGCCATGAGAAAAAGCCTTTAGTTTAGTATTTAGTATTTAGTTTAGTTTAGTATTTCTCCGTGGGATAGGGCATGCATGACTCTTTGCAATGTCTTAGCCTGATCTATAGTGTTCCTACCAATATATATGCATGTGATGTGTTCAGAAGTCATCTTCAGGAAATATCTTTGAGTAGCACCACATTGTGTTGGATTTCAGTTTTTCTTTGGGTTAGCATAGAATTATAGAATGGGAAGGGAACTCCGAAATCATCTACTCCAACCCTTTTCTAAAGCATAAAAACCCTACATGACGTTCCTAATAAATGGTCACCCAATCCCGACTTGTTAATTTTTTTTTAATTTTTAGTTCCACTTTATTTTCCTCCCTCCGTCTCCTCCCCTACCCACTGGAAGCACAAGAAGTCTGATACTCATTATACATGCATATATATCATATAAAACATATTTCCACATTAGCTATCTTCTTAAAAAATAAAGCAAGGAAAAATACTTTTATCTGTACTTTGAGTTCATCAGTTTTCTATCTGTAGGTGAATAGTAGCTTATAGCATGAATCCTATGGAGTCGTGGTGGATCACTGTATTGATCAGGTTTATTAAATCTTTCACAGATTGTTTTTTTTATATATATTGTGATTACTATGTACATTGTTCTCTGAATTCTGCTCATTTCATTTTGCATTAGTTGATCTAGTTCTCCATTTTCTTGGAAGCTATCCCCTTCATCATTTCTTTCAGCACAATAGCAGTCTATCATATTCATAGGCCATAACTTTTTCAGTGATTCCCCAATGGATGGGCATCCCTTGAGTTTCCAATTCTTTGCCACCACAAAAAAAGCTGCAATCAATATTTTGGTACATGCAGATTCTTTACCTTTTTCTTTGATCTCCTTGGGTTATAGACCTAGTAGCAGTATCATGGGTCAAAGGGCATACATAGTTTAGAGCTCTTTGAGAAGAGTTCCAGACCGTTCTTCAGAATGGTTATACTAGTTCACAATTCTATCAACAGTACATTAGTGTCACTATTTTGTCACATGCATTCCAGCATCTGTCATTTTCCTTTTTTGTCATTTGAGCCAATCTGATAGGTGTAAGGCAATGTTTTTGTGGGTTGTTTTAATGCGCATTCCTCTAATTATTAGTGATATAGAATATTTTATCCATATGATTATTAATATCTTTGACATTTTCCTCTGAAAACTGCCTGTTTATATCATTTGGTCATTTACCAGTTGAGGAATAACTCCTATTTTTTAAAATTATGGATCAGTTCTCTATATACTAGAAAAATGAGAGCTTTGTTAGAGAAATTTGCCGTAAAAATTATCTCCCAGTTTCCTTTTTTGTTGTTGAGTCATTTTAGTCATGTCCAACTCTTTATGGCCCTATTTGGGTTCAAAGATACTGGAGGGATTTGCCATTTCCTTTTACAGATGAGGAACTGAGGCAAACAGAGTGAAGTGACTCATCCAGGGTCACACGGCTAGTAAGTGTCTGAAGCTAGATTTGAACTCAGGAAGAGGAATCTTCTTGACTTTAGGCCCAATGTTCTGTCTACTGTGCCACCTAGGTTCCCCTAGTAGGCACTTAATAAATGTATATTGATTGACTGACTGACTGACACCAGGTACTACGGATACAAGTACAAAGAATGCAGCTATCCCTACTTTCAAGAAGAGGGTGTTCCAAGGCTATAGAAGAACCCCTAGAAATTATCTTGTCTACCCCCTTCAATTTTATAGAAGCCCAAACCTAGAAAGGTCAAGTCACACAGGATCACATAGTCTACAAATAGCAGTTAGGATTTGAATTCAACTCCTCTTATTCCAAAACCATTATTCATTACAAGATATAAACATCAGCTGCCAGACATGCGAGAAAGACAGGGACCAATTATAACCCTGGCAAATGTTGCCAAAAAGGTCCCTAATACTTCATCTAAAGGGAAGAAAGAGAGAGATAGGATAGTCAGAACACTTGAATGCAAATCCCAGCTCTATCCCTGACCAACTGAATGAACTAGGGCACCACTCTGACCTCTGGATCAGGGGTGCTTAACTATTTTTTTTTGTCATGGACCTTTTTGGGAGTCTCTGGTTAAGCTTATGGCTCCCTTCTCAGAATGTTTTTAACATAGGATTACAAAGTAAATCAGTATTATTAAAAATATGAAAATGTAAAATATTTAAAAAATATTAAAATAAAAGCAAATTCACAGATACCTGATTAAGATATGCTACTGGATTGGTATTTCTTAATATTTTACATCTTATTATTACCAGGAAGGACTTTTTAAATTGCTGATAATAACAAATGACATCACTTTCCTCTATAGGAAACGCTTCCCTCTAGTCCATTGTTTGGAGGTTCCATGACCACACTAGCATCTACTAAAGTCCAAAGCTGAATATAAAGCATGGAGGGTGAGGCCACATAGTAAGGGACTCAGCATGGTATCATGGATTGACAGCTGATTTCAGAGTTAGAAGACATGGGTTCGAATCCTGCCCTATTGTTTACTCTTTGTGAGACTTTGGATCAGACATATACTTGCTGATTGATTCATTGTTTGAAGTCACTTAGTGTCTTGGGTTTATTTCTCACATATAGAGTAAAGGTAGGGTGGGAGAATGGTGAATTGTTCAGTTGGTCTGGACAATAGAGTTTGGGAAGGGGCTTAATAAAAAGATAAGGTTGGAAAGGCACAGCAGTATCAGGTCATAGAGAGAACTGAATTCTAAGCTAGGGAGTTAGAACTTTGTAAGCAATAGGGAGCTATGAAAGATGTGGAGCAGAGAGACATGATCACATCTCTTCATTTAGATTTCAACTTGGTACTTTTTGCAGATAGTCAGAGCATCTGAGCAGCTCCTCTGTCTCTCCAAATTCTACATTAGGTGAATTGTTGAGGATCAGGCATGGGATGCCATAGTGAGTCCATCTCTACTTCATGCATCAAAGAACTCCAGCAGAGTAGATCAGAGGATATGAATCAGATGAACAATTGCATTTATATATATATGTATGTATAGCTAAGTATTACAAACCACTTTCTTTATAACTACCCTATGAAGTAGATGAAGGAAGTATCATCATCCCTATTTTATAGATGCAATGAGAAGTTAAGTGACTTTTCCAAAGTCACAGTACTAGCAGATGATAGAGCCAAGTCTGGAAGTCAGTTTCTGTAACTCCAAGTCTAAGGCTCTTTCTACCATGCCATGAGAGGCATTGTGAGACAATGGAAAGAACCGTGGATTTGGAATCAGAAGACCTGGATTCAAATCCCAGTCCTGTCACTTATTAAGAGTCTCTGGGCCTCACTTTCCTCGCTTGTCAAATGAGAATCTTAGACTTGATGACTTCTTGGGTCATTTTCAGCTCTAAATCCATAATCAATCAATCTGCAAACCTTTATTAGGCACTTATTGAATACCCAGCACTGTTCTAGGCACTGGGTATACAAAGACAAGCATTAAATACTTCCTGCCCTCAAGGAATTTGTATTCTACTGGGGGAGATGATAGTATATAAATAATATATAAAAGGTATGGGGGGGTAGAGCTGTGTTGTCTCGAAGGATGTAAGTCTTCTTTTTTGACTTGGGTCATGTGATGTTGTTCCTCTGGTCTCTTTCAGACACCTTCTTGCACAGAATGAGGGAATACATGCCTCCTTCCCACAGGGCCTTCCTAGAGGAAGTCCATTCTGCCCCGTCCCTGAGGGAGTACATCTTGTCATCTGGGAGCTACCTGTTGTGTGAGGCCTATAATCAAAGTGTGAAGGCCCTGGCAGAACTGAGGAGCTATCACATCAGCATTGTGGCTAAGTACATCCTCATAGGGGAAGCCAAGGCCAAAGATGGCAGCATGGTCAACCTCCCGGGGCTGCCTCAGGCACTGGCAGAGACAGGAACTGGCGGAACAGCTGTCTTCAAGTTTCTGAAGAGTGTCAGGGACACAACTCTGGGAGGAATCATTGACCAAAGTGATTGAATTTGCCCCAACTTCTGGTAGTCCAAAGGGAAGGGGGTTGAAGGACCTTTCTTTCCCTTTTCCATTTCTGGTTCAGCACCTACACTTGCCTCATGCCCCTCTCAAGTGGTTTGTCAGGAATCCGGTGGGATCCTGTGTTCTGGGCTCCATGGAACATCCTGTTCTTTGTGAAGAACTGTTCCTCCTCAGAGAGAAGGATTAGCCTTGCCCTTTGCCCAAGACACTGCCCTGTCTGAGTAGGGCTTAATTAATAGCATGTGACTTTGAACACATCCTCATTTATAAGCATATAATGGACAATGTCTACTTTGTGCTGCCTGCAAGGCAAATCTCCCTTCATTCTAGAACTTCAAAACCAAATTGAATACTGTAGGATAGTCATGTTGATTATTTCTTTACAAGAAAAACCCAACATTCATTCAACCAACATTCAATGCCATTACAGTAGTCATTTTACAATCCTAAAATATAAGCTCCAAGCTGGTTCCTTTTTGTCTTGATTTTCCCATTATCTATCACAGGGCTTTTCACAAAGTAGTTGCTTAATAAAAGATTGCTGAATTTTGAATTATTTAAACTTTGACTGTTTCTCAGTGGCTAGCATAGCGTTCCCACAATAGGAACACAATAAAAAATTTTGAATAAATGAATGAATAGATGGATGCTATGCACAATGCATTATGTTAGCCACTGGAGGGGCTGTAAAGAGAGGTTATGGAATAATGGAGAAACACAGAGAACAACTGACATATATAACTATATGTACATATATAGGTATACATACATACACATATGTGTGTATATACATATACACATATACATACACACATATAATGTTTGCAAGTTTGGAAAGCCATTTATGTATATCCCATTTAGGTTTCACAACAAATATGGAAAGGTAGGTATCACATATAATATTATTCCCATTTTGTAGATGAAAAAACTAAAGGGGAGATATCTTGCTTGCAGTTAATGTTAGTGTCACAGGTAATGAGTAACATTTGAGACCAAGACATTCCTAACTCCAAATTCATGTTATGCCATGCTGACATATACACAAATCACCATGATTCCCACCAAGAATGAGGAATGCACTTTGACTACTATTATTTGTGCTATAACTATCCATTATCTAATTTTATTTTTTCAACAACCCTGCGCTTCAGGGGGTGCAAGAAATGCTTATCTTCCAGCAACTAGAAACAACAGTTTAGTACCTAAGTTGCAAGAATAATTAGGGAAAATAGACAGCTACCAGATAGTAGATTGATGTGAGTTTCTAACTTGCTGTACCTGTATTGTGACCTCTTTTGGTGGCCACCCCAATAAAAAATCTAGTTCTCTCCCCATAACCCATAAAATACCTGTAAAAAAGATTCTAAACAAATTCTAGAGAAACAGAAGCCACAAAATGACAGAGTGAAACAGATTTCCAGCCTAAGACAACCTGGAAGTCCAACAGGAAATGTCTATTGCACCAGACTTGGAGTGGAGCATAGCCTGGCCTGGGCCATGCACCAGGGACAGCACTGGAGCAGGCTTCATGGTGCAGAATCACAGATATCAGCTGTGGTTCCCAGATTTCTCAACCCACAAACGCCAAAGATAACTTCAAAGGTCAGTAAGAAAGCTCTTTCACTGTGTAAGAGTGGAGCATGATCTAACCCCAGGGCAGTGGCAGCCACTGTGGCAGCAGTAGTGACTTTTGGAGCCCTCAGCCTAAAGACCCTGGGGGAATAGAGTGGTTG
>CM053769.1:197406955-197429770 GCA_028658325.1 Potorous gilbertii
GCAATGATCTCAGGCCATGGAAGAGCTCAAAAAGGATTTTGAAAATCAAGTAAGAGAGGTGGAGAAAAATTGGGAAGAGAAATGAAAAAGATGCAAGAAAATAATGAAATGCAAATCAACAGCTTGCTAAAGGAGACCCAAAGAAATGCTGAAGAAAATAACACCTTTAAAAATAGACTAACCCAAAGGGCAAAAGAGGTCCAGAACACCAATAAGGAGAAGAATGCTTTAAAAAGTAGAGTTGGCCAAATGGAAAAAGAGGTTCAAAAGCTCACTGAAGACAATAGTTCTTTAAAAATTAGAATGTAGTGAATGGAAGCTAATGACTTTATGAGAAACCAAGAAATTATAAAACAAAACCAAAAGAATGAAGAAATAGAAGACAATGTGAAATATCTCATTGCAAAAACAACTGATCTGGAAAATAGATCCAGGAGAGATATTTTAAAAATTATTGGTCTACCCAAAAACCATGATTAAACAAAAGAGCCTAGATATCATCTTTCAAGAAATTATCAAGGGAAACTGCCCTGATATTCTAGAACCAGAGTGTAAAATAGAAATGGAAAGAATTCACTGATCAACTCCTGAAAGAGATCCCAAAAGGAAGACTCTAGATTCCAGAGCTCCCAGGTCAAGGAGAAAATATTACAAGCAGTCAGAAAAAAACAATCTAAGTATTGTGAAAATCAGGGTAACACAGTATTTAGCAGCTTCTACACTAAGAGATTGAAGGACTTGGAATATGATATTCCAGAGGTCAAAGGAGATAAGATTAAAACCAAGAATCACTTATCCAGCAAAACTGAGTATAATATTTCAGAGGAAAAGTGGAATTTCAATGAAATAGAGCACTTCCAAGCATTCTTGTTGGAAAGATCAGAGCTGAGTATTTGACATTCAAATACAAGAATCAAGAGAAACATGAAAAGGTAAACAGGAAAGAGAAGCCTTAAGGAACTCATTAAAGTTGAATTGTTAACATTCCTACATGGTAAGATGTTATTTGTAAATCATGAGACCTTTTTCAATATTAGTGTAGTTAGAGGGAATATATATGTAGGTATGTATATATATATGTGTGTGTATTGGTGTATTTATCTATCTATATACACAGACATAGGGCACAGGGTGAGCTTAATATGAAGGGACAATAGCTAAAATAATAAAATTTATCGTTGAATGGAATGTAATAGGAGTAAGAGAAAGGGAGAGGTAGAATGTAACAAATCATCTCACATAAAAGAGGGAAGAAAGAGCTTTTACAATGGAGGGAAAGAGAAGGGAGATGGAAGGAAATAAGTGAGCCTTACTCTCATGGGATTTGGCTTAAGGAGGAATAACACACATTGAGTTGGATATGGAAATCTATATTACCCTGCAAGAAGGAAGGGGATAAAGGAGGGAAGATAATAGAAGGGACAACAAACTGGGGAAAGCGATAATCAGAAGAAACCACTATTGTGGGAGGATAGGTCAAGGGAGAGAATGGAATAAATTGAGGGCAGAACAGGACAGAGGGAAATGTGATTAGTCTTTTACAATATAACTATTATGGAAATGCTTTGCATTGTTACACATGTATGACCCATATTGAAATGTTTGTTTTCTCAGTGAGGGTGGGTGGGGAGGGAGGGAGAGAATATAGAACTCCAGGCTTTAAGAATGAATGTTAAAAAAATTTTTAGCATGCAATTGGAAATTAAGCTATACAGGCAATGGAGTATAGAAATCTATTTTGCCCTACCAGAAGAAAGAGGGGAAGGGAGATATAAGAAGGGTGAGTAATAGAAGGGAGGACAGACTTGAGGAAGGAATAGTTGGGGTGTATGCAGTCCTGGGGTAGGGGGTGGGGAGAGAGGAGGAGAAAATCTTGAATTCAAATTCTTGTGGAAGTGAATGTTGAGAACTGAAAAATAAACAAATTATTTTTCAAAAAATAAAATGTCTCTGGAAAAGAGGGAAAAAATTCTTTCTACTATATTATGATAATCTCAAGAATTCATAGGAGGAAGGGGTCACTTTAGACTGGGTGTAGGGTGGGGAATTTGGGAAGACTTCAGGGGCAAGGTGGTGTTTGACAAAATGAATAGTGAGGAGATGGAATATTAAGGAAACTCTTGAGTACTCTAGTTTGACTGAGCACAGTGAAAACAAACGTGTATATCGATGTGGAGAGGGACACTAAATGAGATCTGGAGGAATTCAAACATCATCCACCAGACTCTAGGCAACAGGAAGACATTAATAGTCTTTGATCAGGATGTGTAGGATGGGCTAGAGGGGCAGGAGGTTAGAATTAGATCAAATAAGAGGCTGTTTCAACAGTTGTTTAGCTGGATAGCAGGAGTGTGAGAAGTATAACAATAAAAACAGAAATATCTGACAACTGCTTGGCTTCCATAGGATAATGGAGAGTGAAAGTTGAAGAAAATATCAATATTATTAATTTGGGAGGTAGAAAGGAGGAAAGGTTGGAAAAGGAGTGGGCTTGAGGGAATGATTAATTGTGTTTTGAACATGTTGTATTTGAAGTATCTCTGGGACATCCTACTAAAATTGGCCAATAGACAACTGGTGATGACTGAAACTCACGAAAGACATTGCAACTGGGTATGAGCATATAAATGAGTGAATCATGTGTACAGAAGTTATCATTAAACTCTTGGTTGCTGAACAGGCCCCAGGAGAGAGAATATA
Organism: Potorous gilbertii; assembly: GCA_028658325.1. NCBI lineage: Eukaryota > Metazoa > Chordata > Mammalia > Diprotodontia > Potoroidae > Potorous > Potorous gilbertii. The sequence goes on from CM053769.1 coordinate 197,409,656, forward strand.
TGGAGAAAAAAAGTAGGGGACCCATGACAGAGCCTTGGGCAATACACACTTATAGGAGAAATGATCTGGATGAGCAAAGGAGACTGGGGAGAGATTAGGTAGATAAGAGGTGAAGCAGGAGAGGATGAAAGCCCAGACGGGAGAGAGTATTCAGGAGGAGGAAAATGACCAAGTAAAAAAACAACAACCATCTGATTGGGCAATGAAGACATCATTGGTAACTTTGGAGAGAATAGTTTCACCTGAGTGATATGATCAGAAACCAGATTGCAAAGGACTGATGAGTGAATGAGAAAGGAGGAAGAGGAGGCAGAGCAGTTTCTAGGATTTTGTATTTGAGGAGAGATACAGGATTGTTGCTTGAGGAGGGGGCCCACAGTCATAGTTGAAGATGGCAGGGAAGGTACTAGTATATGGATGTGTACTATTATCTCAAGGGTAGCTGTGAATCTGTAAAACTTGAAGTATTATAGAACTATGAGGTACCACTTTTACCATTGTCTTCACTCTATTATTTTACAAGGCTGTGCATTATTTATTGATTGATTTACTTTTCGAGAATACCATTGGCTGAGATGGTGGTTTTGGCAGGGATAGTTCCATGACTCAGAGGAAGTTACTCTAAGGGGTCTGAGATTTTAGGAGAATTGTCAAAATTTCTTTTAGGGACATGAAATAGTCTGTTGGTTTAGACTTTTTTTTGTGAGGAAATTGTGACAGTTTGCAGTACTTTCTTTGTAGCCACCTCATAACTTGTTTTAGCATTCTTTCTCTAAAATAAAGTTTAATATTTTAAAAATAAACTGAACTAGTTGAAAAGAATTAGGTATATGGAATGCAAAAATTCAGAGAGCCTGCCCAATTTAAGTGCAGGGACATTCCTGAGACACTAGGAACTATGAGATATATGTCCTGAATGAATTATTGAATAGATCATTTATTTTTTAGTATTATTGTTTATTATATATTCATTAGTACTTACCTATGTGTGAAGTGCTATGTTAAATAAAGGGTATCTAAATAGAAAAGTAAGAGTGTCCCTGGTCCCAAGGAGCTCATATTCTATTGGGGGACACAATCCTAGGGAAGGTTTCAGATGCAAGTCAGATGGAAAAGTCCCATGGTCCTTAGGACAAAGCATGAAATATGTTGTTCATGCTTCTGCTATTGCTATAATGAAGTGGGTTTCCGATGCTGAAACTATTTTATGTTGCCAAGGCTTTTGTGGTAAGAACAGGGTCTTCAGTAGCTGTGTCTGGGGCACCAGCAGGAACAGTTGCTTGGTGGGGTCTTTTCCCAAGAAGAAGGCCATGGGCACCAGACTGGAAACTTTGGTATTCCCAAGGCTCTTGGGTTCAAAGTACTGAGGAGAAATGGTGGCCAAGGTGGTGGGTGTTTGACTTGCCTGGGGAGAGTTGATTCTGTCTCTTCTTCAGGGTACCTTGAACTGGCTTCTCTCCCTTGAGTGTGACTTGATTCTGGTCCAGGTTCTGCCATTTACAAGGCCATCTAAGATGTGAAAAGAATATTTGGACTAGATAGTCTCCTCCTGTTCAGACATTCTGCATTCTCTATTCTAAGGACTATTCTACTCCAATCCAAGTCAAATGAATTCTACAAACATTTAAAAAATATCCAATGCGTGCTTGACTCTACATTGTCATTGAAGATACAATGACAAAATTAAAAATCCATCCTTGCCCTGGAGCTTATCTTATCTGGCTCTTTGCTTAATGTTCTTCCAATTTGGACATTTATATTCTAAGGTCCCTTTCATAACATTCTGTGCTCAGTGTTCTAAGGTCCCTTCAAACTCAGATCTTTTCTGGTCTAAGGTTCTGGACAGTCTGACTTCTGGGTACTAAGGACCCTCCTAACTCTGACATTCTGTGCTCTTTGTTCTCAGGTCTGTCACAGTTTTAAAGTTCTGAGATTCTTAGAATCTACTTTCTGCTACCCAGAAACTGAACTTGTCCTCTATGAGGCATTTCCTCCACTGAATGTTATCTTCTACTTTCTTTTGCACAGATGTCCTATTGACATTACTGTCAGAAAAAGTCTATTGTTTCACTTGTATGTTCATTTAACAGTAAACTTAATAAAGAAGTCCTATGTCATTGCTTTCTGAACTGCAGCTGGTAGGTAGTCAATGCCTGCAATTTAGCATCTGCTTCTCTGTAACATTAACAAACTTAGTCCTTGGTTATAAACACCATCAAAAATGAAAATGATATTTTCTGGCTAAGCAATTTTAAGTGAATGCACAAATCCATGTGTTGACACACTCCCAAAACAAGAGTGCAGTCCCCAGGCTATGACTGATCTTAGTTGTGAAGAATTGTCCATACATGGACTGCTGATTCTTAGGAAGGTAGTCTCATTTGAAGTTTTTCATTCTTTAGTAAGTTAGACACAAATCTACTCCTACCTACTGTGGGAGGAGGGATGAGGCTCAAATGGATAGAAACCTCAGGCTTCTATTGCCAAAAGGGTATTCAAAATAAGGGAGATAATAGTTCTGCTGTCCCCTGGTTGGAATGATTGGAATATGTTTACAATGTTATGTTCAGTTCTGGGCACTGCATTTTAGGGAGGACAATATGCATTGAGATCATCCAGAGGAAAGAGACCAAGGATGAGAAGAATGGTTAACAAAACTCTTTGTATTTAACTTGAATTTAACTTTGTATTTAACTTTGGAGAAGAGAAAATATAGAGCAAAGCAGATTTTTTTAAAAGTACTTGAAGGGATGCGATGTAGGTGGTCAGATTAGGCCTCTCTCAGTCCAAGAAAGAGAAATATTAACATAAACATTAGATGACTGGTGATTCCATCAACTGTAGATCTGAGTCATCAAAGTGACCCTACAAACCTATTCCATCTTGATTTGCTCATGATAGTAATATCATAATAATATTTTTTGTTGTTCAATCATGTTTGACTCTTTGTGACCCCTTATGGGGGTCTTCTTGATAAAGGTCCTGGAATGGTTTGCCATTTCCTTCTCCTGCTCATTTTACAGATGAGAAACAAAAGCAAATAGGGTGAAGTGACTTTCACAAGGTCATAGACGAGTAAACGTCTGAGAGACTGTATTTGAACTCGGGAAGATTCTTCCGGATTCTCAGAGCTGTGTTCCAGCTACAATACCACTTAACTGTCTTAATAATAGTCATAACAGCAAGCATTTATATCTCACTTACTGTGTGCCAGACAATATGCTAAGTACTTGACAAATATCGTCTCATTTGATTCTCACAACTACTCTGGGACCCAGGGGCTACTATCATCCCGATTTTATAGATGAGAAAATTAAGGTAGACAGAGGTTAAGTGACTTGCTTAGGGTCATATACAACTGGTAAGTATTCAAAGCTGGAATTGAACTCAGGTCGCCCTGTCTCCAGGTCGCTGTCTACAATTCAAATGCTGGGTTTGTGGTTAAGGATTGGTACCTTCGTCAAGCAGCGTAACGTATTTATTTGGTCCTGAAGACCATTGGTCTTGAGTAGATCCAGTGGAATTTCCAAGTAGTCTGGCTTCTCCACAAAGGTGTCAAGCTGGCATCTGGGTGTGGCCACCCTATTGTGTTCTCCTTTCACCAGCTGTTTCTGGTGAGCCAGCAGAATGTGTTTTTCTTTAACTTCCTAACTAATCAGGTGTTCTTCCATGCGTTCTAAAGGTTCTGTCCAAAGGCAGAGCTCACAGAAAGGTGTGCAAGTTACAAGAAGGCAGAAAAAACAATTTAATGGAAGGAAAAACAATTCCTAACAAGAATCTTTCCACAATGAAATGGGACACTTTGGTAGGTAGTGAGCTTCCCATCACTAGAGATGAGTAACTATTTTTCCCAGATGTTGGAGAGGGGACTCCTGCTCAAATAAGAGGTGGACTCCGTCTTTTGGGAGGGCCCTTAGAACTCTTCAAGTTGTTTGTAAATCCAATTAACCACCAGATGGCAGCAGTGGCCTACATTTCTTCTGTGCTATAAAGCATGCTCTGCAGTATCCATTTTTTGCTGGATCAGTTTTTAGAGACCAATTTACAAAACAGAGATATGCATTGAAGGTTTTGCTGATTAGGGAACTCTTCTTTGTTTCTTGTGTTGTGGGATTGGAGAGCACCTTCCGTGGCCATGAACTTCACTTTCCTGGCCATATAGGCAGATCCAACCCGCAAAGGCCCCAGAAAGGTGAGAATCATAGCTCACATTGAAAAACAACTGAGATTTTGTTGTTGTTGAGTCACTTCTCAGTCATGTCTGATTCTTCTTGGCCCCATTTGGGGTTTTCTTGACAAAGTCACTGGAGTAGTTCACCATTTCCTTCTCCAGCTCATTTTACAGATGAGGAAACTGAGCAAGCATAGTTAAATGACAGTTATTAAGTGACTGAGACCAGATTTGAACTCAGGAAGATGTGTCTTCCTGACTCAAGGGCTAGCATTCTATCCATTGTGTCACCTCGCCACCCTAATAGCTTATATAGTTTTATAATTTACAAGACTTCCCCTTCCTCTCCCCATATCTCTCCTTTGAATCTCCTATCAACTCCGTTAGGTATATAGGAAAGATATTGTCCCTATTAGAAAGTTAGAAAACACAGTCAGCTCACCAAACAAATGAGTGCAAAGCCAGGACAAGAACCCAGATTTAGTCCTTCTGGACCACAGCTATCTCTTCTTCTGTTTTGAAAATAAAAGCGGTTTCTTCAACCTAATATTCTTGTTTTCTCAGAACAATGATGTTTTCCAAGATAAGAAAGCTGAGACTCAAAGAAGTTTTTAAATGACTTGTCTGGTAAGGGGGATACCTTGTCCCTAGACCCCGTCATCATCAGAACTTCTTAAGGGCTGCTTGACTGCTCACATGGCTTGGATAAGTTGGAGTCTTATAACTTAATTCTTTCCCATATGATAGAAGACCATCTTATCCTCTCCCCTGCCTCTACTAGGCATCGAAGTGGCTAATGGAGAGAGTGCTGGACCTGGGGTCCGGGAGACCTGACTTCAAATCTAGGCTCACATGCTTACAGTGTGAGCCTAGGCATGACTTGACTTCTATCTGCCCCAGTTTTCTCATTAGTAAAATGGGGATACTAATAGCACCTACCTCTCTGTTTTTTGAGAATAAAATGGGATATTTTAAAATTGATTTATAAACCCTTAAAGTACTATGTAAATGCTATTACTACTACTGTTGGTACTATCACCACCACCACCACCACTAGCCCTACTACTATGATGACGACGATGACAACTACTACTGCTACTACGACTACTACCTGCAGATACAAGGCATATTCATCTTACCTGCTGATACAACCTAAGGCATCTTAAACTATTCTGTTTAAACCTTTGCTACATCCTTAGGATTTCTGGGCATTTCCACTTACTCTGTAGACGAACTTTATTTTATGTATTGTCTCCCCCAATTAGAATATGACTTCCATGAGAACAAGGGCTATTTCATTTATTCTATTTGTATCCATAGTGCTTGGCACATACTGAGCACTTAAAATGCTTTTTCATTCACTAAATTAGTTTTCACTGTTGGAATGGGTAAAGGAAATCAAACTCTAGAAAAAGAAAAAGACAGAAAATTTCATTTAGTGTGGGAAGGATGAAATAAACAGCAAGCAAAGAGACAGTCTAATCATGGACTAGCTTTTCCAGACAGCTAAGTCAGATTTTTCCTAGAAGGAGTGGACAGATATCCTGTCTGAAATGAAGAATCTCTCTCCTTGATGCCCCCATTGCATCAATCAACAAACATTTGTCAGCTGAATACATTTTTTGCCGAGGCTTTCTTTATGGCCAGTGCTACTAGTACTACTACTACTGCTGCTGCTACTACTAATCAATTACTACTACCTTATGACCGTTGTTGTAGTTGCTTTTCAGCAGTATTTGATTTTGTGTGGCACCATTTGGGGTTTTCTTGGTGAAGATATTGGAGTGGTTTGCCATTTCCTTCTCGAGCTCATTTTACTGATAAGGAAACTGAGTAAAAATGACTTTCCCAGAGTCACACAGCTAGTATTTAAACTAGATTTGAACTCAGGTTTTCCTGCCTCCAGACCCTGCACTCTATCCAGTTCACCACCTAACTGCCCACACTACTACTATACCAACCACTCTCACCATTCCTCTTTCTCTTCCTCCAGAAGCTGTGGCTTCTACATTTATATCTTGCAATCTATGCTCAAGGCATCCCCTGAGCCCTCTCTCCTCTCTTGCTTTAGGAATAGCAATGAAATTTAATACTGCATCTGGAAAAGGTATAAAAATGGGTGCTTATAGCTCCTCTTCCCATTCCTGTGACCCTCCCCCCAGGTAAAACTCTCTTCCCTGGTGACCACTCCCCTATTACTCTCCTATTGTATCTCCCTATTAGAAGGTAAGTTTGTTGAGAGCAGGGATGGTCTCACTTTTGTATTTGCATCTCCAGTGTCTGGCAAGGAACAGGAGATTTAACAAAAACTTATTCATTCAACCATTTAAAGAGAAACAATATCTTATCTAAATTTTGTATCTATTCCATTATCTAGCACAGTACCCAGCACAAATGTTTTTTGAGTTAAAGATTCTCTAACTAAAAGATGTCACAGAATAATCTTTCTTATATCTAGATCAGGTCACTTCCATGCTTAAAATTCGTCTGAGTAAAGTTCAAGCTCCTCCTTCGAGAATCTAAGGTCTTTCACAACCTAGTGCCCTTTGTTCTTCCAGCCTTATCTCATGTGACAGTTCTCAAGGACACAAGTTGGGCAGCTCTCTCACCCATACCAAGGGGCTTCTGTGCCCTGTATCTTTGTGCAGATTTCCCCAGAGTGCCTTTCTTTCCTTCTTTTTGTCCTCTGAATTCCTACCTGCTCCTTAAAAGTTGAAAGTAGTGATGTCGACCTTAAAATAGAAACTGGGGCCATGAATACACTGTAATGATCTCTGCAGGCAGCATATTGACTTAGCTTTAAAATATAATGTGACCAGTGTTTCCTTGTATTTTATTTATTTTGTTAAATATTTTCCAATTATATTTTAATCTGGCTCAACTGGCAATTGGACGTGTTATAGGCAACATTCTTCTGGCAGGGCTTTTGACAAGTATGGTCTAAGGGAATGCTAATTCCTTCAAAAGGCCTTCCCTGTGCATAAAGACCTTTCCCTTAAGTCTTACCTGCTACTTTGTGCTGCACATATTTATTACTAAATATTGTGTAATGCAGTTATGCAGCTGGTCTCTGGACCTCCTCCTAAAATGAGCACAAATGTGGGCATTGAATTCACTTAAACTCAAATTCTCCCAACCATTATATAGCAGAACATGAATAAATGACAGACCCCTCCCAGAGGTATTTGCATTTTTGATCAGAATAAAGTCAATGAGTATTTATTAAATGTCTCCTATGTGCCAGGCCTTGCTCTAAACCTTGGGGATAGAAAGATACAAACAGTCTCTACCTTCAAGGGGCCTGCAGTGGAGGAGACAACATATAAACAACCATGTACAGACAAAATAATTGGAGATAATCCACAGAGGGAAAGCACCACCATTAAGGGGAACCGGGAAAAGCTTCCTGCAGAAGGTGGGAGTTTAGCTGAGACTTGAAGGAAGCCAGGAAAGCCTGGAGGTGGAGATCAAGAGACACAGAGGCTTTCATTTGAAAGCCTCTGGCAATGAAATTTCAGATTTGATATGAGAAGATAGGTCACAGAATAGAGATCATATTTAGAGGTAGTAAGCACATCTGAGCTCAGTAATACCTGACCTATGAAGGCACACCTTGCCTCCGGTTTTTGAATCACAAAGCTTTGGCAATGCTACTGCTATGTACAGGGTATCCCCAAAGTTTTTTTTTTATTGTAGTTTTAAGCTTAACTACATTAAGACTTTGGGGTTATGCTTTTGGGTCATAATTTAGCTTTTCCTAGGTTATAAAAAGCTCCATCCCTGCTTCCTAACACTGGGTTTTGAATTGCTTGACTGTAATGAAGCATTTTAGCATAGTGTCTGGCACACAGTAGGTGCTCAATCAATGCTCACTGACTATTGACAATAAAGCAGAGAGTTTTTATTGTGTTTCGTTTCTTGTTCTACCTGGGAAGAGAAACCCCATGGGAGTCATTCCCTTGCAGCACCCACTACCTTGTCAAGGGAAAGACTTTTGGTCCTCGAGGAAAGAGTCCTCATACTTTGGTCTCCAGAACATAGCACACTCTGTGTTCTCCCCCGACCAATCTCTGCTGATAGTCCAAAAGACGAGGTTCTCATCTTCAAAAGGTTGACTGATCCAGGGCATTTTCTCCATTGAAACTTTGCTTCTCCCGTTCTGTTTTCTAAAAAGGAGCAGCATTTGTGATGAAAAGAATATTTTATTCTCATAGAAAGTCTTGATTTATTAAACAGCAGCCAATTTAAGGGGAGAAGTGTATAACCTTAGGTAGCTGGAGGCCGGGCTGGGTTGGTGAGGGACAAAGAAACAAGCAATTTTGATCACTCTTGGTAAAAAGAAGTCATGATAAGTAAGAATCCTTAAGCAGGTTGGATCAAACCAGAGCTGAAAAAAGAGATGAATGATCCTGTCAAAACCCAAACATGTTCTGAAAATGTAAACATCTGATCAAATAGCCAAAGACCTATGATTGGGAGAAGCAAAATGATAGGAGACCAAGACCCCTGGAACTGGAGCCCAAAGATCGCCTTATTTGTTTGGGCCCTTGCTGGACTATTAGATCAAAAAACCTCTAGTTTTTTTGATTACCAGGTCAATTCACACTGAACTTGGAGTACACTGAAACCTCTTGATATTTTTTAGACAACTAGCCAGGCTGCCCCCCATATTCTACATATTCTTGCTACTGAGAGCATATAAGATTGACTTTTTTTTTTTAACCCAAGGGAATGATTTCTTTATATCTGTCCCTGTTAAGTCTCAGTTTATTAGATTAGCCCAGTGCTTTAGATTTATTAATCCTGACTGTGTTATCCAGTTGGTGTTTACCCAAGAGTAAGCTGGAGCTAGCTCAAAGGGACCTTGGGAGAACCAATTGTTAAATTATTATTTTGTGCATTTATTCTTCAGAAATCAGCCAATTATAAATCGGGTCTTAATTTATGATTTCATGGAAGAAATTATATTTAACAATGCAGATTTACATTTACATTTTAAATGATATTTAAACATTTACAGCAAACCACTGCATGTATCTTGTCTAACTTAGTGTCATCTTTTTATTGATAAGTATATGAATGGTCCATTCATCCATATCAATGATTAAATCAGTAAAAGGTACAAAGTCAATCATAGATCTTCAAGGTACTCCACCAAAGGCCTCCTTTCCAAATTGCCATTAAATAATCAATGTCTACCCTTTGAGCCTAACTACCCAATTCATTCCAAATCCACCATTTTGTGCTATTGTCGAACCTACATCTCTTTCTCTCTTCCACAACATGGTGTGAGAGCCTGGATTAAATGTTGTGTTAGTATCTAGGAAAACTGAACAACCAGCATCCCCATGATCAGGGCTGTACCTGAGACTTCATTGAACCTCACCCTTGAACTGAATTTGACTTACTAATGAAGAATACCTATAAAGATATGTACCTTCTCTAAAATTGATAGCTTTAAGGAATTGCTAGGTAGCTGGCTGGTTGTAGTCCTTGGTTCTTGCAAAGGACCAAAATGACCTCATCGTGTTAAGTTACAGTGTGTTTGGTTGTGGCTGATCAGACTTAGGAATAAAATGACTTGGTCAATGTCACACCACATGTCTGAAGTGCGACCTGGCTGCAGGTTTTTCTATGTAGAATGTCACCTTGTCTTTACTATACAAGTCTCATAACCCTTATTTGAACTATGACTTACTACATTACTTTTGAATATAGATTTGAATGCTAGATTTGCTATTCACTAACAATGGGACTTTGGGCAAGTAACTTCCTTTTTGTTTAGATCTCATGTCTTATCTGTAAAATGAATGGCTTATTCTCTAAGATTTACATCTAAATCCTGCCATCCTCTTTCTAAGGCAAACTGGTTCCTGAGGTACGATCTGCAACTTATTTTGAGTGATCATGAGTTGTTGCTGTATTACCTGAATGAAAAATCACATCAAACTTTCTTGTAGGAAAAGGTCAGTTAGAGCTGGAAAATAATTCACAAAAATCAACCGTAACCTGAAAATTCAATTTTAGGAGTAGGACAAATAACTGCATTTGAATGCTTGTCCTAGACCTCCAAAAACAAAAGCATTGCTTTCACACACTGGTGTGGGATTGTTGTCACAGAAAAGGTAGTTTGTAATAAGAAAGATTTTCTATATTTGTCTTGTTGAAAGGGCACTAGTTGAGTCCCTCTATTGGGAAATTCCATTGGTTTTCATTTGATGTCTTATTGTGCATTGGAAGTGACCCAAGGATTCCAAGGCTTGCTGTAGAGGAGATAATTGATCAGGCATATGCTATAAACAAATCTTTGAAATAATATAAGATATAGATGAAAATGGAAAAAGCATTACAGAATTGACAATTGAGATTGCAAAATCTTATATGCATATGTATGCATATTGCATTTGCATTTATTATATGTGTATATAATAAAGCAAATAAATAAAACCTTTCCTAGTCTTATAGCCTCACCTGATATATATATATATATATATATATATATATATATATATATATATATATATATATATACACACATACATACATACATATATATTAAATGATTGTCACCACAATCCTATGAGTTGGTAGCAAAAACAATAAGATAAGGAAAAAATAAAGGTATAATCATAAATAAAGAGGAGATAAAATTATTATTTTTTGTTGATATTATGATGACTTGCTTAGAAAATCCCATAAAATCAGCAAAGAAACTGTTCAGTACAATTAATAACCTCAACAAAGAGGCAAGATACAAAATTAAAGATCAACAGTATTTCTATATGGCAACGATTTAATCAATGAGGTAATATTAGAAGGGAAGTCCCATTCAAAACAGTTATAAAGCATAAAATATCTAGGAATCAATTCTTTAAGGTATACTCAAGATTGATATAGATATAATTATAAAACACTTTTTAAAGAAATAAAAAAATATGTTAATTAGAGGGAGTGTTCCTTGCTCATGTTCAGACTGTGTGTGTGTATGTAAGTATATGTGTATATTTAATTTAAATGATAATACTTAAAGCTATGTAGAGATTTAGTACTATACGAATCATACTACCAATAGTTTATAGATACTACCACATTTCCTTATGTTACAGACATAGCATAACCATTTGGAAAAATAAAAGTTTCAAAATCTCAAGGGGAAATATTGAAAAATTAAAGTTCTTGTGAACTTATTAGTTTTTATTAGATCAGCACCCCCCCCCCCCAAATAATTGGGCCCTGTGGACAAATTTCAAGAGTATATGGAAATATACATTTTTCACTAATTTTTTTATTTCTTCTTTATTCCTATATAATTCATTTTTTGTACTTAAAAATAATATTCTGAGGAAGGATCGGTAGGTTTTACCAGATTGTCAAAGGAATCTTTGACGCACCAAATATTGAGAATTTGTGGACTAGAAAAATAACTATTATAAGTAATTTAACTCAATAAACTAGTATTTGGTAAACTTAAAAACATAAATTACTTGAGGATGCATTCCTTAATTGACCACAACTACTAGCAAACTGTCAGGACCAACATGACTGAAGGTCCGATGTTATACTATACACAGTAATAAGTTAAAAATGAATAGATAGCCTATATTTAAAATGTTACATTACCAAAAAAAATTTAAGTAGAATAATATCAAGTGCCTTTTATAGCAATGGCAAGGGTACAGTTCTAACGAGGCAGCCACAAAAGATATAACAGATAGCATCTATTACATAACATTGAAAAACTTTTGATTAAACAAAGTTAATGGAATTAGATTAAGAAGGGAAGCTGGTGGCTGGGGAAAATTTCTTTGTATCAAATTTCTCTTATAAAAGACTGATAATCAAGATTTATGGGGAAGTCACACAAATATATAAAACCAACAGTCTTTAAAGAATATGAATCATCAGTTCTCAGAAGTAGAATTACAAACTACTGATAACCAAATTACCAATAAAAAGAAAAATGCACTTCAAAACAACTCTAAGGATTACCTCATAAATTGGTACAAATGACAACAGATGAGAATATTTAATATTGGAGAGGTTACAGAAAGACAGACACACTAATATAACACTAGGATAACTGGGAATTGGTCTAACCATTCTTGAAAATAATCTGAAATCATGCCAAGAAAGTGACTAAATTGACCCACTGCTAAGTAAATATCCCATCAGGGTTAATGACAAAAAAGAAAGGTTCCATAAATGCCCAAGTAGTCACAGCAAGACTTTTTGTGCTATCAAAGAATGACAAAGAAGATGCCCATTGATCAGGGAATGGTCAAATTGTGGTACATAAATATAAACTGGTATTATACCATAAAAAATGATGAATATCAAGTTCTGAGAAATATGGGAAGACTTACATGAACTCTTTCAGAGTCAAGTAAGCAGAATCCAGAAAATCATGACTATAGCAATGTAAATGGAAAAAATAAAAACACCAAAATCCTAAAGTGAACACTGTGTAGTAATAAGTAAACTTGATCTGAATAAATAAATAAACTCCCTCCTTTCTTTGCAGATGTGGGGGGGTGCGTGAGTATAGAGCATTGTATATACCATGAGACTTGGTTGATATGTTGGTTATTTTTATTGAATTGCCTTTTTCTTCCTCCTTTATTATTTTTTCTAAGGGATAACTCATATAGTTTAGGGAAGAATATATTTAGAAATGAAGGTCATGTCAAAAAGTTATAAAAATTTCAATAAATTATGACATGAAACATGGGCATAATAACAGTATAAAGTAGCTATGAGGATTAAATGATATAATTTGCATAAAACACCATATGAATCTTAAAGTGTTATGTAAAGGTTAGCTATAGTAATAACAACTCTGTGAATTAAGCACTACAGGAATTTTCACCTGCAATAATGCAGAGCCTCCATGATGAAACCAATGTTGTTCCAAACAGTTTAGCACTTGGGCTAAAAATCGTATATACCTGGTTTCAGGTAGGTTTTTTGGGTTTTTTTTACATCCCAACTTAGACACACTGCAGTATAATATACTCATGAGTCCAATTTGATCAACTTGGCTATCAGAGACCCTTAAGAACACACTCTCCTTCCCCTTCCACAGTCTTCCTTGAAAGTATTTTCACTACCTTTCTTCTCTCAAACAATCTATATCAAGTACTAACTTTTGATATTTTTAATATTGGCATTTTAAGATTGGATGATTTATAAAAGCAAGTATTTAAAGCTACAAAGGGCCTTAGAGATCATTTAGCCCAGTGGTTCTTAAAGTGTGGTCTACAGATCCCTGTGGGTTCCCAAGACACTTTCAAGGGGAAGGGAAGAGAGCAAAGGTTTATTAAGTACCTAATATGTGCCAGATGCTATGTTAAGTACTTTAAAATATTTTCTCATTTAATCTTCACAAGAACCTTGGAGGTAGGTGTTATTGTTATTCTCTTTTTATAGCTGGGGAAACTGAGACAGACAGAGGTTATGACCTGCCTGGAGTTACACAGCTAGTAAGTGCATGAGACTATATTTTAACTCCTTTTTTCCTGATTCCCAGCCCACCATTCTATCCATTGCACCATCTAGTACCTGAAAGTTTTTGCCTATTAAAATACTTTTTCCTTTTCCTGCTATGTATCTGAGGCTGAATTCTCTTCTTATACTTCAACCAAAAGAACATATTGAAACAAATTGAATGCAGAAGCAGACACAAAGTCTTTTAACTAAGTCAAACATTAGAGTTGTAAAAATATGTAAAACTACACCCCTCTTCTCACTAAATATTTTCTGTTTTTGAAAATGTAATTCTTTTTCATAAAAACATATTAGGTTAACATGTGATGGCTTATTATTTTTAAATGAACATCTTAAACTAAATATTTTAATTTCCAACATGGTAAATTTCAATAGAAGGGCAGGTAGGTGACATTGGGTGGATTGAGTCTGGAGTCAGGAAGACCTGAGTTCCAATTTGATCCCAAACACTTGATAGTTGTGTGACTCTGGGAAAGTCACTTAATCCTGTTTGCTTCAGTTTCCTTATCTGTAAAATGAGTCAGAGAAGGAAATGGCGATCTACTCTAGTATCTTTGCTAGGAAAACTCTAGCATCAAGAGTCAGATACAACTGAAAAAGGACTAAACAACAACAAAAGATTTCAATAACCCACATAAACAAAAGCTCAATTTTTTTGGGGGGTGGGATGGGGTGTTCTCAATAACATATAATGATATAAAGGCTTCCTGAGACCAAAAAGTTGGATAGACATTGAATTAGTCCAGTTATGTCACTTTATAGAGGGGAAAAGGAAGGCTCAATGAGGGAAGATGACTTGACCAAAGTCACATAATAAGGTAATTAACTGAGCTAGGATTCAGATCCAGATAGCTTCGACTCTAAGACTAGGGCACTTCTTGTACCAGCTAGCTCAAGTACAAAGAATTCTGAAGTGTTTGTGAAGAGGGTGGATTCCAGGTGACTTGGAACTTACATAGAAGATTAAGTCACAGGTGTGAACAAAGCTATTTGTTTCATGGGGTGTGAAGTGAAGATAAAACATAACATTACTCCGTTCCCCTGGGATATTTGTAAGTAACACAGTTTGGTTAAAATGAACAGTAAGAGTCTACTAGACTCAGATCTGTGAGGGCAGGGAGCATGTCTTATATAAATTTTGCATTTCCTACTACCCTAAGTACAGTCATTTTAATGTATGTTGGGTTGATTGAAAAGCAGCTTTCTCCAACACAGCTCAATGCTCAGTGTGAACAGCATGACTAGTGGAAGGCAAAGGAGAGGTTCATAGGGCAGATGGTGGGCCAAGGCACAGGACTGCTAGCTCTTAAAATCAGAGAATATTAGAGCTAATGGTGTCTCTGTGAGGAGGTAGATTTCCCTGTGAAGAACACTGGATCTGGTGTAGACGATGTAATTTCAAATTCTACATACTTATTGGAAGAGCGCAACTGCTGAGTGTTATAAGAGTTCAGAGATGGGAAAGGGCCCTATCAGGCAGTGTGGTGGTAGGCAGACAGTGCAGCACAGGGTCTCAGAGTCAGAGGATCTGGGTTCTAATCCTGTTCTGCCAATTAACTACCTGTGTGGCCTTAGATGAAACATTTAGTCTCACTAAGCCTCAGTTTGAGTGTCAAGGTGGCCTAGTGGATAGAAAATGGAGCCTGGAGTCAGGGAGACCTGAGTTCAAAGTTGACCTTAGCTGACCCTCAGCAAGTCACTTCACCCTGTTGGCCTCAGTTTCCTCATCTGTAAAATGAGCTGGGGAAGGAAATGGCAAACCACTCCAGTATCTCTGCCAAGGACACCCCAAATGGGGTCATGAAGAGTTAGCCATGACTGAAATGATTGAACAAAAAAAGCCTCAATTTCTGTAAATTGGAGTTAGATTAGATGACCTCTATTGTCCCTCCTGGCTCTGCATCTATGTTCCTATATGATCTGAGATGATCTAATGCACCACCTTTATTCTACCAGGAAAATAAGACCCTAAGAGGGATTTGTTGTTTTCTAGTCAATCATCATGTTGGATTCTTGGTGACCCATTTAGGTTTTGTTTTTTGCAAAAACAGGGGAGTGGTTTCCAATTTACTTCTCCAGCTCATTTTAAAAATGAGGAAACGGAAGTAAATAGGGTTAAGTGACTTGCCCAAGGTCACCAACTAATATGTATTAGTCTGGATTTGAACTCAGCTCCTCCTGATTCAGGTAGGCACTCTATCCACTGAGTCACCTAGCTGTCCCTAAGAGATCATAAAATAGATTTAGTACTGAAAAGGACCTTAGAAATCATTCATCTACTCCAGTTCCTCATTTTTGCAGATAAAATATGGGGCCCCAAAGAGGTGAATGGATTGCCCAAGGTCACAGACATTTAAATAAACTGACTTGTTCAACATTTCCGTAACTAGTAAGTGACACTTTTGGAATTTGAACCCAGGTCTCTTGGCTTTAAATGCAATGCTTTCTCCCCAACAAAACCACCTCTGTCTGCAGTCCTATCATCTATGAACAGTCCCTTACTGCATTTTTTTTTCTGATAATATTTTGGGCTTCTTTTGGAGCTTGAGATACTTGGATTTGAAACCTGCTTCAGAATTTACTAGCTATGTGACTGAGTAACATTCTGAACCTCAGTTTTCAAAATCTGTAAAAAGTAGATTAAAATAAAGCCTAACTCACAGGGCTATTATGAGGATCAAAGGAGACCACACACACACACACACACACACACACACACACACACACACACACACACCCCTTCACAAACTTGTCTATTATGGTCACCTAAATTTGTTGAATGCTTAACACCTTTGAAAGCCATTGTGCTCATCCATCTTTCTAGTTCTGGAAACAAAAAGGCATCTACTAAAAACACTGGACTTGGCGCAATTTCCCTGAGACAACTTCACCTTAAGGAAAGCTTTGACTGGTGGATTCTTTCCAGAAGTGACTCATCTACCAGTCATTAGTGCGTCAGGGAATCTAGCCTCTAAACTTTGATTCACCCTTAGCAAACAGTCTACTCAACCTCAGAAACCTGTAATCTGTCAGTTGGAAGTAACACTGAAGGCAACAAATAATTTAAGGGGGAAAGAAGTGGTCCTATCTGTCAACCCACAATGCAAGGTCACAGCCTACATTAACTGCACAAGTACCACTCTCAGGAATCCCTACCAGGAAAGGTAAGAGCAAGGGGAGGAAGAAACAGAAAAAGTAATTTGATTTTGTAAACAACTCAGTGGAGAAATTGTGTTGACCTTAAATCTAATCTTTTTTTATGGGGATGGTGGATAGATTTTTGTGGGCTTAGCTTATGAAAAAAATCCTCTCCTGGCCATTCATTCAATGTCTCTGGGTAGAGAAGCCCAGAGGTGTTATGGTTTGATGTTCATTTACGGTTCCTTACCCAGAAAATCAGATTGCATTTCAGAGTTCAGGTCCAGTGATTAGCCACACACCTGAATTGCTCACTCTTTCCAAAAGGCTAGGGAAGGGTTTTCCCTGATGATTGCTTTCTGCTGTGGTGCCTGCGATACAATAAAAGTAGATGTGATGTAGTAAAAAGATGTGATCGGAGTTCCCCACCGGTGCCTTCCCTATGAAAGATGGCTCTAATTCACCAATAATACAAAAAAAAAGTCAATTCTGAAATTTTACCTCACATCTAGCAAATGGAAAAAAATCCTCCTCTAGCATTATTTCATGGTGTTGTCTGGTCCTGTGATTTTATCAGGGTGGCAGACTCCTAGTGTGAAAACTTCCTGTACCAATTCACTCAATAATTTATTTACTTATTTTTAGGTAGGACTTTTTTAAAATAAGTTTTTCAATATCTTCTTTATATCATTTAGATTTCTCTCTGTAGCAGTTCTTTCCCCCCTTAGAAAGTCATCACTTATAACAAAGAATTTTCTTTTAAAAGAAAAAGAGGAAAGAGATGGTTTCAGAAAAATGAGAAAATTTATATGAGCAGATGCAAAATAAAGTGAGAAGAACCAAGAGAACACTGTACACAGTAACAGCAATATTGTAATGACAAGTAAAGACTTAGCGACTCTGATTAATACAATGATCCACAACAATTCCAAAGGACTCATGCCGGAAAAAAAAAAAAGTTATCTATCTCCAGAGAGAGAAATGATGAACTCTGGGTACAGAATGAAGCATATTTTTAAACTTTATTTTTCTTGCCTCTTGCCCCCCACCCCTTGCAACATGGCTAATGTGGAAACATGCTTGCATGGCTTCATATGTTTACTGGGCATTATATTTCTTGCCTTCTTGATGGATAGGGAAGGGGATGAAATGTGGGAGAGAATTTGGAACTGAAAATTAAAAAAGAAGAATTGCAAGTGAAAAAAAAGAAAAAATCAATCAGCAAAACTGATACATGCTTCAAAAAAATGATATGTAATATTCTCAACTCATGAATTTCCCAATTCTGCAAAGATTTTGAGAGGGGTATCTTCTCATATTTTTTCTTTGGAATCCCCTTTTTTTGGTTATTTTGCAGTATTTTTTTTTGTTTAGTTACTTTCTCCTCCAATTTATCTTGTAGTCATATTGTTTTTCTGGTTCTGCTTCTATTACTTTGCTTCACTTCCTGTCTTTCCATATTTTTCTGTATCGTTGTTTCACATAGCACAATAACATGCAATTACATTTGTGTAACTACATTTTGTTTAGCTATTCTCCAATCAATAGGCATCTAATTTGTTTCCAGTTCTTTACTATCATAGAAAAAAATACTCCAGCAACTCATTCTTAATTAATAGCTTGAAAGAGTTGAGTGTGGTCAATGAGTAGTCAGATCACTTGACCCTCATCGCCTAGCTAAGAATATGTCTAAGGAAGGACTTGAACCCAATTCTCTCTTACTCCAAGAGCAGTCTTCTACCTACTGTGCTATGCTGCCTAATTGTGACTATTAATGTGGTTTATTTCACTAACCCTATCTCACATTACTCTTTCACATGTTCTTACATTCATTCATAATGATGGGTAGTCACATCTAGAATACGCCTTGGACTTTCTTATCTCTACTCTTTTGGTCCCACTTTTCTGCATATTTTACTGAAATTCTATTTATTCTTTAAAACTCAGTTCAAATGCCATATCCTCAGGAAGCCTTCTCTTATCTTCAGATTTGCAAAAGTTATTCCACCTTATTTGAAGTTGTAGCATCTTATTTACATCTCTTTTATGATCTTAACATCATCTATCTTATATTTTCAATAGTCCTCCCCTTCCCTCCCCTTCCCTTCCCTTCCCTTCCTTTCCCTTCCCTTTCCCTCCCCTTCCTTTCCTCCCCCTTCCCTTTCCCTTTCCTTCCTTTTCCCTTTCCCACCCCTCCCCTCCCCTTCCCTTCCCCTTCTCTTCCTTTACCTCCCCTTCTCTTCCTTTCCCTTTCTTTCCCTTTCCCTTTCCTTCCTTCCCCTTTCCTTCTTTCTTGTCTCCCCTGAAACCTTAGACCCTGTGCTCTCTGAAGCCCATGGATTGAACAAAAAAAGGGTCCCTGCCCAACCTCCACACAATGGCTGTCTTTGGACCCTCCAGGCTTAGAGTGAATGTCAATAGTAACAGTTTCTCTTCAAAACAACAACCTGGAGGCTCCTGCCCCTCCCAGTGTGATTTTTCTATTTATTTTTTTCTTTTCTATTAAAGGGGCCATCCCCTTGACTACTTTTTAAAGGGAACTATTCACTGAATGGGCATTACCTGAATGGACCTTGGTCTAAAAGGCAAGGTTCTCCCATTGCATCCTGACCCATCTCCAGTCATCCGGAAGAATATCTGGTCATTGGATTCAGATGGCTCTGGAGGAGAAATGAGGCTGGTGACCTGCACAGCCCTCCCTCACTCAAAACAAAGTCAAGTACAAGTCATGTCATCATTTCTCTGGTGTCATGGTCCTCTTTGAAAACAAAGGACAAACATAATTTGCAATAGGAATAGCCAAGGCAGAGAAAGGATTGCATTTTCTGAACCTAGAATTGAGATGCTCATTGAGTGGAAAAGAATTCTCTTTTTCATGTGACCATGCATCCACAGCAAAGTGATTAGTGAAGAAGACTTTCAGGGAAGAGGAAGATTTAATGGTGATCTTTTCTAGGTTTCAAGACCATATGGAGAGACCTAAGCCTCACCCAAGACTACAGTGATCATTTCTGGAACTGTAGATTCCTAGAATATCACTGAGCCCTCACCAAGTGCATAAAGGGCAAGGAAGGTTGATCTCACCTGGCTCCAAGAATTTTCTCTAATTATGGACCCCAAAGTCCAAAGAGAGTCCTAGAGAATCAACAAACAAATTAACTGAAGTAATTGATTAATAGCTATAGTGGGGGGCGGAGCCAAGATGGCGGAGTAGAAAGACTCACCTATGCTAGGTCCGAACCCACAGCCCATAGATTTCCTGTAAAAAGAACTCCTGACAAAGTCTGGAACAGTGGAAGCCG
>CM053769.1:197430270-197534169 GCA_028658325.1 Potorous gilbertii
TGTCTTTACCTGATGGTAAGCATATCTCTTCGTCGTCATCAGAGAGGAATGGCGGAATCGTCTTCTCAAGAAAATAACCTTCTATGGTATTAGTTTTTTTCCCTTTTCTGGGCATTTTCCCAGCCAGTTACTTGACTTCTGAGAGTCGTCTCCAACCCCTGGCCTAGATCTGCCCAGCTAGTGTTTGGGGTCTGAGATTCAAATGCTGCTCCCCAGCCTCAGGGCTTTTGGCAGCAGGCCTGACTGCTCTTCAAGGGGAGCTTATCTGCTGGTGCTCAGGTGGGGGCAGGGCCGCCTCCCAGGCTCAGTTCCCTGAGGGGGTTTATGTAGAGATCTTTTGTAATGGAGCTGGAGCTGCTGTTGAGCTCCAGCCTGCTCTGGCTGCAGCTGCCTCTGCCTCTGCTGCAGCAGCTGCCTCCCGAGGGGGTCCAAGTCCCGGAGATAACCCGCTCCCCTCTCAGCCCGTCTCTCTCACTGACCTGTGCGTCTGTGGATGGAGGGACCTTTGTGGCTGCCGGAGATTCTGGTCTCTGAAGCCTGCTGGGGTCTGCTCGCTCCTCTCAGTGCCGCGTGGCCGGGGGAGGGGAGGGCTCCACCAGGCAGGGCTCCGCTCCCTTCCGGGGTACCTTTGCGGTCAGTTTTTCAGGGCTCTCTGCAACGGAAGTCTCCCTCACTGTGTTGCTGCGTGGCTTCCATTGTTCCAGAATTTGTCAGGAGTTCTTTTTACAGGAAATCTATGGGCTGTGGGTTCGGAGCTAGCAAATGTGAGTCTTTCTACTCCGCCATCATGGCTCCGCCCCACCAATTCTGCTTTTTAAGGCATTCTTCTCCTCATTGGCTTTGTGAATCTCTTTTGCTATTTTGGTTAGTCTATTTTTTAAGGTGTTATTTTTATCAACATTTTTGGATCTCCTTTAGCAAGCTGTTGACTCATTTTTCATGATTTTTTTCATTGCTCTCATTTCTCTTCCCAATGTTCCCTTTACTTCTCTTACTTGATTTTCAAAATTCTTTTTGAGCTCTTCCATGGCCTGAAACTATTTCATATTTTTCTTGGAGGCTTTAGATATAGGAGCCTTGACCTTGCTGTGTTCCTCCAATTGTATGCTTTGTTCTTCCTCATTTAGATCATTTTATGTGGAGGAAAGAGCACTACACTCTGAGTAAGGACTTCTTAGTCCTGCCATTGATTAGCAATGTCACATAAGCAAAATTATATTATTTTGGAGGGCTTTAATTTCCCCATTTAAAATGAGCTTTCTCTTAAAGGATTTCTATGTTTCCTTCTAGTTCCAACAGTCTCAGATAAGCTCATCAGTCCTCATTGTTTCCTCTAGCAGTGCCCTAGGAATGGTTTGAGGGTTTTTCACCCCAATTTGGTGAAGTGAAGGCCAAGAGAACTGCCAGATTCAGGGATTCTCCCACCAAGTGCCTAAATAAGCCTGAGATAAAAGCAAGATAAGGGAATTCTCCAACTTCTCCTTGGCAGCACTAAACTCTGAAAAATCTGGCTATTTCTGGGGCCCTTCCTTTCCTGGTCAGTGAGCAAAAGGACAAACTTTGGTATAGATTTTGAGACTTGCAAGACACTAGCACAAGACTGCCCAGCATGGAATGTTCTCATCACAGAAGGTATTGTGCTCTGTAAACAATGCAAAATTACAGTAGCTCAAAAGAAATGCAGGATGTACAAATTTAGAGACATCTCCACTTCAAGTGTCGATGTGGGCTCTTTGTGCCCAACCTGTGGTAGAGCCTTCCAAACTATTAATGTTGTAACCAGTCACAGTAAGACACAGTATATTTTGACCCCAACATCATGATGTCATTTTGGTCTCTTTCAGTATGAAGGACAACAATGATAATGATGAAATAAAGAAGCCCATCTAAGTACCCAACAAATCAAAAGGAGGAATTATCGATCTGTGTAAAGAACAAAATAGGACCCACAAAGATTCAGGTATGAAAAGTGTTGAGAGATGTCATTAATGACATGCATGGTCAGAGAAAGAGATGGGATGCTCATAAAGTAAACATTAAAGAAAATAGATGAATAGTTGTAATACTGTCATGGTATCCTTGGAACATTCACAGAATCTACCTAGCTTAACAGAAGAGGAAATAGAATATCTAAATAAACTTATTTTAGAAAAAGAAATTGAACGGCCATAAATAAGTTTCCTGAGGAAAACAAAAGCCATCAAGACTAGATGAATTTACAAGTAAATTCTACCAAACATTTAAAAACCAACTAATGTCGATATTAAATCAATTATTTGAAATAATAGGCAAAGAAGGAGTCCTACCAAGCTCCTTTTATGGAACAAATATGGCAGTGATACATTAACCAGGAAGAAATAAAAACAGAGCAAGAAAATATAGATCAATTTCACTAATGAATATGGATGCAAAAATCCTAAATAAAATATTAGCTAAGAAATTACAATGTATCACGAAGATTATACATTGTGACCAAGCGGGATTTATACCAGAAATGCGGGAATGAATTAACATAAGGAAACTGTTAATATAAGAGATTATATCAATAACAAAAGTAACAAAATTACATGATTATAACAATAGATGTAGGAAAAACTTCTCAAAAATACAACATTCATCCCTATTAAAAGTACTTTAAAGCATAAGTCCATGGATTTTTTCCTTAAAACAATAAGAAGCATCTACCCAAAACCGTCAGGAAGCATTATTTGTAAAGGAGATAAGCTAGAAGCCTTTCTAATAAGATCAGGAGTGAAACAAGGATGTTCATTGTCACCAACATCAATCAATATTGTATTACAAATGATAACAATAGCAATAAGAGAAAGAAAAAATTAAAGGAATCAGAAAGGGTAATTGGTTAATAAAGCTATCTCTTTTTGCAGATGATATGATGATATACTTGGAAAATTTTAGAGATTCACCTAAAAAGTTAGTTGAAACAATTATTTTAGCAAAGTAGCAGGATATAACATAAACCATCATCAACTTTTCTATATATCACTAATAAAACCCTGCACAAAGAGATAGTAAGAAATACTCCATTTAAAATAACATAAGACTCAGGCTTAAAATATGTAGAAGTATACCTGCCAAGACTAACCCAAGAACTACATCTTTTGAGGTCACCACTTTGAGGACTAGCAAAGGATAAAGTAGGATCTTACTCAAGGTTTATGACTTTGCACATAATAAGTGTAGTTAATGCTTTGAGGGGTGAGCTGAGAGGGCTGTTCCACTATTTTTTTTCAGTTGTGTCAGACTCTTTGTGATCCCATTGGAGGTTTTCTTGGCAAAAATGCTGGCGTGGTTTGCCATTTCCTTCTCCAGCTTATTTTACAGATGAGGAAACTGAGGCAAGCAGAGTTAAGTGACTTAGGTCACACAGCTAGTAAGTGTCTGAGGCCAGATTTTACCTAGGGAAGATGTTCCTGACTCAAGGCCCAGTGCTCTATACACTGTGCTAATTAGCTGTCTTGGTGTCAAGGAGGAAATTTGAAATTTAGCAACAACTCTTTTGGGAGATAGTATAAAGTAGGGTGCTTGTACTCATTTCTCTGGTTCTCCCTCAAAACATTCATTCAAAGTTTCCACTTCAAATATCTAGTACTCACATAATCTGCATAAAGCAGCTCAAACACCTCTCTTTGGTGGGCATTTCCCCACTGGACATTTTGAGTTTGCAGTCAGTAGAGGGCGCCAGAGCTACAGAGAGGTTTATAGTCTGTTTCAGGTCTCTAGTCCATTTATACACTTTTAGAGTTAGACATAATATCCTAACTGGTCTTATTCTAAGTAGAAACTGTTTCTGGGTCAGTTGTTCAGCACACTCTTACAGATAATATCTGGTTCCATGGTGTTACTGTTTAACACTATACCCCATTCCTCCATTTTAAATGACAGTTAGCCTGCCCAACTTGAGAATTTCTGGTACTAACAGAATCTAGTGATAGATGAGATGGGAAAAGTAAATATAATTCTTACATTAGAAAAAACAATCCTTATTATTTTTAATTATGAAGGGTAGAATGGTAAGATTTTAGGGCTTTAAAGGATCTTGGGGACATCGAATGTGACACTCTCCTCATTTTATAGATGAACAAACTGAGGTTGAAGGAAGGGAATTGATTTTGTTCAAGGTCACTTAGATTATTAGTGGCAACACCAAAATCTGAGACAAATTCTTTTGACCTCAAATCCAATTCTCTTATCATTACACAGAACTAACAGAGATTATTTTTCAACAAAGATCTAAATAAAAATTTCAGAAGGTATGTACTTCTTATGTGCAAGGATCTCGGACAGTAACCATCAAGAATACAAAGATGCTATGAGGCTGAAGCAAGAAATTTCTATTCTGAAAGGAAAGAGATTATCACATAATTAAGTGAGTGTTTTGATAAATATTTTCATAGATCGAGTCTAGATGTTTAATATCATGCCAATGTTTAATGAGATCTTCTAATAATTATTTCAGAAAAATGTCAACAAATCCACTTTGGTATCCACAAAATCATCTCCATACTCTTCAAAAACTCATTCCAAATGAATCATTGGCACTATTCACCAGTCTGTCATGTACAAATTATCTTTTAGGTATTTATTTTGGAAGGAAAATCAATCCAGTTGTTTTGATCACAAATTAGGTTCTACTATTCCAAATAAATGCTGACTAAATGCAAGGGGCTAAATTCTGTTACGAGCTAGAAATAAATTAGTGACACGTCTGTATATGCACCAATCCTGTACTTTGCTCATCAGAGTTATTTTAAATGTTATATTTTATTTGATATAATTTATTTTTTCATCATTTTAATAATAAGAATGAACTGACCAGTAACCTTTGAATCATGCACAGATAACATTCTGCCTGTTTTCAACATAACCATACGGAAACTTTAGTGAGCCATTTTTTGTCCACGAGTGATTTGGGGGTTGGCACTGTGAAATGATGAAAAATCTTTTAATTGGATGTGGAGTCAGAAGGAATATGATTTATTGAGTCAGACCTTGAAAGACATGTAAAAAGGGCAACCCATCCATCTCTTGGATGCTTTCTTGTGAGAATTTGAGAAGTCGAGATTGTTTCAAACAATTACTGAGGGTCAGTTGGAAAAAGGCATCAAAACTATCTTCTACCCAACCATGGTGGCTGTGAGCACATGGCCACCTCTATGTCTGCATTTATTCTTTCCTAATAGAAGGTCAACAATGACTCCAAGATAAACATGTCCAAGAAGCAATCTGGTAAGTTTTGGAGAGCCAAAGACCTACATGAAAACTGGAGTCTGTAAACACAGAGACCTAGAACCCATAGCAATAGCCATAGGGATCAGGAGGGGACCAGGCAGAAACCTTTTGAAGTTTTCAAGGTCTAGAGATATTGTAGAGTGGCAAAATCTCAGCAGTGGATATACCCTTTAAGAAGACAATCCAGCAATCAATTAAACTATTTGACATAGCTCAGGAATTGATCCATCTGAGGTACCATGATATGTCCAGGGAAGCTGCCAGTACAGCACAGGTGCCATTCTAGCCCAGCTGAATAGCAGAATAACTTATCTATTAGCAATATCACAGCACCAAATAGATTTGATGAGGGTTCCACAAAGGGAAAAAAGAACTTACAGTGACAGGAGGTAGAGCCACATGTTTTGTATATATACGTGTTTAACTACCTTCATACTTGAAATTTGAGCCTACTATCTCCAAGGACCATCTGTAGACTAAACGGATGGCACTGACAGTTTAGGAGGATTTTTTTTACCAGCTGTTCATTCTATACCTTTCTCAGTAAAACCATTTTATAAAAGGTATTTGATGGCAATTGGTTAACTGTTAATGAAGACCACACTTCTGGGAACTCAGATGCTAGTGTACTAGAAACTGAAGTCCCTCAGGGTTTGCCCCAGAATCCTGAGTACTAGTAAGTAGCCAACCTCTGGGGATGCCAACCTGAGTGCAAGTACCCAGTTTTGGAGAATGACCCCCGAGGGAGTGCTATAACTTCCTTTCTAAATATCTCCTTCCCACTCAACCCCATCTCCAATAAATAACCATGTGTAACAAAAATAAAAAGAAAGAAAATGAAAATAAAGCAGTTCAGTAGAAGTGATCAATACACAATACTGTTTGACTATATCTACAATGTCCACATCCACTCACTCCAACTTTGCAAAAAAAAAGTAGGGAAGTATATTTTCTCACATGTTATTCATTGTAATTACTGGATATTCAGGTTGCTTTAAATTGTTTTTTCTTTCCACTCACATTGTTTCAGCTATTTAGGCATATTGTTTTCCTGTTTCTGCTTGCCTCTCTCCCCATTAGTTCATATTTGTCTTCCCGTATTCCTCTCAATTCTTCATATTTATTGTTTCTTATGGTGCCACAATATTCCATTACATTCATGCATCATAATTTTCATAGCCAGGCCCTAATCAATGACATCTATTTCATTTCTAGATCTTTGTGACCACAAAATGTATTGTGATAAATATATTACTATAAATGGGAATTTTCTTTTTTCAACCTTCTTGGGATATGTGCCTTAGCACTGAGATCTCTCAAAGGGTACATTTTAGTCCTTTTTAGTACATTTTAGCTCAATTCCAAATTGCTCTCTCAAAAGGTTAGACCAATTCACAGTTCCACCAATGTCGCTCTCACTTTCTAATACTGTCCCATCTTTTGTCATCTTTGCAGATTTGTTGAGTATGAAGCAAAACCTCAGACATATTTTGATCTGCATTACTATTATTGAGGTTTGGGAGAAATTTTTCATATAGTTACTGATAGTTTTCATTTCTTATTTTTTACATTCTTTGACCATTGTGGTCAAATTAGGGTTTTTAAGCCAATCTTTTACAGAACAATATTATTCCAGGGATTCTGTATAAGTTCCAATCATGAAACATTTTAGATTCCAAAGAAATAAAGTTGGGGGCTGGCCAGGGGTAATAGACAGTTACACACTGAATGAGAGTAGGCCACAACACATCTCCAACTATAAGCATAACCATAAGAAGCATGTGTGATGGGGCGTTGGAATTAGATTCAAAATACTGCCTCAGAAACTTACTAGTTAACTTCTCTGTACTTCAGTTCCTTCCTCTACAAAATTCATAGATGCACAAATCTCTTTAGATTCTTCCAGCAACAAATCTCTGAACCTGTGATAGAGAGCTTACCTGCCACAGTGATCTGCCCCAGGACATAGAACCCTTTTATAGAATGTATAGGATCCTGGACATGGAAGGACATAGGTAGACAGTGCCTGGAATTTAATTTTAAAAAGTGGGGGAGGTAATATAAACTCTGGCTGATCCCTGAAACTGGAAAGGCACCAAGCATGGTCATGGTTACCAGCTCAATGTCTGTCTTCTTTGGACTAGCCTAGCTAAGCATGAAGAAGCCCACCAGATTGACAGCAGGCAGATGAATGCTCTAGGCACAGCCGCACTTGAAGACCATCCACCAAATTATAAGGAAGGATGTAATCTTTGTGGGTGGAAGGAGGGATCATGCTGTTGAGCCAAAGATCATTGGAATATGAAAGCATAGAAATACTGTACTAGAAAAAAAGCTTCTTCTGTGCTATTGGGAACTTTACAGAGTGGAATATTAGTATTATTACCATGTATAAAGTCATTTATTCCTATTGTTCAAGCTCAGAAAAGTACCTACTAGCAAAGGAAGTGAGACAAGTGCTACATCCACTGCTGTTCATCTCTTGTTTTCAAAGAGGATCAATAGCATCCCAGGGCTATGCGTCAACTTGCACATGAACTGGATTTAAGTAAGGCAGGGTTGGACAAAGTCATCAGCCTCACTCTCTCTTTCAGAGTCATTAATGTCCAGTAAGAGGACAAAAGTCCAAATGACAAGATGGTCCAGGATGCAGTGCATAATCTTGGCATCTTCCATGTGTAGCCAAGCTCTAAGCACTTCACAATGCCTGCTTCAGCTGCCTCCATGGCTGTTGGAACAAACTGTTCTCATCCATTGATTTGGAGGAAGTCTTCACATGCTTGGAGTAGACCCTCCCCTAAGTCACCACCAATGGTTATGAGGCTTGTTAGTTACCCTTAATGTGGTTCAGCCTGTCTGCCAAGATGGTTTTATCAGGGTGTGGCTGGAGTACATGCTACAGCTTCTTGAAGCCACAGGTAAGATTTAGGTGACAGATGGAACTAAAAGTTAGATGAGCAGCCCTGAAAAGGACTCAGTAAGACCTCATACCTGTAAGGCTAGTCCTCAGATAGATGGTACAGTGAATAGAGAAGCGAGCCTATCTAGAGTCAAGAAGATCTGAGTTCAAATCCAACCTAAAACATTTATTACCTACATGACCCTTAGCAAGTCAAATCCTACCACAGCTTCATCATCTGTAAAATGAGCTGGAGAAGGAAATGACAAACCACTGTAGTATCTTTGCCAAGAAAATCCCAAATGAGCTCACAGAGTAGGAGGGGAGTGAACAACAATTTCTTGGGTGCTACATCTAATGTGGAATTCAATAGCTAATCTCTTTAATATAAATCAAATATAGAACTTTGGAACTAAAGTGGGGAAGATAATGATAAATGTCAAAAAGCATGTAATGCTTTTGTACATCATCAACTACTCTTCTCACATTTCATCATTCCATCAAAAAATCAAGTCTTTATTGTGTTAAGTGCCCTGCACTGAGCAAGGTGTATAGGGCACTTTAAGGTTTGCAAACTTTACAAATATTATCTTATGTGATCCTAACAACAACACTGGGAGGTAGGCACCATTAATATCTCCATTTTACAAATGAAGAAACTGAGATCGATAGAGGTTAAATGAGCTGTCCAGAGTCACATAGCTAGTAAGTATTGAAGGATGGATTTGAATTCAGGACTCCAGGACCAGTGCTCTGTCCACTGTGCTTAATTTAAGTTCTGCCTGCTTTTCTCTGTTCCTCTTTCCACTACTCTTTCTACTTTGCTTAGAAGCAGGTAGGTCATGCAGTGATTAGAGTGCTGGTCCTGGAGTCAAGAGGACTTGAATTCAAATCCAGACTCAGACACTTACTAGCTGTATAATCCCTGGGTAAGTCACTTAACTTTGTCTCATTTTCCTCATCTATAAAATGATCTGGAAAAGGAAATGGCAAACTGTTTCAGTTATCTTTGCCAGGAAAACCCCAAATGGGTTCATAAAGAATTGGACGTACCTAATAGACTATGTAACAAGGTCCTCTTTACCAGCAAGCTGCCTCAAAATAGTTTAGGGAGGGGAGGTACTAGAAGTTAGGGCATTGGGCAGGGGTGCATGTGGAAGGGGTTGAGCTGATTCTATAAGGTAGAGGTAAGAGGGGAATGCATTCCAGTCATCAGGCATGGCCAGTGCAAAAGAAATATCATGTATAAGGGATAGGAAGAAAACCACTTTGAATGGTCCATTGCGAAAACCTCCCAAGTCTATAAGATTTCAGCAACATTGCTCAGTCATTTTCATGACAGTCAGGAGCAGTATCATTTGCAGATCATCAGATATTCTATGCCCTATCATTGAACAAATGTCTTTTGTGTTTCATCTGGCTCCACAAAGCAGAAGGAAAGCAGGTCAATACACTGGAAAGAAGGGATCCAGAAACTGTCTCAAAGGATGAAGCAGCTCACCCATCCCCTGGTCCATGTGAAATTAACCTTGATCTACATATACCTCTGATTCCATCCCTTCTTATATCCTCTCTATCAAAACTCTTTTGTTAGAGTTGAGTCAAGAGGGAGCACAGTTGATCTGCCCCATGAACATAAAAGCAGAGTACATAAGCTGCTGATGGAAAACAATAATACTTCGAGGGAAAGCAGATGGAGGCAGACACTCCCTTAGTGACACACAGCCAGATCCCCTGACATTTCCTACATCTTGTCTCCTGATGGAGTATTGACCTCCTCGCCTGAATGTTTACTTCTGTATTAATTCCAATGTCTTTTTCAGCTGCGTGGACGGTGGTGCTCCAAAGAAACCCGGACTCAGTCTGGACTTTTGGCTCAACCTTATTTGGATCCCATTTTAGACCCTGTTTTTCTCCATTGCTTACTTTTTCTGTGTCTTTAATCTCTTCCTCTCCACTGCTTTTTTCTTTTAAGACAATAAACATGCACAGGGTTTGCCCTGACCCCAAACAGACAAACAAACAAATAAAACCCTTTACCTTAGGAAACTGAAGTTACCTTTCTATTTTATCCTTTAATCTAGCAACTCTGGCCCAGGGCCAATTCCAAAACTGAGTGAATTGAGGCCTTTGGGTTCAGGGTAGGGACAGGGTCTCTAGAAACTTAGCCTGAAGATGTGATTGTTCCCGATAAGAAGCAAATACAGCTATCAAAATGTGTATGCTGGCTAGTCCTTGTAGATGGCTTTGGCGAGAAGCTAGTGAGTGACCTGGTGGGGATTTGAACCCTAGGTCTTCTGATATGAAGACGGGTGCTCTTTTGTTTATAAGTTGTTGCTCTTATGATGTCATGATTAATGGGGGTGGTCATGCTGACATTGGCTCTGATGGCCATCTAAATTACTCAACAAATACTTGTTAAATGGCTACCATTTTCCAGGTCAGTGTAATAAGAATATGAAATAAAAATGAAAAATAAAAAAATGTTTATTTATGACATGTCTCAACAATATGTTAAGCTCTGGAGATGCAAATATTAATTTTTTTAGCCCTCTAGAAGGGCTTATATTCTAATATGGGAAGGCAATTTATAAAATCAAGAGGTGTCCAGGGAAGGGAGTTGTGTCTGGATGGGTGAAAAAGAGAGTAGGGATACATGTAGTACCAAGCAAATCAATCAAATCAATAAACACTAAACATGGTACGTGGCACTGTGCTGGGTATTTGGGATATAAAAAGACGCAAAAGACAGTCCCTGACCTCAGTGAATTTATAATTTAATGGAGGAGACAACATGCAAACACATATATACAAAGCAAGCTATAGATAGGATAAACAGTAAATAATTAACAGAGGGAAGGTCTTATAATTAAGGAGGGTTGGGAAAGATTTCCTGCAGAAGGTGGGATTTTAGTTGAGACTTAAAGGAAGCCAGGGAAGTCAGTAATCTGAGCAGAGAATGGAAACCATTCCAGGCTTGGAGGAGAGCCAGGGAGAATGCCTAGAGCCGAGAGATGGATTGTCTTCTTTGTGGAAGAGCTGGGAGACCAGTGTCCCTAGACTGAAAAGCATATATCAGAAAGTAAGGTCTAAGAAGATTGGAAAGGGAGGAGGGGGCTAGATTAGGAATGACTTTGAATGCCAAATAGAGCATTATATATTCTCTCCTGGGAGCAATTGGAAGTCATTGGAATTTATTGAATGGGGGTGGGGGTGGGGAGATGACATGATCAGAACTTCATGTTTTAAAAATTCACTTTGGTGACTAAATAGACAATGGGTTAGAGTAGGGAAACAGTTGAGGCAGGCAGACCCATCAGTGTGTTACTCTGATAATCAAGGCTTCACGTAATGAGGGTCTAAACCAGGATGGTCACAGTGTCAGAGAGGAGAAGGGGGCTTATCTGAGAGATATTGTAAGGGTGAAATGGATGAGCTTTGGCAACAACTTGGATATGGGTAGGGTGAGAGATGATGAGGAGTCTATGATGATTCCTGGGTTGTGAACCTGAGGGCCTGGAAGGATAGTGTTGCCTTCTACAGTAAAAGGGAGGGTGGAGTGGACAGGGAGGAATTTAAAGAAAAAGATAATGAGTTCTGTCTTAAACATATTGAGTTTGAAATGTGTACTGAACATCCAATTCAAGATATCTGAAAAGCCATTGGAGATAGGAGATTGGAGGTCAGCAGAGAGATGAGAGTAGGTAAGACTGGAGTAGATTTGAGAAACTCATGGTGAGATGATCTGAGTGCATGGCTGATTGTGAAGTGAAAGTGAAGGAAGCATGGTGTGATGCCTAAAGCCAGCAAAAGCCAGCCAAGTGAACTGGCTTGCACACACTCAGTCACCGGTCAACTGGGCTGGGTCCTGGGATGGGAGCTCCAAAGATAAGGTGTTTAACTTCTCCAGGAACTAGGGCATGGACTCAGAAAAATAACCTCATGTTAAAATACAGTATCTGTTGGGGAGGGTCCTGGGTGAAGAGGACTCAGTCATTAGTGACAGTGAGATGGTGTGGGTGAATGGCTAGATGAGATGTGATGTGATATAAATCTGAAGCATGAATTCATTTCTAAATTTTTACTTGTATAATTCAACAGGGGTGAGGAGCATGCAAGCTCAAGGCCACAGGTAACTCTCTAGGTCCTCAAGTGCGGCCCTTTGACTAAATCCAAACATCAAAGAACAAGGATTATTCTTGTTTTGCTCTTGTTCTTATTCTGTGAGGCTTGGATTCAGTCAAAGAGCCACACCTGGGGACCTAGAGTGCCACCTGTGACCTTGAGGCTGCAGGTTCGCTACTCCGATAAAAGCTAGATCCAGGCATCCAAGTAGGATTGGATTGCTCTACCAACTATGTAATGAAAGGGGAAGCAGTTTTCCAGACTCTTCAATACCAGAAGTCTGTTTCCACTCTCAGATGAACCTATAGGGTTAGATTGGAACAAGAGCTCTACCAGATATTAACAAATGGAGTAATGTTTACAGAAGTTTTCATTTTAAAATGGTCCCCTAGCAAATTATCTCTCATAAAAGAAGCAAGAAAAAGCTTTTTCAATGGAGGAGAAGTAAGAAATACAGGTAATGGGATATAGAAATTTATCTTGCCCTACTAGGAAAGAGAGAAGATGGGGATAAGAGAAGGGAGAGGTGTGATAGAAGAGAGGGCATATTGAGGGAAGGGGTAATTAGAATGCAAAGTGTTATGGGGTGGGGGAGGGAAGAGAAGGGGAGAAAATTTGGAACTCAAAATTTTGTGGAAATGAATGTTGAAAACTAAAAATAAATAATTTTTTTTAAATTAAGAAAAAAAAATGGTCCCCTAGTGTTAGAAATTCCAACCCAGTCTGTGAGCAAAAAATAATCTAATTCAAAGAAGGAATGAATGAATGAATGAATAGGATAGTGAGATGTTTTGGTATTTTCCCATTTTGTGTATTATCCATGACCTGGTTTTACCCCTAACGGCAGTTTACAACTATTTCCATTGATTTATATAGTGCTTTTACACACATTGTCTCATCTGATCTCGTGAGATAGGTAGTAAGACTACCATCCCCTCCCTCCATTTCATACATAAGGGAGCTAAGTATCCTCATTTTATAAATGTTTGTGATGTAAACATAGTGGGGCACTTAGCTATTAAAAGACAAAGCTGTGACCTGGTCTTTTGACTGCATGTTTTCCATGAGAGAGTGCTACTGCCTAAGCCAAATGCCTCATGGAGACAAATTTTCTGCTTCAGGGTCTCATATAATGCATTCTAGACCCTCAACAAAATGACTTTTGGATTATCTGTACCATAGCTTTGCTCCATTAGTTTGGATAATGGATAGTTGAGTGTACTTCGGAAATGCCACTTAAAAAAACAACCAAGCAGAATTAAGAGCAGATAGATCAATAGCTGGACCATCATCCTTTCTACTCAAAATGCCATTACTGACATTGTTACAACCCATGTGTCTATTTGTAGCAGCAAAGACTGATGAGTGACCTCTGGTCCTCTCGCTCTCAGTACACTTGTCTGGTCCTGTTAGCTCAGTTGATTAGAGCAGGGAACTAAAAATGAGGCCAAGGTCCTTTATGGATACTGACCATAACAGAGGCCAGGTGAGAGGGGGCAGTCAGCTCCAGCTCAAACACTAATCAAACATGAGAGAGCACAAAGACTACAGATGGAGCCCCAGTGTCATCTTTGTATGCAAAACACAGCCCAAGAGCACATTAATTTTATTGTGATTCCTCTGGAGATGCTAAGGGTTAAACAGTTCACACTTACATACAGCTTTAAAGTTACAAAACAAGCTACACACATTGTCTCACTTGAGACTGGTAAGATTCCTATGAGGTAATGAAATAGATATAGATAGATAGATAGACAGATAGATGTGTGTGTCCTTCATTGCCGAAGAAGACCATTCCATCAGAGAAATGATGACATGACTTGTATTTGACTTTGTTTTGAGTGAGGGAAGGCTGTGCAGGTCACCAGCCTCACTTCTCCTCCGGAGCCATCTGAATCCAGTGACAAGGTATTCATCAGGATGACTGGAGATGACCCAGGATGAGGCAATTGGGGTTAAGTGACTTGCCCAAGGTCCCACAGCTAGTGAGTGTCAAGTGTCTGAGATGAGATTTGAATTCAGGTCCTCCTGACTCTTGCTCTGGTGCTTGATCCACTGCACCACCCAGCTGCCCCAAATAGATAGATAGATGATAGATGGATGGATGAATGGATCGATGGATGGATATAGTCTCTTTATCCTATACTCCAAAACTCCAGTGAATTTCAACCCATTGATGTCTGTCCATCTGCCTATGAACATTCATCCATGTCCTTCTATAACATAGGACTAACATTCTTTCTGGCTTCTCTGAGTCCCTTCTGGGCACTCTTGACATTGCAAGTTTATCAATAGGATGTGCAAACTATTCATGCCATTTTCCTAATATGAGCGGTCCATTTCTTTCATTCATCATGCTCTTTAATGTTTTTGATAGTATTTTATTTTTCCAGTTAGACGTAAAGAAAATTTTCAAGCTTCATTTGTTGAAGGATTATGAGTTCCAAATTTTTCTCCCTCTCTTCCTCCTTCCTCCCTTTCCAAGATGGCAAACCATCTGATATAGGGTATGCATGTGCAATCATGTAAAACATTTCCACATTAGTCATGTTGTGAAAGAAGAAGCAGAACAAAAGAGGAAAAACATGAGAGACACAAAAAATGAGAAAATAGTATGCTTCAATCTGCATTCAGACCCCATCAGTTCTTTCTCTAGATATGGTTTGCATTTTCCATCTGATCAAGCTTTTTATAGAGGATATCCCTTTTGCACAACTCTTCCTCAATGATTCTCTGAGAAAACTTAGATTCAGAGAAAGGTGCCTTTCCCACAGAAATAGTTCATGTGACATAAATAAGACTTGATCCCAGCTCTCCAAATTCTCATCACACAAACCTCTAAGCCCCAGGGCCTCCCTAACTATGTGCCATTACACAAGTCACTTCACCAATCAGGGACTTAGTTTTATCATCTGTAGTAGTCTTAACCCCAAGGAGCTGTTGAGTGTACTTCATCTTATCTTTCAATGGGTCTGAACTTGGGTTCAAACACAGAAGCACAGAACTGGAGAGTTAGAAGGGACTTTGGTGAAAGTCTAATCTAACTCATAAACAAAGGGCTACTATCACTGTAACTTAGCCCATGTGTGGTTGGTCACTTTCTCCTTGAAGACCTATCTCTTTCTGAATACCAAAAGAAATGGTTTCTGACCTCCTAAGGAAAGATGTTCCAATTCTTCAAAAGTTATTTTCTCCCAGATATCAAGCCTAATTTGCATTTTTTTGTAACTCCTGCCTACTTCTAAGGTCTCTTACAGCTCAAAATGTTATGATCCTACAAAAATGAAGGAATGAAATATGAAGATGTATTGATCACATTTAGGTTTTGACTTAGACCTGGCATGTACACCTGCCAGAGAGAGGCATGGTAGAAGTACTCCCAATGTTGCAGACTCTCATTTCACCTTTAATGAAGGAGTATAAATAGGAAACTTCTTTACAAGGTGACAGGAGGAGGGTGACTCAGTCCCAAAGAACTAGTAGTGATAAACGGACACAAGAGGGCGCCCTGTCCTCAAAGAAAATGCCCTTCATCTTCCTGCTTCTGAATTCCCTGATCTTCTATCAGGCAAATAGTTCCTACCAGTTTTGCTGAGTATTTCCCTTGTTTCAGAAAACATGATTGCTCTGGAATCAATTAGATATTGACTATACTAAAACATCATAAACTGTGCAGTGTGGTACAGTGGGATGTAGAAATTTTAATTCTGTCACAAAATTATTGAGTGATCTTGGTCATGTCAATAATGAATTTCTACAGTGCTTTAAGGTTTGACAGTGCTTTATGTATTTAACTCATTTGATCCTCACAATAACACTGACATAGGAGCTGCTATCCAGAATTTAAAGATAAAGAAACTGAGACCTAGAGAGGTAGGTGACTTTCCCGGGGTCACCTAGCTAATAAGACTCTGAGCAGGATTCCTGACTCCAAAACCTGTATTATATCCACTGCAGCACCTATCTCCCTGTCCCTGGACCTTTCCTATATATAAAAGGAAGAGCTTGGACTAAATGACTTCAAAAGTCCCTGCCATCACTGGTGTTCTATGATTTTTCTAAACATCAGTTTGCTCATCTATAATATAACAAAGTTGGCAGATGCTCCACTCCTGGGAATATACCCAAAAGATATCACAGATAGAAAGAAAGGTCCCTGAATGTACCAAAATATTCAGCCCTTTCTGTAGCAGCCAAAATCATTGACATAAAGTGGCCATGTTTTTGAATGGAGAATGACTGAACAAAATGTAATATATGTGGGAAGGCAAATATGTTTGGCAAAAATTAGGTGAAGATCAATACCTTATACCATATTCCATATTACATTCTAAACAGATATATGACCATCAAAATAAAGATCATACTATTAAAAAAAATTAGAAGAGGAATATCACATATCTCTCACAGCTATGGGTAGACAAGTGCTAGAAGTAATCACAAAAAGATAAAACCAGATAAGAAGGGAAGCAGTCAAATGCAGGCATATGTGGGAGGGAAATCCTTGTATCAGTTTTCTCTTATAAGTATTTGGTATCCAAGACATATAATCAACTAACAAATACACACACACACACACACACATACATATACATATATATATATGTATATGTATGTAAGTACATGTTTGTGTGCTCTGGTTACTATCCATCCTCCAATAGATAAGTAGTTAGAGAGTAGGAACAGTTCTCAAAAAAACTGGTATAAGTATTCACAATTCTATGAAGGAATGCTCCAAGACAGATATAAATGAAAGTAACCCTGAAATTTCACTTCACACCCTGAAAATTAGAAAAGATAATTTTAAAAATGATAATAGTCAATGTTGAAGGTGTGGTATAATGATAGGCATTGTTGGTGAAGCTGTGAATTGGTACAAGTATTTTGGAGAAAATAATTTAAAATTATGTGTAACTGCGGTCACAAAGGCCACTGGTAAGGGACTCTCCCTACTGGTAGAGATGAATATGCTTCCCCTCAGTACAGGATACAGTGGAGTTGAGAAGCAAAGAGAGTTTCAGCCTTCATCAATCTCCTTTGGGACCCTCCAAAGGCCAGTCCTCCTTTGCTCTTCAAGCAAGGAATCTTCTTCACGGGTACAATCCCGCTTCCAGCTTGGAGATGGAATAGGCCAACCCACATCAGGAAAGCTTCTGGGAAGGCATGAGAGGAGCCAGGAGTCTTCATCATGCCTCTCTGTTCCCCTTGCTACTCTAGAAACTTCAAGGAGTTTCCCCTTAAGTGAGATCCGGGACCCTCTGTCTCATTTAACCTGAGTTACCTTTATCCCAGTGGGAGAGTTCCTTCATTCTATATTGTCTAGTATGTTTTCTCTTATCCATTCTTTCTCTCATTTCTGTTTTGGTTTAATTTGGATGAATGGGTTTCTTTGCTTTTCTATATGTGTGTTACTTGTGGAACTGGTATTAGGTGGGAAAGGGATCAAGGCTTCAACATAGAGTTTGGTGTCTTTGCCCCCAAATAACAAAGTGATCAAAAGTTAGATAGAACCCAATCATATCCTCTAAATGAGCAATATTTAAGCAAGCAGAAAGGTCTTGCCTGCTAACCCCTCTCTCTTGGGAGATCAGAGCAGTCTTTGGCCCCAAATTTCTTGTTTTCTCATTTTGCAGAAATAAGTGCGTTCAGAGAAAATGGCAGAGGGAAGGGGGAGGGAAGAAGTTAAAGATATCTATTGCATTCTTCACTTTATATGTGGAATCCTCCTCCTCCTTATACTTGTAAAACCCTCTCTCTCTCTCTCTCTCTCTCTCCTATGGCTACATATGCAAATAAAGTAACTAAAATATCCTTTGAACCAGAGACTCTATTACTAAGCTTAAACGCCAAGGAAGTCACTGATAAGAAGGAAGTTTCCATATATACTAAAATATTTATAGCAGCACTTTTTATGTGATGGGAAAGATTCAGAAAGAAAGTAGATGCCTATTTGTGGAAGAATGGCCAAACAAATTGTGATACATGAATATA
Organism: Potorous gilbertii; assembly: GCA_028658325.1. NCBI lineage: Eukaryota > Metazoa > Chordata > Mammalia > Diprotodontia > Potoroidae > Potorous > Potorous gilbertii. Next base: position 197,448,536 of record CM053769.1, read on the forward strand.
ATGGACTACTTCTATGTTATAAGAAATGATACATGTGATGAACAGAGAAGAATAAAAATATCTATATAAACTGATGCAGTATCAAGTAAACAGAGCCAAGAAAACATTATATATAATGACTGCAACCATGTAAATGGAAAGGACAACCACCCTCACACATGAATGTCACAAATTATGAAGACCAAGAATGACTCAAAGAGATTTGAAAGGATAGCCCCAACTCACGCCTTCATGAGGGTGAGACATCCTTGAGTGTTACACAGTGCACGGTCAAGGACTTTTTCAATGGCCTGACCAATTGTCCTGATTTTTTTCCCTCTTCCTCTTTTTAAAAATATTAGTTGCTCTATAGGATAGTCCTCTGGGAAATAAAGGAAGAAGGATACTGGAGAAAACTATGATGATTTTAAAAAAATCAAAAACTTATAAGAAGAAAAATTGTGCTATATAAATGAAATGGAATATTATGGTGGGATAAGAAATGATGAACATGAGAAAGTGACAGAAAAATGAGAAAATATGTATGAAATGACACATAGTTAAGTCAAAGGAGATAAATATACAATGTTACAGCAAGGTAAAGATAACATTAAGAGGAAACCAGATTCTAAATAATGAAAATAGCCTCTCTGGGCCTTGAAGAACAAATAAGGAAAGACATCTCCCTCTTTCTTTATCAGTGTAGGAGTGTATATACTATTAGATAAAGTCTCTGTGCTGTACTAGTTTTGTTTAATTGGTCTTTCTTGAAAAGAAGAGTTCATGGTGGGGGTGGGAGGTGGAGAATGACCGTGACACAAAAACAGAAGGCATCCATAAACTTTACTCTTGGGTTTGGTTTTTGTCTGTTATTCTTCTGCTTTGTTTTGACAGAGGTTGGGTCTCTATGGTTAGTCTCTAAGGTACCTTCCCCCTCTGACTTTCTATCACTCATCAACATTGCACCAGACTTTTGATAAATATTGATAAATATTTTCCACTATGCTTTGTTTTCCACCAAATAGACATGAGTCAGAAATTCCTTAGCAAATCAATTTAGTTGCTCCCTGAAAGAATCAGACTGAGGGGGAAAAGTGTATATTGTGGTTATTCTGTTTTATAAATGAGAGGACTGAAACCACTCCACTTCCTGAACAATTATGTCATACTATTTGGAGGAATTTTCTTTCTACTTGAGTTTGTGGAAATGTTGCCCTTTGGTGATTTGGGTATCTTGGGGTGATTCATTTTTAATAGTGAAGTTCACTCTATAAACATGGGGGAACACTATCTGATGCCTATCATTATCATAGTGTCATAGGATTTGGAGTTGGAAGGGAATTTAAAGATTTAGAATCCCGGCAGACCTCAGTAAATCCTCTGCCCCAATCTGGTAAAACAGATGGGGATACAATTATGTATTCCATCATATAAGTAGGAGTGTAATGAAGAGTTTTTTTTTTCTTTTAATCTGTGGACCCAAGGAGTTGAAGATCCCTACACAGAGCAGTCTATGGGGAAAAGGAGAGTGGCTCTACAACACAAATTTTGGGGAGTATTTAAGGGTCCCAGACTCCTGGTGTACTTTCATAAGATTTTTTTTTTGGAGGCAATCAGGGTTAAGTGACTTGCCCAGGGTCACACAGCTAATAAGTGTCTAAGGCCAGATTTAAAGTCAGGTTCTCTTGACTCCAGGGCTAGTACTGTGCCACCGAGCTGCCCTGACTTTCAGTAGGATTAACCAACTTTCATAGACCAGTAGCTGCTAGCAAGGACTGATTTCAATGTCAGATGACCCTTTAGGAACAGTGGCTAGGATGTCCCATGGACCAGGTATGTATCTTGGAATTTATGCCTTCCAAGGTATAAAGGGGGAAAAAATGCTAAAAAAAGACCCCTGGGACTTCAGGAATCATTTCTCCCAACCAAGAATCAGGACATCTCAGGCTCCTAGAGACTCTAGGTATGAGGCACTGTGCACTGGTCCCCAGAAAGAGGGAGTTTCAACTGACTAGGCCAAGTTCAAGGGAAATTGCTAGCTGGTCATTCCTAGCCATGTCTGTCTCCCAGAGATAACTGTGCCAGGAGAGAGCACAAACTACCCCTGGCTTTTGAGGTGACTTTTGATCTGGTTCTCTTGCTGCCACTTTGGGACAACCTTTCTCCCTAATTGATTTGGAGGTGCTGACCACAACATAGGATGAAAAGCTCCAGCCTTGTAGTACATAGCAGACCTCCAGGTGTTCTAATTCCACATCCAATATCATTTTCCACTCTGCCTTGCCTTCCTTAAGACATAGGGTTAGCTATAACAAGGTATTTGAGGGATGAGAGTAAAAAGTAACTTTGTTTTCCCTTTTAAGTTTTTAGATGCGTTTGACTTAAAGTGAGAGACAGTGTGGAGCAGTAATTAACTGGCCTCAGACTCAGAAAGAGGTAGGTTCAATTATTGTCTCTGATATATATTGGCTATACCTTTTGGTGGCCCAGGCAGCTCTCTGAGACAGGAACTCTTAACCTTTCCTATCTGCTATGGGTCCCTACTGACATTCTGGTGAAGCCCATGAACCTTTTCTTAGAATAACGTTTTTAAGTGACTGAAGAAAATGTTAAATATCAGTTAAAGGTGAGTGAAAATAAGGATGAACTTCTTTTCCCATACTAAAATGTAGGCACTGAAATCACCTCTTTTCTTAACTGGCTGCAGTACTTTGGGACTTCTCTGACTGATGTCATCATCCCCCATTCTGGGTACTTTCCTCTTCCCTACCCCTCCCCAAGTCTTTTTTTATTTCCTTGTGTGTTATATCTTATTCCATTACATCATAACCTTGAGGGTAAAGATTGTCTTTCTTTATTGTATTTGTATCCCCAGCATTTAGCCCTGGCCTAAGATACTGTAGCTGCTTAATAAATGTTTATTGACTGATGGCCTATTCACAGATCTTCTTAGGTGTATGTGGGTCCCAGGTTAAGCACTCCTACTGGAATTAGATAATAACCCCTATTCTGAAAGTATACTTTATAGATAAGGCATTACTCTACACCATTAAAAGGATTTATTTGCTGAGAGCTCCCTCTAGCAATGAAATCACTGATGAAAAAATTATTTAAAGAACTAATAAATTTTAAAAAGATTTATTACTTTGTTACTTCAAAAATAATCATAATTTCCTTAATATGGGTTCTTCCCCACACTGATGCCCACTGTAACTTCTCCACGACATTTTCATGAATTGGTTGGGCAACCTTCTGCTGATAAACCTTTCTGCCTGGTAGGGACTAGGGAAGCTCATTCTCCACTGGCAGGGTTTTGTAAACCTAAGTCAATAGAATAATAAGCGCCTACTATGTGTCAGGCATTATATCTGTATCTCATTCCTGTCAGGAGAAAAACCTCTCCAAAGCCATAACTAGTGATTTACGTACATAGGGCAAGTAGCATCTAATGAAATCATTGTTTAAACCCAGAAGGGGAGGCCCTCTGTTGGGGATTCCAGGGGGAAAAGGAGTAAAGACAATTTTAACATTCATTTTTAATATAATTCCAAATTTTTTCCCTTCCTCCCTCACTTCCCTTCTCTCTGAGATAGTAAGCAATTTGATATAGGCTAAATATGTGCAATTGTGCAAAACATACTTCCATATTACTCATGTTGTAAAAGAAGACACAGACCCAAAGAGGAAAAGAACACACAAAAAAATAAGAAAATGAAAAATGGTATGCTTCAATCTGTATTCAGACTTCATCAGTTCTTTCTCTAGATGTGGATAACATTTTTCACCATGAGTCCTTTGGAACTGTCTTAGATCACTGTATTTCTGAGAATAGCTAAATCACTCCCAGTTGATCAATCTACAATATTGCTTTTACTGTGTACAATATTCTCCTGGCTCTGTTCACTTCACTTTGCATCAGTTAGTTTAAGTCTTTCCAGGGTTTCTGAAATCATCCTGTTTGTCATTTCTTATAGCACAATAGCATTCCATCATAAACATATACCACAACTTATTAAGCAATTTCCCAATTGATAGGCATCCCTTCAGTTTCCAATTCTTTGACAACATTAAAAGAGGTGCTATAAACATTTTTGTAAAAATAGGTCATTTTCCCTTTTTTTTTTAATCTCTTTGTGATGTATACTTAGTAGTGGTATAGCCGGATCAAAGGGTACGGAGAATTTTATAGCCCTTTGGGCACAGTTCCAAATTGCTCTCCAGAAATGTTGGAACAATTCACAACTCCACCAACAGTGCATTCAAAGTCCATCCTAACTGTGACTTTAGTCAATTCTATACCATGATGCTTCATAGGAAGAAACAAAACTTCACTAGACTATGTGTTGAAGTCACTGCATGATAACTATCAGAGCAGTACTGAACAAATTAGAAGGGGGACAAAATCTTTCATATGATGTTGAGCTAAACTATCCCTATCTTGAAATGCCTCCCCCAAAATACACATACACCACAATCCCACCTGCCAAGGAACACTAAGATACTAAACTGTACCTTCTGTACTTGCTCTTGGGAAGAATTCTCTTCTCCTGACTAGGGATACTTTCGTCCTTTTTTTCCTCCCTATTGCATCTCATTTAACTAATCTAGGCATCAATCTATTCATCTGTAAAATGGTATAATAAAATCTACAGTATCTACTGCATATAATTTTGGGGTTCAAAAGAAATAAACCATATAAAACTCTTTACATATTTTAAAGTGTCATATAAATGGTATATAGTTATGAGTCATAGGACACTATTCTCCAAAGAATTTTAAATGATTATCAACCATAAGGCAATAGAGAGGGTATATAATACCTGTAAACCAGTGGCAACATTTTTCAAACCAGGAATTTTGAAGAAAATTTGGAGTTAGGAAAATGGTATCCAAGAAATAAATGGAAAAATAACATATATATGGACTGGTTGTATTATAAAACTAAGGGATAAGAAATTGGAGGGAATAGTGGATAGAATCCTAGATGGGGAAGCAAAACAACTTGAGTTCAAATCCTGTCTCAGGCACTTACCAGTATTATTACTTTAGTTGTACAACCCTAGGCATGCCATTTGACCTTGATCTATCTCAGTTTTCTCATCCATAAAATGTGAATAGTGCATGCACCTACTTCCTAAGGTCATTGAGAATCAAATAAGAGATTACAACATAATGTGCTTCACAAGCCTTACAATGTGATATAAATGCTATAACCCACAGATAGCCCATATGCTCCATTAATGTGCTCATATGGGAAAAAAAGGAAGCAGAAACACCCACAAACGCATATTGGGTGGAGCCCTGGAGTGAACTTATGGTAAGACATAAACAAGAGTCCCACAAGATGGAAAGGATGGATTACTACCTACATCCTTGAACAACATACCTACATCAATTAGATCCATTGTTATATTGGAAGATTAACATAAGATGCAAGCAATTTTTATTCTACTTAGAAAAGTTCACCCTACAACCCTCTATGTCCACTTTAAAAAGTCAGATTATGGAAAAAGGTAAGTTTCTTGATGGGAACTTAAACAAACAAACAAAAAAATATAAAGCCTAGTTAGATATAAATCTCCTCTGCATCATAGATGTGCGACCCACAATTATCAATTTTCCTTGTGAGTTTTCATAAAAAGGCAGATTGTGTAACCAGGCATAATTTTAACCACTAAAAATAATTTTAAATTGTTTAATCAGGCCTCTTAGCCCAAGAGTAGGATGTTGCCTTCATACAGTACTTGCTCTGTGTACTTGATATTACCTTTCAGGATAGCTGCCCTTTTAATGCCATGACTCACAAAGGTTCCCTGAGGAAGTTTTCTTAAATATTGTAGCTGCCCAAAGTACTATATTTCCATAAGGAAATAAATCCTGGTCTTCATTCTTCTCTAACAACTCTCAACAGCTCAGCATCCAACTAACAAACCAGTTTCCCTTCTCAGCTGAATTCTATGTGTGTGTGTGTGAATGTACATGTGTATTGTGTGTATATATTGTTGTTCAGTCGTATCCCACTCTTCATGACCCCATTTGGGATTTTCTTGACAAAGATACTAGAGTGGTTTGCCCTTTCCTTCTCCAGTTCATTTTACAGATGAGGAAACTGAGGCAAAGAAGGTTAAGTGATTTGCCTACAGTCACAATGCTAGTAAGTCTCTGAGGTTAGATTTGAACTCATGAAGATGAGTCTTCCTGACCCCAGACTCTCTCTACTGTGCCACTTGGCTGCACAAGTAGGAAGGAGAAAAAAAGAGAGACTTGAGAGCTTTGGAATCCATCCCAAAATTAGGAAACCCCATACCACTAGATGTTTTGAACCAAAGGTTGTATGATCATTTGTTACAGATAGAGATAGAGTTCATGATTTGGATACAGACTGAATTAGGTGAAAGCACTGAACTAGAGAACTATGATCTAGTGGAAAAAATCATTGGATATGTGGGTCAGAAGACCTAGGTTTATTTAAATCTTGACTCTGTTCGTTACTACTTTGAGTGAAACCCTCCACCCTTCTACAATAACTCATTCATTTTTTAATCTTATTTTTCTGTGGTCTAAGTAACCTCTCAGGTCCAATAAATTATGTGATCCCAGAGAGTCCAGTGTCCCTTTCATCAATAGCATTTTATGATGCTATAATAGAGCCATATAGATTATCTATATCTGCCTGGCCCTTCTTCAACAAAATTCCACTTAGACAAAAATAAATTATTTGTCCGATGAAAACCAAGGAGGTTTAGGCATTGAAAGAGCAGTTGTGCCATTAACCTAGAAGAAGGGAGGCAGTGGAAATGGGAAAATGTTCCAGGAAAGAAAGGCTTGAGAGCATAAGGAGGAAATTAAAGAAAGAAATGTTTCTTCATCCAATGCGGTTCTTCTGTGCCTCGCCTAGTTTTCTTGTCTGTCAATGCCAAGTTTACCATGTGAGCAGAAGTAATGGTGTCCTTCGCTTTGGCTCCATTACAGAGCACTCACCTGAGAAACTGTAAGGAACAGGGCTGTAAATCTCATAATCAAATACTGAATTATCTCTAATTTATTTACTTGTGAATCGAAAGATCTGCAATCAAATGTGTAAAAATTTATTATGAGCGACATTTTAAGGAGCTATGTGAACAAAGTTTTTGAGTTCTCTTCTGATAAAAACTACTACACAATTACTGAGCTGTGGAGGACTTGACTAGTAGTTCTCAAAGTGTAGTCCAGGGATCCCTGAGGAGCCATGATGCCCATTCAGGAGATCCAAAATGTGAAAACTAATAATATTAAAACACTTTCATTTCTGAGATGGTAAATATTAGCTATAACCCACATAAACAAAAACTCTTTGGATTCCTCAATAATTTTTAAGAATATATAAGACTAAAAGGTTTTAAAAGTGATGTTCTTGACCAACTCTAAGGGTGGAATTGCAATATCTCTGCCTATAGACACCCATTGATACCATACTGTTGTAAGATCACCTTCAAAAATAGCTATCCAGCTTTCAACGTATTTCACCTGTGGGACACCAATAAGATCAGATTCATTGACTCATAGAAACTGAGATATGAAAAGGACTTCAGAGGACTTCTATTCCAACCCAAACCTTAAACTCTCTCTAGCATTATTGGTAGGTGGTCATTGAGCTTCTATGAGAATATATTTGGTGATGGGAAACCTATTATTTCCTGGAGCAACCCATTCTGTTGTTCTGTTGAGTCATTTTTCAGTCATTCTAGCTCTTTGTGACCCTGCCTGGGATATTCTTGGCAAAGACACTGAAGTGATTTGCCATTTCCATCTCACTTTACAGATGAAGAAATTGAGGCAAACACGGTAAAGTGACTTGCCCAGTGTCACATAGCTAGCAACTCTCTGAAGCTGGATTTGAACTCAGGAAGAGGAGTCTTCCTGATTGTACTCTATCCACTGCACCACCTAGCTACCTCAGCAACCCTAGCTACATTTGGATAGCTCTTATTGCTAGGAATTTTTTCCTTGTATTAAAATGCATTTCAAGCAGGAAATTGTAATAATAGCCATAGCTAATTATGTTGATAATTAATGACCTCCTGAAATCAAAGTTGAATGGGAAGAAACTATCTAATACAATTAACAAGTATGCAACAACAATCTTGATATATGCTTTCTGAATTGGAAAATGGACCATAGCTAATTTAGAAAATAAACTAACCAAAACTTATACAATCTTACTAAAACAGAGAGGCCATAAGTCTAAGATAGCTATTGAAAAGAATAGCCCTTCTACACCAAAAAAAGTAGAAAGAAAGAGAATTGATAGACATTCTTAGGCCATATGGCAAAGGAGTAAAAAAAGAAAGAAAGAAAGAAATACTTTTGGAATCAACAGAAATTACAAAGTAACAGGAAAATAACATTTACCTAACATTCGGTTTGTCCAGAAAGTAGTTTACCTCCCAATGGAGTCTATGAAATAGGTAAGATTTAAGAGAGGAATCAACATGTATAAGAACTTAGGGAAACAGTCTGTCCATACAGAAACAAACTAGTTTAATGCCTAGAATTGGACATAATGTTCTAGATTTGGTCCAGCCTGGCCAAAACACAGTGGGACAATCATCCCTCTTACTCAGAGTCCTGATAATACATGAAACCTAAGATTTAATGAGTATTGTTGGCAACGATGTCTCACAACTGTTAGTTTACGTGGAATTTGCAGACCACTAAAACCTTCAGGTCCTTGTCATGCGATCTGTTGTCTAGCCTCCTTTCCTCTTTTACTCCTGCGGGGGTGGGAGGTGGGGGGCAGTTCAAGTTCATGTTCATTGTTTTCTTCTCTCCCATCTAATCCTTCCCATCCCCTTTTCCTTTTACCTTGAATCTTTCCCAACATCAGGGTCTTTTCCAATGAGTCCTGTCTCCTCATTATGTGGCCAAAGTTTTTAAGCTTCAGCTTTAGTGTTTGACCTTCCAGTGCATAACTTGAATTGATTTCTTTAAAGGTAGTTTCCCAGATGGAGAGCATGAGGACTCCAGCATTTATTTTTCCCAGCTGACATTCCTATTTTAAAGGAATGCTGACATTCTTCCTGCAGAGGATTGTAAATGCACACGTGCCTGACTTTATGGATGACACAGGCTTGTAGCCTCCCTGTATTGAGCAAGAATTATCCTCTCATTCTGTTTCACAGATTCCTGATGTTTTGCCCCATTTTGGCAGTAACGTACTTGCTTCCTCCTATAATATTTTGAATACTCAAGTGTACTGAATCTGACTGAAGAAAAGCAAAACCAGTATCTGTGGAGCTCAACATATGTTCTAGCATGAATTATATTCCTATAAGAATCTTGTTAAAAAAATTGAAGTCAGGTGTTCACCAGTGGAAAATAAGCAATCATCAGTTTGACAGTTGATATCTAGAAGTGAATCATGTTGATGGTCAGAGATAGGGAAGAGAGAGAAGTTGACTGGCTGATGAAAATGGACTTTTCGTACCTAGAGAACCTTGATGAGATCACTTCAGGTCAGGTCTGGTTATTTATTAGCTCAGCAGGCTCAGGAACTTGATTTAATTAGCTCTCCCAATGGAAATCAGGCTCTCAGGAACCATTTCATGCTAATCAATAGTGTAGTAGAGCTAGAAGGGACTTTAGAAGTTTTCTTGTCCAATTCCCTGCTGTCAATGAAGACAATTTATTCATTTATAATGAAACATATACCTTTCCAAAAATAAACTACTTATAAAGGTATTGTTACCGTCCAGTCATTCAGGCGTGTCCAATTCTTCCTGCTCCCTGGACCATAGCACACCAGAATCTTCTATCCTCCACTATCTCTCAAAATCTGTCCAAGTTCATGTTCATTGTTTCCTTCTCTCCCATCTTATCCTCCCCATCCCCTTTTCCTTTTACCTTGAATCTTTCCCAGCATCAGGGTCTTTTCCAATTAGTCCTGTCTCCTCATTATGTGGCCAACGTATTTAAGCTTCAGCTTGACCTTCCAGAGCATAACCTGAATTGATTTCTTTAAGAATTGACTGATTTGATCTCCTTGTTGTCCAAGGGACTCTCAAAATCCATTCTAGTACTACCATTTAAAGCAGCAAATCTGACAGCTTTCCTCATAGTTGAACTGTCAAATATTGCTTCTGGAAAGACCATAGCTTTGACTTAGGGACCTCTGTGTGCCATCTTGCTGCCCCACTTATACAGATAGTGTGACTCAGTGGAAAGACCAATAATTTTCGAGACAAAGAGTCTGACTTCAAATCCCACCTTTATCACTTAATATCTGTGTGACCTTAAGCAAATCCTTTAATCTCTCTGGGTCTCAGTTAATTCATCAGCGTATTGAAGTAGGTAGCTATACCAGATTGCCTCTAATGTTCACTTCTAAATCTAAATACATGAACTTATGTCAGCTCTCCAGGAAGGCTTCTTGCCTAGTATCTAGTTTCAGGTTCAAGGCTCATTTGATGCTATTATGTCAATGAGGTGTAAAACAAAGAGTGAAAAATAAATTAACAAGAATTTGTTGAGTGTTTACTATGTGATGGGCACTATGCTAAGTATTCTGTAAATACAAATATAAACAGAAAAAAAAAAAACCAGGGCCTGTCTTCTCCCCTTCTATAAGGGGAAGCTCCACATAAAAGGAAGCTGAAAAGTAGGAGAGGCATGGTAGAGAAGGTTCAGAGAATCAGGAATGCAGCCAAGAGAAAAATGAAAGTGTGGCTAGGGGACCCTCCTTAAAATGGAGGTAATGGAAAGAACCAGTCAATCACAGAGAGAAAGAGGTAAATCAAGGCTTGCATTGGATAGTCTGGAGTTGCAGGATGGTATACAGAGTTAATGTAACAGAATGGGAAGAGAAAAAGGCTTTGGAGTGAAAATTCAGAGTTCTAGTCCTCATTCTACTGCTTCTCAGAAGATATCTTTGGATCTTAGAACAGGTCACTTTCCTTCCCTGGACTTCAACTGCCTCATCTTAATTAGAGAGACAGTCTAGGTGATTTCTGATGTCCCATTGACCTCTAAAAATATGTGCCTTGTGTTTTCAGAGTGGTCTCATGGGATATTTTATTTAGACTCATGGTAAAACTTGGAAAACTATTTCTCCTCCTCCTCTTCCTCCTCCTCCAATATAGAGTACATCTTTTTGAGGACTAGATGTTCATGTCTGCCAGATATAATATTTATGTGATTAACATCTGTCTCCTTTGGACAGTGTTAGACACCCACCAATAATTAATTACTTATTTTTCACTGGGTTTCATTTTCTTCCAGACTCTATACAGAACCTCATGTTACTATGGAAACATAATTTTGAAGCTGGTACAGTTGTGTTGATCACATTTTTATTTTATAATTTTTAGAAAAATAGATTGTTGGCTTCCAGGGTGTGAGGTGAAGACAGGGGTGAATATCTCTAAGGGAAGATTACTTCTGCTACTATTCAATATTCTTTGTTTTGTAGTGAATTCTTCTCCTTTCTGGGTCTTTCTCTGTAAAATGGGTAATTAGAACAAGATAATCTTTAGGCTCCTCCAGTTCTGATATCCTATGAAAGTGTGTATGAATATAATTTAGCTTTAATTTAAATGGAAGATACATCTTTCCAGAATATAAATATTTATATTCATAAATTCTGAAGATTCAGATTTGTTTAGACTTGCACGGGTGGAGAATCTGCAGCCTTGAGGTTACATGTGGCCCTCAAGGTCCTCAAGTGAGGCCCTTTGGCTGAATCCAAACTTTGTAGCATAAATCTCTTTAATAAAAAGATTTGTTCTGTAAAACGTGGACTCAGTCAAAAGGTCACACCCATTGACCTAGAAGGCCATGTGTGGCCTCAAGGCCACAGGTTCCCCACCTCTAGTTTAGAGTTTGAATGTGATTTGGACAGCTAGGCGGTGAGGTGGATAGAGTGCTGGACCTGCAGTCAGGAATACTCCTCTTCCTGAGTTCAAGTCTAGCCTCAGACACTTACTAGCAGTGTGATCTTGGACAAGTCACTGAACTCTGTTTGCCTCAGTTTCTTCATCTGTTAAATGAGCTAGAGAAGGAAATAGAAAACTAGTCCAGTATCTTTGCCAAGAAAATCTCAAACGGGGGTCACAAAGAGGTGGAAAAAACTGAACCACAAAAATAATGTGATTTATGAGAGGTAGTATGGGCTAGGGGACAGAGAGAGGGAAGAGAGTTGGCTCAAAATGACCTCAGCTTCAAGTCCTGTCTCTGGCACTCATCTCCAAGATAAGTCCAAGTCCCAGGTGACTCTTGAAGCCTGCAAACTTCAGAGGCTGATGGAGGGAATTTCTCCAATACTGGTCTGAATTCCCACCTACCCGCAATCCCTACATAAAATTAGACAACATAAAATCTCTATGATTTGTGTATGGTATTAATTATTATTTCTAAAGCTGTTTTTTAAAGTCTATGTGCATTTTCTCATTGAAGCCTTACAGACAACTCTATGAACTATCCCAATTATCCAGATGAGAAAAAGAAATTCAATGGATTACCATTTGCATAGGTAATAAGAATTAGACGTGGGATTTGTATTCATACTATGGTACTATGGAGCATTTGGTATTTCTTATGGCCAAACTGCATGACAAATGAATCAGAATCATATTTGAAACAGAAAAGGACCATGGAGAACATCTAAGGCAGCTAGGTAATACAGGGGATAGTGCTGGAACTGGAATCAGGATGACCTGAGTTCAAATGTGACCCCAGACATTTACTAGCTGTGTGACGTTGGGCAAATCATTTAACCTCTGCCTGCTGCAGTTTCCTCAGTTGTCAAATAGGGAAAATAATAGCACCTATCTCTGATGGCTGTTGTGAGGACTGTACAAGATAATGTTTGTAAAGTGTACTTAGCACAGTACCTGGCACATGGCAGGGGTTTACTAAATGCTTGTTTCTTCCATTTTAGCACAACCTTCTCATCTCACAGATAAGGAATCTGAAGCCCAGAGAAGAGGAGAAATTTTCTAAAGGTCATACAGATAACAAACAACTTTTATTAAGTGTCTACTGTGTGCTAGCACTCAACTTGGAACTAGGACTGCAAGGATGAAAATGAGAGAATCCTTAATGAACACCACTGGCATTCAACCACTCCACCTCCAGGGCTCTTTCTACTGCTCCCAACTACAACATCAGAGAGGTAGAAAGTAAAGTGATATATGTACTTAAAATGTAATTTGATTTTTTAAAAAAATAATCAATTAATACATTTATCAAACACTATGTGCCAAACATTCTACGATGCATACGGAATATAAAAGAGAAATGAAATATTATAATAAAATGTCATACCTTAAGCCTATGTGTTATTAATATGCATAATTCATAATGCATTGTTATTCTATGCTGTGAAATATGTATGTTATGTTATATTGTATTATGTTACACTGTATTGTGTTGTGTTGTGTTATGTTATGCCGTGTGATGTGATGTGATATTATATATTAGTTCACCAAGGGACTTAAGTATTCATTATTTGCCCTTCAGTGACTCCTCCAGCAAAGTAAAAGATCATTTTTTTATACTAAATGAGTATTTCCTATGTCAAGAAGAAGGCTGGAGGCTGTGCCTGACATGAAATCTAATCTTAGAATTCATACAGAAATTGCTGAGTAGTATATGGTTCCTATCAGCTCCCTCCTTCCTTCTGGTAGGGGGTGGTACTTAATCTCTACCTGGCCCCACTTCTTTTCTTTCTTTCCCAATAGGCTAGAGATTTAATTAACCACACCCTGTCAAAACAGCTAGCTCACTTTTCACCTGGGGTAATACGATGGCCGTCAGGTCAGACTGTTCATTTCTCGGTTGTTTTAATGGAATTTATTTTAGATAAAGTGTTGTTAGTACTGTAGCTTAAAGCCTCTGGTTAGAAAAAATATATAAAGTTGTTAGTATGGTAACTTAAAGCTCCTAGTTAGGAAAATTCCTAGCATTCAAACAGAGGTTTGGATCACTGGCCCAAATCAAATCTGGGTATATCTCCAGACAACCATTGGACTCTCCGTAGTTTGAGTCAAAACCAAAATAAGGAGGTAGAAAACTTTTAGATAAAAGAAGTAAGTAGAATATAATTAGTGTTTATTAGTGGACTAGCTCAAGAAGGAAAATTCAAGAGAGAACACGTCATTTTTTCAGGGGGGAGAAGAAATGAAGTAGGGGGTATAGCTTCCCTCAGTCCTTGAGGAGGAGAATACAACCAGATTTAGCCAGTCTGTTATTCTGAGACTGCTGCAAGGCCTCAATGATCCACCTTAATTTCTGACTTTTCTTCCTGAGTTCTTTCAGTTTTTCTTTTCAGTTTCTTCTTTTGTCCTTTGCCCGTATGCTATCAGTTCTTTCCCTCTTGGCTCATTAAGTCCCAAGTTGAGTTGTTGATGCCATCTCCCTCACCTTTCTGTCAGTCTGTCCTGTGCCATGTCTGTCTCTCTTGAAGACTCCCTCTCACAGCAGAGACCAAATGTCTATGAGAGCTGTGAGGGAATACTTGTTCTTCAAATCTACAAATCCTAGAAGGGCAAAAAATTCTCAAATCCCTTATTACACATTATTTACTAGAGAGGGAAAGTTCAGTCGTTTTCTTGGCAAAGATACTGGAGCAGTTTGCCATTTCCTTCTCCAGTTCTTTTTATAGATGAGGAAACTGAGGCAAACAGATCTAAGTGACTTGCCCTGGGTCACACAGCTAGTAAGTATCTGAGGCCAAGATTTGAACTCAGGTCTTCCTGACTCCAGATCTGCTGCTCTATCCACTACATCATTTAGCTGCCTAGAGGGGAATTTAGTGATCATCTAACTATAGCATCGAATAGAATTTAGGGCTGGGAGAGACACACACAATCACAAAAATCATCTCATCCAACCTTTACATTTGACAGGGCATCTGGGTAGCACAGTAGATAGCAAACCAGACCTGCAAGCATAAACTGGTTCAAATACAATTTCAGATACTTATGAGTCACTTATGAGTCACACTACCTGTCTGCCTCAGTTTCCTTATCTGTCAAATCGAGATGATAATGATAGCGCCTACCTCACAAGGTTGTTGTGAGGATCAAATGGCACAATATTTGTAAAATGCTTTCCAAAGCTTAAAGCAATATATAAAGTTAGCGATTATTGCTATTATTGACAGATGAGGAAACTGAGGGTAAGTAATTTACTAAATGTAAATTATCTGGTGATGAACAGGACTGAGATTTCTCTTTTTTATCATATCAAGTCCAGAAGACTCAGGTTCTAGTTTTAGATCTACCTCTAAAAACCAGAGTAATTCTGGGTACGTCATACTCTATTTGCTAACCTTTAAAATAAACAGACTGGACTACAGCAATGATGGCAAATTCAGATAGAAACAGGAGCTGCTGAATCCTTTGTAAGGATCATTGCTGTATAGGCCACATATTAACTTTGAAAACCACACATTAACAATATCTGCGTTCTATTGTATTTTTTAATTTTGTTAAATGTTTTCCAATTACATTTTAACCTGGTTTGGGCCACTTCAGAGTGTGTAACGCCTCTTCTCTAAAGGACCTCTAAGTGTTCATTGAGCAAAAAAATCCTTTGATTTGGTTATCATTCTATATCTTCATATGCTGAGTTTTATTAGAGTGAGGGCCATCTTCTCTGATTCTTAAAAAGCTATCTTGAGCTGCAATGACATTTTTTCTCTAAAAATAAATTGATGGTGTGTGACCCGTATTCCCATTCAGTGTCTATGTTAGTCTAGTCATGGACTTTTAAATAGGTCAGATCTGGCTGGGTGTGAATTATTACTAATCCTTAGGGTTCTTCTCCTACTTTCTGTACATTTACAGTCATTTCATCAAAATGTGTGTTTCTCCTGTTCCCTATTTTTCACACTTAGAAAAATGCCTGAAGCAGTCCTTGAAAGAGCCATGAATAATTCAGCTGGAAGAAATAGGAGTTATTTGTTTGTTTGTTTTCCCCCTGTCCCAAAGCGTGTGTGTGTGTGTGTGTGTGTGTGTGTGTGTGTGTGTGTGTGTGTGTTTAAGCATCCATGATATCTCATTTCTCTTCCTCTTGCCTAAAATGATTAGCAAAGCTTCTATTAGGTGCAGGAAGGGAAGAGCAAATTAGTAGTAGTAGTAAAAAGAAAGAAAAGAGCATGAATAAAACATGTTAAAAGTACACAGAAGAAAACATATATTCAGAAGAGGACACAAATGGTAATTTTGTTACTACTGTGTTACATTTATATTCACCTAAAAAACAGTATATTACAGAAGGTTGTGTTTCTATGTGTGATATTTTGTTATTTAAAAACTTAATTGTAAATATTTGTTGACTAAAATCATAATAGAAAGGAAATTCAAATTTTTAAAAAATGATCGTTAGATTATCACCATGTTTTAAAAGCTGTAACCTTGCCTAATCTCCCCAACTTGATTCCCCAATCCTGTGAGAGGCAAAAAAATTCCTCCAGTAGCTGAATCTTGCTTTGAAGAGATTACCATAAAACACTGGAAGACCATCAGTGAGTCAGTGCTCATATTCCAATTCAGAATTCTGGGTCTTCAAAAGTGGCTGTAAGCAGATGGGAAGAATGACTATTATTGATGGATTAAGGGTATTACTCAAAAATCTTTATTCCCCTTAATATGTTTTATATTTAGCTTGGATGACTATATATACATATACATATACACACTATATATATGCACACATTTGTAGGATGTCAATGTACACATGTACATGTGTATACATAAAGATGTATATATACATGTATTCGTATATACATATAGGTTCTGTGTTAATATATGTACTAATTCCTTCTCTCTCCTCTATTATAAGTAAGCTTTTTTGTGAATAAGGATTATGTCATTCCTTGTACTTATACCCTTGGTGTCTAGAACAGTGCCTCATTTATAGTAGGTATTAATGAATTTTGATTGATTAATGTGTTGCCAGGGCTTCCATAAGCAGGTATCACTATGTAAAGTAGAAACTTCTTTTATTTAACTTTAATTCATTCAGCTAACATATAATATGCATTTACTGCATTTAGGGTACTGTGCAAAGCACTTTCAAGATAAAAAGATAGATGTATATATCCAGGGATTATCATAGACGGCAGTTGTTCAATCGTTTCAGTCGTGTCCAACTCTTTGGGACCCCATTTGTGGTTTTTTTGGCAAAGATACAGGAGTAGTTTGCCATTTCCTTCCCTAGTTCATTTTACAAATGGGGAAACTGAGGCTAAAAGCGTTAAGTGACTTGTCCAGAGGCACACAGCTTATAAGATTTGAACTCAGGAAGGTGAGTTTTCCTGACTCCACGTCCAATACACTGGACCACCTAGATGTCCTCAAGCTGGATCTTAGAGGTAATCTAGTCCAATGCCTTTATTTTATAGATAAGGGAGATGAGGTCCAAGAAAAATAAACGATTTGTTCATTGTTGCCTAGCGAGTAAATAGAAGGCTGGAGATTTGAATCCAACTCTTCTGACACTAAAATGAGACCTTTCCACCATACATAGCTGTCCCTTGGCTTTAAAGGGTTTTATTTGTACTGCCCAAGCTCATAAAAGAACAATTTATAAATCAAGATTCCGATTTATTCATTTAAAGAGAAGTCTTAAAAATGATAAAAACTGAAACATCCAAGTTCACTAGCTAGTATATCCCCTTCCTTCCTGGTCTCAAGTTTTGAGATGGTTTAGTGTTGTGGACAGGAAGCTGGTCTCAAAACTAAGACTTGAGTTCAAGCTCTCCCTACATTTGTGACAATGGGCAAATTACTTTAACTCTTGGCACTCTAGGAAATTCTCTAAGACCCTAAGTGACAAAAGGCAGTGCCAACCTGGTCTGGTAGAGGAAGTTTTCTTACCTGAGAGTTCCTTCTGCCAATAAATCAGCTAAGTCCTAGAAATCAGAAAACAGTTCAAAAAGTATGAAATTTTGAGGTGCTATTCTTAATAATATTTTAGTCAAGCAGTGATAGAAACAAAATCAATCCATTTATGTATGTGTATATATGTATATAGACATATATGTGTGATATATGTATATACATATACTAATATACACACATCTCTACATATGGCATTCAAGGTTAAGTGACTTGGCTAAGGTCACACAGGTAGTGTCAAGGGTCTGAGGCCAAATTTGAACTCAAGTCCTCCTGAGTTCAGGGCTGGTACTCCATCCATCCACTGTGCCACCTCGCTGCCCCTCAGCCCATATTTTGTCACCCCACATTCCTTCTGGTTGATCACAACTACTTCCCTCCTCATGTATAGTCCCTAAAACTGCTAAATCCTGAGATAATTCTTAGCTGATGTGTGGTTATTTCTGGCTTGCACTTTGAGTTTAAAACTTACCTTGCCTTTCAATACCATTATCTTCCTAGTTTCACTGGTTCCTTTTTTCCAGTTTCAGTCTTTTGCCTATGGTGCCTATGGACCTTTGCTTGACTCAGGACTACTGTCCTAGTTCCAGATTGTTTTAGCCATGGCCCCCAAGTACTGGGGTCTTTTCTGGGCAACAGCAATGGGCAGATAGGACCAGAAGTCCCAGGTCTAGAGATTTAGTGAATTACCAGTCTTCTTCTCGAATTCCAAATGATCCAACATGCAGAAAAAAAGTCAAGGCTTTTAGTCTTTAATAAATGAAGTGATTAGATAGCCTTGAGAGCCCGGCCGAAGTTATACAGCAGGATGAAATTAGGCTCATTTTTTCATTGTCAAGAAACAAAATGGTTGAGTCCCCTTCCGGGACTGTAGTTAGTCTAGTGGGAGATAACATCGCACTCTTCAACAGTTATTCTGAAGAACCCTCAAGATACACTTTTTTTGAGATGAATATACATTCTATATTGTAATTTACAAAGAAAAATTATTTTTAAAAAATAGACTGTGTACCTGGTTTACTACATAGAAATGAGAGAGAACATTTAAATAATACAAATTCTAGACGTAAGAAATCTTGGAGATATATTTCAATCTCCTCATTTTTACAAAAGAGGAAACCAAGACTAAGAGAGGGGAGATGATTGGCCTAAGGTCATTCAGGGACTAATGATCAGAATTGGGGCTTCAATCCTGAACCTCTGTCTTTAAATCCAGTCTCTTCTTTCTCTATCAGAAAACCTGCCTTAACTGATGGTGTTTTTCTTCTGTGATACAGAAAATTTCTTTAAAATTTTTAAATCAAAGATTTGGGTTCCTGGAAAAGTGTGAAATGAACACAAAGAGGAAGAAAAGACAATGGATTTTTATAAACTCCCTTCCTCCACACTTTGAAACTTTTCTATGTCCTTTCTGGTCTGTCCTCTCCTCCCTCCTGGCTGTCTCCATGGAAAAAAGTGACCTTCCTCCTTGCCAAGGCAAACTCCTCCACCTGCACCCTTTAAAAAAAATGTCCTTCTTTATACTTCCAACTACTTACATTCAAGTCTGTAATATCCTTTGCATTTTACCCTTTTCCAGGAATGTGTCAAGATGTTTTTCTCTCTCTCTGTCTCTCCCTCTCTCCCTCTCTGTCTCTCTCTATGTCTTTCTCTGTGTCTCTGTCTCTCTCTGTCTCTCTCTCTTTCTCCCTCTCTCCCCCTTCCTGTCTGTCTTTCTCTCTGTCTGTGTGTGTGTGTCTCTGTCTCTCTCTCCTTCTCTCCCCTTCCTCTCTGTCTGTCTTTCTCTCTGCCTGTGTATGTGCCTCTGTCTCTCTCTGTCTGTCTGCCTCTCTCTCTGTCTGTCTCTGTCTCTCTCTGTGTGTGTCTATCTGTCTCTGTCTCTCTGTCTCTATGTCTCTGTCTCTCTGTCCCTCCCTTCCCCTTCCTCTCTGTCTCTGTCTCTCTTTGTGCCTCTGTCTCTCTCTCTCTCTCTGTGTAACTATCTGTCTCTGTCTCTCTCTCTCTCTCTCCCTCTCCTTCTTTCTCTGTCTCTCTCTGTCTCTCTCTCTCTTTCTCCTCCCTCCCTCCTCTTTTCAGGCTTGGGTACTTGTATACATACATTTGTATAGATCTCTTTAATAGTTTCAGTTTAATGTGTTTCAATTTAAATATATAAATATATTTAACTTGTATCCCTTAGAGTACCCTGCCCCCAACTCTGAACCACATTTAGGTTTGTTATGCTGTATTGGTCAACTCATTGAATCCACATCTCTAAGCCATATTCATGCCAGATCTTGCCACATGAAATCACAGCAAAAGGCATTTAATTTAAAAAGCATAGCAAAGCAAGAATCAGGGTTTGAATCAGTCAAAAAAACTTTCTTAGCACCCATACCAGTGGACTGTCACCTCCAAATAGCTTTTGGGAATACTATTGTCCAACTAATTCTAGTCCAGGCAACATATTGGGTAGCTAAGTGGCACAGTGGAGTCAGAAGACTCATTTTCCTGAATTCAAATTAGGCCTTGGACATTTACTAGCTGTGCAATCCTGGACAAGTCACTTAACCCTGTTTGCCTCAGTTTCCCTTTCTGCAAAATGAGCTGAAATGGCAAACCACTCCAGTATCTCCACCAAGAAAACCTCAAATGGGGTCACAAACCATGACAACAGTCAACACATCGGAAGAAGGGCATTGGCACCGAACTCACAGCCAGTTCCCTCATAACTCCAGTGTTCATAATAGCTACTATGCTTTAAGGCTCACAAAACACTATGTATCTTGTTTCATTTGATCCTTGCAACAAACCTTTATGGTAGATATCACTATCACCATTTTGCAAATGAGTAAACTAAGGCTAGATAAAAGCCAGGCGACTTGCCCAGAGTCACACAGCTCATAAGTGTCTGAAGCAGGATGTAAAATAAGATTTTCCTGCCTCCATTTTCAACATTCCCCACTATTCCCCCTAGCTGCCTCAGTGTTGAGTATTTGAATTTAAAGCTGCTCTACACTGGCTTTTAAGTCTTGGTTACTGCTCAGAAAAGTCTGTCCTTGAGAACTGAGGTTTCCAGGAGCCCAGGACCCATCAGGGGCACATATACTTTTCTCTGCGTTTTTCCTCTTCCTCTGCCATTTCTATTGCAGTATCCATGCCAATGTTGGCACAGTCTAAATGCAGCTGCAATTCACCCTATCTCTGCTAACATCTGCCCCACCATGTACCCATCACAAATCCATAGGAAACTGTCACAAAACTTTTTTCAGACTTCTCCATTCAATCAGAGTGTATTCCAGTGGATTTCTCCCAGTACATTTAGCTCTATCAGTCCCAAGTATGATGAGATCATGGAGTCCATGGAAAGGTCTTTTGCATATATGTGTATACAAGCATGGATACATGTGTATATACATACTTACACACATGCACACATGCATACATGTATATATGCAAAGAACAGCTAGGTAGTCCAGTGAATAGAATGTAGGAGTCAAGAAGACTCATGTTCATGAGTTCAAATCTAGCTTCAAACATTTACTAGTTGTGTGACCCTGGACAAGTAACTTAATTTCTATTTTCCTCAACTGTTGTGAGGAACCTCACCTCACAGGGTTGTGGGGATCAAATGAAATAATCTTTTTTAAGTGTTTAGTATGGTGCCTGGTACATGGTAGGTTTTTTATAAATGTTTATTCCCTTCCCCACCCCAGTTTTGACAGCTTTTATTCTAAGATCCAAGGTCCTTTTCAGTTTTAATACATTGATTATATTCATCTAAAATAACATTTTATGATTGAAAACCACCAGGATATTAAGCTTTGCAAGATTGGACTAGATGTTTTTCTCATCTTATTTCGTTCTTTCTTATGCATAGGAATCTTATAAAAGTATCAAAAATAGTAACAACAACTATTTATTCAAGATATAAAGTGTCCTTATCTTTATTTAGACACACTCAGTAAGCAAACTCTACAGCTAAGTGCCGTTTCAGCTGCCTCTTGTAACAAGATTGTTCCAGGCCTTTAAAAGGGCCAGCAGTTTCCTCAAGTAGAATTAATTGTTTCTTCTGAAGGTTCCCACCCCTTCCTGAGTGATAAAAATTCAGCCTCCTCTTGTCCAAATCAGAGCAAAATGATGAAGGTTGTTTGAACCCTCTCCTTCCCCAAGACGGAAGAAGCCTCCTAGAGACCAGAAACAGCACAATAGGACACTGCAAGGTCTCTTCAAGGCAGTCACGTTAACCCCCAGCTGCAGGATGGCCCTCCCAGACTGCCAGAGCTTGGCCAGCTCTCTGTGACAGGTGGCCACTGAAGGCTGCTTCTTCAAGACCTTTAATACACGAGACTGGTTTTTGCTGAGAATTGGGACAAACTCAGGACTTTTTCATTAAAATCTATGATGCCTTGTATCTCTCCTTTGTTTCCCAAAAATTCCCTTTAAATTTCATTGCTTTATGGTTCCACTTAGGAACAGATTTCTGTCTTCTTCCTTTCTGCTCCCCTAGTAAACCTGATTAAGTAAACCTGTAAGGCAAGTCCCCTAAGGCATCCATACTTTAGGAATCTTGGATAGCGGCTGAGAGCACAGGTGGGGATGATTTGACTAATCCCACCCAGATGTCTGAACAAATTAAACTGGGGGACGATACTACTGCTTACTTTAACCTAGCCAAGTAACAAGCCATCCCCAAGGGATAGGACTCCTGCTAACTTCGAACACCAGAAGATGGCGAACACCAGAAGATGGCAAACACCATCTGGTTGCAGCCTACTATTCCAGCCTCATCCTATACAACCCCCTTGTCTTTTAAGGCAGCTAGGTGGCTCACTGGATAGAGAGCCAGGCCTGGATTCAGGAAGACTCATCTTCCTGGGTTCAAATCTGGCTGACAGTTACTACTTGTGTGACCCTGAACAACTCACTTAACTGTTTGCCTCAGTTTCTTCATATGTAAAATGAGCTGGAGAAGGAAACAGCAAACTGCTCCAGTATCTTTGACAAGAAAACCCCAAATCTAGTCACAAAGAGGTGGGAAAAACTGAGCCAATCAAACAATAAACAACATTCCACCCTCTTCATGTACGCTACTCTTGCCTTTTAGGCATTCTGTGATCCCAACAAAACTGTACTACTAGTCACTACTTCCTCCCTTCCCCATCTTGTTTCTTCTAACCCTTCTCTCTTTCTGCATTTACAAATACTGTCCACACTTCACTTGGGGAAATCCTTCTCCTCCCACAAGGCCTAGCTCGAGTGCAATTTTATCTGTGAAGTCTTCATCATCTCCCAGCTGAAAGTACCCTGTCCCTCCACCTGTTCCTAGAGTGGCTAGGTTATTCAGTGGATAAAGCCCTGGACTTGGAGGTAGGAAGATTCTAAAAAATTCTAAAAATTCTAAAAAACCTCTGAATTCAGATTTGGCCCCAGACACTTAGTAACTGAGTGATTCTTAATCTCTCTTTGCCTTAGTTTCCTCATCTATAAAAAAAAAAAAGGGGGGGGGGATAATATTTGCACCCACCTCCCAGGCTTGTGCTGAGGTTCAAATGAGATAATAAATGTAAAGTGCCAGGCATATAGTAGGCACTTAATAAAGGCTATTCCTTTTCCTTTGCCCTTATATTATTCCTGTAGAACCTTATTTATACATATTTGTTTGCTTTTATCTCACTAATAAATTGAGAAATTCTCAAAGGTAAGGACTGTCTTTTGCCTCTCTGTAATCGCAACACTTAGCATAGTGCCTGGCACATAGTAGCCGCTTAAGGCATGCATAGTGTCTAACTCCCTGACTAGGCACAAGGAATAGAGAATTGAGTCAAGAAAATCAGAATTCAAATCTGAGCTCTTACTACTTTTGTGACCTTTGGCAAATTCCTTACATGCTGTCTGCCTCCATTTCCTCAACTGTAAAAGATTATAATAGCACTTTACCTGCTGGTGTTATTGTGAGATTAAAATGAGATATTAATCTATGTGTATATATATATATATATATATATATATATATATATATATATATATATATATATATTTGTGACCTCAGGCCCTCCACAGGTTCTTCCAAATGGAACTGGTTTGATTTAATAAGGCTTTCTGAATTCCTATGAAATTAGATAAATCTTTTTGATTAGATAATTTTGATTCCTTAAGCTTTTCATTGTCTGAGGCAGAAATAGAATTCAAAGGGAGTCAGGGGATCCTCATGAATTCCTGGGTCAGTTAGGCATGTGATCAAAGTACTTGAGCTAGAGGATCCAGGGAAGGAACTCCTGATCTGGGATCATTGTAACCAATAGCTAGGTCAGCAGGGGAACTCCAAGGCCATCTTCCTGTCTATCTGGAATGGGAGTAGGCTTTTCATCCAGCTTCACAGGAGTTCTTGGAAGTTCCTGAAATCTTGCTGGACTTTTGTTTTCTGATGCCTTGTGACTAGTGACTTTCTAAGTAGGTTTTGAAATTTCCTAGGAAAGGAGTTTTCCCAGGGAATTGTGCCACACCCATAAGCAAAAGGAGATAATCAACTGACATATCTGGAGGTTTAGCTTTTCCTCCAGGTATATCTACTTGGGAAATTGACTAGGTAGAGACCAGAAATCATCTAATTTTACATTCCCCTCCCCACTCTCCCACCACCCTGCCTCACAAAGGATAACAAAATCTTTCAGATTTTATCTTATTTAAGTGTTCTTAAAAATGAGCCTTTCATGTAATCTATCCTAATTTCCTTATTTTATAGGTCAGGAAATTGAGGCCCTAGGAGGATTTCTAAGATAGCGGTTCCTCCTTTGGAGCTATGGATTTATTCTGAGAAGTGGCTGAATATTCATATATATGCACATCAAGCACATTATTTTGTGCCAGCAAAATATGTTAGATATTCATGATCATAATCATTCCCTTAAAAGTCTTACTGAATTCATAAAAGGTTCTTTTTATGATCTTGCTATCATCTATGAGTTCCACATCCAAAATCAAGAACTCTGAGATTCCTTTATCTGAGCATTATCTTCCATCATTCCATCTCTCCCTTTGCCTTACTTACTCTTCCCCTAAACCTATATTCTTCATCCTTACTGTTCTAATCCCTCTATCCCTCAGTGTTTTCCTACCATCCCTTCTCTGGCTACACTCTTATAATTTCACGATCTCTAACCCTCTTTGGGCCAATTAAACTCAACACTGTCCTGTACTCTCCAAACTCCTGTTCCCTTGTTTTTTTGTTTTTAATCACTATATTCACCTTGCCAAACTCCAGTGCTGAATTACTCCCATCATCACCTTCTCTTTGTCTTCTCCAGCTCTCTTACTGGCCTCCTATACTCATCTTGACCCCTTTATGTAGATATTCAGCAAAGCAATATTCTTTCTCTCTCTTTCGTACTCTCTCCTTTGTAGATCTTATTCATTCCTAGTTTCAACTGCCATCTCAAATCCAAATTATTCTCACATTTTTATTTACAAACTTGATCTTCTTTTGACCTCTAGATTTGTATTTCCAGCCTGTTAACCAGAAATGCAGCTCTCCGGCTGGATGGCTCCCTAGCATCTCAAATTCACAATGTCCAAAGCCAGGATTTTTTCTGCTTGGTTGGTGTTCCTAAACCTGCTTCTCTTTCTGACTTCGCTACATCCATCATTGGCACCCACGTTCATGAATATTCCATTTTATCTCACCTCACATATTATTAGCTAGTAGATCCTGTCCCTTTTATCCTTCTATGCTCTACTTCTCTATTCTTGCTACCACTATCCCTTTCTACTGGTCCTATCTGCTATCTATCTGTATAAGGAAAATAACTCACAGGCATTCCAGCTCAGCTATATTCTTTCCCCTCCAAACTGTTCTTTGTACAGCTGTCAGAATAATCTACCTTATTCATAAATCTGGTTGTCACTCATCTGCAAAAACAAACAAAAGAAAAATTTCATTGCTTCCTGAATAAAACACAAATTCTTCTACCTGACATTCAAGACTTCCATAATCTGTCACCACCCTAACTCTCACTCTTATATTCTAGTACCCTCCCCCTGCCCAGAAACACACCCTGTAGTACACCAAAATGGACTACTTCTTGCCTTTTCCTCCCTCTCTCTCAATATGATGTTCACTCTCCAGCCTCTGTCATCACTCTCAGTCTAGAATATCCTCTCTACTCTTCTCCATCTATTGAATTCTTCCATGTCCTTTAAAACCCAACTAAAACGTCACTCCTTGAAGCCTTTGCTCTGATGTAACAACCTTCCCTCTTGGAAGAAATATGTAACACTTTGTTTCACACACATTGTCGTGTAATATTGCGTATTATCAATGTCTAATTTAATGCTTTAACCTCTTACTAGACTTTGTTCTATAAGGACAAGGACAATGCACAATCTAAACTTTGTATCTCCCTGAATGCTCTGTACACTGTATGTGTTTAATAAAAGTTTGTTGAATGAAGAACTATAACTCCTTCTCTTCTCTATCTCCTCTCCAAGATCACAAGAGATAGAAGGAGCTAACAACTTTTCCTTGTATCATTTGAAGGATCATAAGTATTTCTGGGAACACTAAAGAGCATTTACAGTTTGGGGTGGAGAGGAAGAGAATTTTTTTTTCCTTTCCTAGAGATGGATCTTTGGAAATGGAGTATTATGCCTCTGTGTTTCCCTGTCTCTGTCTGTCTCTCTATTGTCTTACTCTGTGTGTAGTGTTGCTCTCTCTTTTTCTCTTTGTTTTTCTCTCTCTTTGTTTGTCTCTCACTCTTTCTCTATGTCTTTCTCTGTCTCTCTGTCTCTGTCTCTCTCTCCCTCACACACACACACACACACACACACACACATTTTTGGTTAGTAAGGTTTAAGAAATGGTACTTGACTCCTGGTCCCAGTCTAAAGTCCTGGCTTAACCATCAGCTAGCTAGGTGATCCTGATCCATTTACTGAGTCATAAAATTCCTGTTTCCTCTACTGTCAAATGAGGGGTTTAGTCAGGGCTGAGGAACCTGCAGCCTCAAGGTCACATGTGGCCCTCTAGGTTCTCACATGAGGCCCTTTGACTAAATCCAGACTTGATAGAACAAATCCCCAATCCCTGGATTAGATGATTTTTAACATCTTTTCCAACTGTGATAATATGTGAGTCTGTGAGTACTCATTCCATAACTGGGCCTTCTCTTTTCCTTCTCTGGGGAGCAAGGAAGTTCTTCTCTTCCTGCCAGCCCTTTTCACTGGTCAGAAGGTTATGGTTCTGATTTCAGAAACAGGCATCTAGAACTTGAAGAGACCTCAGAAAGCATCTAGTCTAAGCTCCTCATTTTCCGGGTGAAGAAACTGAGATCCAAGGAGGTTGTGACTTGCCCAAGGTCCTAGATGGCAATAATCACAAAAAGAAGGAACATTTGATCATGGAGGGGTTCCTTCCTAGTTCATATGTGAATACTGCTGTTGACTCATCTGTATCTTGGAGATTGTATTTTCTCTACCTGGCATCTGAGCCATATGCCCAGAAAGTCCATCAAGAACCCAGCAGAACTGGAATCGGCTTCTCTCCCTTTTCCATATGCCTGCTTGGAGTGTGTGCCCAGATCAGGATTTCCGTATTCAAGCTATTTGTGAGGAAACTTCTTCCTTTGCTTCTGCTGATATCTGTAATCCTTTCTCGTCAATTTCTACCTCTCCTTAGTTCTGTCCCCTGGGATCAAGGAGAAAAAATGTGATCCCTTTACCCTCTTCCCCAGAGTGCTTCAGGTATTTGAAGACCATGGCTGTTCTCTCCCTTAAATCTCCTCCCTGTTCTTTAACACCTCAGTCTCAATCTCCCCATTCAGTGGAATGTGTTGAACCCTCTGGGCTACCCTGATCTCTCAGTCTTGTGGATTCTTTTCATGTTTATAATATGTTCTACAATGTTATGTTTGATTAGATCATTTTCTCTTCTCTGATCCTCTCAGGCATGAAATTCCTTTCTCCTCAATTAGACCTAAGTTCTTTGTGGTCAGGGACTGAAATCTTCCCTTCTTTACACTAACATAATAAAGGAATAAAGATTTCTTTCTTTCTAACGAGATCTTTAATTTCATTGGAAAAGGGTATTTCCTCCACTAATGTAGACCAGCAGCTGCTTTGAAATTTGCTGTGCTCTTGTACATGAACAACTGGCAGAAAGGGAGGGGGGAATCAAAGAAGACTTTACTAAGAGAAGGTGACATCTGAGCTAAGACAAAGATTTCAGGAGATTTTAGACATAAGGAAGTGAATTCCAGGTAGGTAAGTAATCAAGAGATGAAGTATTCAGTTTGGGGGACAGTTGGTACTCTAGTTTGGCTGGGCCACAGGGCTTATGAGGGTAGCAATGAAATTAGAGTGGAAATGTAGGTAGAACCCAGATTGAAGAGTTTTGTTCTAAAGACAATGGAGAGTCAGCCATTGATGGATTTTGAATGGAAGAGAGACCCAGTCCTATCTATCCCTAACTTTTGCTTTGGTCATTTTAGTCAGACTCTTTGGGCCCCATTTGGGATTTTCTTGACAAAAATACTGGAGTGGTTTGCCATTTCCTTCCCCAGCTCTTTTTATAGATGAGAAAACTGAGACAGAGATAAATCTGACTCCAAACCTGGTGCTCTATCTGTTGAAGTCTGGGAACCATATGAGGTTTAGGATGCTTGGGACCCCAAAATGCTGACACGCCTGGTCCTGCTGAATGAATTTGACTCAAGACTTCTTCCAGCCAAAGTAAAATGAAGTGTATTAAAGGTTTGCCCCGCCATTTGTGAGGCTTGTATAGACAAGTGGACCAGATAGAATCACAGCTAGACAGTCAGAACCAGATTAAATGTGAGAGCCTTCATGGAGGTGAGATGGAATTTATATACAGAAAATCCATGGAGAAAGATCTAGAGGTGATCTAGTAGTTGGGAGGAGGGTTTAAGGAGAATCTTGATGAGACTGGGGTAACTAGTAATGCAATCAAAGGTGCTGGAGGCTGGAGGAAATTGGGAGGTATCAGACAATGAGGGGCTTGAGTGGGAAGAAAGTGGGGCAATCCAGAGGTAACCAACTATGGAAGGCCAGGGTAGGTCAAGGGCAACAGATTTCAGTATGAAAGGCCAGATTAAGTGGGAAGATTCAAGGGGCATTTAAGGAGGTTCCCAGAGTTTGAACCCCATCATATCCACTATGCCACCTATATCATTCTTGTTTTTGGAGGAGGGAAGGCAAGGCAATCAAGGTTAAGTGACTTGCCTGAGATCACATAACTAGTAAGTGTCAGAGGGTGAATTTGAACTCAGGTCATCCTGACGCTCAGTTGGTGCTCAGTAGGTGAACCTAGCTGCCCCTGAAATGTATCATTCTTAAGGGGAGTTTAAGCACCCTATTCTGCCATACTCTGTACCTCTCATACTACACATTTACATTATAACTTTCACTGTAATTTTTGTAGCTCTGTGTCATGCTTATAGTATGTAAGTTCTATGAAAAATTCAACAGATCCTGTGTCCTATTCATCTTTCTATCCCACATTGTGCCTACAACAGAATCTCTGTCATAGTAGATATTACATTTTTAACAATGGATAGGAGCTCCTAAGGAACCAATTCATTTTTGGTTTTTATTCATCAGCACCTAGCATGGTGACTGGCATACTGTGGGGGGCAGAATAAATGTTTGACAACTGAATTATGGATTAAATAACTTGGGTTTCTTTTCTATCCCCTGGAAGTGCCTAGTATAGTGCTTAGTCCAAGACCTTCATTTTAGAGAAAGCATGCTGAGTGGCTGAAATAGCATTGGACTTAGAGTTCAGAGATCCGGGTTTTAAGGTTTGAGTCCTGCTGTGTTGTTACTGAGTTATTTTTTCAGTCATGTCTGATCCTTTGTGACCTCCACTGGGAGTTTTCTCAGCAAAGACACTGGAGTAGTTTGCCATTGTCCTTCTCCAGCTCATTTTACCAGTGAGAAACTGAGGCAAACAGGGTTAAGTGACTTGTCCAGGGTCTCACAGCTCGTAAACGTCTGAGGCCAAATTTGAACTCAGGAATCTGAGTTCCAGTCTTGGTACTCTAACCATTCTAGCTATCTTACCATGACCAAATCATTTTACCATTCTGAGGCTGTTTTACTGTTGTTGTTAAATTTGTAAAGTCAGGATGATAACATCTGAATTACTTAACTCATGAGGCTGTTTTAAAGATAGTCATTTTTAAACCTTCAACTACTTATAGAACTGAATTTCTAGTCAGTGGATCTGGATTTAGTGGTTTAGTCTGGTTTAGTGACTTACTACCTACGTGACCTTGGGAAATCCTCCAATCTCTTTTGACCTCTGCTTTTCATCTGTAAAGATGGGAGTATTGTAATAGGTGACTTCTAAGGTCACTTTCATCCCTAAATTAATGATGCTATAATCTTATGTAAACCTGGGCTATGGTTAATTTATAGATTAAGACACTAAGGCTCGGAGAAATGAATTAACTTCCCCAGCATCACTCCGTCAGTTGTTGGCAGAGGTAATTTCACGGACTTTCCAAGCCTGCAACATTTTGAACGGAGTGGTGCTATACTCAACAATGCAGGGGATGGCCATAAGGCAGCAGGAAGAACAAATGAAGTTCCTGGCTGATTAATAGGATGATCCAGTAGCCCCAGAGTAACCCAGGATGGAATTTGAGCCTGGAGCAGTCACTCCTTTATGGGAAGAATTTTTTTGAAAAACTTTCTAAAATGTTGATTTCACATATTTATCCCAATATCGTCAGAGGAATTGAAGCACATTAATTTGTCCAATAACTCTGTTAAATGAACTTTTTATGAAATAAAGCCCAAAGGGTAACTAAGATTCTCAAATAATCCATGTGAAAAATGCTTGAATTTCTTTGATGAATCTCTAGCTCCCAGAAGGCATCTCCTTCCAGGACATCCTAGTACACTGAATTTGTTACCTTTTTTCCAAAACCTGTCCCTTCCCCAAACATTCCCAGTACTGAAGATAATCCCACCACTTTCCCCATCTTGAAAAGACTGACCTTTGACTTTTCTCTTTCCCAGGGTATAAATGGAAAGAACTTAGGATTTGGAGTGAGAGAACTGGATGAAAATCCGGGTTCTACAACTTACTGCCTGGGTAACCTCGACCAGCCAAATCACTTTGCTTCAGTTTCCTTTTCCCAGAAAAAAATAAAATAATTTAGTATAGCACTAATTAAGATAATTATTAAGATATTAATTATATTGATATTTGCTGAAATAGTATTTGTGAATATCAGGTGAGACAATGCATGTCAAATCCATTGTAAGCTATAAATCGCAGTGTAAATCAAAGGTAGGAGCTACAGCAGTTGAATGGACCAAAGCACTGCATTTGGAGCCAGAAAGAACTCAGTTCATATCCTGCCTCAGACTTTTAGCAGTTGTATGACCTCGGGCATACAACTTAATCTTTCTCAGCCCAAGTCTCAAGCGTAAAGGGAAGGGAGAAAAGGAATAAGCATCCTATGTGCGAGGCCTTGGGTTAAGACCTTTACAAATATGTCATTTAAGATGCACCACAACTCTGTGAGATAAGTGCTATTACTATTCCCATTTTATGGTAGAGGAAACTGAGGCAAACAAGTTAAATGACTTGACAAAGGTCACTCAGCTAGTAATTGTCTGAGCAGAATTTTGACTAATCCCAGACCCAGGTCCTTGTCCACTGTACCATCTAGTTACTTCTATTGGGCAGCTAGGTGGTGCAGTGGATAGAGCACCAGTGCAGGAGTCAAGAGGACCTGAGTTCAAATCTCACCTCAGACACTTGACACTCACTAGCTGTGTGGCCTTGGGCAAATCACTTAACCCCAGTTTCCTCATCCTGGGTCATCTCCAGTCATCCTGATGAATATCTGGTCAATGGATTCAGATGGTTCTGGGGGAGAAGTGAGGCTGGTGACCTGCACAGCCCTCCCTCACTCAAAACAAAGTCAAGTGCAAAGCATGTCATCATTTCTCTGATGGTATGGTCTTCTTAGGCAACAAAGGACAAAAACACACACTCTCCCTCCCACCCCTCTCCAGGTCAAATTTCCAAATTTGATCCTCTCATTTTCAGTCTCAAAAAAGTCAGCTAATAAACTGATTCTTTTTTTGCTGATTCTTGAAAGTTCTATTCCAGGGCACAAAATAATAATGTAACTACATATGTCCTACATATGTGTCTTGATAGGCTAATTCTCAAATACTTGATGCCTTTTGCTATTAAATTCAAAGGTATTTGTCTTCCTATCTCTTTCTTTACTGGTTTTATTAGGGATATTGGGACCAGTGAATATTTCCCACACTTGGCCTGCCATCTCCCACCGCCAGGCAATTCCACAAGCTATCTCCTTTCTATCTGAAATTCATGCCTATCACACAGTCATCCTGATGGTCACTGGATTCAGATGGCTCTGGAGGAGAAGTGAGGCTAGTGACTTGCCCAGCCTGCTCTCACTCAAAACAAAGTCAAGTGCAAATCATGTCGTCATTTCTCTGATGGCATGGTCTTCTTCAGCGACAAAGGACAAACACACACACACAGTTACTCCTGCACTGGTGCTCTTTCTGCTGTACTACTTAGCTGCCCAATAGAAGTAACTAGATGGTACAGTGGACAAGGACCTGGGTCTGGGATTAGTCAAAATTCTGCTCAGACAATTACTAGCTGAGTGACCTTTGTCAAGTCATTTAACTTGTTTGCCTCAGTTTCCTCTACCATAAAATGGGAATAGTAATAGCACTTATCTCACAGGGTTGTGGTGCATCTTAAATGACATATTTGTAAAGGTCTTAACCTGGGGCCTCGCACATAGGATCCTTATTCCTTTTCTCCCTTCCCTTTATGCTTGAGGCTTGGGCTGATTAAGTCCCACAGTTACGGTGGGACTTAATCATTGTAACTGCTGCTCAGTGTTATTGTTGGATCAAATGAAATGACATATGCTAAGCCCTTTAAAGCATTATAAAAATACCAACTATTACTCTTGTTTTTCCTTTTCTTTTAATAATACAGATCATAGTATGTCTCAACTTGAACTGAAAAAAGTCTTCTAATTGAATTCCATGCTTCTGACCTCACCAGTCCCGCCCATTCTTTACATGACTGCCAAAGTTTAAAATCACCTCATTCTCCAACTCAAAAGCCTTCAGTAATTTGCCACTGCTCACAAGATAAAACACAAATTCTTTAGCCTTGACATTGAAGACCCCCCCCCCCCCCACAATCTGGCTCATACCTACCTTTCCAGCCATTTTTCATGGCATTGTCTTTTTCGTGCACAGTGTTCAGAGAAGACTAGCACCTCTGGTGTGAGAGCTGCTCGTCCACCTTTGGTGTCCACCTGTCACTGAACTCTCACCTGTGGATCCAAGAAGCTGTAACCACACCCTAGTAAAATCGTCTTGGCAGATGGGCTAAACCAGATTGGGGCTCAAACCCCTCGATGAGTTAGGGAGATGTCTACCACAAGCATGTGAAGACTTCCCCTGGATGGATGGGTAGATGAGGACAATATGTTCCAAAATCCATGAAAGTAACCAAAGCAGGCTCTGTGGAGTGCTTAGAGCTTGGTCAGACATCAAAGACGCCAAGATCATCCACACATCCTAGGTTATCACCAGTCACCTTGACTTTTGTCTCAAACATCAATGATGCTGGAAGATAAAGTAAGGCTGATGACTTTTTGCCACTCTGCCTCACTTAAATCCAATTCATGCACAAGTCAAGACATCACTCTGCCATGTCATTGGTCCTCTTTGAAAAGAAGGATGAATAACAGCACTGGAGCCAAGCTGATCCCTAGACATGTTCTGCCCTCTCCTACCGCTCTGTCTTTGCACTAGTCTGTTTTGAACATACATGACCATGATTTGAATCACAATCCATATTTATGCAAAGCCTTACAATTTATAAAGTGCTAACAACTTATGAGGTAAGATAATATAGGTAATGAACATAAATATACCCCCTTCACAGAAAGGAAAATGGAAAATCAGAAAGAAAAAGTAATTTACCCAAGGTTACCTGTAAAGTAAATAAAAAGTAGAGATGGAATTCAAGCCAAAGTCTCTTCAATCCACATTATAGGATTGTCAGTGGGTTCTAACCTATTCATTTTTATCAATAAGACCCAGAAAGTTTAAGTGACTTGCCCAAGATCACAGAGGTAATATATGTCAGGGCAGAGAATCAGCTTCCGGTCCCATGATGCCACATTTAGTTCTAAGTACCTGCTGCACCAGTCCTACACCACTATGCTATCTATCCTCCCTGCTGCTCCCCCCATGCTATCTATAAATATCTTTCTCCTTTTCTTCAAGCCCCATCTCTGGGTCCACCATTTCCATGAGCCCTTTCCTGAGTTCCCATCCAAATCCTCGTTCACTGTGCCTTTCAGTCCCCTCTCTTTGACTTATTTGAATTTGTTTATCCTACTCTAACACCTGTGATAACCATCAAACAGGCATAACCCCTTTGCTGTGGGCCATATATAACATTATTTTTCAAGGTGTGTGGGAGGTGGAGGGAGGGGACATGGGAGCAGGAAATGAAAATTTCTATTCTAAAAATGAAAAAGTGATTTTTTTTTACTTTGAAATAATTACAGATATATGTAACAAATATCAAAATGTCATAAAAGTGTACAGGAGATGGAGCACAAAATAGATGCACAGTGTCCCAAAAGTCTTAGTGCAATTATAAGCCTTGATAGAGTAGAACTTGCGTCAGTGCTATTGGGAACCCATGTGTCCATTATTGTGGGACATGGGAGACGCTGGCACGGGACTACTTGGCATGGTGTGCCCACATCAGAGAAGGAGCTGTGCTCTATGAGCAAAGCAGGGTTGAAACAATTCAAAGGAAACACAGGATGTGCAAAATGGAAGGAGTCAGCCAGATGTTCACATGAATTATTTGTGACCGATCTGTGGTAGAGCCTTCCAAGTTCACATTGGTCTGATCAGCCACAGCGAACTTGACACATTGAAACTTGACTTTATCATAGTGATGTCATTTTGGTCCTCTTTGAGAATAAAGGAAAACCATCCCATATATTATATCTATGTGTATAGGAGAAGGTACAGGAAACAGGTCATACCCTTATAATTTTGATTCCCTTGAAAAAGATAAGTACAGGTCTTAAAATAGTCAGAGATTTTCAGATTTCACTAAGAGCAGAGCAGGAAGTAGGTAAAGATTAACAAAGTAAGCAGACTTGTTTGGTGTGTAAACTATGGATTAGTAAGAGGCTAATGGGGAATTCTGAAGCCTTTGGCTGTGTTGCAGGATTTCCATGACAACCACTGACCCAAAATGAGCCAAGCAGGGTGACTCACACAAAACGTTTCTGTCCGGGTTTCCAAGTCTATATTTGGTCATTTGAAGACCTTTGCAGAGCAGAGAGAGAGGCCTGGCTTAGTAATCACATTCAAAGGGCAGGATGTTCCTCAGCTCAAGTAGCTTTGGAAATAAGACAATTTGAGAGTACTCACTACGCTAGTTTCTCTCTAGGGCCCATTCTCTTTGAACATGTATTCTGGACTTGTGAGAAATACTATCTGGGTGTTCTAGAAAGGGTTATGTTGTACCATATTGAGACAAAGAGTTCACATCCCTGATGAGATATTTTTGAAAGGACAAATTGCCTGAAAATACACTGAAAAGTTAGACTGATTACACAGCATACCGTCATAGGCAATACAGATTTGAGGAGGACAATGAAGCTGGTAGTCTAACCCATGTGGTATGCCAGTTGAATTAGGTTAATTATTAGACTTGATAGTAGAGTAACTGGTTTGGGCGTTATGCATAGGGAATGAAAGGTGAAGAAGGGAGTAGGTGAATGAGCTTGGGGTGATGGAAACAACTGTAACTAGCACAAGGAGAGAAATGTTTGGCCCCCATGCCATTATATGCATGGAGTATGGGGCTGTGCTTGCTTTCTACCCCATGACCACACACTCATCCAGCACTTAGCATAGTGCCTGGCACATAGTAAATGCTTAATAAAGGTTTATTGATTATTGATCTGCCAACTTGTGGCACCTCCAAACTACCCCACCCTTCCCCCTCTAGGATTTCAATTCTGTGGTGCCCCTGTCCCAAGGCCCACTTTTTTTCTTCAGTTCCCATGGATATAGGAGATGAGTGATCTCTTCTAGTAATAACCACATGGTCATATTGTCCTCAATATTAGTCCCTTTCAAGTCCCGTTCTCATAGTACCTACCTACGGTTGAACCATGATCTGGGCTGCCACCACAAAATTTCCCCATGGGAGAAATTACAGGTCTCAGCCCCTCATATCTTAGCATTCAGGAGTTTAAAGGAACCTCAACTCTCATATAGTCCAGGGGTGTCAACCATGTTACATTAGTGGAATATTGACAGAACCAAATTAAAATGTAACTTGGAAATATTTGAGAAACAAAAATTCAACAGAACAAAGATAACATTAATATGTGACTTTTCTAATGCATCCTCAGAGATCCTTAAATACAGTTAAGTGGCCCCCTTTTCTATTTGAATTTGATACCACTAATCTAGTCCAACTTACACCCAAAAGGAATTCCACACTATAATAGTACCCAACAAATAGTCATCCAGAATGTGTTTGAAGATTTCCAAGGAGAACAAACCCATCACCTCTTAAGGTAGCTGCTTCCGCTATTAGTTAGACAGGTCCAATTGTTAGGAAGAATTCTTCCCTCTGACATTAAGCCTAAATTGGAATCTCGGCAAGTTCTAACACACTAGGGTAAAATAAAATAAGATAATCCTTCCTTTCTTTGTCAAGCCTCTAAATACTCAAAGAAAGTTATGATTCCTGTGGTTTGCATTTTGACCAGAATTTATTTTAGAAAGTAAAATATTTCTGATATTCTCTATGTGAACTAGTGAGTAAATAAACATTTTTATGGGCCTACTATGTGCCAGGCACTGTGCTAAGAACTGGGGATAAAAATACAAAAAGGATAGTCACTTCCTTGCTTATAATCTAATAGAGCAGAAGGTGATTACAATCAAGGAAGTTGGAAAGGGGAGCATGATGGAGAAGTGCAAAAGAGTGCAGCAAGGAGAGGAAAACGAAGAGATGACTGGCCTCGGTGTACTCTTATTTTCAATTCATTTTTATGTTTTTTCCAATTACATATAGTAACAATTTTAAAAGTTTTTGAGTTTCAAACTCTCTACCTCTCTCCCTCCCCTCTCCCTTTCTTGAGAAGGCAAGCAATTTGATATAAATAATACATGTGAAATCCTACAAAACATATTTCCATATTAGTCATGATGCAAAAGAAAAAACAGAGACATCCCTCCTACAAAAAAAAATAGAAAAAGAAAGAAAGGTTTTTGTTTTTTTTTAAGTGTGCTTCAATCTGCATTCAGACCCTATCAGTTCTTTCTCTGGAGGTGGATAGCATTTTTCACCATAAGTCCTTCAGCATTGTCTTGGATCACTGTATTGCTGAAAATAGCTAAATCATTCAGAGTTGATCACCATACAATATCGCTGTTACTATGTACAATGATCTCCTGGCTCTGTACACTTTGCTTTGCATCAGTTCGTGTAAGTCTTCTCAGGTTTTTCTGAAACCAACCTGCTCATCATTTCTTATAACATGATAGTATTCCATTACAATCATATACCGCAACTGGTTTAGCCATTCCCCAATTAATGAACAACTGCTCAATTTCAAATTCTTTGCCACTACAAAAAAGAGCTTCTGTAAATATTTTTGTACATATAGATCCTTTTTCTTTTTTTAGATATCTCTTTGGGATACAGAACTATAACAATGGTGCTTTAGTGTTCCAATGTTTCCACATCCACTCCAACATCTGTCATTTCTCTTTCCAGTCATATTAGCCAATCTGACAGCTGTGAAGGGATACCTCAGGGTTGTTTCTATCTACATTTCTCTAATCAATAGTCATTTAGAGCATTTTTTCTTGTGACTATAGATAGTTTTGATTTCTTCCTCTGAAAACTGCCTGTTAATAACCTTTGACAATTTATCATTTGGGGAATAATTTGTGTACTTATAAATTTGAACTCAGTTCTTTATGTATTTGGAAAATTAAGCCTTTATCATAGAAACTTGCTATAAAAAAATCCCTGCTTTCTACTTTCCTTCTAATCTTGGCTGTATTCGTTTTGCTTGTAAAAATACTTTTCAATTTAATGTACCAAAATTATCCATTTTATATCCCATAATGCTCTCTGTCTCTTGATGGATCACCAATTCTTCCCTTATCCACAGTTTTGACAGGTAAATTACTCTATGTTCCCCTAATTTGCTCATTTATGTCTAAATCATGTACCTATTTTAACCTTATCTTGTTATATGGTACAATATGTTGGTCTATACCTAGTTTCTGACAAACTACTTTCTAGTTTTCCCAACAATTTTTGTCAAATAGTGAGTTCTTGTCCCAATAACTTGGATCTCTACATCTATCAAAAACTAGATCACTATGATCATTTGCTACTGTGTATTGTATACCTACTTAATCTGTTCCACAATTCTATTTCTTAGTCAGTACCAGATTGTTTTGTTTCAATCTGTTAAAAGGAGGTTTAGGAACGAGCTCTCTGCTCTATCTTCTAATCATAAGAGCCCAAGATACAGAGGGTACTAATAAAATAGAAATGCCAGGGCTAATGTGATCCTACAGGATGACTAAGTTTATGAGGGCATGATAAAGAAATACAAAAGAGTGTCACCAAGTAGAAAATGTGAGTGCTCCCTCTGCTAGCAGAGATTCCTTAATAGTTGATTTTAATGATATAGCTAAAATATTTAAATATTTCATCACTCATCAAACAACCTTCTGCTGTTAAACCATCCTTAACAGCACCCTGCTCACCCCTCTTCAATTAGATAGGTTTTTAGATAGCAAATATACTGCATTACCAGGCTTGTATTCAAAATCTTTTCATTATAAGCATATGTGCTAGGGCCTGGGCTCTGCTGACATAGACTTTGAGAATCCAGGGCTCGCTCCATGGGTCTCTCAGAGAAAAGACTTTTTTGAACAAACTAAAATCCTCCAACCCTTCTTAGAACACCCAGATAGTGTTTTTTATATTTCCAGTGGTGAGTGGAGTACACATTGTGTTTTTTCCCCAAGCTCTGACCTTCCAAGGAAGGGTCTGTTCTCAGAAAAGCAAAGGACACTACTGAATAAAGCTATTTTGTCTGGGACCTTTCGATTCTTTCATGTAACAGAATGAACTGTTTAGCAGAGGCTTAAAATTTGGCTTTATCCCACATAAAAGAGAAGCCTACATGTACATATAGCAGCTAGTCACATCCTGAATCATAGAATTTACAGAATTGGAAGGAACCACAGACATCATCAAGTCCAGAAGATCCTTGAAGTCAAAATTATTTTCATAAAAATGCTGATATTTTAAATTTTAATATGCTAAATAGAATTAAACATAATCCATATACAGAAAAGTTGGTTAGGGAGGGGAGGACTCAATAACTTTTAAGATGATAAAAAGAGTCCTGAGACCAAACAGTTTAAGAACCACTGATCTTGTCTAATCCATAACTGAATTATGAATTTCTTCCAAAATATCCCCCACAAGTCATCCCTAATAATAAAGAACTCACCTCCTTTGGATAGATCTAATTGTTACTAGTTTTTCCTCTTATTGAACTGAAATTTACCTCTCTGAAGCTTCCACCTTGCATTCTGCAAGAAAAAATCAACTCCTCCGTAATTCACAGATTTTCAGATCATTTCCCACCCCGGTTGAAGGACTTCATTATATCCCTCCTCCCCCCTTCCCCAATTCCAGCTTCTTTTTATATGATATCTTCTCCCATTAGGTACCAAACCCCTTGAAGGCCAGGACTGTCTCAACTTTTCTTTGTGTTCCAAGTCTTAGTACAATGCTGCTGCTAGATTCTAAGCCCTTAATAAATGTTTATTACTCTGGTGATATAAAGACAAAAGTTCCTGCCCTCAGGGACCTTGAATTCTATCTAGTGATAAAATATATACATATATAAGTATATGCAAAAGAAATAGGAAATAATTGTATTATGATGTGATATAAATTAAGGTAGAGAAAGGAAATTAGCTGCTGAGGGAAGTGGGAAAGGCCTCATGTAGGAGATGACTTTTAAGCTGAGCTTTCTAATAAATTCAGAATGTTTAAAGTAGACAATGACAATGAAGTGGAAGCTGGATATGGGTCTCAGTCTGTGAAGAGATGGGATTAGGAATGTTCCCTGTCTGGAACAGCAAAATGGCTATTTTGAGTGGGCTATTAACTAAGTAAAGAAAAGTAATATGGTTGGTGTATTGGTTGTTGTCCTTTGTCTTCAAAGAGGGCCAAAATGATATGACCATGATAAAGTAAAATTTCAATGTGTCCAGCTGTGACTGATCAGACCAATACCAGCTCAGAATGCTCTACCACAAGTACAGCATAGAGAGTCTATGGGAATACTTGGGTTGGATACTCCCAATTTGCACATCCTACATTTGTTTTGTTCTGTGCTCAAAGAGCACAGCACCCTTTCTGATATGGGCACACCTTGTTGAGAAGTCCTGTGCCAGTGTCTCCCATGTTGCACAGTCAAATCCAAAGTTCTTGAAAGAGACGTTGAGAGTGTCTTTTTATCACTTTTTCTGACCACCATGTGATTGCCTGCCCCATGTGAGTTCTCCATAAAATAGTCTTTTTGGCAAACATATATTTTGCATTCAAACAATATGGCCAGCCCATTTGAGTTGCGCTCTTTGAAGCACAGTTTGAATGCTTGGCAGTTCAGCTCGAGCAAAGACTTCAGTGTCTGGTATTTTTTTCCTGCCAGGTGATCCTCAGAATCTTCCTAAGACAGTTCAAACGGAAGCCATTCAGTTTCCTGCCATGGCACTGGCAGGCTCTTCATGTTTCACAAGCATATAACAATGAAGTCAGCACAACAGCTCTGTAGACCTTCAGTTTGGTAGTCAGTCTAATACCTCTTCTTTCCTAAACTTTTCTTCAGAGTCTCCCAAACACTGAGTTAGTTCTGATGATGCATCAACCTCATTGTCAATGTGTACATCCCTGGAAAGTACACTACTAAGGTTAGAGAACTTATCCACAGCATTCAGAACTTCTCCATTTGTTGTAACCAGTGGTTCCACATATGGATGGTGTGATAGTGGCTAATGGAGCACCTGTGTTTTCTTGGTGTTAATTATTAGGCCAAAATTAGCACAGGCAGCAGAGAATCGATTCATACTTTGTTGCATCTCAGCTTCAGAGGCTGAACTGAGTGCACAATCATCTGCAAACAGAAAATCATGCACCAACACTCCCTCCACTTTGGTCTTGGCTTGTAGCTTTTTCAAATTGAAGAACTTTCCATCAGTATGGTAGTTGACCTTGATGCCATATTCATCCTCATTGAAAACATTTAACAACATAACTGAAAACATCATGCTAAAAAGCATGGGAGCAAGCACACAGTCCTATTTCACTCCATTGGTTGACTGGGAAGGCACGAGAGCATTGTCCATCATCCAGAACCTGGGCAAACATGCCATCATAAAATTGACATACAATATTTGATGAACTACTCCAGGCAACAAAATTTTGAAATAATTTTCCGTAAGCCCTCACAACCACCAGTGTCAAAGTCCTTGGTCAGATCTACAAATGTTGTGTATAGACCTCTGTTCTGCTCCTGGCATTTCTCCTGGAGTTGTCAGGCAGCAAACACTATATATATTGACTATTCCTCAGCCCTTTCTGAAGCCACACTGGCTCTCAGGTAGATGACCATCTTCCAGGTGAAAGATTAGCCTATTAAGGAGGACTCTAGCAAGAATTTTGCTAGCAATGACTAAGATAGAGACCTCCCTGTAATTGTCACAGGACAATCTATTCCCTTTTCCTTTATAGAGATGGACAATGGAGGCATCCTTGAACTCCTGGGGGATAACCTCCTCTTGCAATATAACCTGGAAAATTTCATTCAGTTTTTGTATGAGCAGTGGTCCCCCTACCTTGTAAATCTCAGCTGGAATAGAATCAGCACCAGGTGCTTTGCCACATGAAAGGAACCTAATGGCCCTCAAAACCTCTTCTTCAGTTGGAAGTTTGGCTAAGGAGGAATTGACTTCAACCTGAGGTAAAAGGTCAGCATTGATTGATGATGGTCTGTTGAGAACACAATGGAAGTGTTCAACCCATCTTCTAGGATCATGTCCTTATCACTAATCAATGTGACTCCATTAGCTCTGAGTAGTTATGATGCACCATAGGTTTTTGGTCCATAAATAGCTTTCAGGGCATCATAAAAGTGTTTTGGATTGTTACTATCAACATAAAACTGAATTTCATCTGCCTTCTTACTGAGCCAGGAATCCTGCATCTCTCTAAGCTTTGCTTGGACTTGGCTTTTGATGGAGTTAAATTCTACCTTCTTAGAGGTGGAAGAACTATCCTGCTGGTAAATCCTGTGGAGTTCTTGCTTTTTGTTTAGCAGCTTCTGAATTTCCCCATCATTTTCATCAAACCAGTCTTGGTGTTTGTGAATGTTCTGACCCAGATGAACAAATGCAGTGCTGTACTCCAAATCTCTGAATGCTGCCCACTCCTTTTCTGCTCCACTGTTGCCAACTGTGTGTTGGCTCAACTTTCCCTCCAAGTCAACTGCAAACTGTTCACGCTCAGAGAAGAGCTCTAATTTGTTGACATTAATTCTTCTGGTAGTCATTTTGCCTTGGAGGTGGAACTTTTGAAGAATGTGAATATTTAGCTTTGAAAGGATAAGTCTATGATCAGTCCAGCACTCTTCACCACACATTGTCTTTGTCACTCACATCTTGTCTGTCTCTTTTCCTTGCAATCACATAGTCTATTAGATGCCCGTGTTTGCTGCGAGGATGCATCCATGAAGTTTTATTGCTTTTAGGTAAACAGAAAACAGTGTTGGTGATGAAAAGGTCATGTGATACACAAGGCTTCAGCAGTAAGTGACCATTGCTGTTGCTGTTTCCAACTCTATTCCTCCCTAGAACTCCCTGACAAGTTTGGTAGTCTGATCCTACTCTAGCATTAAAGTTGCCCAGAATTATAATTGGATTTAAGTGAGGCAGAGTTGCATGAAGTTGTCAGCTTTACTCTCTCCTCTGGAGTCATCATAGTCCAGTGGCAGGACAGAGTCAAGATGGTTGACCATGGCTCAGATTGCAGTGGATGACCTTGGCATCGTCAATGTCTAACCAAGCTCGAAGTGCTCTACATCACCTGTTTCATTTGCCTTCATGGCCATTGGAACAAATTGTTCTTATCCACCCATTCCACCAGAGGAGGTCTTCACATGCTCGGGGTAGGCACCCCCTTAACTCACCAATGGATTTGAGACCCCTTGGTTACCCTCAACCTGGTTTGGCCCATCTGCCAAAACAGATTACCAGGGTATGGCCCCTGCGCATGCTGCAGCTTCTTGGAGACACAAGTGAGAGTTAGGTAGAACAGGTGGACACCAAAGGTGGAAAGAGCCCTGAAAAAGGCTTGGCAGCCATCACACCAAAGGTACTAGTCCTCCCTTAACACACCCTACACCCCAAGGAAAGTAATATTTAAAAAATATATTAAGGAAAGTAGTGTATAAACATATTGGAAATATAGGTTGGAAAAAGTTTATAAAGTACTTTCTATACTAAACAGAAGCTCCCATTTGATTCAAAAGACTAAAAGGAGCCGTGTGAGTATATTGAGGAGGAGTAAAATGGTGAGGTCCATGCTTTCAGAATGTCACTTTGGCATCCATATGATAGATAGATTTGAGGGGAGAGAATTGAGGCAGGTAGGCCAATTAGAAATCTATTGAAATAATCTAAGGGAGAGATGAGGAGGACCTGAACTAAGGTATTGGCCTTGTGAGTGGACAGAAAAGGACAGAAAAATTTCTGAAAATTTCACTGACTTCGCCCTCCAAGAAGAACACTTTGTAGGAAGCAGGTGGATGATCTTTTACTTCTCCAAGGAGTGTTGTTTTTTTGTCCTTCATTCTTGAAGAGGACCACAACATCAGGGAGGTGATGCCTTGACTTGCAAGTGAATTGGATTTAAAGTGAGGGAGGGCTGTGCAAAGTCACCAGCCTCACTTTCTCCTTCAGAGTCATCTGGGTCCAGTGGCAAGATATAGGTCAGGAC
The DNA here is from genome assembly GCA_028658325.1 of Potorous gilbertii. NCBI lineage: Eukaryota > Metazoa > Chordata > Mammalia > Diprotodontia > Potoroidae > Potorous > Potorous gilbertii. Next base: position 197,492,558 of record CM053769.1, read on the forward strand.
AACAGGGGATGACCCAGGATGCAGTGGGGGACCTTGACCTTTTCAAACTAAGGTCTTCAGCAAGTCTCAGTTTGACTGAGGCAATGCCTATTCAGTGATTAAGGCTTAATAACAATTCAGGAAGTTGCATCAGGAAATTCCCTTCTCTCTCTATAAGGTCTTATCTTGGAATTCTCAAACTTGAAAACTCTGGAACTTGGGGTTACCTCTAAGACAAGTTCCACGGATGGTGTTACCCAGGAAATTTTCCTTCTCTGACTAGAACCTAGATAAAGTCTTCTGCTTTACTGCTCTGCTTTTACGTCTTTTGGTCTTTCAAGAAATTTCTCTGCACTGTCCTCTAGACAGGTTAAAAAGCACTGAAGGGGTCATGAATAGAAAATGTTGAAGCTCTGCTCCAGATGTCAGGATCACAGTGCTGACAGAATTCAAAATCTTCCTTTTCCAAACATAGGAATTGGGCTTCATGAAAATTGTCCGTGAAATACCCTCTCAGGCAACATGGAATCATATATCTGTACTACCTCTGCCATGAGCCTGTGTTTCTCCTTGGAGGAGGACAATTTCTTACCCTTCTTCCAACTAGAACATTGATCTATTGTGCTGTGTCCTTCTATCTTTCATCAAGGTCCAAGAAAAGCAAGAGTCTAAGAAAACTGGTCTTTTAACATGCTCTGATAAACTATGGAGTTTATAAAAGCTCTGACAAGAGTCTCCATTAGCCAATCAAATTGAAGATAGCCCAGTCACTGAAATCAAATCACGCAGACACCAATAAGCATATATAACCACTCTCTGTGGGAAATTGTTGCTAAGATGTCTGTGCCCTGTCATTTGATCAAGCTGATTAAGGAACCCATCAAAGCAATCAGTCTTCTCTTGATTAATTCACCTTTCATAAAGAATGTGAAGTAGTCCTTTATTTACTTCCCAGATTCCACTATTTTAAAGAGAACCTCAGTTTCTTGCAGAAGAGATTGACCTGCAAAAATAAATTGCAATTTCCCAGCATTTTTTAGGGAAATCATATACTTTGGAACTTCAGCTGATAAGTTGGCTTCATACTGGGTGAAACAGAGAATTCAAAGAGAGATTCTTGGGAAAGCATTTGCAACATAATAAATCTATCTTTAGGGGAAAAAATTAGAAAACCAGTAGCACTAATAGTCAAATTCAACAATTTAAAATGATTATACAACTAGGCCAAAAAATAGAGAAAAAATGTCCCCAAGCATCAACTCTTTCTTTAGAAGAACCTCCAAAATCAGGTCAAAGAAAAGAAAAAACAGAGCATCTAAATAAATATATTTGTCTTTGTAGTTGAGTGAAGTTTAAGAGATAAAAACTAAAATTCTTCTTTTCCCAAATTGTATAAGTTGCTTTACTTTTGCGTATTAAAGAAAAAGGTCAGTTTTGTTGTTCAATTGTTTCAGACTCTTCAAGATCCCATATTGAGTTTTCTTGGCAAAGATACTAGAGTAATTTGCCATTTCCTTTGCCTGCTCATTTTACAGATGAGGAAACTGAGGCAAACAGGGTTAAGTGATTTGGCCAGTGTCATACAGTTAGTATTTAAGTATCTGAGCCCATATTTGAACTCAGGTTTTTCAAAACCAGGACTTGCCCTCTACCCACTGTGCCTCCTAGCTGCCCATAAGTTTTAGGATCTGTTTCTGTCTTAATTTGTCTGTTCCTAATTGAGTAATTTAGTTGTCTGAACCTTTCTTTCCTCATTTGTAAAAAAAAAAAAAAAAGATAATACTAACACTATTATCTCCTTTGGGGCCATCAAAAAAAGATATTATCTACAAAGGTCTTATCATTATACAACACCATATAAAAGTCAACTGTCATCACATTTGAATTACTGTTAATTTTTGAAGCTATTCCCTAAATCATCACAAAGATCAGAATTCTGAATGTATGTAAATCTTGTGCCAGAGATGTCATGGTGTGAAGAATTTAGGTTATGTTGGGTTTGTTTCCCATGTTTGTCCTCTCAAGCACACACGCATATACTTGGGGGGGAAAGTCTTTCCATTGAATTGATCATAATGTGTCAAAAAGGGTTTTTATTAAAATGAGAGAAAGTTCAACAAATATTGCATACAAGTGAAATCTTGTTGTTCAGTCATTTTCAGTTGTCTCCAACTCTTTATGACCCCATTTGGGGTTTTCTTGGCAAGGATGCTAGAGTTGGTTGCCATCATCTTTTTCCAGTTCATTTTACAGAAACTGAGACCAAAAAGGTTAAATGACTTGCCCGGTGTCACACAGCTAGTAAGTATCTGATGTCTGATTTGAACCCAGATCCTGACTCCAAACCTAGTACTCTATCCACTGCACCACCTAACTGCCCAAGTGAAGTCTAAGTAGTATGAATTCTTCCCCTGAATATTCTTTTGTATTTCTGAACAGAGATATAAGTTACACTGGGCTATATTATAGGTCCTGGGTAAACATTCTATTATTTTGTAAAGAATCCTCTATTGCCAGAACCTTCTACAAGTCCTCTGTTTATGGGTAGTTTTCCTGTCTTCTGCTCTTTCTAGAAATTCTTCTGCATTGTCCTCTCTTCTCTCTTTCTACTACAGTTCTCTGCTTTGCCTGACCAGATCTCTGCTGGTTTGTAATTACTCAGCAGTCCTAATTGTCCTGATCAATTTCATTGCTCTTGAAAAAGCAATGGCTTAAGCTATGGCGGTCTGCAGGTACCTTTCCTGCTAGAAGGAGAAGTCTAAGGGTTGTTGTTGTTGTTGTTTTGTGTATGTGTGTGTGTGTCTCTTGAATCAGATGATCTCTAAAGTCCTTTTTATCTTTAAAATCTATGACCATGTCTGAGAATGCATGTCTTATTCTTCACCTCTAGTCTATTGCTTTCTCTGATGATGAAAGATGTAGTTCATTCTGTCTGCTTGAAGTCATGAAAACAAAACCAATGCCAACAGATACAAATGGAGCAATTTTATTACTACCTTATTAAATTATGTATATAAAATATATACTTGTGTCATAAAAATACAAAACAATAGAATACTTGCTGTAATTCATTTAATGAATGGAAACTCCCCTCCCTTGTAAGTCTTTCTTGTTCTTTATCTATTAAATGTGTGATGATAATTGTGAAACTTCACAATTAAAAAAGAAACTCTACAGTCCTATTCACCATCTTTTCAGACATCCTAATAGTTTTCAGCCATCCTAATTGTTTTCTTAGGCACTGGGCAGGATTATTGAAATCACTTTTCATAGGTCCTTGTTTCTCACCAACTCAAATATTTTTGATCTTGCCATGACTGCCATCATTTTAAATCAGCTTGAGGGAAACCAGTCTTTTTCTCAGATTGAATTACAATCTGAGTTTGTCACTCCAATTTATGCTGGACTAAACTGTACAGTTCACAGACGTCTTGGAGATTCATAAAAGTACACAGTAATGTTATAACAGCTTTTTAGGTTAATGGTATCTTGGAACTTAGAAAATGAATCTTATTTTCTTTTACATCATCGACCAGATAGATAATGCTGACTAAAATGTCTGTTATCCAGCGGGACAAGTATTTTTTCTCTCAATAAATATCAATATTACCAACATTCCTCTCCCCCCTCCAAAAAAGAAAAAGATCATGCATAAACTATTTAGTAATGCAGACCCATGTCAGGAAATGAAAATTCTGTTTGTTTTTCCTCAGTTGGTAAGACCTCTTTGTAATAAAAATTCTATTTTTATAAGCTAAAATGGTAAACTTCCTGTGTTCTAACTTCATTATCAGTGTCCCTCCCTTTGCATATAAACATGGTCAGCAGAATAAAGCTATTTTTAATACAGAGCAGAGCCCCCAAAATCAGCACCATCAGCAAACTGAATGGGAAGGCTGACAAAGAATCTTCTTTAACATCTGCAGATAAACTGCCCTCTCCAGTAACTTTTTAGTAAAGTATATCTTTCGCTGACCTAAGGGGCTCTTTTTGGGGTGTGTGGGGAGAAGAGGAGTGGTTCATCATACAGGAAATCTTTTCTTAGAATTGATTTCTTTTCCTATTATATCTGAGGATTCTTTTTGTCATGTTCAAAATTTAGAAGAGCATTTTCAGTTCATTTAATATAGGGAAATTTTATTGAATATTTGGTGATTTTTTTTTATCGTTACTACATGGAAAGGTCATTTGATATTGTTCTTTTCAACTTTACCTTTTCCTAGGAAAATGAAAAAGAAATCTCCATCTGACATGAGTCGTATCTTCATTTTACAAAAGACTGAAAAATATTCACATGATTTCTAATAGATTTCAATGTCTATCTCTCACTTTTTTTAGCTTGAATAATTTCAATTAAATGAGAGTACATGTTTCTTTAGAACCTTGGTATAAGGTCCTGCACCAGTTGCCATGGGAGATAAAAATGATAAATAAGAAACAATATCTACCCTCCAAGTGCTGATAATTTATATTTATTTTCACTTAATAATGAAGAAGACTGTGGAGATCCAAATGACTCTTTGTCCTACAGTTGCAAGACAATACATAATTCCCTCTTTTTGCCTGGCATACCTGCCAGGAAAAACACTGAAAGGATTTAAACAAAAAATATATATTAATAATACTTTGAAACAAGATTTCCCCCACATACACACCTTTGTTATCTTCCTTGCTCTCAGAGACCTTATGAATACCTCAATGATCTAGCTTAGTTGTAGAATGGATTCCTCTGTGTACACTTGCCCTAATTCAACTGTTTTTTCGCTAACATTATACTCTTTCTTTTTGTTTGTATTTCTTTTATAAGCACATCTTAGACTATGATTTTATAATACAAATGTTCTGACTCCAAGATTCTTGACTTAAAAGTTTATTATAGATTCTTAATTGATCTTTTAATTTTTTTCTGTTTATTTACTGTCCTCCTTCTACTTTCATCCACCATATTTATTTTAACTTATTTTATCCTACACTGCTATATTTTTATGAAGTAATACTACTCATCATTTATCAACCCTCATAACACTTTACAAATGATCCAGGAGTCTAAACCCAGTATTGCCACATCTCTACTTGCTGTAAGCATAGTGTACCTGGTACTCATTTAATAACTGTTTATTGATTGATTGATTGCCAATTCAATTGTTTTTGGACAGCGAGGTGGTGCAGTGGAGAGAGTCCTAGACCTGGAGTCAGGAAGATTTGAGTTTAAATCTGTCCTCAGACACTTACTGGTTGTGTGACCTTGGGCAAGTCACTTCACCCATGTTTGCCTTACTTTTCTAAACTCTAAAACAGGAATAATAATAGCACCCACTTCCCAGGTTTATTATGAGGCTAAATGAGCTAACGATTATAAAGTGCTTGGGATACAGTAAGTGCTATGGAAATGTTACAAATGGAAATATTCACCATTTCCTTCTCTTTGTTGTGATGATTGATTGACATTGGTTAAACTGTATGAAATACATGTAGCCTGTGTCTTTGTACTTTCTTCCATCTCGATTCTATTTTAAGCATCATATAAATAGGTCAGAATTGAGTTGTTTAACTTGAGTATCATAGCTTATTCTTGTATATATTCTTTCTTCTAGAGTTTTACTCATTTTAATCTTTGTGATTACAAGTTAGTGACTTGAATGTATACAAACCTGTGATTCAGGAGTTAACGCCCACATCAGTAACGAGTCATTTCTGGTTAATAAATAGAGAATTCATTTCAGTTTTTGTGCAATTATTTAGTGCTCACCAGAAGCAATTTCTGAGTCTTTTCTCAAAGCATTCCTGTCATATAAGCATAAAGCTTTTATGAAATCTAGAAATGTTTGGTCTCTTTCACTCTTTTATTTGTTCAGTGTTCTCCATCATATCTCTCATGGCTTTCACTCATTCTGAACTTTTCAGTGAAGTCATTGAGTGACAAAAAAAGTATACAGTAATTTAACCTTACTGAATGCTTTATATAATCTCTTTTTTTTAACCTCTACAACATAGGTGATGTTTTATATGTGTCCTTTGCAACAACATTTTGAGGGAGGTATTGTTGGCATTTTTATTATTATTTTACAGATGCGAAAACTGAGAACTCAAAGATATGAAGTGATTCGCCCATGAACATGCAGACAGTATAAGTCAAAAGTTGGGTTTAAAAACTTATATTCTTGACTCTGAGTAATCTTCTGTCCAGTACATAAAAGCAAGACTAATGCCCTTCTCTCTCTGGGTGAGTCACATTGTTCAGTCACTTTTAGTCATGTCTGACTCTTTATGACTTCATTTGGTAAAGATCTGGGATTGATTTGCTGTTTTCTCCTCCAACTCATTTTGTAGATAAGGAAACTGAGGCAAACAGAGTTAAGTGACTTTCCCAGGGTCACACAGCTAATAAGTGTCTGAGGTCAGATGGGAACTCAAGAAGAAGAGTCCTCCTGACTCTAGGTCCAGTACTGTATTCACTGTACCACAAGCTGCCCTCTGCCACTTAGCATACCATGTGTCTATATATATATATATATATATATACACATATATATATGTATATATATATAAGCATGGAAGTATGTGCAGAATCATATCATGTCATATGTGTGTATACCAGTGTATATATGCCTATGTATCTAAATACATGTGTGCATGTGGGTACAGATATATAAATATGTTTATGCTCCATAAATCATAGGCATATACATAAATATGTACATTATTCACTGACTAAAAATCACTTTTAAAGGTGCTGATTACTATGCATTTATTTATCAATTTCCCAGAAAAATGAATTATATTTGCTTCTCTTGCATCTCTCTCAAATACCCCAAAAGGGTTCTACTTACAATAGACACATTAGTGCTGTGAGAAGCAATGTGGCATGCTGGAAAGAGAATATAATTTGGATTTTAAACATTTGGCTTGGAATCTCTCCTCTGCCATGTTGACTGTATGACCTTAGATGGTTCTCATGAACTCTCTTGGTTGTAGTTTGTTCATCTACAAATTAATGATATTAACGATTGTCGTACTATTCGCCCACAGAGTTATGCAAGGAAAGCTCTGCAGGCTGTAAATGACTAGGAGTGTGAGTGATAATTATTGAATAACTCACCCTATTCATATAAATGCCAGTGCAATAATAGAAGAGATTTATTTTGGAACCGTGTTTATTTATTTTTGCAAAACATTTTTTTTTCAGTAGTTTCTGAATGACTCTTTATGACTCCATTTGTTTGTCTGAGAGTTTTGGGTTTTTTGCAAAGATATTGGAGTGATTTGCTGTTCCCTCCTCCAACTCATTTTACAGATAAGGAAACTGAGACCAACAGGGTTAAGTGACTTGCCCAGGGTCCCACAACTAGTCTATGTCTGAGGATTTGAACTCAGCTTTTCCTGACTCTATTATCTATTGCACTACCTAGCTGCCTGTGCCAAAAAATAATCCCACAATTTTGTCCACCCTTGAAAACTAAAGATGCTAGTCAATTATTTGAGCATTTATAAACTGAGCATCCTCATTGTTTGGGATTCTCTCATTCTCGATAAAACTTTAAGTCCACCGAACCAATTTTAGACTTTTTCCAGCATTGTGACTAGATGATATCCAGTGATCTCTATGACTTTGACATTTAGTTTCATGATTTTTCTTTTTACTTTCCTTTCTTTTCTTTTCTTTTCCTTCTTTCTTTCTTTTGCTTGTGTTTGTTTATAGCAGAAGCAGGCCTTACAATGTTCTTCTGAGGATAATGGATGACATTTGGAGTGCCATAGTAGCTATATTTGGAATTTGTTATCTCTTGGTATGAGTCAAGTTTACTTTAGCTTTTGTGATGGGAATCCTCTCAGAAGTTTTGTTTTATTTTTTCAGTTGAATCCTTACATGCTTGATAAACAATTAACACCTTCTAGTACAGTGGATAACTTACTGGAAAGGTATTATAATCCCTGTGACTAAACAAAACTGAGAAAAGGTGGTGCTAGACAGAGTAATAATCCTCTTTCCTTTACCTAGCATGATAAAAATCCCAGAGTGAATGAAAGAAAGGTTGTGAGACCTCTGTAATCTGTCCTTGAGAAGCGTGAGAATTCCTGTGAAAGAGCACTTTGAGAAACTACACAAACAGTACTAACAGGTAGGACGTGATGGAGAGCCCCTGGTATCTAGGAGTCAGAAGTCTGACCCAAATTTAGGGCCAGGAGTTTGTATGAGCTCACTTGAATTTTCTCTGGAGAAGTGATTTGTTAAATTTTCAATGTGAGCATTTACCCCTCAGATATCAGCAAATGTTACAAATCACTAACCTTACAAATCACAATTTGATGTATCATTTCATTGATTGTCTAGACTCAAGAAAGTGATGTAGAAAATATTAATAATACAGATTTTCGAAGAGCTAGTTGTTAAACGTTACTTGTACCTATGTGGTTTTAGAGAAGTCACTACCCCTCAGAGACTCTGTTTCTTCATCTACAACAGGATAATAGGAAGTACAGCTCAAAGTGGATCTGGTCCAACCCTTTCTTCCATCTTACATATAAAGAAAATGAAGTTTGAAAGCAAAGAGTCAGTCTCAGAATACATAACAGAACCAACGTTAAAGCTGTCATTTTCTGACTCCTAATCTAGCTTCTTCTATCTCAGGCTAATGGTTGTTGTTATTTTATGGGATTCTTGGAAGGACAATTCTTTGTCATGTGTACCAATTTGTTTTGATTTAAGGGAGAGAGATCTGGCTCATTTTCACAGGGAAATTCCCTGATAACAATTTATCGATATCAAAACAAAGGATACATCAAGATACTGTGTCAATCTGTGATGTGGCTACCCATGTTTGCTTTGTCCTGATTCCAGTCATGTCACAACAGACATGAAACCTAGCTAGGAATTGGTCAGCTCAGTCAGCACGGCAGACCTACCTCAGTAATCTCTAAGCACCAAGGCTTAGACAGTTTTAAAATTAGAAATGAACAAAAGGAGATGGTCTTCCTTGATAAAGAACCCAATCTAGAATTACCTAATGTGAATATATCAGTCACAATGGTAAATCATTTTAGTGCTCAGTTGATTCATGGATTCACCATTCACTCTGTTTTTGTCTGTGTGTCCCCCTTCATCTTTCTTGAACAGGGGCTCCTAACCTGGGGTTCAAAGACCCCCAAAAGGTCCGTGGCTAGTATTTAGGGCATCTGTGAACTTGGATGAGATAAAAAATTACATCATTTTAAAACTAATCTCTAATTGAAGTTTAGGATTTCCAATCCTTATAAATGTAAGCAACAAATATTTTTCAGATAAGTAGAGTTTGATAGACCAATATCTACCCCCTCCCCATAGTAACAGGGATTAGTTTTCCCTTAAAGACAATAAATTTATCCCCTGGGACCTGATTGGAGTCTACCTCCCTCCACTGCAGCTTCCTGGTCACCTAAGGGCATAAAATTTCACCCTCTGTGGAGATAAGCCGGTCCTTCTAGAGTGATGAATAACAGAAGACCCCTGGGGTTAGTCACCACACTTACTCCGCGGACCAGATGTATGTGGGCATATCTATAGAAACTAAATGCCTCTATAACCTTATGAGACATTTTTGTTATGATGATGTTGCTTTTCAGTCATGTCTGACTCTTTGTGACCCCAATTTAGCATTTTCTTGGCAAAGATACTGGGGTGGCTTGGCATTTCCTTCTCCAACTCATTTTACAGATAAGGAAACTAAGGCAAATAGAGATAAGTGATTTGTCCAAGGTCACACAGCTAATAAGTGTCCAAGGACAGATCTGAACTCCAGTCTTCCTAGCTACAGGCACTGAGCTTTATCCATTGTGCCACCTAACTGCCCCTTTGCTATCTTAGAATTAAGTAAATCTCCTTTAATCGAGTCCTCTATGGTTCATGAATGCCTCACTTCATCCCCAAATCAGCCCTGCATTAACAAGGATGAAGGCATCAAGCCTACCACCCCTAACAGGGGAATTGGAATTTTCAGCAGCATGCCAAAGGGGTCCATGTCAAAAACAAAATTAAGAACCCCTAATCTAGAGGAAGGGGCCGAGTCTAATCAGACTGATTCAAGATGTGCTCCACAGTACACAAATGACCCAAGTAGGAGCTGAACATCTCCGTCAGCATGACAGACTTTCCTTAGGGACCCTGGGCACTGGGGTTTATGATGGTTTCCAGAAAAGGAGTTGTAAAGTGCTGTATAGATGTGAGCTAATAGCATCATTAAACTGGAGAGTTGGACCTAAGTTTACACTACTATCAGGAAACGCAGACCTACATTACATCAGACACTGATATCCGCACAGCTCCATCAATTTAGCTCATGTGCGTGGAGGAAAAACTTTGTTGAGGCAAGTTGTTTGCTATTACGTAGGTTAAATGACCCAGCTGAAAAACTTCTCTAACTATTTAAGCTTTGAGTAGAACAAAGTGAAAGAGAAGACAGGTGTATCTTTTCTGCCTTTTTCTTCTAACCTCATTCAAAGACTGAAGAAATTTCAGTACTTTCCAATTCCCACCTTTATATCAGAATCGAAGACAAAGAATCCTCAATGACTGTGAAACTAAGTGGATGGATTCTCATTTATCGTAGAGAAGCCTCAAGGCTTAAACCCAGTATTTCTCAGTTTCCCTGCCCCATCACAAATTATAGATCATTTCCCAGAGCAACTAACATTCTTTGGTAATTTGAATTTTGCAGCAGATGGAGGAAAGCATGACAGCATTATTTTTTTCTTGAGTAAAGTCTGTTTCTCAAAGTACTTTTCTTGTAATAATCCCATCAAGCAGTCATAGAACCTGTGAATTAGAAGGGACTTCAAAAGCATCTCGTTGAATTGGAGCCTAAACAAGAATTTCCTCCTTTGCTTGAAGATCTCCAGTAAAGGAGATGAAGTGGGGGGCAGGGAGGAGAGGGAGAGAAGAAACACTAGTTCCTGAAACAGCCCCATTCCTCAGTTCAAGCGTAATACTTACCTATTTAAGAGATTTCCATGGCCCCTACTGCCTACAAGATAAAATACAAACTCTTCTAACTAGCATTTTAATTCTTTTCTGATCTAAATCCAACCCTATCTTCCCAAACTGATAATATATCACTGCCCCCTCCATATTCCAGCTACTTTGCCCTACTTATTGTTCCGTATAAATGAAATTTCAGGTCCCACCTTCATGACTTTGCCTATGTTGTGCTCCTGGGCTTGGAATGTTCTCACTCATTTCTTCTTGTAGAATCCCTAGATTCTTTTGAAGTACAACTGAGGTGAGGTACATGGGTTATTCACAGAAGACTGGTACCTTTGATATGAAGGCTTGTTGAGTGCCCTTTCCAGGGATGCTCATCCACTTTTAGGGCCCCCCAGAACTCAACTCTCATCTGCAGCTTCAAGAAGCTGTAGCATGCATAGTGGTCACATCCCAATAATCCTTCTCAGAATATAGGCTAAACCATCTTGAGGGCAACTGACAGGCCTCAAAGCTGCCAGTGAGTTAGGGGACATGTCTAAGCCAAGAATGTAAAGACTTCCTCTGGAGGAATGGGTAGATAAAAATAATCTTGTTCCAATGACCCCCAAAGAAGCCGAAGCAGGTTCTGTGGAGGGCTTAGAGTTTGGTCAGACATCGAAGATGCTAAGGTCATCCATTGCATCCTTGGCCCCCACCAGTTATACTGACTTATGTCCTGCCACCAGACTTCGATGACTCTGGAATACTGGATTGCTCTGCCTCACTTAAATCCAAGCCAAGTCAAGACATCATACTATGACGTCATTGGTCCTTTTCAAAAATGGACAAACAAGAATAAGGACAATTGAAGCACCATTTTATATAGGAAACTTTTCCTGATCTCTTTACTACCCACCTACCTATTCCCATTTACTTCAAACTTACTCTATGTATATTGGTGTATGTGTGTCTGTGTGCATTGTTTTCCCTGAATAGAACGTAAATTCCCTGAAGACTGTTTCATTTTTATTTTTTAATCCCTAACTAGGAGATTATGGGGACAATGGGAGAGGTAGATGACTCAGTGGTTAGAAGGCTGGGCTTGGAGAGAGGAAGACTCATTTTCCTGAGTTCAAATTTGACCTTAGATACTTACCAGCTGTGTGACCTTGGGCAAGTTACTTAAATGTTTGCCTCAGTTTCCTCAACTGTCAAATGAGTTGGAGAAGGAAATGGCAAACCACTCCAAGGTTTTCGCCAAGAAAATCCCAAATGGGGCACAAAGAATCAGACGTAACTGAACAACAACCCCCACTAGCACATTGACTGGTACATAGTGGGCACTCGATAAGTGCTTCTTGTAGTTCAACTCCCCTTTGGGGTAGCTCTGGTGTATGGATTTCTAATGCCTGGATGTTAATACCACTCATTTTCATAATGCTTTAGGGTTTGCAGAAGATTGTACAAAATAATCCCACAAATCAGTTAATGTCAAAACTATTAGTATGGTATAATATTTAGGACATTGCATATAAAATTAGGAGCCCTAGAATCTTAGCTTTGCTGTTTACTAGCTTAGAGACCATATGCATTTTACCCCTTTATGCTTATTAGCTCATCTGCATAAGTGGGAATATGTACTAACGACTATACACGGTTGTTGTGATACAAGTACTCGGTAAATTCTGAGGTGCTATCGAAACTTGCTTTTGTTATTTAACAAATATGAAAACTGAGGCTCGGATATGTGGAGTGGTTTGGTCAAGAATGGACAGACAGCTAGCATGTGGCGGATGAAGTATTTGTACTCAGGTTTTTATTCTTAATAATACACTGATTAGAATTGTTTTCTAGTATCTGTAAACACTATTCCAGTTTCAATGCCTGATCAGTTTTGGTACTACATACTTGGAGAATAGTCCCAGATAGACATAAAGTAAAATGGGTAAAATTAGCTCCTGAAAACGCCCCATCTCTGGAACCAGCATATTAAGACACCAGTTTAATGGAGCCAGCCTGACTCAGGGAAAAGAATTAATGGAAGCACATGGCTCCTGCAGTCAGGAAATGCTTGGACAGACCTTTTCCTCTATTTGTTAGCCAGAAGATCCTGACAATAGACTGAATTGGGGCTGCAACTATCTCCCTAGGATGATGACCACAGCACGTTTTCGCTGTCGGACTTGAAGTCTGCTCCTGGGAGTGACCAGGAAGGCAGAAGGACAATGAGGAGGCTCTGCCCTGGGACCTCCGGACTCTGGGACTCTGTGATGGGTGGGTCAGCCACACCTAAGCAAGAGGATAAGTCCTTCCGCTGCTGCTGCTGCTGCTGCTTGCTTCAGGGAGATCCTTGACCTCTGATGCCCCTCTGACCTTTGGCAAAGACCCAGACTAAACCAGAAAGCCTTTCAGCAGAATCTAAAAGTGAAGCCTCTTTAGATCGTTAATTAAATTGACAGATGTGATTAAGCAGGTAATATAATGCTCTGCAGAAGCAGGGTAGAAAGCTCAGGAAGACCTGGATGAAAGACTTCCCCACAATTAAGGTCTGACACAATTCTGGGCAAGCCATTTAATATCTCCATGTGACCAGGCAGGTCTGGTGATTCACACTTGGGGGGGGGAAAGTTTTTCTTTGGGGGCACCCTATAAGGATATATGATAAAATTATAGTTTCCTTTTTATCTCTTTACTTATATCAACACGAATATTGATATGGACATTCAAATGCATGTAAAAAGCATACATTTATGCTCCTGTGAGTCCAAATTCACCCTCAAACACTTCCTAGCTGTGTGACCCTGGGCAAATCCCTCACCCTCTGCCTGCCTCAGTTTCTTCATCTGAAAAATGGAAATAATAATGACATCCCAGGATTGTTGTGAAAATCAAATGAGATAATTTTATAGCACTTAGAATAATACTTAACACATAGTAAGCCCTGCATATATATATATATAAGCCATTTATTATTTTTTTTTATCTTTCTTTGTTTCAGTTTCCTTATCTGTAAAATATGTATAATAATAACACCTACCTCCTAAGGTTGTTGTGAGGACAAAACAAAATATTTGTCAAGCATCTTGTAGACTTAAAGTGCTATATAAATACTAGTTATTAATATGATGATGATGATGTACATTATATTCTATGTAATACAGATTCATGTGTGCAGGATATACACACATGTGTCATATACAAATATACATTTATATGTGTGAGTATGTATGTTTACATGTGTATATATATTTATGTGTGTATGTTTATATAGGCATATATGTATGCACATTTACATGTACTTTATACATGTAATTACACAGATGGAAAGACAGATAGATAGATAGGAAATAGATGGACAGATAGGAGATAGATAGATAGATAGATAGATAGATAGATAGATAGGCGATAGTATGGCCTGTGGTCTTGGAGATATAACACAGCTACTGCAGATACTAAAGTGTCCTTCTCCCTCTACTCCTTTGCCTGTTGAAAGAAATTCTATTCTTTCTCTCAGAGGTCTAGCTCCAAAGGTATCCCTCCTAGGAAGCCTTCCCCAATTCCCCTCCTATTCCAACTATTTACTTTACACTTTTCTTAAGCATTTATCATGGATGAAAGAGTATGCCATGAGATGATCTCTAGACTTTGAATTAGGATTATAGTATTTGGAATTTGAAGGGAATTGGGAGATCATCTAATCTAATCCCCTGGTTTTTCAGATTAAAAACAAACAAACAAACAGCCTCACTTGCTCATGTTCACATAACTAGTAAGTAGCTGGGTGGCCCAGTGGATAGAGTACAGGACTTGAAGCCAGGAAGACTCATCTTCCTGAGTTCAAATCTGGCCTCAGTCACTTACTAGCCTTGTGACCCTGGGCAAGTCACTTAACCTTGTTTGCCTCAGTTTCCTCATGTGTCAAATGACTTGGAGAAGGAAATGGCAAAGCACTCCAGTATCTTGATCAATAAAACTCCAAATAGGCTCACAAAGAGTCAGATGTGATTGAAATAACCAAACAAGCTGTCAGGATTCAAACGTATTACTCTTGACTCTAAATCTAGTCCTCTTGTCATCACATCTGCGCAGGAGATTTTGATACCTATTATACTATCATTGATTTAGACTGGCCATCATTTAGTCCAGTGACCTCAGTCTGAGGATGAGGAAATGGAAGCCTATAGAAGGGAAATGATTCTCTCAATGATTCTTACAACTAGTAAGAAATAGAGTTGGGATTTGAATTCAGTTCCTCTGTCCACATCCAGTGCTTTTACTGTTATACAATATTGCCTCTGTCTCTACCAGGAACAACACATGTGACACTGGGCAAATCGTTCCACTCTCTGAGCTCCAGCTTTCTCATCTATAAAACAGAGACAGACAGTTATATAATTGTGCTTTCCATCTCATCACAGTTGTTGTAAGAACACTTGGTAAACATTAAAATGAATGAATGCATAAAAGAGCATTTATTTAAGACCTTACTCGATGCAAAGTACTGTGCTAAGGACAGAGGATACAAGCAGAAAAGCCAAACAGTCCCTGCTCTCAAATAGTTTACCCTCTAAGTAGGGAAGAGGGACCACATATATGTTGTTATTCAATCGATCATGTACAGTTCTGGGTGACCCCACTTCATCCATGAAGTTTCTTGACAAAGATACTGCAGTAGTTTGTCATTTCTTCCTCCAGAGTGTTCCCATTTTACCAATGAGCAAATGAGGCAAATGGGGGTCAAGTGATTTGCCCAAGGTCACACAGCTACTACGTGTCTGAGGGCAGATTTGAACTCAGATGTTCCTGACTCCATGCCTGGTGCTCAATCCACTGCACCACCTAGCTGCCTGACAACATATGTAAAGCTCTAGAGAGGTGAATTTTTGTTATCTTACAGTGAGCCTTTTACAAAGGAATACTTACCTCAGACACTATAATCACCAATAGACAAACTTACTCTTTCCAAAATATGAAAGGCGTAATTCCCTTCCCTTTTGTACTACCTCAGTCTCTGAGGAAGGAAAGCAGATTAGGTTCATAGCTTAGCTCAGTTCTCATAAAACACAGTCCCAGTTCCAAACCCCAAGCCACTCCCTCAGGCTCCAGTTCCAGGACCCCTAACTTCCCAGAGCTTCCTTGCCAACCTGCCTGCCTAACTACACCAACATATCTGCAATCCCAGCTCCAAGGTCACTATGATTCTGAGCTAGGGTAAAAGAGAGAGAGCAGAGAAAGAATTTTCTTTCACCTCTCATGGGTTCGGTTCATCTGTCCATCCTGGGTGCAGCACATAGAAATCACAGAAAAGAGTTTGGTCAAAAGGTAGAAGAAATAGCTCAATCTTGAGGATTTCAAAGACACAGGAAGTCAATAAAAGAAGGCTACCTGTGCCTAGGTGGTAGGGACTCCTTTGTAAGAAAACTAGGCATGTTCAAAATGGCCCCTCTGGGGTAGTTCCATCTTAGAACTGCATATGCCCAGAGAAGCCTGGGTTATATAAGTACTTGTATGTATGCAAAATCCCTCTACTAGACTGGGAGTTCAGTGAGCACCAAATCTCACCTAAACTTTGTGTCTTCTATAGGGTCTAACATATTGAGTCTGCATATTGAAAGTATTTAATTCATTTTAAACTGTATTTGTAAGACATAGTCTTATAATTGGTTAAAAAAATACATAGGCCTACTTAAGAATTAAAGGACTATCACAAATATGAAATATTGCATATAGTATAAGATTTTGCAATACATTGATGGGTTTTGTTGAATTTTTAAATTTTTATTTGTTTTTTAAATTAAATTCATAGTTTAAAAGGATGGTTTTCCAGGAAGGAGGAGGAGGACACTTGAAATTTGGGCAATGTAAAAATAAAAGATATGAACAAAATTTATATTAAACAAAGGAATTAAAGAATTATATAAAAAAGAACTGTACAAAACTCTAAAACTTCTACAGGAAAAGAAGACAGATAGGTAGGATAGTGTGATGGAAAGAATGGCAAAGTGGATAAAGCACTGGCCCTGGAGTTAGAAAAGCCTGAATTTCAATCCAGTCTCAGACATTTACTAGTTGTGCAAACTGAGCAAGTCATCTAACCTGTTCCTGACTCAGTTTCCCCAGTGGGAACAATAATAGCACTTATATCCCAGGGCTGCTAAGAGGCACGAATGAGATCTTCTCTGTGAAGTGCTTAGCACAGAACCTTGCACATAGTTGCTGTTCAGTTGTGTCCAACTATTCATGACCCCCATTTGGGGCTCTTCTTGGTAAAGGTACTGGAATGGTTTGCCATTTCCTTCTCCAGCTCATCTTGTAGAGGAGCTGAAGCAAACAGGGTTAAGTGATTTGCCCAGAGTCACAAAGCTAGTAAGTGTCTGAGGTCAAAGTTGAACTCTGGGCTTCCTGACTTGAGGCCTGCTACTCTATCCACTGTACCACCTAGCTGCCCTCTGGCATATAGTAGGCACTTAATGTATGCTCATCCCTCCTTCCTTCATCACAGAACTTGTGTATAAATTGCAACTCCACTTGTTAGTTGTGTAACCTCTCTCTGACACAATTTCCTCTTCTGTAAAATTCAGAGATTAGACTCGATGAGTTGGAAAGTCCCTTCTATCTCTATAGCTCTGATCCCATAAACCTGTGAAATCTCACAGAAGTTTAGATAGGAACATCACTATTGGCTATAGCACTCAGTGAAGGCTTCATGGGAAAGGTGATTCTCAGTATCACAAAATTTAGAGCTGGTAGGGCCTAGAAAAATCAGCTTGTCAAGTCCTCCCATTTTACAGATGTTGAAACTGAGGCTTAGGAAGGAAAAATGCCCTGATCAATGTCACACAAGTGACATGTGCCATAGCTAGAATCTAATCTCAGTTCCTTAACCTCCAACTCAATGCACTTTTATCTCTTAAACTGGCATTTGAGAGAAAGGTAGAGCTTTGAAAAATGAGTAGGACAGGCATTCTAAAATGAGAGAACAGCCTACGCCAAGGTTCAACATCTTCATATTATTAATAACAAAGCGCAGGGACAATTGGCAAGCAGGATAAAGTGGGACAGAATCTGGCACTTATAAGCAGAACTTTTTGCAGCTTTGATTTATTTGGATAAGATAGGCCTAGGCATAAATAAGAAGAACTGACAAGCTTTGATGGAAGAGGAAGAAATGGTCAGAAACAAAGGACATTAATATACACAGGGACTTTTTATCAGCAAAATGGATACGTGCCCAAAGTAAGTTAAAGATCAGACCTAAAGCCCAAGGAAAATGTGCTAAAATGAGGTGTGTGTGTGTGTGTGTGTGTGTGTGTGTGTGTGTGTTCATGCGAGTGTGTGTTGGGAGGAAGAGAAGTCTAGTAAATAATTGTATGATCCAGGGAAATTATATCCTTTCTTTTAATGGGGACAGATATAAAAGGAAGCTAAAAATGGTGCAAAGGGAAAAATGAAGGTACCTGTCTGCATAGGCACAGTGGAGAAAGCCCACAAGTACAGTTTGTGGAGAAATAAAGATGGGATGGTCCTGGGCAACCTCCTTAAATGGAGCCTTTGGAGGAACCAGTCCATTGGTGTGGAAGACAGAAGGGTTACAGGATACTTCCAAAGTGTAAAGTCCAAGTGACTGGGCAAGTGGGCTTTCAGGGTAGAGATTTCTACGGAATAATAGAAAAAGCCAGGGAGGAGAGCAAGAGGGCCTCCTGGAAAGGAAAGGACCCTCCTAACTTTGATAGTCTATGAAATCCCAACCTAGAACAGAAATTGTCACTTCTGCAGAAATGTGTGACTCTTCTCCCTCTCCTCCACCAGAAATATAATCTTTACTCTCCAGACTGAGTTAATGTTACACATTTAATGAAGTGGGAAATCATAAACAGTTCTTTCTTTCCAGTGATTCTATGCAATTTGCCATAAAATCCAATATTTTCCTGATGCTCTATTAAGAAATGCATGAGTTCACATCTCAATGAGTGTACTATTCAAATCCATTTGGAATTATTTCTTCAAGAATGAAATTGATAGGAAGCAGGTCTAATTTGTGTCTCCGGACTATTGTCATAGATGAAGTAACAAGGATAACTAGAGGGGGACCTTCTCAGAACCTAATGACCTCTATTACAGTGGAGTCATTTGTTGTTCAGTTATGTCCAACCCTTCATGACCCCATTTTGGGTTTTCTTGGCAAAGATACTGGAGTGATTTGCCATTTCCTTCTCCAGCTCATTTTACAGATGAGGAAGCTTGAGACAATCAGGGTTAAGTGACTTGCCAAGGGTGACACACCTAGTAAGTATCTGAGATTGTATTTGAAGTCTAGTCTTCCTAACTCCAGGACTAGCTCTCTATCCATTGCACCGCCCAGCTACCTATTCCAGTGGAGTCTTCATTTACTACTAATTGTAGTACCTTACATCTCTAAGTGCTCTGTGCTAGGCATTGTGGGAGATAAAACACTTGCCCCTAAAGAGTTTAGACTAGAAGGAAAATAAGACACAAACATGGGTAGCATAATTACAAAATACGAAACAGGATCATAGCTCAAGAACTGAAAGGAATCTTAAGGGCCATCTGCTCCAACCCCCTCATTTGGCAGTTGGGGAAACTGAGACTCAAAGTGTTAAGGTGACTTGCACTAGGTCACAAATGTAGTAAGCATTAGAGGCAGAATTTGAACTCAGGTCCTCTGATTTCTGAACAAATACAATTTCTACTGTATCAACTGCCTCCCAAATATAAAAAGGGTTTTTTGTTTGTTTAAGAATAGGAAAGTATTTGCTTGATGAAGTGAAGGACAGAAGATGCAAATAAAAGAGAAGCAAGATCTTGAAATGGGATAAAGGGTATAGGAAAAAGGAAGCAGTTTAACGGGGAGTAAAAGTAACTCCTTAATTATACCTAGGGTAAAGGAGGGTGTAGACTTCTCAGTGAAGTAGTAGACCAACTAAAAATCATTTGCCACTCTACGAAGGAGCTGGGGTTTGATTAGGAGACTGAACCCACAATAGCCTTGCTGATAGACAGTCAGGTCTATTTTTATTCCCTTTTCATATATGAGTAAATTGAGGGACAGGGAGGTGATACGATTGCTCAATGTCCCACAGCATTAGTCATAGCAAGGATAAGAACCCAGCTCTTCAGACTCCTAGCCTATTGTCTCCAAGACTATTTGGATTTGTTATCTAAGAGCTGCTTCTACTGTCTACAATATGTATACAAGCTGAAAGCATTAAGTCCTTCTCTGGTGTCTCATGGTGGAACAGAAGCGACCATGACCTCTCAAAGACTCTCATTATTGGAATGAAAGCTTTAGCTCAATAAGCTTAGCTAAAGCTCATCCTACCAAGCTTGAAAGTGCCATTCCAGGGACTGAAAATGTGTCCCCTGTGACAATAGGAGTCTGGCTAAATGCAGAGAGACTCATCATCAGATTGGATGCAGGGTGGTGACTTTTTCAGCCATAACTCTTCAACCATTGAGAGCTTGTAATCTGCACTGGGGATATGAGTTCCCACACTGGCAATATCACTGCTCCAATCACTGTGCTAAGCAAATAAAATATTTGCAAGTTTCTATAATTCTCTTACTTAACATAAAGGGGGAAACTATTTGCAAAGATTTTTTTTCTTCAAATTGTTATTTCACCTAAGAGTAAGTAGCCATTCATTCACTCAAATAGCTGAAGTTATATAACATTGCTTATCATGAATTTACCTGAAACAACTATTAGTTGAAGGTTATGACCTTCTCACTTGTGATGTACAAATCCAAGCTCTCAAGATTGATTTACAAGTGAAAGGGACCTCAGAAATCAGAGATCATTCAGTCCAACTCCCTCATTTTTCAGATGAGGAAACTGAGGTCTAGAGAAGTAATTTGAGTTGTATATTGTCAAAAAGTAAGTAGTACAGCCAGTCAGAATTCAAACCCAGATCCTTTGACTCCAGATGTGATATTTCCATTGTACCATGTTGCCTGGCTTCTGTCCCAATTGTTTACTTCAGTTTAACTCAGCTAATCTACATGACTTATCATACAAGAGTCCTTGATGGCTTATCAAATACTTTTATTTAACAGAATCATAGAAGTGGAAGGAATCTTAAGGAAAAGCTAGCCCAATGTCTTTACAGAAGAGAAAGTTGAGACCTAGAGAAAAGAAATGACTCATCCAAGGTTACACTAGTATATGTAGCCAAGGTTGAACTCAGGTCCACAATCCAGTATTCTTCCCTTTATATCAATGGTTCCAAATGATTTTTGTTTCTTAAACCCTTCTCAACAACACAAAATGACATGTTGCAATCTCCCAGGATAATTCAATGTACTACTCATTATATTCTGTAATTATTTACTGTTTAATGTGCCATTGGAGAATTTTTACCATGAACTATTTGGATCATTGTCTCAAACTTGCAAAGGTTTCTTGCACTGCTCTATGTCTAACTGGCTTATTACCCATCTACTCACTCAACTTCTAAATTATGAAATCTGTAGTAGCATTTGTTTGAACCCACTTTTAGGAAATGGTTAAATAAAATTGTTCATTTGGTAAAACATCCCAATTATGAAATACAACTCTTTTGCCTTCTAGTCTTTTGATTATGTTCCACTTTTTTATTTTCATTCAACTCTATAAAACTTTGAATTTAGCATGCAAGAGTCTTTTATATCTTAGACTTCTATTAGATTGCTAGAATTGGAATGGACCTTAGAAATTATAGCCTCATAGACATAGAGCAGGAAAAAAATTCAGAGGCCATCTAGTTCAACTCAAGATTTTACAGATGAAGAAATTATGGCCTGAGGAGTTTCAATAACTGGCCTAAGCTTACACAGTTCTAGTAGGATTTGAACCTCGGCTCTCTCTCTCTCTCTCTGACTCCAAAATTAATTCCCTCATTTTACAGAATGGGGTACTAAGGCTCAGAGAGAGTAAGTGACTTACCCAGAGCTACATAAAGAATCTGTGGCACAGTTAAAAATAGAGGTCCCTTCTTCTGACTCTTTATACAATACTGGTGGAGAATATTATGCACTCGATCCTTTTCATTGACTCTATTTGCAGTAATGCTAAAAAATGCTAAAAAAAAAAAAAAAAAACCAAAGCCTTGGGCTCACTAAGAAAAAGCTTATTCTCTCTACTCCTGACAACTCCTTCATACCACCCTGCCAAAAAAAATAGTCCTGAGTGCTGAAATGTCTTTCTATATAATCATACTAGCCCAAACTCTTTCCCTATGAGGTAGAAAGATAAGAATACATCAGTAGAAGAGCCCTTATTTCTCCTCTCTATTGTGAAAATACAGTAATTTTTAAAAAATTGCTACAGATTTGCTGTTAAGAATTTAAGATAATATATAAATAAGAAGACTGATAGAATGGGTCCTATGATGAATGAAGTTAAGGAATTATCTGGGACCTACTAAGAAAACCAAAAAAAGACGGGATGGGGAGGAATATGGCATTTTTGAGGAGGTACAGTTGGCTCAGCCCCAGGACAGTACTCAGCATCGGTGGAATCCCCAAAACCTTTAAGGAGGATATGTATTACTCTGACTCATGACTTTCCACTGCAAGCCAGTAAGACATTATGCAATTTCCTGGATGAAGTTGGGCTTCATGCCTGACCAACCTCCTAATAAGTATCTTTGGTGATTCTAAATGTGTCTGCAGAATGGACAGGCTTCCAAAGGGAGGCTGTTTACAGTCTGTGTGCAGGGGATTACAGGAAAGATGAACAGTGGATGGAACCCTTGGAGTCTAGAAGAATTGAGTTCTGATGCTACCTTGGACACTTATTTGCTGTGTGAATCTGGGAAGGTCACTAACAGCTTTCTGCCTCAGTTTCTTCATATGTAAAGTGAGACTAATAATACAACCTACACACAAGGTTTATTAAGATCAAATGGAATATCTGTAAAGTGCTTTGCAGACCTTAAAGCACTATATAAATATTTGCTACTACTACTGCTAAAAATAGGGGGAGGGGTACAAGGACATGGGTCACATTGACACCCTTCTGTTTCTAGAATTCTATGATCCTTTTTCAGTTAAGTTGCTCCCTTGTTGCTTGCTAGTCTATAAATAACAAAAGATTGAACAATGGCCAAGATATATTTCTAATCATTTCTAGTGTGGGAACTTCTGTTTTAGAGGCAGAGTGATAGAGTGGAGAGAATGTTGGACTTGGGGTCAGTAAGAATTACCTAGGTTCTAATTCTTACCCTGACATTTACTTACTATGTGATCATCAGTTTGTTCCTTCATCTCTCTAAACCTTAACTTTCTCTTGTGTAAAGTGAGGGTGGGAGTAGGGAGGGGGCATTATTAAAGCAATAGCATCTATGTTACAGAGTTGTTGTAAAAAGTGTACAATAAGAAATATAAATGTCAATTATTATTAAGTAGGACTTTACCATTTAGTTGGAAATTTTTTAACAGCCAGGAGCTAAACATCAGTAGGGACTTCTGGGTTGCTGAATTGCTGAGGAATTTTTACCTCTTCCTACAGAGAAGTAGCAGCCAGAATAGCATCCTGGCTCCTTTCATTTTACATGGGAATAAGAAAAACAATTATTTATTTTATAACATTAGTGGCTTATGTAAGGAAACCTAATAATGGATGTATTTCTGCTTATAGTTAAAGGGTTGTCTTAACCACAAGATAAATTATTTTATGGAGAAAATAAATACTTATCAATGTATTGGAGAAAAAAAACAACCCAGCACGTTTTCTGCATATGCTATTAAAGGGGGGGAAAATGCCTCTTCCAGGTCCAAGATTCCATGATTCTATTTTTAAACATCTGCTACAATTTATGCGGGAATATAGTAACAGCTAGTGATTCAGTCTCAAAATTTCAGTGATTATGCATGAGACTTTGAAAGCAACTGAGGACAGAGAAACTTCCTGAGTACATGTCATAAGAATTTACTTGGAACTGAACTTGCCAGCTACTGAAAAGTCACCCCCGCCCCCAAAGTACATTTTTAAAAGAGCCAATTGTCTAAAGAAGACTATTGTACTAAAAGAATTCTCTTTTCTGTTTTTTCAAGCATCAAATATTGAAGACAAAAAATCAGCTACATTTAAAATAATTTATTACGGTTGCAGGTCACTTTCCACATACAATAAATTATAGAAACTATTGCATCTTTATAAAATATTTTGAGTGTAATTATCGAATACTAGTATGAAAAAAATGCAATATCTCTGAAACTTTAATCATGGCAAAGTTTAGCATTTGTTAAATTTTTCTTTTCATTCTGTAACATACTTTCACAGTACTTCAATTATTTTAACTTTTGTGCAACCAGTATGAAACATATAATGAAACATATAATGTATTTTTTTTAAAAGCACTTTATAGATCAGAAGAGTAAGACAAAATTGCACAGCTCTGAAGAAGTCATTTTAGACGGTCCCTTGAGTTTCTGCTCACACCTATGTGGTGTGTACTTTTTAGGCATTTTAATAATGCATAATAATAAAACGATCAATTGTTGATCTTCTAAAGTCCATTCCAACAGACAGCTCTGAGGCTTG
The DNA here is from genome assembly GCA_028658325.1 of Potorous gilbertii. Taxonomy (NCBI): domain Eukaryota; kingdom Metazoa; phylum Chordata; class Mammalia; order Diprotodontia; family Potoroidae; genus Potorous; species Potorous gilbertii. Next base: position 197,517,016 of record CM053769.1, read on the forward strand.
GCAGTTGTTTTTTTCAAAGTTGACCAAAAAAAAAAAATATAATCTGTAAACACGTGTGGCATTCACTCTTGCCCCTGGCTTACTGAAAAAAGTTCAGAGTGAAACAGTCCACTGCCCCAGGGGGTCTGTCGGAGTGATATCGGATAGATTCCTCTTCCTGCTCTCTCTGGCTGTCACCCGCATGCCTCCCAGAAGAATCTTCTGTTGCCCCCGGACACCGACGACAGTCTTTTCCCACCGGGAGAGTTGCTCATGACTGCCAGAAGTGTTTCTGCCTCCTGTCCCGGCTACTTTTCAGTGTGTGAAATGGACTTGAGTCAATTACAGCCCCTTTGTTCTCAGGCTTGGAGGTCCTTACCCAGGCTGACAGGCAGCAGCAGGCAGGAGGCATGTTGTCGGAGCGCACAAACGCAGTTTCATCCTTTAAGTGTTCGTGTCCTCTCAGCCATTCTCTCCTGCTTTACTTGTTCAGTGAACTTTGATCGAATATTTCCGGAGTTTCAGAAACTGAAACAGTTTGTCTTTGGTCCTTTTCTTCAGGGCCATCAGAGCTCTGGTCTTCTCTTCCAAATCCTGGTCGATTGAGAAGATAATCTTGGCTCTCTCCTCAGCTTTCTTGTCCCCAGAGTTTTTGAACAGCCTCTGGAGGGATTCTTGGTCTATGTTTTCGAAGATGTTGCCCACCGCTTTCTTTCGGGCGGCGGTGTCAAAGTGGTACCCATGGACGGATGGGCTCACTCTCAGCGAAGTGGACATGGTGGAGGAGGAGGAGACTTGGTGTCTTTTCGAAGCTCGTGTCTAGAGGGGCTCTCGACAGATTGGGCTCTCCTAAAGAGGCTGGAGAAAACTCATTCCCGGGGCTGTATTTAAAGGCAGTGCAAAGACTCTGGGCTCAGATTACTCTGATGACATCAGCGTGATCTAAAGGAATAATAGTCAGAGAGAGGTTTAACAGTTCAGCTGCCAACATCCTGTTCTTTTGCGCCAGGGTTACTGAGAGCTCTTGTCTGGGATCGTAGAGTGGCATTATCCACCGCCCACAACCCCTCTTAACCTGGAGAGAAATGATTTTACAGACCAAGGCGCCCTCACTTTTGAGAGAAAGGTTAAGCCGCAAGTGTGAAACTTCAAGTGCCAGGACTCCCAAAAGGTACAGCAATTAGGCGAACTTTGCAAGGCTCAGAACTTAGAATTCGATTCATCCGTGAAGAAGTATTCCCCTCCGAGGGACTGAGTAGCCTTTAGCTGCACCCTTTGGACATGCCTCTACCCAGCACTTGGAGAGCTGCTGAGAAAGTTTACAAATCTGGTCCGTTATTCTGAGAAGAGATGGGAAATTTCAGTATACAACAGGGAAACTGCCCAGCTTGGAAGTATGGTTCCACTTCCTGCCATATTTCAGGTTATTTCAGAGATAGGTCCAGGTGCTGCTCTGTACCTCAGCATAATAGTTCTGCCTTTTCTGGCACTCTTACAATTTCCAAACTGTTTTCTTGACTTCTTCCCTCTGAGGTAGATAAGGATGAGGAAACAGGTGCAGTATGCTGAAATGTTTTCTCCAGGTTCAGATGGATTAATAATAATTGTATAGCATTTAATATTTGCAAAATAATATTTACAAATATTATTTTATTCTCATAAGAAACCTTAGAGATTGGCAGTATTATCCCGCCTATTTTACAGAAGAGGGAACTGAGGCAAAGGAAGTTAAAGTGATTTGCCCAGTCACAGAAATATAGTTTGACTTCGAGATAGATCTTCCCGACTCCAGACACCTGACTCCAATACTTGTCCTCCTTTCATTATATCGCACTTCTTCATGAATAATCACTAAAATAACTGCCTTTTTTAAAGTGCTATAAAGTTTTCAAAGTTTACATGTTCTCATTTGAGACTTACAACAACCCTGTGAAACAGGTATTGTAGATATTATGATGTCTAATTTTATAGATGTGTAAATGGAGGCTTTGAAAAGTTGTCCATTATCAGAGTGTCAGAGTGATTTAAAGTCACTTTCCTAATGTCAAGCTTAGAATGCCTTTTACCATACCATACTGCCTCTTTTATTACCGTAAGAATAAAAAAAAATGAAAATAAATACAAATACATACACACACATGTATTACACACACACATACACACACACACACACACACACACACACACACTCAACTTCTGAAAAAGTATGGAGGAGAAATAGCAAGTCAGCTACTTTATGGTTGACACCAAGTAACCCTTTTGACAGATTTTTTTTTTCCTTTCCAATAGAAAAATTTCTTTGTCTCTATGCAGACACGACCTCATGGTGGTGCTCTCCTTTCAGACAGATCTTGCTTATTTTCCACGATATCCAAGTACACAAACAAAAAACTACAGGATGTGTATAGGACCCCTCACCCGACCCCAACCCCGAGAAACTGCCTCAACTCATCTTTAATGGGTATCAGAAATTCTGTGGTATTTTCCTTCCCAGGGCTACACAAAGAAATTCTGTGTTCTTTGTGCCTAATGCATTCAATAAGGCCCTCTGGAAGGAATGGTTGGTTTTTGCTTTCTTCCTATCTGTCAGAGTATATTCAATAATATGTGCCTGAGGAGTGATTGTAGTAGGGTTCAGGAGAAGGAATGTTTGATTTAGAATCAGGGTACCTGCATTTGAAACCCCAAATCTCACATTTAACTACCTGTGTAACTTAGGCAAAATGACTGAACCTCCCTTGGCCTTAGTTTTCCCATCTGTAACATGAAGAAGAGGGGAAGTTAGGTGACACAGTGGATAGCGTGCCAGGCCTGGAATCAGGAAGACTCGATTTCCCAAGTTCAAATCTGGGCTCTATTACTTACTTGCTGTCTGACTCTGGGCAAGTCACTTAACTCTATTTGTCTCAGTTTCCTCATTTGTGAAGGAAATGGCAAACCACATCTTTGCCAAGAAAACCCCCAATGGGGTCACAAAGAGTCAGACAAGACTGAAAATGACTGAAAACCAATAACAACATCATCTCAATGAGTTATCCTCCCTGACATCTCTAAATCTGTGATATTGAAGGAAAGTTCCTCCTTAGATCATTCCTCCCCATTATCCTCGCTCTAAATCTATTTCCTTCTTCACCTGGAATTCAAACCCCTTCCTGCTCCTCTTACCCTGACAATACCAATCCTTTAGGATACTGCACAGCACCTTTTGGAAAATCTATATTCTTCAGGCAAGTGTGGAGTACCACCTCCCTTCCCTTTGCTGTTCAGTTAGGTTGTCAACTTGTCTCAATTTCAACTCCCAGATATCTTTTGCCTTTGTTTACTCTTCTCAATTCCCACTGCCCCCTTCTGAGTATCAGCTCTCATTATCACTGGCCCGGGCTGTAGAAATAGGTTCCATAAAGTTCTTTTCACCTTCACAGTTTCTCCATTCAATCCATCCTTCACGCTGCCACTGAAATAATTCCATGGACATGGATCTGGTCTTTTGCCCTTCTACTGAAAAGTGTTCAGTGGCTTTCTATTACCAGACAAATAGGGTTCAAATTCCTCTGCTTGATGTTTAAGGTCCCCTGTAATCTTGTAACACTGTACCTTTCCTGTTTTCATCCCATGATTCGACTTCCCTGTACTCTGTGGTTCAGCTACCCTCTGTCCTTTGCCCCTCTCTCCCTCCATCCCCAAAGCTGCACGCTCTTTTCTCTAGACCTTACCTATGCAATGCCCATTGAAAAATGACCTCCCTCCCTCTCATCAACTGAATATTGTCTACCCCTCCTTCAAAACCCAATCAAAATGTCAGCTCCTCCAGTATTCCTTCCCTGACATCAAAGCATTAATCTAGAACAAGGAAGAAAATTTAGAAATTATCTAATCCACCCTCCCCCCTTTTACAGATGAGGAAACTAATCAAACTGAGATCCTCTTAATCTACATCCAGAATTCTTTGCACTACTCTACATTGCACACCCCCACCTCACAATTAGTAAGGACCCTTCCCAAAGTTCCTCACATAGAACATTATTTTAATCTTCTTTAATGCACTCATTTTTGAATTATTATTGTGATTTATGTGTGCCTTGTGATCTTCCTCCCCCAAATGTTGTAAACACCTTGAGGACCTTGTATATGCTTTATTATTAATAAGAATAGACATCACTTTATGCCATGTAGGCAATAAAAGAATCTAAGCTCCATTCTGGCAAACCATCTAACATGACAAATATTCATCTACTAAAATGGCAGGCCAGTGGTTCATAGGATAGTAACTCCACAGTTCCATGTCCAATCAGCAGCATAACCTGTTTCTTCAAAAGTTCTAAACAATGTTTTTGCACAAAGTGCTGCAGCTTTCCTTGAAGACTGCCTAAGTCTATTTAGATGTATTTAACAGATAAAGGGGTTTCTAAACTCTTTGGAAGACAGTACAATAAACAAGGTAACCATGTTCATTTCTGTCTTCCAGCTGTGTAAAACTATCCTTCCTGTTCAGATTTGGTAGTGCCCTTTGCCCAGGGTAAATTCATACAATCATGTATGTCTTTCTATATCACACCCATCCCCCATTTTCACCAGTTAGTAGAAATATTTACAGTGAATGACCTGGACAACAGTATCTCATAGAAAAGATTGGGAAAAGATTTACAGATCTTAATTGGACAGATACAATGTGTTATAAAAATATAGGATAGATTCCCCAATTGATAAATGGTCAAAGGATATGAACAGCAATTTTCAGAGGAAGAAATTAAAGATATCTATAGTTATATGAAAAAATGCTCTAACTCACTATTGATTAGAGAGATGCAAATCAAAACAACTCTGAGGTACCACATCACACCTATCAGATTGACAAACATGACAGAACAGGAAGATGATAAATGTTGAAGAGGATGTGGGAGAGTTGGAACACTAATACATTGTTGGTGGAACTGTGAATTGATCCAACCATTCTGGAAAGCAATTTGGAACTATGCCCAAAGGGCTACAAAAATATGCATACCCTTTGACCCAGCAATATTGCTTCTAGGATTGTATCCCCAAAACATCATAAAAATGGGAAAAGGTCTCACATGTACAAAAATATTTATAGCAGCTCTCTTTGTAGTGGCCAAAAACTGGAAAGCCAGGGGATGTTCATCAATTGGGGAATGGCTGAATAAATTATGGTATATGAATGTTATGGAATACTATTGTGCTGTAAGAAATGATAAACAAGGAGACTTCAGATAGGCCTAGAAAGACTTATATGATCTGATGATGAGCGAAAGGAGCAGAATCAGGAGAACTTTGTGCACAGCAATGACCACAGTGTGTGAGAATTTTTCCTGATAGACTTGGAACTTTGTAGCAATTCAAGGACTTAAAAAAAATTCCCAATGGTCTTCTATGGCAAAATGCCTTCCCCATCCAGAGAAAGAACTATGGAATTCAATTGCAGAATGTAGCGGGTCATTTTTTGTGTATGTATATTAGAGTTTTGGTTTGTTATATGATTTCTCCCATTCATTTTAATTCTTCTACACAGCATGGCTATAGTGAAAATGCATTTAATAGGAATGTATGTGTAGAACCTATATAAAATTGTATGCCATCTCGGGGAGGGAGGGAGAAGGTTGGGGGGGGGAGAACAATGCTCTAAGTTATATGATAGTGATTGTAGAACACTGAAAAGAAATAGAATTAATTAGAATTAAAAAAAATATAGGATAGAATTTGGTAGTTTTCTATGGTAAGGAGAGAAAACAAAGATGGGATTTTAGAAGGGAAGCTTCCTAACCAATGTTCTTTCTATTTTTTCCCCTGGGAGACAAATTGAGTGACCCGCTGGAATTTTCCAAATGGCCATTATTCCTTGTATTGGAGTAGTTTCATGACAATTGATTGCCCAGGTATGAAATGAATGACCAATTTAATTGGCATCGTGGTCAGTATTTCTTTGGGGTGAGATCACTTGCAAGGTCTGGAGCTGGGCTAATAGCTGTATCCTAAAATTTTATTTCATACATTGCCTACTCATGGTCCTCTTGTGGCATTTTCATTTATTTAGTTCTTCTTATCTCCACTCTACTTTTCACACACTTTTAGTTCTGGGGACAAAAGTGAAATTAACTGTACCATTATTTTTTGGGAAGAGCATATATCCATTGACTACCCTCTGGTCATCAGCACCCCTGTGTCATCACAGACCAAAGCTATCATTGCTGGCCATAACTCCTGTGTGTGTTGTCTCTCCCACTAGAATATAAGTTCCCTGAGGATGGGGATGTCAAATTTTTGTATTTGTATCTCTAATGCATAACATCTAACAAACTATCAACAAATAAGCAATTATTAAGTGCCTACGTGCCAGACACTGTACTGGGAGCTAAGGGTGAAATACAAAGAGTTAGACAATTCTGAATTTTAGTGTTGTTTAGCTGTTTCAGTCATTTATCTTACTGTTTATGACTCCATTTGGAATTTTCTTGGCAAAGATACCACAGTGTTTAGCCATTTTCTTCTCCAACTCATTTTATAAATGAGGAAACTAAGGCAAATAGGGTTAAGTGACTTGCTTAGGATCATACAGCTAGGAAGTGTCTGAGGTCACATTTGAACTCAGGTCTTCCTGACTACAGGACTGGCATTCTCTTCACTGTGTCACTTAGCTACCCAATATTACACTTAACAATTGCTTCTTCATTCAGTCATCCATCTGTCTATCCACTCTCCCTTCTTTTTATCTTCTAGACACCTGAATTAATGTCTGTTTTCTTTATTGTTTTTGTTGTTGCTGTTTGTCACCAGGAATATGTCACAGAGTCAAGTAGTCCATACTACACAGAACAAGAATTCCTCTTCCTGTACAATAGAGCCATAGGAATAGATGACCCCTAAATTCCATTTCAGTTCTCAGTCTATGGTCCTATACTCCCACTACAATATATCATGAAAGGCATCATCCAATGTTCATTTAAAGACCCCCTACTAAGGAGAAACTTACTTTCTCCCAAAGCACTCCATTCCTTTTTTGAATGTCACATCATTGGGTCATTCTTCCTTCCCTCAGAATAAATCTGCCTCCTTGTTATCTCTGACTCCTTTATCTGCCATCAGGCACCAAGTGAGACAAACCTCAAGGTCTCTTTTTTAGTGGTCTGCCCTCTGCCATCTAAAACACGTATAACAAAGGAATTATGGTATGATGAAAAGTATGTTTGAATTGAAATGAAAGGACTTGAGTTCAAAATTCCAATTTGGGTGACATTAGCTTGGTTAATTAAATTCTAAGGCCTCAATTTCCTCATCTGTAAATGAGGAAGTTGAACTTGATGATTCACAAAGCTCTTTCAAATTCTAAAGATATGATCATTTGGCAGCAAACTATCCCCTTGTTCCATGACTTGATCTAAATTTCCAAATTTCTGTAGTTGTTTCATGGAATCTAAAGATGTACAGTTGCATCCTGGCTCCATTTCTTGCTCACTGTGTGACTGGGAACAAGTCATTAACTTTTATGAGACCCAGTTTTTGTTCTCTAAAAAGGATATAATTATACGTGTGTGGTTTTACCTTACCAAGTTGTCATATGCATAAAACATGATAATGTATTTGATGTGTTTAAGGACTATAATCCAATTTAACAACAATTTTGAAATATTTATTAAAGATCTCTTAGGTGCATAACACTATATTAGGCTCAGAGAGGAGGCAAATGGTGGGAAACAAAAATGATACACAAGTGATAGGTGGTATGAAATAATGTCATGATCAGTACATATGAAATTTGCAAAGAAGGTATCACATGAAGTTTGAAAGTTGATCTTATTATCAATTAGGGAGCTCAGGGAAGGCTGCCTGAAGAAGATGGTATCTAAGTTGAACTTTAAAGGATAAGCAGTTGAACTTCATTGGCCTTCTAGGCTAGCCCAGTCCCTCAAAGTATGCCCACTGCAACACTCAATAAATAATCATTCTATTCTATTTAAAGTCCTTTGAAAAAAGATCACTCACTATGATCTAGTCTATTTTTAAATATCTCTAATTGGTAGAGTCTTTTTTTGTTGTTGTTGTATCTTTTTTTTTCCTACTGATTCTTCCCCCTAGGGCCAAGCAAAACAAGTTTGATCTCTCTTCCAAAGAACAATCCTTTGAATATTTGAAAAGAGCTATCATGTTCATTCTAAGTTTTCATTTCTCTAGTATAAACATCCTCAATTCTTTCAATCATTCCTTATATGGAATGAACCAAGACCCTTCACCATGCTGGTTCTCTTCCTCCAGATATTCACCAGTTTATCAGTTCCCTTTCTAAGCTGCAGTGCCAGAACTGAACAAAATACTCTGACCAGAGCAACGTACAATGGTACTATAACTACCTTATTCCTAAAAGCTATGTCTTTATGCTGCCTAGAAATTCATTAGTGTTGGGGTAGGATGGAAGGGGAAGGGGAGTATTACCATATCATGTTATTGACTAAAGTTGAATATACAGTTTTTTCAAACCCCCAGATCTTGTTCAGACAAACCGCTGTCTAACCATGGTACTTATCTTGTATATAAAGTTGATTTTTTTGAGCCCAAAGTTAAGCATTTGCATATATTTTTATTGAATTAAATCTAATTATTTTCATTCTAATTTTCTAGCCTGTCAATATCTTTTGGATTACTAGTCAGTTTGGGTATGAGTGTTGACAACCTGGGACACAGCAGTATGCGATAAGTCAATGAAGGTAAGATGATATCTCAATAAGGAGAGTCTTGAGCAACAGACTAAAAGATTTTCATCTTTAACCAAGGATAGGGAACTTTATAAAGAATTTTGAGAAGAGTGATATTCATAAAGCGGGCAAGTTTGTATCTTAGACTTTAGAGCTCAAAAGCACTCTAGAGAATATCTAATTTGACCTACCCTTTTTACATAAAAGAAAATTAAAACCCAGAGAGAAAAAGCAACTTGCCAATAGTCATACAGAGATGGACTATATGCCCAGATTCTTTGACTCCAAATTCAAGTGTGCATGATGGGTTGGAAAGATGAGAAAGTGTATGAAGTTTATTTTCTTCAGTTGTGTCCAAATCTTCATCATGACCCCATTTGAGGTTTTATTGGTGGAGATAATGGAGTAGTTTGTTATTTCCTTCTCCACCTCATTTTACAGATGAGGAACTGAAATAAGTAGAGTTAAGTGACTTGCCCAGGGTCATATAGCTACGAAGTTTCTGAGACCATATTTGAACTAAGTTCTTCTTGACTCCAGATCTGGAGTTCTATCTAACGCGCCACCTAACTGCCCTCTATAGAGCTTATAAACTGGCAGTAGCAGCAACATCATCAACAACATTAGCTGTGTATAACACTTGAATCTGTGTGGAGTCAGTGTGGCTTAATGACCAGAGTTCTGAATTTGGAATCGAAAGTCCTAGTTCAAATCCTGACACCGTTCCTTATTACTTGTGTGACTTTAGTCAAGTTACTCAGCTTCTCATTCTCCTTTGACCTCAATTTCTCATCTGTAAAATGAGGAGATTGAATTGGATAACTTTCATCTTTCCTTCCAGGTGTCCTTGACCCTATATGTCAACATAAGCCTTATTTGGTCAGGGACCTTGTCTTATCTAAACTTTGAATCCACATGTAGTGCAGTACTATTTCAGAAGATTATTACAATACCCAGATGGATTTAATTTGATCCAATTAAGCTAGAATTTATTAAACAACGACTTTATGACAGGCTCTATAGAAGGAGCTAAAACTCAGAGACAAAATGAAGAGTCTCTGCACAAAGGAGCTTGTATTCTATAGAGAGAGACAACATTTCCATATGTGACTTGACTATGGAAAGAATAAATATAACATAAACAATGCAGGGAGAAAGACTTGAAGCAAGAGAACCAACTAAGTGGCTATATGTTCCATATGAGAGTTAACAAGGACCTGAATTAAGGTGGTGGCCATGTGAGTAGAAAAAAGAAGAGAGGGATGATCTGGAGGTAAAAATTGGGAGGACTTGCCAATAAAACATCAGGATTTGAGAAGGGAGACTGAAGATCTATGACTGTGACCCTAAGGTTTCAGATCTGGGTAATTGGAAAGATGGTGGTTCTCTTAATGGAAACACAGAAAGTAGAAAGGGAGTGGGGGTGGGAATTATCTTTGGGTGGGGTAGGAAGAGATAACATACTCCATTTTGGATATGTTGAGCTTGAAAAATGGGACATCAAAGTGGAAATTTCTAGAAGTCAATTGATGATATAATACTGTTGTATTATAATGAAAAACTTTATTAGAGTAGCAGCCATGGGAATATTCATTCTTTTGTTCAGCAAACATTTAGTAAGTATTGCATCAAGAACGTTGTAATAGATACTGAGATTGACAAAGTCTGAAGATGATATGGACTTTGCTTGACTTTATGGAGATTACATTTGTACAGAACTTAAATTAAGTACCTCATAAATCTAAATGATCACTGTTATTATAATTCTCATTCATTCCATTATAGATATGGTTCATTTCATATAGATATAGATAGATTTCAGAGAGAAATTATCCTGAAACAAGTCACCTCCTATACTTCAATTTTTAATTTTGACTGACTGTTACGATGGTGGATTAAATAAATACTTTTTGGAATTGAGTTAAAAAGTCAAGGTGTAAGTTCACTTTCTATAGACTCACTAAAAGCATCTTTGGGACATCTCTAGTAGCAAAAAGGACGATAAAGGATGATAAGTATTTCTTCTAGTTCTCAGATGGTTTGGATTTTTTCATCTGGTTCTCTTTATTTTGAGAGTTTTTCTATTCTAAACAGACTGGAAGTTGTGAGTATTTAATAGGGCAACATCTACTAAAAAAGTTTTTCTCAAATATTGCATAGGGCGAGGGTTAACATCGATACTGTGTCTGAGTAATTGCAGTCAACATTTTCTCTGTGGTGATTCTCTAGTTTTTTACAGTTTTTTGCTGAATTCTGAAGGGTATTTTGAAGTTTCTGTTTATAGTACATGAGTCTATCAATATTAGTTCATAAAGATACCAAGTTTGTGCTATATAACACTAGCCATGGAATCAAGTTCTTATTCTGCAATTATGTCTGACTCTTTGTGACCCCATCTGGAACTTTCTTAGTGAAGACACTGGAGTAGTTTGACATTTCCTTCTCAAGTTCATTTTACAGATGAAGAAACTGAGGTAAACAGGGTGAAATTTACTCAGGGTTACATAGCTATTAAATGTCTGAGGTTGGATTTGAACTCAGGAAGATGAGTCTTCATGATTCCAAGCCCACAGCTCTATCCATTGTGCTTCCTAGAGGCCCTGTAAGTATTTAGAAGATCAACATTATTATTGTTAACATAAACTAAGATGAATAATTGTTCTGAATCCCATATCACTTCTCATTTATAAATAGATTTATTTTCTCTTTAGTCTTTTGGTTGGAACCCAGCACCTTTGTCTTTTATTATTTTATAAATTGTAACAAAGGTCACCATTTATATTTAGGAAGATGGAGGTTAGTACTAGTTTCTCAATCCCAGAACAAAACCTAGATATGTTTTCAACCAATTCAAATCTTCAGATAATGGAGAAATGTTCACAAACCCTCCCTCTGAAATAGGGAATGAAGTTTTAAAAATCAATTTCTTTTCTTTTAGAAAATGACAGCTCTGATCAATTTTCAAATAGAGCTTCTTTGTTAGTGATGTTTTTTGCCTTTAAATGAACCAGCTGTCTTTGTTTAAACAATCAGTCTATATTTGAATGTTTCCTTAAAAAGAACTAAAGATAAATGTTCCTTTTTTAAAAAAAATTTTAATTAGCTAGTCAGATTTTTAAGGATTCAGATATCAAGCCCCTGGCATTTACAGCTTCTTTAAAAAGAAAACAGTTGTGAGCATAAACTAACATGTTTTTCTCAGGAAATGAACATGAGGTATTTACATGTATTTATAGTATAATGTGATTCTGTAATCTAAAATTAAAGTAGAAATGACTTTACAAACCAACTCCCCCACTTTCCCACCCACCCAATGATAGATTCCCTCTGGTAATTCTGAAGCTGGTATATAATTCAGGGCTTCTCAGGGTGGGAGGCTAGGCAAAATGGCAGATAGGCTACCAAGAGTGCCAGTATCCAAGAGTGGTTAGAAATCACAGGAATCTTCTTATCCAATACCTATCTGAATGATCTCCCACAATAATGGTTATGTATTCTCAGCATGATGATGTCTAATAATGGGGAACTCATTACCTAATAGGAGCTTAGAAGTGGAAGGGGCCTTAGAGCACATTTAGTCCAATCCCTTTGTTTTACAGATAAGGAAACTGAGGACCAAAGACTTAAAATGACTTGCCCAGGGTCATATGGATAGTAAATGACAGATGCTGGATTTGAACATAAGTCTTCTGACTCTACTGTAGTAGAGTCTTTTTTCCTTAGAAGGCAAGCCATTTCACTTTTGGACAGTTGAGATTTTTAAAGTTTTTATTTATCTCAAACTGAACTCTCCCTTTATGCAATAGTCCTCATTCATCCTAGTTCTGTGTTCTGAGGCAAAAGAAAACAAAGCCTAACCCTCCTTCCACAGGATCACCTTTCAGATAACTGAAGACATCTAGCATGCCTTTTCTTCTTCTGTCTAGACAGCCTTGGTTCTTTCAAATGATCCTTAGATGGCCTTACTTCAAAGACAGCTTACCATTGGGACCACCTTCCTCTGGAAGGGTCTAGCTTGTCAATGTCCCTCCTGAAGGCTAGTGCCCAGAACAGAACTTAATATCCAAATGTGGCCTGACCATGAAAGAATACAATGTGACCACTTGTGTACATTATTTATCTTCTAATGAAGTCTGAGATATTACATTTCACATTGTGGTAGAGAGATGCCAGGAACACCTAAGTTCAAATTTGGCATTGTGACATTTAAAAAGGTTCAAGAGACATAATTTCTGGATAATTTAATCATTTTATTAATAATGCCAGAAGGTTAATTTTATTTGGTCATCTCACCCTTAGACCAAAGACCATCATGGCAGCAGCTCAAGGCTTATATATCCTTCTGGAAAAGGAGTGTTCTCCTATAGACTAACAATAAATGAGAGAATGAATATTATCGTGAGAGGCTGGACCTGAACTTTGATCAAGTCATCTACTTCTAAGCTAGCCCCACCTTGGGCAACTTATTCAAAGAATTTATCCCCACCCAAACCTGAATAGAACACAATACCTGCCCCATTGGGGTGGAGTCTGGCTAGAGGAGAAGGCTAGCTCAACATTTAGAGACTTAGGTCTTGAAAAGAAGATAAAAGAAAAAGGTGGAAAATCTAAACCTCCCCAAATCACTTATTATTAATAGTCATTCCTGTCAATATCTGAAACATACCACCTGAGAGGTCTTCTCTTCTTTGTCCTTGAGGATACTCTTTAAGATAATATAAAGGTACAAATGAGTAGCTAATTTATAGGTGGAGGGAGTTTCCACACCAAGAGATATTTACAAATAATGCAATCACAGGATCAGACTCTCCTTCATCTGAAAATTACAGTTTTCTTGGCTGCCATGCCATCGCATATGTCCAGCATATTGAGTTTACCATCCAGTAGGACACTCAGATCTTTTTCATGCAAATTGTTCTCTAACAAAGTCTAGCCCCATCCTTTACTTGTTCATTTGATATTTTCAATCACATGCTTTAAGGAATATCTCACAACAATATTTTATTGTTCCCATCTTACAGTTTGACTCTTGTTTGCATAATTCAATTCAACTCTATAACCCTAGGGAGGGAGAGAGAACCAAATCTCTACCCCCTTGCATTTAGGTAATAAATTTACAGCTGAAATGGACATTCGAAGTGATCTACTTCAACCTCCTTCATTCTATAAAATCAAGGAGCAAATCCAGAGTGGCTATATAGGCAGTATTTTGCAAAGATTTTAATAGAGATCCATTGATTCTAATTCCAGAGTTCTTTCTTTTGCATCAGAAAAATTTTCCATTTCCATTTCCATAGACTCCAGAGAGAAATCGTTTGGACATTGGATCCTCCCTTCTAGGACAGCTAGGTGGCATAGTAGATAGACAGCCAGACTGGAGTTAGGAAGAGTCATATTTCTCAGTTCAAATCTGGCCTCCGACACTGTACTAGCCATGTGACCCTGGGCAAGTCACTTAACTTGATTTGCCTCAGTTTCTTCATCTGTCAAATGAGCTGGAGAAGGAAATGGAAAACCATCCGCGTATCTCTGCCAAGAAAACCCCAAATGGGATCACATAGAATTGAACAGGACTAGAAAAAATGACTGAAAGTCTCCTTTCTAGTCCTTTAAGATATTTTTATCTTCATTTCCATCCTGGTATTTTCATATTCACACTGATCCTCAGACAATGTCCTCTTCTGTGATGGCAAAGAATTGAAAATTGAAGGGATGCCCATCAATTGGGGAATGAGTGGTCAAGTTGTGATATATGATTGTAATGGTATACTATTATGCTATAAAAAAATGATGAGCAGGATGGTTTCAGAAAGACCTGAGAAGACTTATATGAACTGGTATAAAGTGAAGTGATCAGAAACAGGAGCAAATTTTACAAATATCATAATGATAATCAGCTGTGAAAGACTTAGTAACTCTGATCAACACATTGATGCACCACAATTCCAAAGGATTCATGATGAAACATACTGCCTTCACATAAAGAGATATGGAATCAGAGTAAAGACTGAAGCATGTCTTTTTCTATCTCTCTTTCTCCCTTGTGACAATTTTGTATGATGTTATGTTTATTATGGATTTTGCCTTCTCACTGGGTAGTAGGAGAGAAAGAATCTGAATCCAAAAAAAAAAAGGACATATCAGATGTGACAACAAAGTAATGAGATGGGTTTGTGTGGAGTTAAAATCTAAGAATTTGTGGGATGGTGTAGATGTGAGCATGTTTGTAGTCTTAGGGAAAAGAAACAGTCATGACAGAGGAATTCATAATATAAGACAGAGGGTGAGGATTAGTGAAACTAAGATACAGAAAAAGTGGGAGATAGGAAAAACAGGTGAAGGGGTTAGCTTTGGCAAGGTGGATAATTACCTCATACTCTGAGGCTAGAGGGAGAAAAGAATAGGAGAGGATGATGGGAAGTTTACAGGAATGGAGAAGAGAATTGCCTGAGGGTTTGCCTATGATAGCTTGAGTCTTCTCCAAAAAGCAAGATGAAAAGTCAATAGCTTAGAGCTGTGATTCTTAAACTCGGGTCTCAGGGCCCCTTTGTACTCTTAAACATTATTGAAAATCCCTTTATATTCTTAAAAGTTACTGAGGCTCCCCAAAGAATGTTTGTTTATGTGGATTTTATGTGGATTGATATTTGTTGTGTTAGAAATTAAAACAGATAAAATTTAAAGATGTTTACTAATGCATTTTAAAATAACAATAATTAAACCATTCTGTTAACATAAATAATCTATTTTTATGAAAAATATATCTTTCAAAACAGAAAATAAATTAATTAAAAGAGTGGCAATGTTTTACATATTTTTGCAAATCTCTTTAATGTCTGTCAATAGAAGACAGCTGAATTCTCATAGCTGCTTCTGCATTCAATCTGTTGCAATATGTTATTTTGTTGAAGTATATATGAAGAAAATTCAGTTTCAAACAAATATATAGTTGAAAGAGGGAAGAGAATTTTAAGATGTAAATAATATCTTAGTATTATTATAAAAAATTGCTCTCATGAAGCCCCTGAAAAGGTTTTGAGGACCTCCAGGGGTCTGAAGACCACACTTTGAGAATTGTTAGCTTAAAATAAGACTGTTTAAATCCCAGCTTTACCACCTCCCAGCTATGCAGCCTTGGACAAATAACTTCACCTCTCAGCCTCAGTTTCCTTTTATGCAAAATAGGTAAAGAGTCATAGCCTATTTCTCTAATAGAGAGAAATTACTGTTCTGTGTCTGATAACTCTCCCAGGGTATTTGTCTTTTATAGCTTGTCTCCGATTGCAAAGATTTTGTGCCCTGGAATAGAACTTTTAAGAATCAGCAGAAAAGAATCGTCTTATTATCTGACTTTATGAGGCTGAAAATGAGAGGATCAGATTTGGGGGAGGGGGAGAAGGAGAGGGAGTAACAGAGAAACAAACCCACGGAGCCATAAGTAGGTTGAGGTGGTTGAGGCTTTGCCCAAGGTGCTGAAGCTTAGAGCATATTGATATTCCTTGCATTCTTCTAGCGATATAGAAACAAGTGAACTCAGCAAGGATAATTAGCTAACACAGGAAGCTGCCAGGAGTCATGATTGCTCCCCAAGTGAAGTCCTCAGTCTCCTCTCCCAACAATGACACACAACTTCGAACAATTGATAGTTAACGCCTCTTCGGATCTAACTACCAAGAGAAGTGGAGGAGAGCCAGAGAAGTTCCAGAGAGACGTCAAACTGAACTACTTAGCATTTGATAGTGAACCACACCCAACACCATTCATGCTTCTTGTAGTTAGCTTGATCTCTCAATTTCCTCAGGTTTATCAGAGTTCACTGAATAATTTCTCATTAGGGGAAACACGTATTATGTGTTCCTTGGACATTGTAGTTAGAGACAGGAACATTAATGCACTAGATTTAAAGTCAGAGGGTTCCAATAATATCATTGTTACCCCTTCTGTAACCTTCTGGAAGAGTGACATAACTAAACTCTAGAACCCAGCTTCCTTAACTATAAAATGAGTAGAGTTGGACTGGATAATTTCTAAGACCCCTTCCAACTTTAAATATAATTTGATTCAAATCAGCAAACATTTATTAAGTTCATACTTTGCACAACGCTCTTACTAGGAGCTGGTGATGCCAAAAAAAAATAGTCCATATATTCAAGGTACTTTAATTAGGAAGGGGGAAGCACTCTCAACTCAGAGAAACCAAGAAAGGTCTAATATAAAAAGTGGCTCAGAGCTACCTTGGAGGAGATAAGAGATTTTAAAGTGGATGTGTGATAGGGATGAATTTCAGATAGAAAGGAGACAGCTTGTGGAATTGCCTGGTGGTGGGAGATGGCAGGGCAAGTGTGGGAAATATTCACTGGCCCCAATATCCCTAATAAAATCAGGAGAGAAAGAGATAGGAAGACAAATACCTTTGAATTTAATAGCAAAATGCATCAAGTATTTGAGAATTAGCCTACCAATACACGTGTAG
>CM053769.1:197534669-197564257 GCA_028658325.1 Potorous gilbertii
GAGAATTAGCCTACCCATACACGTGTAGAACATATGTAGTTACATTATTATTTTGTGCCCTGGAATAGAACTTTTAAGAATCAGCAGAAAAGAATCGTCTTATTATCTGACTTTATGAGATGAAAAATGAGAGGATCAAATTTGGGGGAGGGGTGGGAGGGAGAGTGTGTGTTTTAGTCCTTCCTTACCTAAGAAGACCATGCCATCAGAGAAATGATAACATGACTTGCACTTGACTTTGTTTTGAGTAAGGGAGAGCTGTGCAGGTCACCAGCCTCACTTCTCCCCCAGAGCCATCTGAATCCAGTGACCAGATATTCATCAGGATGACTGGAGACGACCAAGGATGAGGCAGTTGGGGTTAAGTGACCCGCCCAAGGTCACACAGCTAGTGAGTGCCAAGTGTCTGAGGTGAGATTTGAACTCAGGTCCTCCTGACTCCTGTACTGATGCTCTATTCACTGTACCACCTAGCTGACATATATATGCATATATACACCAACACACACTATATCTCAAGCAAAAAGTCCTTGCTACAGGTCTACTATGCACTCCACACAATTTTCCATTTTCTCAAGACTTTCTTTGTTATTCTCGTAGCACCAGGAAAAACATTGTCTCTAGAGAGCTTCAGGCAGGCCTGTTTCTCCCATTTCCAGCTCATCTGGAGCTGTCTATTTGTATAACCTTAAGGCCACTTCAGAACTCTCAGTTCCCTGACTTCCCTATTTAGTCCAGTCATGCTCCTCTACCCCTGCAGAGTGAAAAGCAGCTCTCTGGACAGGGAAGGAAGATGTGCTTTGTTTACTACCTGCATCCCAAGTGAGAGGTGGAAACCTAGCACTCAGTAGCTTGGGACATTATCCAGGGAACCAGCTCAGCAAGTTTCTCACAGGACTTTCCCAGGTTGAAATGCCTGAGGTGATGTAAAAGGTCCAGGTTAAGGGAAGGAATTTGCACCTGCCTGGCTGGGCCTCTTGTGTGCCCCTGGGGCTCCTGGTAAGAGGTCATTATGACTGCTTTCAGGGAACCCCTGAGCTCAAACTTGAAAAAGTCATGCAGAACAAATAGGCAGTCAGATTCCAAACTGACTGGACATTCTCTGTCTTCCCAGAGCTGCTATCACAGCAAGTGATAAATGGTTGTAATAAATTAACATGAAAGGCCAGTATTATCTTAAAAAGGTGCCACACTGGGGACTGCTGCCCAGTGACTGATCCTGAAGGAGAAGGAATACCTGTGCACCCTGATCCAAATCCCCAAAGAAGAATGCAGTGGGATAAGGTTCAATGTAACAGGCAACTGAGTTCAGGGTGGGCTCTCTTGGGAAGCTCTCTGGGCTGCCTGTAACCTCTGGTAGCTGGATCACTTTTGAAGACTGTTTCTTTCTTTTTTCTTTTTTCATGAAGTCCTAAGATTGAAGGCAACCTTGAGAGGTCATGGCTTCCATTCCTCTGTTTCCCAGCCAAAACATACAGGAATCGTTCCCAACAATTCTGAGGCGGTTTTATTTTATTTTATTTTTTTTTGTTTTTATACCCAGAGTATTGTTCATTTATTAGTGGGGAAGAGGAGAAAGTGGAGGACCTAGGAAGGTCAACTTCTCCTTTGAAAGAAAACAGGGAGAGACTGTGGGGCTACAATGTGAGCTTTGAATGAGTCAGTTTCATCAACTCTGAGTAATCAACAAGGAAGGGTTAGAGTCTAAGACAATGTGATTGCACAGAAGACTGTACATGGTCTGGATCAGGAGTTCTGAACTCAAATCCCAACTCTATCCCTGAAAAATATGAACTAAGACCATGAACCCAAGATCAGAGGTCCTTAGCCTTTTTTTGTGTCATGGACTCCTTTGGCCAGCTGGTGAAGAAGCTCTGAATCCCTTCTTAGAATAATTTTTTTTAATGTAGGAAATAAAATACATAGGATCTCAAAGGAAATAAATTACATTTAAATAGTTATTAAATATACATATGCATATCTATGTATGCATGAATATATATGTATGTGTATATGCATATATGTACATTGTGTATGTATGTGTGTATGTATACATATGCATATACATATATTATGTGTGTATATATATGTTATATATGTGTAAATTTAAATTTATAGACCCCCCAGGTTAAGAATCTCTGGTTTAAGTTGACCTGAAAGATTGGACAAAGAACTGGTGAGGTGATGATAGAGGTCTAATAAATTGGGACAGATATGAGGTTTTTAAAAAATGTTGCTTTTAAGTTCCAAAGGGACAGATGATGTAGAAAAAGGGATCAAGAAGGTATGTGAGGTAGAGAGAGGGACTAGGAGAGCATTATGACAGTATCACAGCTTCTGAGAGTTTGTAGAAACCTCATCAGCCATCTAATCCAACCCACATTTAAAAGAAATCCCACTGTAACGTCACCACCAACCATTCAAGTCAGTCAATAATCACCCAGCCCCTACATACCTAGTACTTTGCAGGCAGAAAGGAATATTCCTTGATTTCAGCCTGCTACCCTCATGCCTCAGTAGCATCATCTGGTGTAATCCTTATCTTTTTTTATGGTGTATCACGAGTACCAAGTCTTCTATGAAGCCTTATCTGATTCTCCCTTAATTGAAAGTTATCTCCTCTCCCTGCAACTTTGTTAGAGGACTTTGTCTGGATTCCTCTTTTCTCCTTACCGCATGCCCTTAAGAAATAGTTTAGCTTCTCAGGGCCTCGGTCTCCTCATCCACAAAATGATAGGATTATGTTAGAAGACCACTAAGGTTCCCTTCCATCTCTAAATCTATGATGCGTGATATTTGTTTCACATTTATTTGTGTACCTGTTATACCCTTCTCCCCATCTCTCCCTATGCCACCCCTAACCCTTATTTAATCTTCCCAGCTTCAAGAATAGTACAAGACTTTACACATAGCTGGTGCTTCTTGTTCATCTTGTGTGTTTCTGACCAAGGTAGAATCGAGTAGAAAGAGTACTTGTCTCTTAAGGACATTATGCTTTTCAATGTATCCTAACATTAGATTTGATGAGATTGCTGTATCAAACTGATCCATATTGACTTTCTAAATATATTCTTTTCCATAGAAATTATTTAGACATTCCTTCCTCATACTACATGATAGTAAGCCTCAAAAGTTACCAGAGGTTTGATAGTACTATTGTTTTAAAACACTGTTTGATAAAAGAGAGGGGGGGTGGGAAAGTAGCCAGTCTGATTCTTGTAGAAGTGGCTCAAGTTAGAAAAATGATATGAAGTTCAAACCTAAGAACACCTTAAATTTTAAATCCATTTTTTCTTAAGTAAAGCCTATAATCTTACCTTATTTTATGTTTTATTTATTTTATTTCATATTATTATTTTATTAAAATGAGCTGGTTGTAAGATCTCTAAAATCTATTCCAACACCAGAATTATGTTTTTTTTTCTGTCTCCATTTGAACATTCTATGTTCTTAAATCCCTCTCAGTTCAAATACTCAGTATTTGTGTGGTTATATTCTAGTTCTGATTTTCTGTGTTCTTTGTTCTAAAGTCTCTTCCAACTCTTGACATTCAGCATTCAGTGTTTGCAGTTCCCCTCCATTGTTGACCTTCTATATTCTATGATTTCCCATTCATTTTTTAATAGTCTCCTTGTTACTTATAAAACAATTGAATGTCAGATAGTTACAATATATCAAGTGTCACCAGGAATGTCTTTTGTGGTTTCAGTCAAACCATTTATTTCTGTTTCTCTGAATTTTGTTATGAATAAAATAGGGATAATAGTACCCAGGATAATTCCTTATTAGTGCTATGCAGTTTAATTAAGTCTATAGAGATTGTTCTTGAATTCAGTCAGTCAACAAGCATTTATTAAGTGCCCACTACATTCAAGGGATGGTTCTAAGCACAGGATGTAAAAGTCAAACAAACACAAATAAAAACAGCCTCTACTCTCAAGTACCTCATACTTTAATGGGGGAGATGAAATGCAAATAAATTTGTGAAATCAAGATATGTATCTGCAGGATAAATAGGGGATAATCACGGAGAAAGAGCATCAGCATTAAGGGGAAACTACAAAGGCATCTTGATGAAGATAATATTTTAGTTGGGACTTGAAAGGAAGCCAGGAGGCAGACAGGAGGGAGAGAATTCCAGGTATGGGAAGACTGTCTAAGTATCAGCAAGGAAGACTACTAAGTCACTGGTGGAGAGGTGTAAAATACAAGAGGAACAGAAAGGTAAGAAGAGACCAGGTTATGATGGGTTTGAACATCTAAAAGGGGGTATGGGCTTATATTTGATACTAGAGCTAATAGTGGAGCTCATTTGAATGGGACTTCGGCAGGAGGTCATACAGCCAGATATGTGTTTTAGGAAGGTCACTTTGATACATAAGAGGAGAGAGGACTGGAACTGGTTGAGACTTGAAGCTGGAAGGTAGGGACACCAACCTATTATAATAGTTCCTGAAATGGTAAACACTTTCGATGTGTGGAATATAGTGGTCAAGGACAACTGCAGCAATGCACAATTCAGGTTCATTCCAGTTGTCCAAACACTAGCCGTGGTGGTCACCCCAAACTCTTGTTGTTTTAAATAGGCCACCCAACTCTTACTGCCTCCATTTTACACAAGCATGTCTGCCCTTTCCTGAAAACAGCATTAGCTAATTTGTAGATTAACTTCCACCAGGGAGAGCAAAGTTCTCAATGAAATGTTGGATGATGAAATACTGGATGGAACTGGAGATGTTAAACTGGGACAGAATGTCATGGAATCAGCGGAAGGCAAGGTTGAGCAGTCCATGTGCTTAGTCAGAAAACAAAACACCTCCCTCCTTCCTCCCACCCAGAAAGGCAAATGGAAAAGCAAGAGAATTTTCTTTCCCTCTTCCATTTTTCTTCCTTCCTTTCTTTTACTCTTTCTCTTTTTTATCCTTCCTACCTTTCTGCCTGCCCACCTGCCTTCCAGTAACAATGCTGTGACCCAGAATATACAAAAGGTCATTTTTCTACTCCACAGCTCAGACTAAGCTAACCTACTGGAAATGAAACTCCTCCCAGATAAGCAACCAGTAATTCTTCTTTTGATGCCACTTAGGTTTTCTCAGGGACATGCAGAATGAAAGCTTATTATATGAAGCATTGAGGCCACATCTGGATTTGGAATCAGAGGAGCTGAGTTCAAATCTCAACTGTATCACTTGCTTATGTAACCTGGAAAAAGTCACTTAATTTCTCTGGACCTTAGATTCCTTGTTTGCAAAACAAAGGGCCTGGACCAGATTATGTCTAAGATTCCTTTCAGCTTTAAATGAATGATCCTATAAGAAAATGAGGTATAATGAGGTATCATTTAAATGTTGGAGGATTTGCTGTTGTTTTTGTTCTGGTGGTCAGAATCTTTGCTGCCACCCCAGCAGATTCCTTCTCTCCAGGTTCTTATTTCCCAAAGGCAATGCTTCCTCAATTTACAATTTCCCCATTGTGAGCATTCCCTCTACTGACATACTTCTTCACACCATAATGCTTCATAATAATTCATAAGTTGCTATAGTCAAAATAATTTATCTTATCTTAACTAGTGTTAGTCTTCTGCTCACTTATTCTAGCTAGTCCCCAGAGGTAGAGCCATAGGTAGCAATGTAGGAAGGAGCCTGTAACAAATATCTCAAAACTTACACAGAGCAAGCAACTGGATAGTAGGCAGAGGAGACCTCAGAGAAAGAAGGTGGACATCAGGATACAAGATCCTATGAGAGCGGGCAGCCTAGGACACCACGTAGTGGAGAGGAAACAGGGACCCTAGGATATTGGGTCCGTAGTGTGGGACACTATGGACCAAGAGACCACTTCAGTGGAGACCACTGATAGGAGAGGGAATACAATGAGACTAAAGAAATATAACTGAGGAGGAGTTCAACTATGGTATCCCAGTAGGGTTGAAGGGAAGGGTCACTTAGTTGATTCCTTTTATAACTATTTATTAAGATTCCAAGATAATATTAATATACTAATTATTATTACTAATATCTAATTAATATTAATTAGACATTAAGGTTGTTTTTTGTTTCCCCAGAGTGAACTCCCAGGCATTTCTCTCCAATTACAGTTCCATTAAGGTGATAGACATACCTTTCTTAATCATAAGCTCATAGACATAAAGTTGGAAGGGACCTTGGAGGATACCTAATCTAACCTCTTTATATGAGAAGAAAACAGAGACTCAGAGAAGTTAAGTGACTTGTTCAAGGTGGCATTGATAGTAAGTGGTGGAGATAAGATCATCTGACCTACATTAGGAGGATTTTTAGCTTGAAAGGAGCTACCATAAATTGCTCTGGCTTAGCCTGCAAGGATGCAGAACCAACTACATTTTACAGATAGTGGGGGTGAAGGGAATCAATTGACTCAAAATGTTAGAGCTAGAAGGGGCCATTGAAATGTCCTAGTGTATAGGTTCATAGATTTAGAGCAGGAAGGGAGCTTGGAGGCCATTAAGTCCAACCTCTGAATTTTACAGATGAAGAAACTGAGTCATAAAAAGGTTAAGTGACTTGACCTGTCATTAGTATATGTCTGAGGTGGAATTTGAATCCAGGTCTTCCTAATTTCAAGTCCAAAGCCTGCTCTACTATACCCTGCTAACTATAAGTACAAACAATGGCCTTTCAATATTTTCAAACTAAGGCTATTGGAAGACTAGTGAATTGCCCAAGGGCACATATTTAAGCCTCACAAAAACCTATGAGTCAGGTATGATAGATATCATAATTCCCATTTTCTATTGAAGAAATTGAATAAAGGTTTTATTCTAGTGGTATCTCATTAAAATTATCTTAGGAGTCCAAACCTAAAAGGACCATGGAGATCATCAAAACCCAACTGCCTATCAACAAGAATCCCCTCATCAACATCTCCAGAAACTGATAATACATTTTTTGCCTCCAGTCTTGGAAAACTAAATCCCCGCTGAGGTAGCCCATTACATTTTGAGATCACTTTAATTGCTTAAAAAAAAGTGGGATTACAGAGTTTTTTCCCCCTTATATTGAAGCTATAAATGCCTCTGCAAATTTGACCTGTTGGTCTTCTAACAGTTGAAAACAACCTTTATACCTTCCCCAGCCCAAACCAAATTTTCTTTTATCCAGGCAAAGCATCCTTAGTTCTTTCAAAGAACTATCATGAATTTTCTGTTCGCTCAAGATATTGCTGCCTCACCTATGAGATTATGACTGATAGAATTGCAGTGACTGGAAATTCATAGAGATTGCCAAGGTATCTCCCCTACCCTGTGATTCCCTCCTCATCTCTTCCTAAAAAGAAGTTTTACCTAAAATTCAGCCATTAAATACATATTTCTACAGAGGTTCTGATGTCCCCTGGGTCTACAATGTTCTCCCTCCCCTATTCTGACTGTTGATTTCCCTCACTTTCCTCAAATCCCACCTTCTACAGGAAGTTTTCTCTAATTTTTCTTAATTCTAGTGCATTCCTTTTTTAAAAAATATTTTCTATTTAACTTTACTTTGTATATATATATGTTTGCACATTGTCTCCCTCATTAGATTGTAAGCTCCCTAATGATCTTTTGCCTCTTTTTGTATCCACAGCACTTAGCAAATTGCCTTGTACATAGTAGGTACTTAATAAATGATGATGATTGATCTTCAGAGTGCCAGAGTCCTCAAGGTACAATCAATGGAATTATGTTTATTGTAATGAGAAAGATGATAACCAGTTACCTGAAGAAAGCTTCAGTAGAATCCTAAGCCAATGACTTCATTTTTGCCATCTACTCCTTGGCTCTCACATATACATATTATTCATTTCCCAAAAGGCTGCACAAAGAGTATGTGCTGAACTCTGGAATCTCATTGGGAATTAATCGTCTAGCACTTCCCATAAATTCTGCACCATCTCAGTGAGCCCCTAATAGTGCCACACATGACAAGATGAATTGCCAGTGATTTTAAGTAAATTACAGAGTTATACTAGTCTCCAGAACAAAGCAGAAACTTGTGACATTTTCAAAATGTTAGCGAAAGCAACATGAAAAACCTCCCAATTAAAGGCAAAGAGAAAGGTGACTGTGAACCCCTGTTTCTGGAACAAAATCTTACTTATCTGCAATTTAAACAGTCTTCTTGGCTCTGGGACCTTTGTCGGAGTCACAGGTGTTGCCAAGGTGAGTGGGAGAAACACACATATATAAACTCAACACATTCAGCCCTTTCCATATCATTCGAAAAGCCCTTAAATGCCAGTAGGTACTGATAATCCTAAGAGAAGGACAAGGCTATAGCAGAGCACCAGGAAATGGCCTAAAGAATTTGGAGGACATATACCCATAACAAAAGCATATAGAAAGGACTGAATGGCATCAGTTTCTTTCTTTTCAATTACATTCTTTTTTCTCCTTATAGAATTAGAAGATTATAGACTTAGGGCTGGAAAAGACCATGTCTAGATTTGTGTATTCATATGTGTCCTACTTAATAAAAGAAGACCTCCAAACCCTCAAAGAAAGGAAGAAGAAAGGAAAGGACAGTGGAAGAGAAAATTAGTGAGTATGACTGGACATTTGCCCATTCCCAATAATATTATCAGCTGCGAATTTCACACAATAAGTAAAGGCCATGAGCCACTCATGCTATGTCTTAGAAAGGATTCCAAAATGGAGAAGCCTCATGGAGCGGTGCAGAGAACACTGAGTTTGGAGCCAAAGCCCCAGTGCTGATACTTCCTAGCTGAGAGACTGGGAAAATTTACTTCCCTTTCCCTCTTTGAGATTCAGTTTCATATCTGTCAAAAAGTGAAAATAATACTTGGGTTGCCTATCTCACAGGTCTGTGAGGAAAGCTGTTAGTAAGGCTACAAATACAATAGAAATTAAAGTTATTACCAGCTTATTTCAGGTCTCCAGGAGGCCTGGGTTCAAATTCTGCCTCTGGTTTACCTATAGATTGAGGAAGTTGGACTCAAAAGTTGTTTCCAGAAATATAGACATAAGACATATCTAGCTATGTATCAGTACATAGGCATATATCATTCATGGCTGGGTGTTCTGGAACATCCTGGGGAAGTATTCTCATTGGTCTTTCCCTCTCCTTTGTCTTGGTTACATTGGAGAATATTGGAGAAGTGTGATACCTTTGCATGGTAGCAGTGTAGACAGCCTAAGATGCCTCAAGTCATAGGATCATAGATTTAGAACTAGAATGGTCCATGGAGGTTATAGCACATAGTGAAGTCCAGCTTGAATCCCAGGTCATCTGAATCCAAATCTAATGCATCTGTCACCATACTCCCTTCACTTGACTGTGTAAACAAAGTGTCACCTTGGGCACTACCTTAATAAATGCTTGTTGAATTGGATTAAATTGGGCTGAATTAGATTGAACAGTGCACAGATATCAGAGGGTAAAATCAATTACACAGTGACTCTTCAAGGGCCTATATGACCATCAACATTTAAAAATATAACTCCATGTACCAGGAAGATGAGAAAAAGTACCCTTGGGTTCTTTGAATATAGACAGCTCTTGAGTCTCCTACATAAGCTGTATTAATTCTGTCCTTCAGTTGTTGTTCAGTATTGTCCAACTCTTTGTGACCCCATTTGGGGTTTTATTAGCAAAGATACTGGAGTACTTTGCCATTTCCTTCTCTAGCTCATTTTACAGTTGAGGAAACTGACCTAGTAAGTATCTGAGGCTGAATTTGAACATGGGAAGAGGAGTTTTCATACTCCAAGCCCAACACTCTATCCATCATGCTATCTAACTGCCCATAACTGTCTTAATTCTACCCAGTACCTAATGGTAGGAAAGTGGAGAGTAATTGGGATAACGTACTCACTTCCAAACAATTATTTTTTCTTAGACTTTTCAAGCTAAAAAGAACCTTAGAGACCATATAGTTCAAATCCTTCGTTTTACAGATGGGAAAACCAAAGCCCAGAAAGGGAAAATGAGAGTAAGTACTCACAGTTAGTAATGTATGGTTCTTCCCCTATCCCCCTCAATGTGATTTGTGTTTTAAGTCCCAAATCTACCCCCATGGACTCACTTAAGTGACAATGTGTATGTAAGCAACAGTGTGGGACTTTGGACTACTGTGATCTGCCTGTTTGCATAATACCTAAAAGAGGGGGGTGTGTGTGTGTGTGTGTGTGTGTGTGTGTGTGTGTGTGTATTCACTTAAAATAATACCCACTTTGATACACTGTGTGTCTAGCATGCTTGCACAAGTAGGGGTGGTGGTGGTATGGGTTATGGGGTTAGAATGACTCATCAAATGATTTCCTATGTTTCTGTGTAAGTGCTCAAGACAATAAAAGTATTCTTCTTAGCCCATGTGTCTGTTCCCAGCATCTCCAAAATGTTGGAAAAGTGCTATATAAAATAATATTGAAAGCAACATAGTCCAATGGAAAGAACACTAGATAAGCAGTGTAATGACCTGGGTTCAAATGCTGCTTCTCATACCAGCGTTGTGACCTTTAGCAAATTGTTACCTCTTTTGACCTCATTTTCCTTTTCTAAAAACTGAATGTGCTGAACTATATCCAATTTAGTACTCATTTATTAAGTGCCCATCTGGGTGAAATACATAAAACTTCATTAGAAAAACCATGAACTTTTTCATGGATTATTTCTCACCTTCCAAACATGTCTGTTAGCTTGGAAGAGTTCACCTGGGGTTGAAACTAGCAGTGTTTCAGTCCAAAGAAATTTGGGAGGAAGATGGATTAATTAATTAATTCTAATCCTAATTCTTCTGCCTTTAGGCATAGCCCTCCCTAGTTATAGCTCTAAATCTGTTTCCTAATATGTAAAATGGGAGTGGTTGGACCAGATGATTTCTGGGACCCGTTGAACCACTGGGCAGTTGACAAGATTCTACGGCTATTTGCCTTCTGTGAGCTGGCCAACCCTAGACATTTCCAAGTTCTAAAAGAGAATGTCAGATTTTATGCTTGTCCTTCTACAACTGGGAAGGAGGGGAGGGGAGTGGTTCTACATCTGAAAAAATGTGTCAAATGCTTTGCTAAAAAAGGCCAAAGATGAAAGGACTTTGAAGGTTTCTATGTCCATGCATTGTCTGCTGCAGGCGACACTGACTCATTGGGCAGAGGTCAAAGGGAAATGCTTGGTTTCCCTTTCTCGGGATTTTAGATTCATGCTTTTGCAGGGGGCAGCCCCACCATTGTTCTGAGAGAGCCACGGTGCCACTGTTCCAGACAGACATATGCCAGGCTCCAGGCGGCCCTCATAAATTAGGTCTTTAGGACTTTGTGACACAATGATTTCCTCTTCTATTGTGTGACCACCCAGCTGTGAGCATGTGTGCGTGTGCATATGTGTGTGTGTGTGGGTGTGTGCGTGTGTGTATGGGTGTGTGCATGAACATTTGTCTCCACACTTAAAACAAACTGGACAGTTCTTCATAAATGCTTTCTTCTATACTCATACATGACTGCTGAGGATAGTTACCTTATAATTCTAAATATAAGTACCCTTCTCCTCAATTTGGCTTTTACAAAATCTATATTCAGTCTGTCATCATGCTTACTATGTATTGTGAACAGATAGTGAGGAAGGGAGCAACAGATCTAACAAAGATAAAGAAAATAAGAAAACTAAAAATATGTCTAAATGTCTTTGACTTGTCACTGATGTAAAAACAGCTTTCAATATACATATAGATAGACACAGATATATTTATGTTTATGTATCTATATATACATAGGTACTTATATACATATATCTATAGATAGATAGATATAGATAGGTAGATAGAAAGATAGATAGATGGATATAGTGTGTGAGACAGTGTGGTACAGAAAAAGATACAAAGTCAGTTTTAGAACAGGAAAGAATGCATTCAAGTCTAGTCTTTGATAATTACTAGATATGTAACCCTATGCAAGTCTCTTAAATTATCAACGTTCTAGGCAACTTTCTCATGCTATAAATTGTCAAGCAGGAAGCAAACTTCATCGCATCATCTTATCAAGAAGGGAGTTTCTACACAGAGTCACCTGGAGCCTGGATTATGTTTGGAGAAGAATGATTCTGACCTTAGATCTCATTACTGTAAGGGACTCTACTTTATGGAAATGCACTCCACCAATGCAGACAGACAACCCATCTGTAATTTAAAGTCCTACAAAGTTGCCTGAGGCTCTGAGAGGTTAAAAGACTTATCCTTGGTCACACTACCAGTATGAATCAGGAAAAAGTTAAACTCAGGTCTCTAAAGTTAGCCCTTGAGCTATACAACTTGTCAAAGTGTATATACAAATACACATATTTTCCCCCTCTCAATGACTTATTTTAGGAAGGTATCCTATACTGAATGCAAACAGAATCAGATTAGCATGATAAATTTTCCTAGGTCAGAAAGAAAATACACTTTAAAAAAAATCACTGAAGTCTAAACTCTAATAATTTAGAATTTGTAATAGTTCAGGAAAAGGTTAGACTGGCATTTATCTACAATCAAATAAGTATTTTTTTTAACTATGTGCTCAACATTGGGTTGGTCAAGTGGAAAGTGTTATATAAGAAATATAAAACCTGGCCCCCATCCATATTAGGAGATGAGAATCATACATAGGACATTGGAAAGCAGAACAACAGACAACATAAAAAAGTGCTAAATTACAAGCTCCCAGCTCCAGGTGCTATAAAATATTGGACTTAAAATTGGAGCTCATTATGTAATCCTAGTTTCAATAAATAGCTCCTTTCTAAGAGACTGACTAGTTTACTATCTCATTAAGAGAGTATAGAATCATAGGAATAGTGGCAGTTTAACAACTTAACTCTCATTTCCCCCAAGATTCTATTAACAAACAATGTAAAAAAAATTCTCATATATTTCAACAATGTGTCACAGTGAGAATGATCACATTTAGTCACAGTTTACGAAGAGCCGTCCAGTTTGCTTTAAGCGTGGAGACAAATGGTCATGCACACCCACACATAGCCGCAGGTAGCTGTAATCATAAGATTGCTGAATTCTTTGCAGCATTATAAATAGAGTCCCACCATTCAGCTCTCTCAGGATAGCAATCACTTTCTCAATCATTCTCTTCCAGTCAGGATGAGTTAAACTCAGTCTTTTAGGAGGAAAACAAAGTTGTCTTAGCCCTTTCTCCATAGCTTCAAACAGTCTCTCTCTAGATGCTGCAATGAACAATCTCTTCAGAATGACAGAACTTGAAGTTCATTCAAGTCCAACCAACTCTTTTCTTTTACAAAGAACAACATGTGTTCAGAAAAGCAAAGTGATTTTCACAAGACTACCTAGTCACTTGAGAAAAAAGTAAAGATTTGAACTCAGGCCCTTTATTCTCATACCCAATAGTCTTTCTACTATATTAGACTTTCCCTCCAAGACAACCTATCAGTTTCACCTTTGAGCGAAGTTTACTGAAGTCCACAGGACTCTATAGCTTGTGATCATATCTTCTGTAGCATCATACTCTGGCGAAGTGAGTTGCCTGGCACAGAAATAATTATTAAGGATGATAGACAATATGGTGTAGTAGAAAGAAGGACTTGAGAATTTGAGTCTGAATACTAGCTCTATTTCATATTAGCTCTATGATTTTGGACAAGTATACTTCTCTGGGCCTCAGTACCTTTATCTATGGATATCAGACTCAATAAATTCTACAGTCCTTTTAGCTCAAATAGTCTGTGATTCTAAAGCAAGTTCTACTGCCAGTCAAGGCAAGATCCCTTAAAGGCTTAATATGAGAGACAGCAGCAAGACTATGTGACTGAGTGAAAATAACTGAATCTGGGACCAGACAACTTGGGTTCAAATCTTGCCTCTAACACTTACTAGCTATGTAACCTTTATGAGTCTCAGTTTCCTTTTCTCATCTGTAAAATGAGATTAATAAGACTTGTTCTTTGTTTTGAGGATGAAACAAGATTGTGTATGATACCTAAAGGGTAAAGCACTGCATAAATATAGTAATTAATACTTTGTTATATTAATAGTGTGGCCTACAGTCTTGAAAATCTTTATGGATCTAAATAAAGGAGGATAAGGGCAATCCAAATGGCCCAAAAAGAGCCAAGGCATAGCTAAGAGTGAGGTTTTACCCTAGAGAGATCAATAGAATTGATTTGATTGGAGTAAAAACTCATATTGAA
This sequence comes from Potorous gilbertii, assembly GCA_028658325.1. Classification (NCBI taxonomy): domain Eukaryota; kingdom Metazoa; phylum Chordata; class Mammalia; order Diprotodontia; family Potoroidae; genus Potorous; species Potorous gilbertii. Next base: position 197,548,835 of record CM053769.1, read on the forward strand.
GAGTTATTGGTGGTAAGATTCAAAATAGTATATTGAGTAGCTCTAGAATAAAAGAGAGAGATGAGAGAGAGAGAGAAGGAAGAAGGAAGGGAAATAGAAGACACATGACATCACTAGAGTCACACATCTGGTAAATATCAGAGGAAGGACTGAGCTCAGTTCTTCTTTAGTGGAAGTCTAGCACTCTGTCCTCTACTCTATGCTGTTTCTCTAATATCAACATCCAGTGTTTGTCTGTGTCTCAATGCACATCAAAGAGTCATCATAGGTTTTGCAACCTCATGATAAAAACTGAGTTTTAGTTAAATTATTTTGGCAGGGTAAGGTATTATCTACTAAGAAGGGGTTTGCAAAACAGAGAAAGAAACTGAAAAAAATATAGAGGGTAATGTTCAAACTACTTAAAAGAACAAGTTGTTTTCAAACATCTCTAACCTTTTCAGAAGTACCTATTTCATTCACTCTAATCAATTAAAAAAAAAAAAACTGAACAATCATAGTGAACAAGACTGTGTTCAGGGTGCTGTGGTGGGTACAATGATGAACAAGTGGTATAGCCTCTGCTCATGGAACTCATAGGGGAAATTTTATAAATATACATATGTATATATGTATATATACATATATGTATATATACATATATATACACATAGACATGCATATATGCGTGTACATATATATGTATATGGGTATATGTACATACATATGGTATATGTATGTGTATATATATATGTGTGTGTATGTGTATATATGTCAAAAATAAAGTGTGTGGAATTTTAGGAGAGGGATGAAGCATTTTTTTTTACTTCTTTATTTTCTTATCAATTTATTTTCTTATTTATTTATTCATTCATCCATCCATTTATTTATTTATTTGTCTGTTTGTTTGTTTATTTGTTTATTTTTAGGTTACAACATTCATTTCCACAAAATTTTGAGTTCCAATTTTTCTCCCCATCTCTCCCCTCCCTCTACCCCATAACCCCTTGCATTCTGATTACCCCTTCTCTCAATGTGTCCTCCCTTCTATCACACCCCATCCTTCCCTTATCCCCATCTTCTCTCTTTTCTTGTAGGTCAAGATAGATTTATATACCCCATTACCTGTATTTCTTATTTCCCAGTTATTTGCTGCCACTACTGCTGCTACCACCTGGGGCCAGTACTGGAGGGGACCCTGCTTCCCTTTCTCCCAGTTGGGAAAACCCTCTCACTGACCTTTGAAGCTTTCTTTGGTAGTTTGTGGGTTGAGAGATCTGAGACCCTCCCTGCTGAGGATTCTGCCCTAGAGGCCTGTTCCAGTCCTGCTCCTTCCTGGGCCACATGGCCAGGGCCGGGCTCCGCTCTGCTCTGCTCAGCGTCCTATGGGATAGACCTTTCCTGTAGGCCTTCCAGATTACCTTTGACTGGAAATCTCTTTCACTCTGTCATTCTGTGGCTTCTGCTGCTCCAGAATTTGTTGCGAGTCATTTTTTACAGGTATTTTATGGGCTGTGGGGGAAGAGCTAGAGTATGTGCATCTTTCTACTCTACCATCTTGGCTCTGCCCCCAGTGGGATGAAGCATTTTTCAGTGGGGAGATCAAAAGAAAGTTCGTGAAGGAGCATTTGAACTAGGTCTTGAAGGATGGGTCAGATATATACAGATGGAGAAAAAGGAAGAGAATTGAGTAAAAATGGGAAAGGTTTAGTGAAAATTCTTGGAGAATGGTGAATAATCAAGTTTGTGCAGAACATGGAATAACAAGGAATAGGGAGAGGTAAGGCCTGAAAGAAAGGCTAGAACCAGATTTTGAAGGTCTTAAAGGGTAGGTCAAAAAGCCTAGACTTTCTTCAGAAAATAATAGAGAAACCCACTGATGTGGATTGAATAAAGAAGTGATACTGTCAGGATTTAATTTGGAATGCTAAATTCCTGCAAAGGGCATTAAAGGTAGAGAAGAAAGGGAGAGGCTGGAATCAAGGAAACCATTTAGGAGCCATTTGTAATAGTCAATAGAAGTAATAATGCCTCAGACCAAGGTGAGATCACTGAGTGAAGGGGGAGTCAGTTAGTCATAAACATTTATTAAGAATCAACTTACAACAATGAGGTCAGTGGCTCTGTAGACCTTCAGTTTAGCAGCCAGTGTAATACCTCTTCTCTCCCAAACTTTCCTTCTGAGCCTGTGCAACCTGGACAGTATATCAGTGTCATGCCAGGAAACTGAAGCACTTCCATTTGAATTGTTTTAGGAAGATTCTGAATATCCCCTGGCAGGTTAGGTACCAGACACTGAGGTCCTTTCTTGAGCTGAACTGTCAGTCATTCAAACTCTACTGCAAAGAGCATCACTCTGATGCACTGACTAAATTGTTCAAATGCCAAATATACCTTTGCTGAAAGACTATTTTATGGAGCACTAACACAGGGCAAGTGCTCACATAGTGTTCAGAAAAAGCCATATAAGGATACTCAAAGTCTCTCTTATGAATTTTGGAATTGATTAAGTGACATGGGAGACACTAGCACAGGACCACCCACGTAGTGTACCCTTATCAGAGAATATGTTGTGCTCTAAGAGAAAAACAGAATTGAAGTAACTCAAAAGACACACAAGATACTCAGATTTAGAGAATTCACCTCAAATGTTCCCATGGACTATTTGTGCCCAACTTGTGGTGGAGTATTCTGATCTCGTAGTGGTCTGATCAACCCCAGTCAGAAATACTGTAACTTGACTCTAACATAGTGATATCATTTTAGTTCTCTTTGAGAAAGAAATGCAACAACCAAGCAACCATTAAGAATCAGCTAAGTGTCAGTTACTGTCCTAAACTCTGAAGATACATAGAAAGGCAAAAGACTGCTAATCACAAACCATCCTTATAAATACCTAACAACAGTTTCTCTAAGGTCTCCTACTAGGCTCCAACCTACTGACCAATTCCCAGCTACTATGGTTATTGTTAGTGTCGCTCAGTCACTCAGAAGTGTCCAAGTCTTGGTGATGATAAATTCAACTTAATATTAAACATTTATGAAATCTTCTCTGAGGAAACATAGAGGAAAGAGCTCTAAATTTGGTATCATACTACTGACTTTAAGTCTTGGTTCTTATACTTGACAGTTGGGTAACCTTCGAAAAGTCACATTTATTCCATTTCTTTATCCATAAAACTAGAAAGTTGATCTAGGGATACCTAAAGTTCCCTCCTAGCCCTAAACATTATGCATAAATTCTTGGGCTGAGCAATGGAGCTACAGAGATGAATATGACACAAACCTGCTATCAAGGAATGTATAATTTAATAAGAAGACTGTATGGAAATACTAAATGGTAATATCAGAAACAGAGATACACATGCAAAGAAGCCCAGAGATAAAATTGTGATATGATAAAGTCAGCAGGGGGTTAGAAAGAAGATAGAACAAGGTGACCTCTTAGATCTCAAGTCATAATGCTATAAAGCTGTCATACAGATAATCATTCTGGTACAGGTGCTCTGATTGAGCAATGCTTTTGAGTCATAGCAAACAAATGTGAGTTTAGGGTTTTTTCAGGTAAATTGGCAAGGCCCTAGAACACAGGGACCCTACTACAAGCTCTGTCACCACAAGCAAAACTGGTTTTTAATGAGCTGTCACTTGTAATTAGTTTTCTGGTTCTGCTGCTGAGGACTCACAATCTTGTGCTTGGTGAATATTATTTATTTCTTCTAAGTAAAAAGAACAAGCCTAATTGATGTTGCATGGGGCTTTCTTTGGTTTCCTTAATTTCAAGCTGGGACTACCGCCTCCCTCCACTCTCTCCATTTTAATTAGTTTGTTTGTTTGGTGTGTTTTCCCCCTCCTTTGACTTAATCATCCAGTTGTAATCTTGTTAAATTTGCTGATTTTAATCTTTCTTGATTTGGAATCTTTCTTATTTCCCATGGCATGGAGCCTGAATGAGAGCTGAAACTCAGCTGTCATTCTGAGAAAAAACTGTAACATTTAAAGGTCTCTGTTTCCCAGATCCAACAGAGATATAAAAGAACAGTCATTCCCACCTAGCTGTCTACCTCAATCTCTCCAGTGGATTTGTATCAATGTGGATGATCCCACCTACAATGCAGATCTCAACCTGTCCATGTCTGCTCTTCCTGTGTGATTCTTGCTTATACCTTATCATAAATTAGACCCAAGGAATCCATTTACTCCACATGCTAGGGGTCTTTCTTGCTTTCTCCTGAGCAAGTGGAGCAAGTAGGTTATCTGCCATTACCCCTCATTTCTTTTTATTTTTCATTTTTAACACAGTTCATATCACATAACACAATTTCAACTTTTGGTCAGGTGATATTTCTTTTAAAGCATTTACAATATAGACCAAAAATGGATTTCTTTTAAACATTAACCAACTGAGACACAAATAATAACTATGTATGCTAACTTCATAAGCCCTTGAGCTAATTGTTTCCACACTATTACTAAGAATTAAAGGAACCTAACTTATTGTTGTTGGTCTAAAGTCCTAAGCCTAATAGCTTAATTTTAGATTTGACCTCAGATGTTCCCCTACCAACAATCTATAATTTGATAGATCTGGTATGAAGCTTACAAACCTTTTGACTATAAGAAATTACCAGTAAGAGTAGGGACATTGCAGAGAAACAATATCTCTCCAACTTCATGTCAGTTCCAGGCAGGAGTAGGTTGTCAACTTGCATTCAGTGAGGGTTAGAGTCTGCCAGGGGTCAGTGCAGAAATTGAGTCAGGAGAATCCTACCTCAGCCCAGGTTAAACTGCCACTCTCCCAATCTTTTCATGAGATCACCTTTTCCAGTTCATACCAGCATCTCACAGGCTTATTGGCATCATGGATTGGAGGCTCAGACTGCATTTGTTGCTATCCATATCTGGAGTTAGACTCAGAAGGACAGTCACTTTATATTCCCATAGCATCTTAAAATAGCAAGTTTCAATAACCAAGTTTCAGATATTACTATAATTTCACATTGGCTAAGGAACATCTTTTGAGGCAAGTGTTAAATGGCTTACATGCCTTTCTATAACTGTTCCAATCTCTGCTTAAACAACAACCATAAAATCAAATTTACTGTTAAAACCTTAACTTTTCCACCAATTACAAATTTTACCCGGTCACCTGCCTCTAGGAGACTTAGGCTAAAATTCATTTCCCCAAACTAAAGATGTCTCTGATTTAGTCTCAGTAATTAATTCAGTCAATTGTTTTTAATACTAATTGCTTTTACTTTGTAACATCACTTTGTAACATGTACAATTTTTCTTCCCATCTCTCCCCTCCCCCACCCCTTAATATCTTGCATTCTTGATTACCCATTCCCTCAATAAGCCCTCCCTTCTATCACACCCCACCCTTCCCTTGTCCCCATCCTCTCTGTTTTCTTGTAGGGCAAGATAAATTTCTATACCCCATTACCTGTTTTCTTATTTTCTGGCTATATGCAATAATAATTCTCAACATTCATTTATAATACTTTGAATTTCACCTTCTTTCCCTCCCTCCCTCCTACCCATTCCCACAAAGAAGGCAAGCAATTCAATACAGGCTATTCCAAACCTTTCAGTCTCTTAATGTTGAAGCTACAAGATCCTGTGTTATCCTGATTGTATTTCCACAATATTCAAGTTGTTTCTTTCTAGCTGTTTGCAGTATTTTCTCCCTGACCTTGGAACTCTGAAATTTGGCCACAATATTCCTAGGAGTTTCTCTTTTTGGATCTCTTTCAGGAGGTGATTGGTGGATTCTTTCAATATTTATTTTGCCCTTTGGTTCTAGAATATCAGGACAGTTTTTCTTGATAATTTCATGGAAGATAAAGTCTAGGCTCTTCTTTTGATCATGGCTTTCAAGTAGTCCCATAATTTTTAAATTGTCTCTCCTGTAACTATTTTCCAGGTCAGTTGTTTTTCCAGTGTGATGCTTCCCATTATCTTCTATTTTTTCAAACTTTTGATTTTGTTTTCTAACTACTTGGTTTATCTCATAGTCATTCATTTCCCTGAACTCAATTCTCTATTTTAGAGAACTATTTTGTTCAGTGAGCTTTTGAACCTTCTCCTCCATTTGGCTAATTCTGCTTTCTAATGCCTCCTTCTCCTCATTGGCTTTTTGGACCCCTTTTCCCAATTGACTTAGTCTCTTTTTAAAAGTATTATTTTCCTCAGAATTTTTTTGGGTCTCCTGTAGCAAGCTGTTGACTTACTTTTCAAGCTGTTCTATTGCCTGATTTCCAATTAAGTTCACTTTGGAGGTTCTGGAGGCAGGTGTCTTAACTTCTTGTGACAGTAAGCCTTGGTCTTCCTCATCTGAAAGGATGGGAAGAGACACCTGGTCACAAAGAAAGTAACCTTCTATGGTCTTATTTTTTTCTGTTTTTTGGGTATTTTCCCATCCAGTTACTTGACTTCTGAAGTCTTTGTCAAGAGATTCGACTCAGCCGCTCAGTTCCCTTGGGCTTTGGGTGGGGGTGGAGCTGTCATTCATGACTGGCATTTAGATCAGCTACTCCCTACTGCCAGAGACTTTAAGTTGAGGTGCCTGAACAATGGACCCAGGTTGCTTCCTGGCCACCATAGTTGCCTGCAGTCTGCTGCTGTGGCCTCTGCCATCACCTAGGGCTTTTGCTGGAGAAACTTGTTGTTTCCCTCTGCCAACCTGGGAAACCCATTGACCTTTGGAGCTTTCTTTGTCACTTGTGGGTTGAGGTATCTTAGACTTTCCCTGCTGGGAACTCTTTCAAGGAGGTCTGTTCAGGTCCTATTCCTCACAGGACCACATGGCCAGGGAGGCTCAGCATCCTGTGAGATAGACCTTTCCTGTCAGCCTTCCGGGTTACCTGTGGCTGGAAACCTCTTTTGCTCTGTTGGCTTCTGCTGTTATAGACTTTATTGAGAGTCCTTTTTACAGGTATTTTGTGGACTGTGGGGGAAGAACTAGAGTATATGTGCCTCTCTACTCCGCCATCTTGGCTCTGCCTCCTACCCCTCATTCTTACCATGTAAACACTCTCATCTTTTTTCCATCATACATTTCTGAGATGATATCCCTGTTTCTTTATACTCTTACATGGACATGTTGAAGGCTGTTTATACTCCCCATGTTCCTCCCCATTGCCCTCTGAGGAATACACATTTTTAATTCTTCAGACACAAGAGTATTCTATGACTCACAGTCACACTGAAACACCGATGCAGTAAAAAGATGGACTTTTGTTTCTGGATGAAGTACACAATCTTAAGGAGCTTTCAACCTTCCTGAAAGGAATCCAACCCACTCTCTTCTTCAACTCTATTTTTAGGTCTAACTTGTTGTGCATTCAAAGTATCTATTCATGAAATGTAAAAGGATGAACACCCTTGAAAGAAGAGATTCCTAATATTTGGTAAAGTCTGAAGACAGCTTCAATATTTTGTTATATTAATTATGTGTATCAGAATCTTGAAAGGCTTCATGGATCAACTGAGACCCTACTCTGGTAGCTGGTGGTGCAGTAGGTAAGAGTACTGGGTCTGGAAACAAGACAGACCTAAGTACAAATCTAGCTTCAAATAATTACTAGATATGTAACCATGGGCAAGTCATTTAGCCTCTGTCTTCTTTAGTTTCCTCATCTATAAAATGGGGAGAAGCACCTACCTCATAGAGTTGTAATTTGCTTGTGGTTGTTCAGTCATTTCAACCATGTCCAACTCTTCATGACATGTGGGGGATTTTTTGGCAAGGTTTGTCATTTCCTTCTCCAGATCATTTTACAGATGAGAAAACTGAGACAAACATGGTAAGTTACTTGCCCAGGTTCACATAACTAGTAAATGTTTGAGGCCAGATTAAAACTCAGGAAAATGAGTCTTCCTGACTTTAGGCTCAGTACTCTATCCATTGTGCCACCTAGCTCTCCTGGCGCATATAAGTAAATGTTGAATAAATGCTTGTTCCTTGCCTTCTCACTTTTTCAGAATATGAGGAATGGCTAGGTGGTACAGTGGATAGATCACCAGTGCAGGAGTCAGGAGGACCTGATTTCAAATCTCATCTCAGACACTTGACACTCACTAGCTGTGTGACCTTGGGCAAGTCACTTAACCCCAATTTCTACATCCTGGGTCATCTCCAGTCATCCTGATGAATATGTAGTCACTGGATTCAGATGGCTCTGGAGGAGAAGTGAGGCTAGTTAACTGCACAGCTCTCCCTCACTCAAAACAAAGTCAAGTGCAAGTCATGCCATTATTTCTTTGATGGCATAGTCTTCTTTGGTATTGAAGGATGAACACACACACACCTCTCAGGATACTGCTTTTAATGTATATAGTATAATACATAGGATTACAAAGGAAACCAACCATATTGGAAGAATTATATAAAATATTAGAAAGAAAAAACACAAGTTGATAGACTCTAGGTTAAGAATCCATGTTTTATGGTTGTCTATATAACTACATGTTATATTCTAGACATATCCTTCACCAATTTTTTTTCCTATAGTTGAACCAAATTCTTTTGCATGGTAATGGATGTTTTCGAGAAGGCTCTGCAGTATTTCATGGATTAATGCAAACAACAAGATGTCATCCACAGACAGGAGCGACTGGAGAATTTCATCATCTTCAGTTTAGGTCTCTGCAATGTATTCCCTCTATGGCAGTGGCAAAACACCTTCAGAGATCTTGGCCAGTCTACTTCTCCCTGTTTTATTCCTCAATTGTTATTAATGATCAGAGTGAATGAACTAAAGTGAACTCGTCATTTTAATGTGTATAGAGAAGAAACCTCATAAGAGAGTCTTCAATGTGACCTTTTGCTCTGCCCAGTACATAGCTTTAAAAAAAAAAAATCAACCAATGATAAGCATAGCAGAAGTTGTTATTTTACATACTAGTCAGTTATGTGATTACATAGGTATGGACCTAGGTGAAATACCACTGACAAAAGGTCTGCTTTTTCCCTACTAATTGAGGATGCCCTAGACAACTGACTAGATTATTCTCATATTTTAAGTAAGTGGGGAAAAAGGCGTGTGAGTTGGTAACTGTTGCCGTTCTTTTGCTTGCTTTTTTTGGTATTAATAAGGTTCAAGATTTTTTTTCTTTCCATGATCTTCATTTCCTCTTCTCCTTCAGACACTGTGAATGTATTCCTCAATCCCCTTTAATTTTACTCTTAAGCCATGGATGCCCTTTGTGCATATTTGGTCCAGTTCCATTATTTTCCTTACTTTGCTCTCTTTAGTGCTATCTCTGTCTCTTCTTTAAGCAACCCAGGACTGTGATGCTATATCCCAAGTATGAGGGGTTAATGGTACAGAATTTATTATAAAAAACTTTTTTCCCATTTTTATTCTGTTTGTTGTCCTATTTTCATCCTTAAATACTAGACAAGGAGTCTGAATAGGACTTTGCAGAAATATTCAGACCTGCCTTTATTATAAATGGCTCCTATTAAATTAACAAACTTCAATACATTGTGCTAGCTATTACTGAGGAGACACAAAATTCATATAAAGCTTAGTCCCTCCCTGCTTCAATTGAACTTATGGTAACCCATAAAAAGGTAACTCTAATGAAAAATAACACATGCCTAAGAGAGGTGCAGAAGAAATACAAAGTTTAGAACTAGATGACTTCTCATTTCCTCTCCAGACTTGACATTTTATGGAGTTATGATTCTAATATGAAATCAGTCAATAAGGTTTTATTAAGCACCTGTTACATGTCAGGCATTGTGCTAAGCACTGAAGATACAAAGAGAAACAAAAGATAACTCTAGCCCATGAAGAGATTACAGATTAGGCCCCTAATTTAATTACCTAACAATTCATCCAGGACCTTGTGCCACTTCTACTCTCCACTGATTCCCATGGCCCCCACTCCCATTAGCCACCCCATCCTAAAAACAACAGTATCAACTTTCCTTTACCCTTCTTTCCACATCCAGCTGCAGTCCCAATCCTCTTCTTTCCATCATAACGAAACTTTCTGAAAAAAATTATCCCCACTTGATAATCAATTTCCTTTCCACCTACTATCTTCTCAACTCTTTGCAATCAAGGCCTTTTTTTTTCCTACCACTCTACTGAAACTGCCCTTTCCAAGGCCACCAATGAACTCAAAATCAACAAATGCAAAGGATTTTTTTAGTCCTCATCTTTCTTGACTTCTCTGAAGCTTTTTGAACAGTGTACCACTTCCTCCTAATACACTGTTTTTTCTCTTGGCTTCATTGTCTTGGTTCCTTTTCTGTTTATATCTCTATTTCTTGCTTCTCATCATCTTTTGAACACTTAAGGACAAGGAGCTCTCCAAACTTGTTAGTGATCCTGTTTTCTTCTTCTTCTACACTCTATCTTAATAAATTTCATGACTTTCCCTACGACCTTTATGCAAAGCATTCCCAAATTAATATTTTTAGATCCAACCTCTCTTTTGAGCTAAAGACCTAAATCTCAATTTGCCTATATGGCATATCTAACTGCATCCAGATAGACCTTTGCCTTAGACTTTCCTTTCCTTTCATGTATAGGACCTATAGGCTCTAGACTGAGTCTCCCAACCTACATTCCAACTAAGAATCTGGGTTCCCAGAGAATAGTTACTGTTATACATCTCCTCAGGTTTCTAGAGAAAGCCCTGAGATGTCAGGTGTATCTTTTCTTATAATATCTATCAATCATGAGCTTCTATCTGATATTTTCCTTACCTATATATCAATGACAAATAATATTTTCCCACAATACCTATATATCCCAAATCTTTTCCTATATATACCAATGCCAACTAATAGTTTCCTAATATCATCCAATAAGTGAAAAAATGCCCCAATATCATTTGGAGATATATGGAATAACATGCTCAATTCTGGACCCTTCATTTTAGGAATGGCATTGACAAATCTGACAGCATAATTTGGATATAAAATAATATTAAATATTCTCTGGTGATTTAAAAAACAGTAACTTTTCAAGAAGTCTCAGCAACTACTTCTACTGCTTACTTCTGTAGTATATAGTTTTACAATCTGAAAGTGTTGCCTAGGTTTAAAATTAGCAAATGGTTTAAACTCATCCATTTTCTGTAGTTTCTATTGTATTCTAAAGAAAACAGTTGTTCTCAAAAAATGAATAACCCTTCCTTTTTTTCTATATCATGAGAAAATGATGGATTTAGGCTAATTTCTGGGCAAAGCAAAGATATGAAGTAAATTTGAAACTTTTAAATACAGGATATAAATGATTACTGCCACCATTACTACTATCCTTTACCAAGAAGAAGATAAATATTATTATTATTAAATATTAGTAAGCCAGGAAGAGCACTGTCCTGGGAGGTAAGTGATCCACATTTTAGCCCTAGTTCTGCCACTAACAATCTTTACTATAAGTCTCAGCATCCTCATATGTGAAAAGGATTGGACTATAAAAATGTCCTCCCAGGTCACTTCTAGCTTTAATGCTCCATGTTCCATGTTCTTAGGTCTGTTCTAACTGGATGAATCTGGGTAAATCATTTCACTTCACTGGGACTGTTTCCTCATCTAAAAAGAAGCATTATAATATTTATATTATGTATACCACAGGGTTATTTTGAGGTTTAAAATGAGATAATAAATATGAAGTATTTTGAGAATTTTCAAGGGCTCTATAAATATCAGCCTGGTAGCACGGTGGATAGAATGCTAGACCTAGGGTCAGGAAGGCCTGGGTTCAGATCTGAACCCAGACACTTTCTAGCTCAGATAAGTCACTTAGCCTACATCTGCATCAGGCTCCACAGCTATAAAATGAGGATGATAACATCTACTTTCCAGAATTGTTATGAGAATCACATGAAATATTCGTAAAGCATTTAGCACAATGCCTGGCACATAGTAGGTACTTAGTAAGTGCTTGTTTCCTTCCTTCTTACTATTTTTCATTACATAAGTGTTATGTTTCAGGGTCTAGGGTTTCTTACAGCTCTATCACATGCCTTCTATATTTTAAGGTCACTTTAAGGATCTAGGAATATAAACTTAAATGGTAGAGCAGAAAAAGTTCATCTCAACATTTATAGAGCCCCTACTAAGTATAAGTCACTGGGCTAAGAACTCATAATGTAAATAAAAACATCAGTTGTTATCTGCCCTTAAGAAATCTATATGGAGGGGAGAGGAAGCTGAGCAGGGATCCCAGATATACACAGATAGGTAAATAAAAGCTAAATAAAGGTGAAAACATTAAGAGGATGAGAAAGGAAGTAAGAGGGAGGATGGTATTAATGAACAATCAATGAAGAAGGTGACACTTAAACTCAAAAATAAGACATATATATATATGGTCTGAGAAGTGGAGATGAGGAAAAGAACATTCCAGAACAGCTTGTGCAAATTCTCAGAGGCTGGAAATTGAATGTTAAGTTTGGAGACCTGCTAGTAACTGGTACATAGTGTGTCAAAAAACAATATTATGGAAGTTGGGGAAGGAGGATAGGGAAAGAGTGGGAATGTAGATTGGAGGGAGACACTGAAAATCTCAGTTCTAGGATAAGGAGTTTGCATATTATTCTGGAAGAAATAGAAAGTTACTAATGGTTTGTGAGCCTGGCAGTAATATGTTCAGAAATAACCTTAGAATGTTTATTTTCAAATCTATGAGGATAAATCAGTGAAGGGAGAGGCTAGAAGTAGGGAGGGAGGCCAATTACAAGACTGTTGAAAAAGTCCAGGCAAGAGGCAATGAGGGTGTGGACAATGAATGTGGAATTCTAAGACTTGTATTAGAAGAAAAACTCTTCTACTTTCTACCTGTGTAAATTTGGATGAGTTGTTTTCCCCCCACTGGGCCCCAGTTCCCTCTTGTGTAAAAGGAGGGGATTAAACCATAAGATCTTTGACATCTCATCCAGCTCTAAGGCTGCCAAATTCTGTCAAAAGTGAAGGTTTGATTTACTTTAAATTCTTCCTGGAGAAGCAATAAAAAGAGTTATAAAGATTACATTAGCATTTTTATGCCTTTATAGCGGAGTATTAGGGCATGGTTTTGCATTCCACTGAACCAAAATAAAAAAATAAGAAGGGTTCTGCCTCAGTTATCAGATGTGACCAGTCCTGTAGTTCATACATACTCTATACCATGTGCTAGATATGCCTTTTGGATCAATAAAATGGAAAAGTCTGTGATTCAATAAAATTGCAGAGCTCTCTTCTGCCCTGGGTCATGGTGCATGGAGAGAGTGAAGTGAGTGTTGTTTCATCAACTCTGGGGCAGGAAAGGAATCAGGACATCATCTAATCCGGCCCCTGCCATTGAGAGATAAGGTGTTCTCATTTTTATAGTGTGTGTAACTGAGACCAGAAGAGACAAAATAATCTTGCCAGGATCACCAGATAGATTGTTCTTTGAATCAAAACAATCCAAAGTTAATTTTGCTCCAGATTTCCCAGAAACCACCAATTCCCCCCCAAAGTTTCTGGAAGATATAAGTGCCTAGCGCAGCCTACATTGTTTTATTTTTAGAAGAAGATCATTTCAAAGGCTGGAAGCTTCTCATTTTCCAACATGCATTTAAGTCACATTGACAGTGAGCGTACATTGTGTTGGTAAGAGGCAACTGGGTTGCAGCTTGACTCAGCTTCTCTTAAATTCAAGAGAAACCAGTTCAGATTTAGTGCGAAAACCTTTTTGTTAATAGAATGTGTCAGGGGATGAACTATGAAGTGGGACTGTTTGGTAGCCATGCAACCAGAGAGACATTGTTTCCTTTTACTGTTTCTTGGGGAAAAGATCTGGAAATGAACTTTCCTTAAGTTAAGCATGCAAGTGAAAATGTGATCAGATAATCATGGACAAATAAACAGTTCAGAGTTAAAACAAGTAGTCAATTGATGATTTGAAAACTTTTCCAAAGGTCCCAATCATGTTGATTCTACCTTGGAAACTTCACTAAAACACAGGTCTGACCATGTCACCTCCCCTACTCAGTAAACTCCATTGGCTCCTTATCACCTCCAGGATCAAATATAAAGTATTCCAGCTAAGTGAGCTCTGAACCAGAGGTCAGGAAGACCAGAATTCAAATCTGGCCTCAGATAATTTCTAGCTGTGTGATCCTGGATAAGTCATTTAACCTGTGCCTCAGTTTCCTCATCACGGGAAAGAGAAAGGGAATAAGAATTTGCCAAGCGCCTACTATGTGCCAGACATTGTACTAAGGGCTTTATAAATGTTATATCATTTGATTCTCACAACAATCCTGGGAGGCAGGTGCTACTGTTATCCTTACTTACTGTTGGAGAAACTCAAACAAACCAAGGTTGAATGAGTTGCCCAAGGTTTCACAGCTAATAAATGTCTGAATCTGGATTTGAACTCAGGTCTTCCTGATTCCAGGCCCAGAACTCTAGCAGTAGCTGCCTCCCAGAGTTGCTGTGAAGCTCAAAAGAGATATATTTGTAAAGCGATAAAAACCGGCTATTATTAATTATGGTTTTTATTATGCCAAGGAGGTCTTGTAATTATAATTTTTTTATTATAATTATTAGTATTATCTGTTATTTTTTGTTATTAATCTGTTTCGCAACCAGGTGGTGCAGCGGGTAGAGCACTGGGCCTGGAGTCAGAGAGATCTGACCTCACATCTAGCCTCAGGCTCTCACTAGCTGTGTGACTCTGGGCAAACCACTTCACTCTGTTTGCCTCAGTTTCCTCATCTGTAAAATGAGCTAGGGAAGAAAATGGCAAACTGCTCCAGGATATTTGCCAAATGAAAACAAAATTGGGACCACAAAGAGTCTGACAGCTGAAATGACTCACCACCACCCCCATAAATTTACCTCTTCCTACACCTTATTCATCCCTTCATAGTGCCACTGTCTTCCTGGCTTTTTATTGTCCATCACACTCCATCTTCTGCCTTTACACATTTTCATTCCCTGTCCCTCATGCTTGGAATTCTCCATATCTTCATCTTTGCCTCCTGACTTCTTTGTCTTCCTTCAAGTTTTACCTATAACCTCATGTTCTGCAAGAAGCCTTTCCTAGTCCCCCTTAGTACTACTCCCTTCCCTCTGAGATTATCTCCAGTTTATCATGCACACACATCTAGTTTGGACATAGTTGTAGGCCTATTGTCTCCTTGATTAGATTTTGATATCCTTTTTTTTAAATACATTTATTTATTTAACTTTTTACATTCATTTTCACAAGATTTTGGGTTCCAAAATTTTCTCCCCATTTTTCCCCTCCCCCTTCCCCAATACACTGAGCATTCTAATTACCCATATCACCAATCTGCCCTCTCTTCTTTCATCCCTCCCTTCCCTTACCCCATCTTCTCTTTTGTCCTGTAGGGCCAGATAACTTTCTATTCCCCATTACCTGCATTTCTTATTTCCTAGTAGCAAGAACAATACTCGACAGTTGTTCCTAAAACTTTGAGTTC
>CM053769.1:197564757-197588880 GCA_028658325.1 Potorous gilbertii
GAAAGTTATCTGGCCCTACAGGACAAAAGAGAAGATGGGGTAAGGGAAGGGAGGGATGATAGAAGAGAGGGCAGATTGGTGATATGGGTAATTAGAATGTCCAGTGTATTGGGGAGGGGGGAGGGCACAAATGGGGAGAAAATTTTGGAACCCAAAATCTTGTGAAAATGAATGTAAAAAGTTAAATAAATTTATTTAATAAAAAAAAAAAGAAAAAAAAAAAGAAAAAGAAAAAAAATAGCTATAGTGGAGAAGCAGAATGCAAAATAAGTCCAAAAAATGATCAGGTTGTAAATGCAACAGCAGTAAAGACCAGGAAGATATAAAAGAAAGAGAAATTTCAATGAAAACAACTTAAAAATACATAAAACACCTAGAATCCAATTTATCAAGACATACAAATACAAAACATTATTTTATTGTAATAAAGAAAGACAACAGGAACCTAGGTGGTACAGTGGATAGGATGCTAGACCTGGAATCAAGAAGACCTTAATTCCAATCTAGTCTTAGACATTTACTAGTTCTATGACTCTGGGCAAGTCACTTCATCCTATTTTCCTGAGTTTTCTCATTTGGAAAATGAGCTGGAGAAGAAAATGTCAAACCATTCCAGTATCTTTGCCAAGAAAATCCCGAAAGGAGTCAGGAAGAGTTGATCATAACTGAACAATAACAACAGAAGGTCCTGTTCACAATGTTGACCAACCCATTCTATTTTATGTAGAATACTTGAAGTACATTTCTTTAGACTTCATCCTCTTTTCATTGAGTGAGAATTATTTGTATTTGAGTTATGATATTGCAACTTTGGGGTACTGTGAAAAAAGTTATAACTGAGTAACTAGGAAAGTCAGAATTTAGGACCCTGGTATATTCAGACCTAGCAAACATCTCTGGTGCCTTGGTGTTGAACAGGACCAACATTAATCTATTCAAATATGAGGAGAAACTATAGTACATGAGTATAAATTATGACTCAATACCTAAACAATGTTTTCCATACAGAAAATTACAGAACAGTGATGGCAAGAGAACAATAAGGAAGCTCCAAACCATATAATCCATGGGAGGATCCAGAGGAATTTAGCTCCAGAGATGGGTGATCAAGAAATGGCACAATGATCTGTGGAAGAGACTTGGCATAAGGACTGCTGTGTTCTCACTGCTTGAGTGGGATGAAAGTGTCTCACAAAATCCTCATCAATGAGTACTCATTTCTTAAGGATCACTCTCAAGATATGACTCTCTCATAGAGGACCTCAGAAAACAAAAGAAAGATCTTAGCAGCTCATAGAGTCTATATGCCCCCTGGAAGATGGTGGCTTGAAAGAAGAGTGGGAGGTTTAGGATTTGATTATTGAATATTATGTCCTAGTGGGCCAGCTCCATAAGCTATCTATCCAAGGGCATATCATCTTCTAGACAACAGGCACTTTATCCATTTAGTTTTTCCTGTGTGGGTAGTTAGACAAAACTCTTTTGAGTGATTGTCCATCTCCTTGAATATAGGAAATCATCCTTAAATGAAATATTTTTGAAATACATACATACATATGTATATGTGTGTGGATGCATGCATTTTGAAAAATAAAATTACAAAAGTTTTACGTGGTTTGAAATGTGTTAGGATTCCCATTTATGTTGCTCTTATCTAAAATAATAATAGTAACTCAAATGTACATGGCACTTTCAGGTTCTCAGAGCACCTTATTCATAACAACTCTGTTGGTTAGAGAGTTGAAGTATTTGTAAATCCATTGTATGCATGAGGAAAGTAGAGTTCTGAGAAGCATAGCAATGTACCCAAGGTCACATAGCTAATAAGTGTCAGACATAATTCAATCCTATGTCTCCAGACTACAGGTCCAGTATCTTCCCACTACATCCCATTGACTCTACGTGCTCTTTAATCTTTAGACTCATTCTTTATAATTACCGTCTTAGGCTAGATGATCTCATGGACACCTCTGTCTTTATTCTCATATAGACATTTTTGGAATCTATCTTTTAGAAGAATATAGGATCATAAGATTAGAGACCATGAAGTCTAATCCTTTCATTTTAGGGAATGGGTGGAAGCTGAGGCCAAGAGAGATTAAGTGGTTTGCCCAAAATGTCACTGAGCTGTATGGAAACAGATCCAGATTTCAAACCTAGGTTGTATACTTCTGGACAACTTTCTACTACACCAAATCCTTTAGATACTGGTTGCATGATACTAGGTGAATCATTTAACCTCTATTTACCTCAGTTTCCTGATTTATAGACTGAAAATAATAATAGCCCCTACTTCCTGGGGTAGTTGTGAGGATAAGATGAGATATTTGTAAAATGCTTTGCAAACTTTAAAGAGCAATGTAAATATTGGCTATTATTTTATACCAATCTGATTGCTTCTGCAAAAACAGTTTCATTGTCCCCAAACAGGGGCACAGAGTGTCAGAGCTGGAAGGATGCTTATAGACCAGCTAATATTCTTCTCCTCCTACCCCATCCTATAGAAGAGGAAATGTAAGTCCAGAGTGCTTAAGGGTCTAGGGTCACACAGAGGATTAGGAACAGAAGTAGTGTTTGAACTAAGTTTCTCTGAATCTAGATCCAATGCTTCCTCTACCATAGCAGCTCTTCTCATGGAGATTCTACTAATTCTAGTGTCTTCTCCCTTAACTCCCTTCATAGATGGTGACCACCAAAGAAACTATATTTGTCAGGCTCTTAGACACGGATTTGCTTCTTGCCTACAACACCCATTACATTGTCGCTTTTTTTGAGAATAATGGTATCCCTAATGCTCCTTTGGGGCAGCTAGGTGGTGTAGTGGATGGAACACTGGACCTGGAATCAGGATGATCTTAGTACAAATAGCCTCAGACACCTAATATCTGTGTGACCCTGGGCAAGTCACCTAATCACTATTTGCCTCAGTTCCTCATCTGCAAAAAGGAGCCATTCTAGAGGAGAAAATGGCAAACCAACCCAGCATCTTTGCCAAGAAAACCCCATGGACAAAATCCATAGGATCATGCAGAGTCCAGACACAACTGAATGACTGATGTTCCCTATGAGAATAAGGCCCCTAATATTCCACCTTTTTAAAATATTTTTTCCTAGTCATCTTAATATTGTGTGTGTGTTTGTGTGTGTTATTTACACATACACACCTATAGGCTGCTAAGCGGTGCAGCCAATAGAATGTTAGAGCTAGAGTCAGGAAAACCCTAGTTTAAATCCAGCCTCAGATACTTGCTATATGTGTGACCCTGGGCAAGTCACTTAACTTTTATTTGCCTCTATTTCCCTGTAATACCACTGAGCTTGTAGGGTGGTTGTGAGGGTCAAAAGATAATAACTGTAAATCACTTAGCACATAGTAAGTATAACTCATATAGTTATGTGTTAGCTGTTACATATGATACTAATATGTACATATATAATGGATGTACATATTAAATGTATATATGCATAGTGTATATAGTATTGGTTGGTTGACTGGTTGTAGCCCTTCGTCTTTAAAGAGGACCAAAATGACATCATCATGAAAAAGTGAAATTTTAGTGTGTCCCACTGTGGCTGATCAGACCAATACAAGCTTGGAATGCTCTACCACAGGCTGGGCATAGAAAATCTGTGTGACTATTTGGGGAGGATATCCCAAATTTGCACATCCTGTGTTTACTTTATGCTGTCTCCATTCTGCTTTGCTCAAAGAGTACAGCACCCTTTCTGATGTGGAAACATCATGCTGAGCAGTCCTGTGCCAGTGTCTCCTATGTTGCACAGTTAAATCCAAAGTTCTTGAGAGAGACCTTGAGAGTGTCTTTGAATCGTTTCTTCAGGCCTCGATGTGATTGCCTGCCCCATGCAAGTTCTCCATAAAATAGTCTTTTTGGCAAGTGTATATTTTGTATTTGAACAATGTGGTCAGCCCATCAGAGTTGTGCTCTCTAAAGCATAGTTTGAATACTTGGCAGTTCAACTTGAGCAAGGACTTCAGTATCTGGTACTTTACTCTGCCAGGTGATCCTCAGAATCTTTCTAAGACAGTTCAGATGGAAGAAATTCAGTTTCCTGGCAAGGTGCTGGTAGACTGTCCATGTTTCACAAGCATATAACAATGAGGTCAGCACCATGGCTCTGTATACCTTCAACTTGGTGGTCAGTCTAATGCCTCTTGTCTCCCAAACACTGAGCTAGCTCTGGCAATGAGTGCATCAACCTCATTGTCAATGTGTACATCCCTGGAAAGTACACTGCCAAGGTAAGTGAACTTATCCACAGCATTCAAAACTTCTCCATTTGTTGTAACTGATGGTTCCACATATGGATGGTATGGTGATAGCTGATGGAGCACCTGTGCTTTCTTGGTGTTAATTATTAGGCCAAAGTTAGCGCAGGCAGCAGAGAATTGGTCCGTACTTTGTAGCATCTCAGCTTCAGAGGCTGCACTGAGTGCACAATAATCTGTAAACAGAAAATCATGCACTTTGGTCTTGGCTTGTAGCCTTTTCAAATTGAAGAACTTGCCATCAGAACAGAAGTTGACCTTGATGCTGTATTCATCCTCAGTGAAAACATTTGTCAACATGACTGGAAACATCATGGTAAAAAGCATGAGATCAAGCACACAGCCCTGTTTCATTCCATTGGTGACTGTGAAGGCACGAGAGCATTGTCCATTATTCAAAACCCAGGCAAACATGCCATCATGAAATTGATGTACAATGCTTTTGAACTTCTCTGGAGATTCAAATTTTGACATAATTTTCCATAAGCCCTCATGACTAACAGTGTCAAAGGCCATGGTCAGATCTACAAATGTTGTGTACAGACCTCTGTTCTGCTCCCGCCACTTCTCCTAGAGATATCGGGCAGCAAAAACCATATTGACTGTTCCTTGGCCCTTTCTGAAGCCATGCTGACTCTCAAGTATATGACGGTGAAGGATCAGCCTATTAAGGAGGACTCTAGCAAGAACTTTGCCAGCAATGACTAAGAGAGGGATCCCCCTGTGATTGTCACAGGACAATCCATTTCCTTTACCCTTATGGAGATGGACAATGGAGGCATCCTTGAACTCCTGGGGGATAACCTCCTCTTGCCATATAACCTGGAAAATTTTAGTCTGCTTTTGTATGAGCAATGGTCCTCCTACCTTGTAAATCTCAGCTGGAATAGAATAAGAACCAGGTGCTTTGCCATGTGATAAGGCCCTGAAAACCTCTTTTTTTAGCTGGGAGTTCAGTTAAGGAGGGATTGACTTCAACCTGAGGTAAACAGTCAATGGCCTCAGCATTGATTGATGATGGTCTGTTGAGAACACTATGGAAGTGTTCCACCTATCTTCTAGGATCATGTCCTTATCACTAATCAATGTGACTCCATCAGCACTGAGTAGTTGTGATGCACCATAAGTTTTTGGTTCATAAATAGTTTTCAGGGAATCATAAAAGTGCTTTGGATTGTGTGTGTGTGTGTGTGTGTATGTGTGTAGTATAAATTACATATATATATATATATATATATACATATATACACACATATCTATCTATTTATGTCTACCTATCTATATATAGATGGATAGATAGATAGAAAATGACCAGCACAACAGGCATGCCTTTATTCAGAGATAGGAAGTCAGCATGGTATAGCAGACAGAGGGCTAGGTTTGGAGTCAGGCAGGTTCACATCCTGCTCTGATACATACTAACTCTCAGACTGTGGCTGAGTCTTTCAAAGTCTAAACACCTCAGATAACTCAACTACTAAATAATAGATAGATTACAAATCTCCAGTGGTAGAAGGAGCTCACACACCAGGAGTTAGTTCCTTTGAGTATTCTGTACAAATGTATGTTTCATTATTTTAAAAAATGATAGTCATGTTGTAGGGCATCTAGGGGCACAGTAAATAGAGTGCCAGACCTGGAGTCAGGAAGACATCTTCCTGAGTTCAAATCCAGTCTCAGATAACTTGCTAGCTGTGTGTTACTGGGCAAGTCACTTTACCCTGTTTTCCTTAGTTTCCTCACCTGTAAAATGAGCTGGAGAAGGAATGGCAAACCACTCCAGTTTCTTCACCAAGAAAGCCCCAAATGGAATCATGAAGAATTGGCCATGAATCAACAACAACAACAAAAAGATGTAGTATGGACCTAAATTTAGATGAAAGCTATAAAATCAGGAATGCTGATCCACTTATCCAAACTAAGTATCCTGCAGTCATTTGCTTCACATACCGCTGTGAGCTAGGGAGGCCAACAATCTAGTGTTTTAAGACCTGGTGCATTGCAGTCTTAACAGTAAATGACATTTCCATCTTTTCACCTATGTGAGTTGACTCTTTAGTTACTACACTGCTTTTTCAATAAGATATTTTCTACTTGTTCAGATTTCTGAAGGTCCAATAACATATATTTTGCTTAGTTCTAGGGACATTTATTTTAATTTTAACTTTAATGACTATAGCTATGCTAATTTGCTTTCAATACATACTCTAATACATTCTTCCTTGACATTTAGGTCATACCTTTAACTTTTTAAGGGTCTCCCCTTTCCCTAAACAGAAACTTAAGCTTCTAACAGCCCAGTTGCATGTGGGTTAGATTTTCTTCTCTGTCCCTTGAAATGTCATCCTGATTCTTAGAGTGGGTCATTTTCTTACCTTGCTCTGCCGCTTTTCCATCTAACAAAATCTTGTCCAGACACCTAAGCAGGATCAAAATGTTGTTGCTTAGGAGACTATATTATACCTAGCAGATGGTGGCCTCCATGGAAAACATAGCATATTCACCTCATGATCTTCTTTTGTATATTCTTATTTGCCTAGCATTTGCTCATTTAAACAGCTTTCTATATGCTCAGTACAATGTTATAGGGTATGAAGGAAATTTAAAATTGATTCTGCTCTGGGGAAACTGGGAAAAGATGTGGACGTGAGGCATGTCTGTTGATTAACAAGATAGGAAAATACAAAGTGAATCACAGAGTATTCTAACTGTTTCAGATTTGGGAGGTGTCTCTATCAGACAGTGCAGTGTAGCAGAATAAGCAGAACTAGGTTTGAATCTTGACTGCCATTTATTCCTTGTGTGACTTCAGATAAAGCTTACATGACTTCAGTTGCCCTATCTTGAAAGTGAAGAGTTTGGATTAGATGATGTCTAAGGCATCTTTCAACCTTAGAGGCAATGAGGTGATAATCCTATGAAGTGAAGTGACTAACTGATCCCTGCACATGACCTTCCCTTCCAGCTCTAAATTAATTTTTTGGATGTTGCTGTATGTACTGGACAGTGAAGGCTTCCTAAAGGATCTGGGAGAACTTTGAGCTGGTCCTGAGGGATAGGGAAAAAGGGACTTGGATTACTCCCAAGGCAATGTCAGAAGGGAATATTCCATTTGTTATGGAAATTCCAAAACATTTCCTTGGAAAAAGACTTGGAACAGAGGGAGAATATATAAAGATTAAAGATTTTTTTTCCTATCTGGCTGCACAGCATCCTCCAGGTCTTTCAGAGATCCCTAAACAAATTCTAAACAAAAACACTCTTCGCCATGCAATACTGTTAAAAACTGACAATTAGAGAAACCTGTGAAAATGGATAATGCTTTGTTAGCTCAGGGTGAGGAACCTGCAGCCTTGAAGCCATATGTGGCTCTCTAGGACCTCAAGTGCACCCCTGACTTAGCCTCTCCCCTTCTCAAAAATCTTCCATTGCTCCCTATTGTTTCTAGGACAAAGCCCAGAATGTTCATCTTGGCATTTAAAATTCTCTACAACGTAACTAGCTCCCACCTACCTACTTTTCCTGACCCATTTTTCCTTACTTCTCTCCACATGCCTTTTGTTCCAATCAAACTGGCTTGCTCTAACTATTTGTCAGACATGGCAGCCCATCTCTCCAGACATGGCCCCTCATCTGTCCCCCCTCTGTGCTGCCTTGCAGAGATGATCTCTCATGTCTGCACTATGCTTCCTCCTCATAAACCCCTGAACAATCTCTGACTTTCTTCAAAGCACAACTAGTCTGTTGAAACTTCCTGGGCTTCCTTTAATATAGCTCCACACCTACCTTCTATAAAAGCCATTCCCACTCTATCTCCCTGCATCTCCACTGTTTCTGTCTTCTCTCCAAGATCACTTTCTACTTACATTTGTATTTAAACTATTTTGCATATTTTCTGCCCATTAGAATGTGAGCTTCTTCAGGGCTGGTTTGATCTATTTGTCTTTCTTTTTAACTCTAGCTTTTTGTATTACAAGGCCAGCCCCCTAATAACTGCTTAATAAATGCTTATTCCCCAACCCTTTCCAATATTGATGATAATTCATATTTCTATGGGACCTTCTACACAGCATCCCTATGAGGGATTCAGACAGGGAAACTGAGACTTAGGGAGATTAACTGACTAGTCTAAAGTAGCTATCAAATAGCAGAAGTGGGTCTAAAACACAGAAGTCCTAATTTCCAGTCCCATTATCCTAAAATTATCTCCCTGAACTGGAGGAAGTCACTCTCTGTTACAGAGTTCCTAGAAAAAAGAGCTTTTTTTACATGTTGCAATAATTTTTGAATTCAATGGAAAAGAAAGTTCCCGAAGGTAGCAGCAAAGAGAAGCATTTACCTCCCAACTTTTTGACTGTGAACAGATATGTTTCTACTACCAATCCTCCCAGGGACAAAATAATTTCATTTAGAATTAATGGTGATGTGTAAATAGCTTTAGCAAGGGATTTAGTAAACTCTGCCTTCCAAAGTGAGATCTGGCTCAGTTGTGAGCAAGACTAGGTCAATAACAGGCAAATTCTCATTCTCATTGCCTGCAGCCATAGCTTCTGTAAATAACATTTAGGGGACTCTGACACGTCTGCGTAAAAGAATCTCAGGGACAGTTGGCACATGAGAATATACAAATTGATGGAATGATCTGTGACCCTACCGTGAACTCTCTGAATGAAAACTCATATTAGTAGACGAGTCCTAGAAGGTTTTTCGAGGTATATAAAATTCAAGCAACTGCCCATGGTCACATAATTAGGAAGGGTCCGGTATTCTTGGGGCAGGTGGATAGAGCACTGGACTTGGAATCAGAGAGACTCCTCCTCATGAGTTCAAATATGGCCCCAGCTACTTGCTAGCTATGTGACCCTGGGCAAGTCACTTAGTCCTATTTGCCTCAATTTCCTCATCTTTAAAATGGACTGGAGAAGGAAATGGCAAATCACTCCTGTTTCCTCGCCAAGAGAACCTCAAATGGAGTCACAAAGTCATATTCAACAGAACAGTAACGACAGGTGACCTGAGTCTAAGCCCAGCATGCTGTCCACTAATGCTCTCCTGATTCATGGATCATTAGCATGATATAGGAGACAATGTTATGACTGCTATAAGGTCAAGAGAACTGGTTTTAAATTAGGTGATCATGGGAGAGTCATTCACTCTTTCAGTCTCATTCATCTGTTTACCTGTATAAACAGGTTCTGGACAGTTTATATACATTGTTCATATAAACTAGTCAACTGTAAACTATCATTACAATGAGGAAGACCACATCTTAATCTCCTTTTGTAAGGCAGGGACAGTTTTTCTAAAGTTGCATGGGAAGCAAACATGGTCTGAACAACTTTCTCCACTGCAGACTATACCCCCTTTCCCCTGCCCATGAACATATCGTAATAATGTTCTTCCAGGAGCACTGCTGGATATTTTCTTATATTTTCTTACTTCAAAGAGCAATTTTATCAAACCACTGATTGAAGAAGACACATTCCTTTGCCACCTCCTCTGGAAAATCCAACCAAGGACAGTCATTGAGGCAATTGTTCTTGAAGCCCTGTCTCAGTCTACAACTTCGAAAGCTGCCTCTGGTGAGATGTAAAGAAGCCAACTAGGGAATCGTGTCTAGGAGGTAATATATAGCTGTTCTCTAGTACTGACTGCTGTCACCCCTCTCTCTCATGCTCACCTCTTGCATTTGACTGGGAAAGAGAACATGATAACGTCACTTCTAGTGACTAAGAGGACACAATTGTTTTTAACAACCTGTTCGTGACAAAGCATTTCCTTTGGCACAGATTGTCCCCAAACTAGAAATTACTAGTTGGTTACATAACTACACACCCAGATCCCAATGAGTCTTTTTCCTTCTGAGTTGATCCATTACTCTCAGGATAGGCTGATTGCTGCCCCTTCCCTAGTTACCCCTTACTGGTCACAGGCTCCCCCTTAAACAACTGAAGGGGCTCTGTATGACCAAAGTTCCTTTAGAATTGTAGTGAGGACAGAGGGGGAGAAGATGAATTGATCAGAACATGCCAGACCTGCTGATGTGTAAGGAAGGGTTTACACTCTGCAATCACTTAACAAGTTGTGAGATTTTCTGATCAAAATTGATGGAATTAAAGGAAAGTTTAGTCATTGACTGGCAAGGATTTCATACTTTCTAAGGAGACAATTGAAGCAGTAGATAGCTCTTAGGGGAGTGAGCATGGGCAGCAGAGAAGAGAGTTAGTTACGGAAAAAAAGAACATAATGCTTGAAAGGGATTAGTCCTCTTCTCTCCTCTCCCCCTCATACTCCAACTGCCATGGTATTTGCAGTTGAACGATTTGTCCAATAGGAAACCCTGTACCTATCAGGTGTCAGGACTAGGAGATGAGGCAGAAGATAGCTCTGAAGATTGTAAACTTTGAGAGTTGATAAGTGAACCAGTCCTAGCTGTGGGGAGCTGAGGATCAATTTCTCAAAAAGCTGGGTTCTTCTGTAACTGACTTTCTTCTTTTGAATGCATTCCCTTGAATGTTTTCTTAAAGAGCTTTCTTTAAAAGAGCCACAAGGAGATTGCTGATGCTTGGCCAGTCAAGATTAACTGTCCCTCTAATTTCATCAATTAAAAATGTTTATTATATATTAAGAATCATTAACAAATATGAACACTTCCATATACAAAGAAGGCCAGAAGAAAGAGATTCATTCTTGGTGTCTGAATCTATTGCATACAATTTTTTAAAAATGTATATTAAATTTAATGTGGCAGTGTTTCTCTGTGTCCCTTTTGAATATCTTTGCCCTTCTGTTCTATTCTCTGTCTTTTAAATGGCTCATTGGTACTCTTCTTTTTTTTTTTTTTTTAGTTAGCATAAGTATCACTCCTTCCCACCCACTCCCACCTCCCCTTCTCTCTTTCAAAATAAAAATTTCCTTTGAAACAAATAACCATAGTCAAGGAAAACAAATGTATGTTATATTGATCTTGTCTAAAATTGTTTCTTTCAATCTGCTCTTACATTCAATGACCTCTCTACTGAAAAGTGGGAGATATGCTTCTTTATTCATCTTCTTAAGTGGTTATCAATCACTATTTTGATTAGCATTCTTAAATATTTCAAGAGTGTTTTGTGTTCTTTGATAATGTTGTGATCATTGTATAAATAGTTCTTCTTGCTCTGCTAATTTCACTGTGCATCATTTGTTCATACAAGTCACATCAAGTTTCTCTGAATCCATCCCTTTTATCATTTCTTACAAAGCAAAATATTCCTTTACATTCACACAACAATTCAGCCATTTTCGTAATTGATGGGCAACCACTTTGTTTCCAGTTCTTTACTATAATAAAAAGTGCTGCTATAAATATTTTTGTACAAAGAGATCCTTTACTTCTTTTAAAAAATGTCTTTGAAGATATTTATGACCAAACAAGAGATGGAGAACATTATGAAGTTCAAAATGGATAATTTTAATTACATTAAATTGAAAATTTTTGCACAAACAAACCCAATGCAACCAAGATTGGGAGGGAAAAAGAAAACTGGGAAAGAATTTTTACAATAATGTCTGTGATAAAGATCTCATTTCTAAAATATGTAAATGGAGTCAAATTTACAAGAATACAAGTCATTCCCCAGTTGATAAAAACTTAAAGGATATGAACTGGCAGTTTTTGGAGGAAGAAATTAAAGCTATCTATAGTCATATGAAAAATGCTCTAAATCACTATTGATTAGAGAGATGCAAATCAAAACAACTCTGAGGTACCACATCACACCTGTCAGATTGGCTGCTGATGAAACAGGAAAATGATAAATGTTGGACATGTGGTAAAGTTGGAATACTAATTCACTGCTGGTGGATCTGTGAGCTGATCTAATCATTCTAGAGAGCAATTTGGAACTATGCCCAAAGGGCTACAGAAATTTGACCCTGCAATATCACTTCTAGGGCTATATCCTAAAGAGATCATAAAAATAAGAAAAGTCCCACATGTACAAAAATATTTATAGTAGATATTTTTTGTGGTGGCCAAAAACTGTAAATAGAGGGAGTGTCCATCAATTGGGGAATGGCTGAACAAGTTGTGGTATAAGAATATAATGGAATACTATTGTGTTATAAGAAATAACAAGCAGTTGGACTTCAGAAAAACCTGGAAAGACCTACATGAACTGATGCAGAGTGAAATGAGCAGAACCAGGAGAACATTATACACAGAAACAGTCACGGTGTGCGAGGACTGTTTGTGATAGACTTAGCCCTTTACAGCAATGCAAAGATCTAAAATAATCCCAAAGGACTTTTGAGGTAAAATGCCATCTATATCCAGAGAAAGAACTGTGGAATCAGAATGCAGAATGAAGTAGACTATTTTCTCTTGTGTTAAGTTTTGTTTTGATTTGGTTTTTTCTCATGATTTCTCTCATTCATTTTAATTCTTCTATGCAACATGACTAATGTGAAAATGTGTTTAATAGGAGTGTATGTGTAGAACCCTTATGAGATTGCATGCCATCTTTGGGAGGGAGGGGAGAGGGAGGATCATTATGTAAATGACTGTTGAAAACTGAAAGCAAATAATTAAATTAAAATATGTCTTTGGTCATAGATGTCTAGTAGATCAATAAGGTACACTGAGCAAAGGGGTATGGGCAGTTTAGTGACATTTTGAATTTAGTTCCTGATTGCTTTCAGAATGATTGAACCAATCTACAGCTCTCAACAACATAGCTTCATTGTGCCTATTCTCCCACAATCTCTCTAACAATTTGAATTTTCCTTTATTTTTATGTTATCTTTGCCAATCGGCTAGGTGTGAGATGGAATCTCAAGGGTTTAATTTGGATTACTTTTATTATAGTGACAGTATTTTTAATATGGTAATTTATAGTTTAGATTGCCTCCCTTGATAATGCTTGTTTCATTTACCTGTTGAGGAATGGTTCTTGTTTTTATATATTTGTATACATTCACTTATATCTGTTGAATATTGATGATAGTGATACAAATAGTGGTATTTATGCAGTTTTTAAAGTTAGTAAAGTATTTTATAAATATTATCCCATTTTATCTTTACAACAACTCTATTTTTATCCCTATTAAAATGTAGAAACTGAGGCAGACAGCAATTGTCATTTTCTAGGACCAGAAAACTAATACATGACTGAGGCCAAATTTGAACTCAGGTCTTCTTGACTTCATATCCAGATCTCAATGCACTTTTATGTGATCAAATGTGTCCATTTCATCTTCTGTGATCATCCTTATCCCCAATTTCATTACGAATTCTTCCCTTCTCCATAGTTGTGAATCCTTCTGTTGT
Source organism: Potorous gilbertii (assembly GCA_028658325.1). Taxonomy (NCBI): domain Eukaryota; kingdom Metazoa; phylum Chordata; class Mammalia; order Diprotodontia; family Potoroidae; genus Potorous; species Potorous gilbertii. The sequence continues at coordinate 197,578,356 of CM053769.1, forward strand.
CCTTTGGTTTGTGGAGGATCTGACCTTTTACATATGGGTCATGAGTCCATTTGGAACTTACTTTGCTACATGGTGTGAGTTGTTGCTCTAAGTCTAAATTCTACCAGATTGTTTTCCAATCTTCCCAGCAGTTTTTGTCAGATAGTGAGTCATTACTTAACCCAGCAGTTTGTGTCCTCGAGTTTATTGAACATTATGCAACTGTTCTGAATTGCTTCTGCATCTTATGTGCTTAATCTGCTCCATTGATCATCTTTTCTATTTTTTATCAGGACCAAATTGCTTAGATAATTGCTGCTTCAAAGTATAACTTGAGACTGAGACTGCTAGTTCTCCTCCCTTTCTTCTTGTCTTTCTTTTCTTTGTTTTCCATGGAATTCTTGACCTTTTTTTGTTCATCCAGATGAATTTTGTCACAATTTTTTCTAGTTCTATTGAATAATTCCTTAGTACCTTGGTTGCTATGGTAATGAATCTGTAAATGAATTTAAGGTAGCTTTGTAATTTTTATGTTTATAGCAGGGCTCAAAAATGAGCAATTAATTCTTCTCCATTTATTTACCAGTCAATAAGCGTTTATCACATCCTTACTGTATGTCAGACATTGTGCTAAGCACTCGAGGTACAAAGAAAGGCAAAAATAGCCCTTGATGTTGGCCTAATGGGGGAGACACCATGTAAATACTGCAACTAAGTACATGCAATATATATACAGAGTATATGGAAAGACAAATATAGAATAAATGGAAAGTAACCTCAGAGAAGAAGGGACTAACAGTTAGGGAAAGCTGGAAAAGTCTTTTGCAGAAAGTAGGACTTGTGCTGAAATTTGAAAAAAATCATGGAAGCTAAGAGGTGGAAGTGAGGAGAGAAAACCAGAAATGAAGGCCAGCAGGGAAAAGGGGGAAAAGATGGGAAATGGAGTGCTATGTACAAAAACAGCAAGTAGGATGATATTGCTAGATTGTAAGAATAAAGTAGAAGAAAATTGGAAAGGTTGAAAGGGACCAGGTTATGAAAAAGATTTAAATGGCAAACAGAGGGTTTTATTTTTGGTCCTAGAAGCATTAGGGAACCATTGGAGTTTGCTAAATTATGGGTGACAGAGAGTGGGACAAAGTGATCTACACTTTAAGAACTTTAGCTTGGTAGTAGAGTGGAAGATGGTGCAGTGAGGAGTAACTTGGGGTAGAGGCCAATTAGAAAGCTATTATAATACTCCAAGTGGGAGGAGATAAGTATCCATACAAAAAAGTTAAGAATCTCTGGTTTAGAGAGTGGGTCCCCAACAGCAGATTTAAGAGGCATCTGTCTCACTTTTGCTTTAAGTTTATTTTTATATCTACAATCATATGAAAAAATGTTCTAAACCATTATTGATGAGAGAAATGCAAATCAAAACAACTCTCTGGTACACAGAGTTATACCTATATAACCTGATAGTTACACCTATCAGATAGTTAACCTGCTATTTACACCTATCAGACTGGTTAACATGACAAAACAGGAAAATCACAAATGTTGGAGAAGATGTGGGAAAATTGGAATACTAATGCATTGTTGGTGGAGCTGTAAACTGACCAACCATTCTGGAGAGCAATTTGGAACTATGCCCAAAGTGCTGTAAAACTGTGCATGCCCTTTAATCATACTCAATCCTACTTTAATCCTACTACTAGGTCTGTATGCCAAAGAGAACATAAAAAAGGGGAAAGGAACCACATGTAGACAAATATTTATAGCAGCTCTTTATGTGGTGGCAAAGAATTGGAAATTGAGGGGATGCCCATCTGTTGAGGAATGGCTGAACAAGTTGTGGTATATGAATATTATGGAATACTATTGTTCTTTAAGAAATGATGAGCAGGCAGATTTCAGAAAAAAACAGAAAAGACTTAAATGAATTGATGCTAAGTGAAATGAGCAGAACCAGGAGAACAACGTACACAGAAACAGCAATATTGTGTGATGATCAACTATGATAGACTTAGCTCCTCTCAGCAATACAATGATCCAAGACATTTTCAAAAGACTCATGATGGAAAATGCTATCCACTTCCAGAGAAAGAACTATGGAGTACGAATGCAGATTGAACCATACTATTTTCACTTTCTTTCTTTCTTGTAGTTCTCTTTTCTTCTGTTTCTTCTTTCACAACATGACTAATGCAGAAATATGTTTAATGTATAACCAACCCTTTTCAGATTGCTTGCTGTCTTGGGAAGAGGGGAGTGAGAGAAATAAATTTGGAGCTCAAAATCTTACAAAAAAGAATGTTGAAAGCTATCTGTACACGAAACTGGGAAAAATAAAGTACTATAAATAAAAAATAAACAAATAAGTCTTTACTTTTGATAAATGTAGGTATCAATTTGTATTTAGTTCATTCATCTCTCTCTTTGTAGGTCCTTTTTATGGGAACTTAACTGAGGGCAATATTTCAATGGGATTTTTTGAATGGAATCACTGCCTCTTCATACCTGGTTCTTCCTCTCCAGAGAGCCAACCTTTTCCTACTCATGCCTGAATTTATTACACAAACAAGACTTAATAGCCTCCAGATTTTCCCTTAAATAAGAAGGGGCAAGAGGGAATAAAACGGTAGTAGTGAAATGACAGATAGCAAATGTGAGGCATAATGCATTTGGACAAAAAGTAATCAGTGGCTTGCACTGTCAGCTGCAATCAGCTTTCCTTGGACTCTACTCCCTCTTGAAAGAAAAGAAATCATTTACCTGCTTAACAGAGATAGAAGCATTGGGTCAACCCCTCTTTAATAAGTAAGCTAGAGGAAATACATGATTTCTGAAGGATACTCTATAGTCTCATCAATATACACTGTTAACCATTGGTATCTTGGTTAGGTCCTAGAGGAACGGGAGCCAGCATAGCAGAGGTCATGTGTCTTGCCTTCTTTGCACGATGGATAATAGGAAAAATGGTTATTCCTTCCACTTCTGACTTTTCTCTACCAAAAACTTTGTAGAAATCAAACACTTTACCCATTGGTGAATTCTAGGACAGCGTTGACTTTAATACTTCATCTCTAAAAGATCATTTACAAAAGAAGTACTACACTAACTTCTCTATATTTGGTACTCTTCTAGCTCCATGACCCACAGAGTCCTCAATCCCACTATTCCCAAGCTTGGATGAAAAGCCCTGTTCCCCTACTCCTGAATTCTCATCCCTAAACACATCAGGTATGCCTTGTCCTCTGATTTCTTTTCCCTTCAAGGAGAGTATTAGATTATTAATCATAGATCTAGAATGGGGCAGAAACTCAGAGGTGATTAAGATCAGAGCCCTTATTTTCCAGATAAAGACTATAAATGATTTGTCCAAGGTTATACAGGTGATAGACTTGGAAACCAGGTCCTTTGGCTTGAAGTCTCATTTCCTTTTCACTGCCTGATCTGTGCAATCTGGAGCTTAAGTTGTAATGTTGATAAACTACCTTTCACTATTTATCTCTTCCCTAAACTTAGTATGTGCTTGGCACATATTACATACTTAATAAATGCTCATGTCTTGACTAACTGGTTTTGGCACTCACTAAAATTTTCTCTGGAGGACCCTTCATTCCTCCCACCCTCTCCAGTCTTGGCAGGTCTTTCACTCATACCTTCCAATACATGGGATGAAGAAGAGGAATGGATATATTTCTTGTTTTCCAACTGTCATTTTAGATCTTTCCTCTGCTACCATAACTTAGCAATTTCTTTGTATTTAAATTTTGCACCAAGAATTGTATCACTCTCTTACACATTGTTCCTCTCCCTCCTTTCTCAATGAGTGCCATCCCATACCTAGCTCACAGTGCTCCTCGCTACCACAGTACCTGCCCTCACCTTAGTTATTTCAACATTCTATGAACCTTTGAACACCTTGGCCTCCCCTTTCGTTAATCTTCTCAACTCCTTGACCTCTATCTCCTCTTTACCTCAGTCGCCCAGGTGATTGGTCATATCTCACACTGTGCCCCAAAATGGTCTTGAACTCTTAAATTTGCTTCCCACGATCGCCGTGTTGCATATTCCTGTTTCTCCCATGGGCTTACTCTTCTGTAAACTTTTCTCTGTCTATAATGTATTCTGCTGCTTTCTCCCTGTCCTCCCAGGCTATATCAATGTCCTGATCCTACTCTGTTCACGATTTTCCATCTTCCACAATCTCGCTCTCCTTTGTTCCCCTCTCATCACTCACTTCTGCCCTCTCCCTGCTTTAGGCCCTTATCCCTTTCCTGGACTGTTATAATAGCTTTCTAAATGATCTCTCTGCCTCTAGTTTCTCCGTATCCAGTCTATACTCCGTAATGCTGTCAAAATGGCTTTCCTATTGTACTGGTTTGACCATATTGCATCCTGTGAAAAAAAATACAAAATCTTTAATATGACATTTAAAATCTTCCACAACATTCCTCCAGCCTACCTTTTCAGCCTGATTGTACACTACTCCCCCTCACACAATCTATGTTCCAGCCAAGCTGTTTCCTGACCTTGACATGCCTTCTACTGCTTCCGTGTATTCATACAGGGTTTCCCTCATGCCTGGAATATCCTCCCTTCTCATCTATCTCTCAGAATTCTTCTGTGACCCGTGGGCCTGGGGGCTCCTTCCCACTAGTGTCTGACTCTGGGCTCTCATAAACCCAGATTTATTTTCAGAAAAGGGACTAACAAGACTTCTCTGTCTTTCTATTATTGTCCTTCCCCCTCAAAACTCTAAAATGAAGTTTAGCTTTTACTAAATTCATATATATCGTCTCCCTTAAAATGTGTATAATGGGGTCCATCTAGCTACAATAAACAAAATATTAGCTATAGAACAGCTGTTTATTTCTTACACTGCAAAAAATGCTGGATGAATGAAAAAGCACTTATTAAACATTTCCTTTGTGCCAAGCACTGTGCTGCATGCTGGGACTACAGAGAAAGACCCGAGTCTTTACTCTTTAGGATGCTTAAGGAATGTGCTAATTGAGAGAGACAATATATAAAAATTAAGTCAAGCTGTTTCCCGACCTCAACCTGCTTAAGATTCAAAAGACTCAAATGACTCAGATGTGCAGAAACAAATACAGAATATGCAAAACAATAATCCATCACACTCATGACACTCTTCCAAAAGGCAAAAGAGATTAGGGGAATGACTGAACAGATATTTCACATTCACCTCAGAGCTGCAAAGCCTGAGCAGCTCCCATAGTCGAGGTATCTCAATAAGTCAGGAATGGAGCTTCTCTCTTACAGACTTCTAGATGATCCTGGAGGTAATCATCTTTTCTTCTTAGATGAAGGTTGACCACCTTTATTCTACCTGAGCACACCACTCAAATACTTCTTGAACTTCAGAGATAGAAATGTCCACTTTTAAAGATCACTTGTTACTGGTTTGAGCCCAAGAAAGAAAAGAGAGAACCAAAGCAGACTCACATGGGCCAGCATATGTTCCTACTTTCCTCATTTTTTCTTTTAGTCTATAGCAGGGGTTCCCAAACTTATTTGGCCTACTGCCACCTTTTAAAAAAATTATTCAATACCTCCCTTGGAAATCTTTAACCCTTTAATGGTTTTTTTTGAAACTTACATCATTTCAAAAATATAAAATACTTTTTTAAAAAACTCATCTTAAATTTAATAATTTATTATAAATTTGTGGGTTTTTCTGCATTGAAATTTTGATGGCACAATATTACATCATGCAACCATATAGTATTATATTGCAAACAAGTCATTACATGAACATATTCCTGCCAATGCATACTGGACTTCCACCGTAAGGCATGACACACTCTCCTGCCAACACTTGCTTGTTAAGACCTGTTGGTGGACTTGGCCACTGATTGGTTATAACTTGCATTTTGTGTGTTTATTTGAGCAATCATGTAATCACTATGACTTTACTTTGTTACACAACAGATGAAATATGTATGAATGGCTTTTCAAAACTTTCTTATCTTCTTTCCTTATGCTTCTACTTCCCCTTTATTTTTATTCAACATCCCCCAGTTGTACCTGAAGTTACTACTGCCCCTGCCTAGATTGTTCCAATGCCTCCCAGGGGGTAGGATTGCCCACTTTGGAAGTGTGTGACTTTTCTGGGATGAGTCAACAATCTTATTCAACCTAATCCTCTCCTCCCACAGAGCACATATCTTCTTCAATAGGCCATTGTGCACATGAAGTTCCATGGGAATTACCCAAGTATAACAAATCAGTTTAGTTTTTACATCATGTCTGATACATTTCTCTTCCAAGGCTCAGCTCAGTTGTCCCCTCCTCCATGGAGATATTTCTGATTTCCCCAAATAGAGATATTCTTTCTTCCCTCAAATTTTCTGGAAATGTTGTTGGATCTCCTTATGTCATGGTATGTAGTATTGTGGTTGTGTCTCCCTCATCCCTTTAGTAGAATTCAGGGGCTTTGAATGCAGGACTAAATCATTAAAAAAACAAACAAACAAAGAAAACAAACCTTGATGTAACTAGTATCTTAATATATCTTTCTCAATAAATGTTTGATGACTTTAATTCACTAACATCCTTTAGTGGTTCAGAAAATATTGGGCCAACCAGTGATGATATTAATTGTTTGTTATGACTTCTCTCTTTCACATATTCAAACATGAACCAGCCCATGATACCCCAAACCAACTCCTCCACTTTTCCTGAGTGAGCACTTTCTCTACTATCTCTTCCTTTCCTGATTTCAACTCCCCTTTCTAACTCCTTTCACTAGAATGTAAGTTCCTTGAGGGTTAAGTACTGGTTTTCTTTTTACTTTTATTTATTCCTAGCAATTAGCACAGTGCCTGGCCCATAGTAAATGTTCAGTAAATGCTTTCTCTCTTTCTGTCTCTCTCTGTTTTAATAGACTGAAATCATGGCTAACCAGTAATGAAACTATGAGCTTCTTGACAACTGTCTTACTTTGTATCTGTAGGCTCTACCCTATGGCAGGCAACTTTATATTGGTTAAGGTTCATTTTATGTTGTTTTCCTTATCTGTAATGTGCTCCTGAATCTCTACTCAGAGACAGATTGGACTCTATGAACTTTGGCATTCCTTTCAGCCCTGAGACAACATATAGATTGCATGATGGTTTCCTGGATAGTCAGAGGATGGCAGAAAAGAGAAAGCCCAAGAAAGAAACAATGGACGCTAAGTGAAAAACATCTCTGTCTCCACCTTGGGACAAAGATAACATCACTTCTAAGGTTACCGAAGCAAAGTATGACTGAGAAGACCACTCCAAAGCTGATTTAAATGGGAAGCTGATAAAAATGAGTGATTAGAGTTATTATCACATTATTGTTCCATAAAATTTATAATGAGCTCACAATGTGCTACAGATACTGTGGTAAATAGAAAAAATGTCCGTCCTCTCAAGGACTGTACATTTTTAATATTAGGTGAGGAACTCTTATTTCAGAGGGCATCTCATCCAAACTGGGTGTCTGTAGTGAGACACATATGCAGCTGTCTTTTCATCTGGGCAATGATAGCTAGGTCTCCACAGCTGAAGTTCATTCTGACAATCAAAAAGGTGAGTGATTCTGAAACTTGTGGCAAGTCATTTCCTACCTTTGAGTCTCATCATTGTCATTGTAAAGTGGGTATGATGAAAGAAAGGACTTGGAAACCCTAAGGTACTATTGAATTTTTAATGGTGTTTTGGATCCCTGCCTTCCAAGAGGTTACCATGCGTTAGGGAAATCCACATTTATTCAACTAATGTTTATCCAACCCCTTCTGTGTACACCGTGTGGAAAATGTTGGAGGTGTTCATAGGCAGCAAAGTCATGTAGAAGATAAAGTGCTAGAGTTGGAGTCAGGAGAAGACCCAAGTTCAAATTCTGCCTCAGACACTTAGCTAACTGTGTGACTTCCGTTTTCTGATTTGCAAAATGGGGACGAGGATGCCACCTATCTCACAAAGGTTCTGTAAGGATTAAATGAGATAATGTTTTAAAGGCCTTCCCAAACCTTAAATTGCTCTATAAATGCTAGCCACTATTATCACAGTTGTCCCCCCCTAAAGTTCTGTTAGGTTGTATATTAGGGTAGGAAGAGTAAAAAGAGAGGTGATGCTTCGGTTCTGTCCATTAATGCCCCTGCACTGCCTCCACTCCACCTCCACACAGACACACACACACACACACAAACACGCATAGACACACACACAGGCATACAAATACACCCACAAACACACACACACACACACACACACACACACACTCATGAAGACAGAGAGGAAGCCACAAGATTAAAGAGGTAGAGTCTGTTGTGCCGAAATTCATCTATGGCCTGGGCTGCCTTTTAGACAATGGAGAAAACCCCCTAGGCTGGTGTCTGTTTTGTTTGACTCATTGTGGGTAAACTGGTTTCAGAAACCTCCTCCAGCCCAGGTGGCTAGTTATTGATTCACTTTCCCTTGGCACCAAGATATGTGCATGTGTGTGTTTTTTTCTTCTCTCTCTTTCTTTCTGCCCCTCTTCAGAGGAACGTCTCAAACTAAATGTGCATGTCTGGAAGTTAATGCTCAATTGCGTTGTGGGTTCTGTCTGCCTCTCCCCAGGAGGGCACACAACTGGGGTTGCTGGCAGCTTCCAACCTCTGCTTGGGATGTTGGTTAAGAGTTCCAGCCAGTTTAGATAAACAAAGGGTGGGCAGGCTTGACAGAAAGGTCAAAATTGGTCTGCATTTGTGCCACTTGCCAAAGTCACAGAGGTCAGTATCACCCAGGGGACAGAGTTGCTGTGAACATTCCATGGATGGAAGGTGATTTAGTCCAAAATGCTGAGCTGGTAACTTTTCAAATATGGCAGGACCAGAGGGGTACCCTCTGTCATCACCTCATGTGCCCCCATTTTGGAAGAGACTCAGTCTCCTGAGAAGTCAGAGTCCGGAACCTTAGGACATAGAACAAACCTTAAAGTGGTAAAAAAAAATAAAGCTAGCTATTATTCTTTTTTATTCTTGTGCAAATATATTATTGAAAGAGGTGTGTGTTCATCCTTCATTGCTGAAGAAGACTATGCCATCAGAGAAATAATGACATGACACACTTGACTTTGTTTTGAGTGAGGGAGGGCTGTGCAGGTCACCAGCCTCACTTCTCCTCCAGAGCCATCTGAATCCAGTGACCAGATATTCATCAGGATGAGTGGAGATGATCCTGGATGAGGCAGTTGGGGTTAAGTGACTTGCCCAAGGTCACACAGCTAGTGAGTGTCAAGTGTCTGAGGTGCGACTTGAACTCAGGTCCTCCTGACTCCTGCACTGGTGCTCTATCCACTGCACCACCCTATTGAAAGAGGTGGCTAGATGGTGAGGTGGAAAGAAATTTAGAAAAAGACTGGAGGTTGAATCTACACTTGGACACTTGCTAGCTATGTGACCTTGGGCAAGTTATGTCACTTTTGTTTGCCATTGTTTTCTCATTTCTCATAATGAGAGCACCTACCTTCCAGGATTGCTGCAAAGATCAAATCAGATAATATTTGTTCTTTGAAAACCTTAAAGTTCTATATAAATGCTACCTATTTATCATTAATGTTATTGTTATTAGAGTTAGAAGGAACTTTGAGACAGCAAATGTGAGGTACCTTAGAACATAAAGCTTGGAATGTAAGAGCTAGAGGTGACTTTAGATAATGTGATGCAGTCACTTCATTTTTCAGAGCAGGAAACTGAAACCTAGAGGGAAATGTTCTTCATTTCTTATTCACAGAGTAGCATAACTTTTACCCTTGACAACATGAACCCCACCCTTAATTGTTACACATTTGCCTTCTTTTCTCCCACTTTTGCCCCTCAGATCTCTTCAAAGTCCGACTCATCACCATGTCCCTCAACTCTACCATTTCCTTAGCTCTTCTCCCCTAGGGCCATATTCTGATGTGCATCTGACCATTGGATCCAGATGGCTCTGGAGGAGAAAATGAGGCTGGTAACCTTGCACAGCCCTCCTTCACTTAAATCCATTTCCCTTGCAAGTCATGGCATCATCTTCCTGATGTCATGGTCGTGAAGAACAAACAATGACAATAGCAGCCTCTTCCCTAATTTCACTTGCATCTTTTTTGTTCTTGGTTATTTAATCTTACTCTTTTATGCTTACCCCAGATCACCTCCCTTTTACATCAGCTCCAATACATGAACTTGCCTCTTGCCCATGATCTAACCCAAGAGTCTCATCCTGAGGAATCATAGATTTTAGAGCTGTGAAAGACCTTATGAGATCCTCCCTCATTGCCTTGCTCTTCCTTCCCCTTCTATACTTAAAAAACATCCTTTCATCAGGTAAGTTATCATAATACCTTTAATAGATGAGGTAACTAAAGTCTGAAAAAGTAAGACAATAATTTGCCTACCATATAGCTAACGAATGGTGAAGAAAAAAGATACCTCTTATATTGTCACAGTACCACCCCATCTAAGAATTGGGAAGGACCCTAGAGGCCAGGTACCTCTTATATTGTCACAGTACCACCACATCTAAGAATTGGGAAGGACCCT
>CM053769.1:197589380-197627636 GCA_028658325.1 Potorous gilbertii
TACCTCTTATATTGTCACAGTACCACCAAACCTAAGAATTGGGAAGGACCCTAGAGGCCAGTTACCTCTTATATTGTCACAGTACCACCACATCTAAGAATTGGGAAGGGCCCTAGAGGCCAGGTACCTCTTATATTGTCACAGTACCACCAAATCTAAGAATTGGGAAGGACCCTAGAGGCCAGGTAGTTAATCAGTCAGTTAAGCAATTACCAAGCATAGGTTCAAAGACAAAAAGTAAATAGTTCCTGCTCTCATTGAGGAGCTTAAATTGTATATATATATATAGAGAGAGAATATGAATATACGAATAGCCTGGGTGTGTTGTATGCCATCCACTCATGTAGGCAGTATAACCCATGAGCATGGCACTTAACATGTCACCTGTGCTGCCTTTCTTTTCCTCTGTGCTGGCTCATTTATCTCTTCCTACCTTCAAACTGGTAGGTCTGGGTTTTTTCTCCCTTAGAATGGAGGACAGGGAATCAGTCCCAGTTTTAGCTACACTGCTACACTCAACTTCTCTCATAGGTTGCTAGAAGTAATTCTGGTATGTGGGGAGATATATTCATGTTACTTAGCACTATAGCTCCAGATCCCCTATTAGTTTGCTTTCCATTTGCACAGAATCAATCAGTTGCAGTGGTCTTATTGTCTCCTACATATAATAAGTTTACTAAACAAGGCAAGAACAATAAAAATTCCAACACTTCCTTAACAGAAAGCAAAAGGAATAAAAATCAACATTTCACAGTTTGTTCATAAATCTGAGTCACCCTTCTCTACTACTGCATGCAATATATGTGTGGAGTAGGGTATGGTAGGCATATGCTTAGAGAAGATAGTCGAAAGGAATATGAGAGGAGAAACTCATTAGTTTGGAACAATCCACAAGTCAGGACCGTTAGGCTTAATGTCCTTAGTTCCATTAGGAACAATCTGTACCACACAAAGCTTCTTTTCTGTCAGCACTTACCTTCTGGTCATCATCATTTTTCTGCTGGCCAGAGTTCTTCTTCTTCTCTTGAACAGATGAAGCAGTGACAAGTACTTTTAACTCAGAATCACTCTTAATAGAGTACTCAAAGGGTTTTGCTTTTTTAGCTACAAAGGATCTCTCAGTACATTCATCTGAGGGACCAACATTTTATCTGAAACTGCTGCTTTACAAATTGATTTTGCTCAGTTTTCTTATATAAATGTTCTTTTTTGGTCCCTTTTGGTAGCCAAACCATTCATTTACAAAAAGGGAAATACCTTACATAAATATGCACAAAATATAAACAAAATAAATGCAAAGAAATCTGAGGGAGTAAGGTTCTAACAGTTAGAAGGATGGCCTCACATGGAAAAAGTTGAACCTTAACAAGAAGTCCCTCTATAACATCTTAAATAAGATACTATCTAGCTTCTACCAGAAAACCTCTAATAAGGAGGGAAAACACCACTTCTTGAGGCAATCCATTCTAATTTTGGATAGGGAGTAGTTTCTTAATCCAAGTCACCATGCTTAGACGAATTAGGCAAATAGAATTGCTTAGACATTGTTAGTAGTCTTTGAAAAATCAAGGACAATGAGAAGGATGGCATATAACTAGAGAAAGGCAAATGACTTGAATTTTAAAACATACACACACACACACACACACACACACACACACACACACACACACACACACGGTACAGAATTTTCAAATTTAAATTCAAGGTCAATGACCTTGATTTTGATTCCTGTCAAACTTCTAGCTTGTATTATTAAAGTATAGCAAGAATTGGATAAGGGCAAGTCTACCCTTTCCAGTGTGTTCGTCCTTCATTGCCAAAGAAGACCATGCCTTCAGAGAAATAATGACATGACTTGCACTTAATTTTGTTTTGAGTGAGGGAGGCTGTGCAGGTCACCAGCCTCACTTCTCCTCTAGAGCTATCTGAATCCCAGTAACCAGATATTCATCAGGATGACTGGAGATGATCCTGGATGAGGTAATTGGGGTTAAGTGACTTGCCCAAGGTCACATAGCTAGTGAGTGTCAAGTGTCTGAGGTAAAATTTGAACTCAGGTCCTCCTGACTCCTGCACTGGTGCTCTATCCATTGCACCACCTAACTGTCCCTTTCCAGTATTTTGTTGAGCAATCACCAGGACATCTGATTAGGAAATGCATTCCCCAAGAAGCTATAACCATCATAATTTAAGCCTGATTATAGCAGGGCTGAGCCCATTAAATGCTTAACATGTATTAATGTAGGGGATGTCATCATGGTGAGTAGAAATGGTAAGGGTCATAGAGACATAGAACTCGGGGTGGAATGAACTTTAAAGGCCCTCTGGTCTAAATCTTTCAGTTTGTTGATGAGGAAACTGAAGCGCAGAGTAGTTAAATGGATTTTCAAAGGTCACACTGGTAGGAAGCATCAGAGGCATGATTTGAACCTACAGCCCCTGACACAAGAACCTTGCTTCTTTTTACTGCATATCATTTCTTTCCAAGGAAGAAGTAATGGCTGACCTTTATAACAGAGATCATAGTAGCTCCTGAGTCATGGTACACACCAGAGAGAGATCCCCGAATGGACTAAACAAACAGATTGTTGACCAAATAAGTCAGGCAAGCTGGGAAAGGTGGTACAGGGTTATGTAGAGATTGAGATCTTTAGTCAGGGGACGAGAAATTACAACTAGTGACTGGGAGGAAATATCACCTAATTCCTGAGTCATAAGTTATACATCATGATTCCATTCAAGAATGCCCTGAGTTGTAGACTCCGCCCTGTTTTCCTTCATTTTCAGGTAGAGCCTGAAAGGAGAAAGTTTCCTTCCTGAGTTGTGCTGGAAAAAGGGAGAGTAGGAGGTTACTCATTTGTAGACTGGGTGCTAAGACTGGTGTTTCCTGCCTTTGTTTATCTTCCAATTTATTCTACCCTCCCCCATTCCCTGCAGTCATTTGTGAAAGCATCTTCTATCAAGGTGATAGGAAACACTGAAGTTCAAATTGACTTTAGAAGTTCTCTGTCTCTGAGAGGGGGCACTGTGAGACAGGTGATTTATCTACCAGAAGGTTTTCCCACAGAATGGATCATGAGGTGATAGTATTGTGTGGCACATGGGTGGTCAAAGAAATGGTAGGCACATGTTTTGAAAGGGAAATTGTACTTATGTGACCTTAGGCAAGTCATTTAACCTGAGTTTCTTCATCTGTAAAATGAGAGGGATGAATTAGGTGAAGGACAAAGTATGGAGAAGCAAAGAAAAGAAGGAGGAGGGAAGGAGGGAAGGAAAAAGGAGGAAAGGAGAAAGGAAAAAAGAAGATAGCAGGAGAGTAAGAGAAGGAAAGGAGTAGGAAAGGAAGAAAAGAAGGAAGGGAGGGAGGGAGAAAATTACCTTTTTCTGGAATTGGACATTAGGGATCATATGATGGTCTCCCTTGTTCATCACATAGTATTGAGCTTCTCAGACTTCTTTTATCAAGCTTTGAATACAGTGCTTTGAAGTTGTGGAGCAACAGACAGGAAATTGGGGTGTATGAAAAATTTAAGAGACATAATTTTGAGTAATTTATCATTTTATTAATCATTCTAGTAATACTTAATACAAGGGGTCAGTGACACTCATGAATGCCAAAAATCCCTCATGGAACCTACTCAACGTTTATATGCTCTTAGAAGAGTAGGTGTTCCCGAGGGTGGAAATCAACTCTGATCTATTAACAAGTAATGAGAATAAATATTAAAATGAAAGGTGACCTTATTCTAATGAGGGTCTGGGGAATGTAACTCTGATCACTAAGTCTTGGTCAAAGAGACTTATCTATACCCATATCACCCTGTCTAGAATAATCTAAACAAAAGAGAGTATTCACTTTTTTCCAGACCTGTCTGAATAAGACAGCAATGGGTTGGAATCCATCAGTTCACCTAAACTAAAATTTCTTTACCTTTTGGACAGATCTGAGTGTTCCCTCTCATTATCAGCTGTGCACTACAAAGGCTGTCAGAATAACCTAGGGGACCTGATTTCTCAACGAGGAAGTACAAAAAGGGAAAAACCTTGACCCAAGTCAAAATTGGCTATTAATATAACAGAGAAATAATCGTTTCTCTCAAAATGAAAGGGAAGGGGAAAAGAGGCCAGCCTCTATTAGATGCTTAATCTTGTTCTGGAAATGAAAGCTGATTCATCCAGAAGACTGGGTCTACTGTCCAATGTGGATTTACACTTTGTAGGGCCATTGTGATCCTCTGTGGGGTGACAGAATAAATCGTGTAGGTATGAGAAGGACATGACACAGGTAATTCTGTTCTGATAAAAAAAAAATCCAAGCTCTAGCTGATGACCCGCTTATTTTCAGTGATATTCAACACAACCAGATGCCCAGACAATACACCCAAAGAATTTAGAGTTCTGTATTTGTGAAGGAAGGAGTAGGCTGCGCTGTGCATGACACAGGACAAAGAATACTCCCTTATAAGGAAAAAGCAGACAGTTACTTCCTTACTCTTGTTTCTGCAGAGACAAAGGATTCAAATCCAAAGCGTCCAACATAGAAGCAAAGTCAGCCTTGATCCCTAACTGGTCATTATAGAGAGTTAAGCCTAAAGGTAAGTATGTCCCACTGTCTCTGGCAAGAACGAAAACAACCCAATAAACATCCTGTCCCCCAACATACATAAGCACTTAGCTACTAGACAGACAGAACCTCAAAGAAAAAAAAAGCTTTTAACTAATCAGCTGCTGACACTGAATTCAACTTGACCTTGTGAATCCTCAGTTCTCAGGGCCTTTTGTTTCAGTAGTACCAGGTCTGTTCAGAGCAATGTGACAAGTCATTTCCTCACAGCTGTGTACTTTTTGTTCTCACTATTTTGGGCTGGGGTGGGGGGGATCCAAAGGAGAGGGAATTGGAGCTATTATTTCATCCATGTGGGCAACTCATGGAATTGTATATTTAGAACTAGAGGAGACAATAAATTCATCGTCTTCCCCCCACTCTCATTTTTCAGATCAGGAAGCCAAAGGGACTGAAGTGTACTGGAGCTGGGTCATACTTGCTCACAAGAGTCGATGGTTAAATTTTCAGTGTGCTCATTTATACCTCAGAAATTGACAAATGGCACAAATCATGGTTTGATTTGTTACCTAGACTTAATAAAGTAATAGAGAAAATGTTAATAATTCAGATTAAAGGGAAAATGTTAATAATGCAGATTAAATTTAAAAGTGTGCTTGCATACATTCTGCTCCTCTCCCTAACCTGTTGTCAAACAGCTACTAGCCTGCCCCTGAGAAATTCCTCAGATGCAGATTGATAATTCATTGAACACTTACAATTTTAGAGAGTTACCTAGGGCTTTGAATATTTAAGTGACTTGCCTATAGTCACACACCCCGTACGTGTGGTTTGAACCCAGGTTTCTTTTGACTCCATCCACTACTCCTTACTTCTCTTCATGACCTCTTATATTACTAGATGTAGTTAATTGTCTTCCTAGAGGTCATTAGAAGTGTTTAATTCACTAATAATTCACAAATAATTCAAATAATTCAAAAGATGCACAATTTCATCATTAATTCTTCCATGTACACAGATTGTAGCCCATCTTCAAATTAAGGGATGTATCTTCATGAATTTGAGGGGATAAAAACATTCCCTCCATGGAGGGATCCTTTATACATCAACTGGTGATGGATCTCTCTGCACTGAACTGGACTGCTCCATTCTACCTGAAGTCTTTCCAGCTTGTCAGTAGTATCAGCTGTCAGTGGTCTATCAGAGTTTATTCTCCACCAATCTGGGCTAGAGGAGAGCCCAGGGTCACCTCTGTACCATGCTCAAGCACCAGAAAAGAACTTTAACAGAAGATTATGATTAGTGAACACATTTTTCCCCATCACCCAAAAGATGGACTCAAATGAGGGTCTCTCCCAAAGGAGTGTTTCTATAAATCATAGCCTATCATAACAATTAGAATTTACATGACTTTTTAGCTTCACAAAGTACCAGGATATATTTCCTCATTTGGTTCTTACAACACTGTGAGGCAGGTACTACTATTATTTTCATTTAACAGATAAGGAAACTCAGAAAGAGAAAGGTTAAGTGGTCATGCAACTAGTAAGTATCTTAGGCAGGATCTGAACTCATGTCTTCCTGCCTAAAATGTCCACTCCTCCACCTTATGTTTATAACATTGAAAACAAAGCAGAGATAATCTTGAAGGTCCCTTCTGACACTGATTTAGATGATTCTTAGTTCTCCTTTTCTCTCTTCCTTAAGATCTCTACCCTAGAAGATGGAATTCTTTCTCGCTGACCCTTCACTGTGAGGCAAAAGCTTGACATCCATTTTTCTTTGGTTCCTTAGCTTAGTTTGATTTGTGGGATTCAGTTGATTTGCTTTGAAGGAGCTGGGTGTTCACCAGTGGCTTTTCCTCCCTTGTGAAATAAATCTTAGTTGTAATCTCAGCTATGTGAAAGAACTTCCATTAGGGAGATGACATGAGGAGAAAGCTTTGGAGGAAACAGCACTTAAGAGATTCTTTGGTGTGTAGACCCATGATCCACCCACTGTGTAGAACAACACAGTGAGGAACAACCTTGAAAAATCAGACATGTTTTCTGGGGCTAGGAAAGAAGGGGAGAAATGCCCAAAAAGCAAAAATAGTTGCAAGGAGAATAATTGTGAAGGAAGATGGCCCTTCAAATGGTGTATTCTCTGTAGCCTCTTATGTTTTTGAATTTTCTTTCTTTTCAGATGTAGAATCTGAGCTCTTATCCAGTGATAAAAATAGAAGGATAAAAGATTATCATGTTTCTTGCTATTTTTTCCTTTCTTTCCAATACATAGGCAAAGGAAGTGACCTTGATGATTATATTTACTGTGACATGTTTAGGGAGTCACCTAGTCTCCTCCCCTCATATGGGAAAACTAAGACCTAGGGCCAAACATCCTGGAAAGTGAAGTCAAGTGGGCCTGAGGGAGCACAGGTAATAATAAGGCAATTGGAGGTGACAGAATTCCAACTGAACTGAAAGATGAAGATGTTTAAGTGCCGCACTCAATAAGCCAGCAAATTTGGAAAACTCACCATTGGTCACTAGTGGCATTGGAAAAGATCAATTTGTGTCCCAATCCTAAAGAAGGGTAATACCAAACAAAATATAGAACAGTTGTGCTCATCTTACACACCAGCAAGGTTATGCTTGACCTTCTGCAAGCTAGGCTTCAGCCATATGTGAGTCAAGAATTACCAGAAGTGCAGGCTGGTTTTTGAAGAGGCAAAGGAACTAGAGACCAAATTGCCGATATTTGCTGGATTATGAAGAAGGCAAGGGAGTTCCAGGGAAAAGAAAATCTACTTTTGCTTTATTAACTACGCTAAAAACCTTTGACTGTGTGTATCACAACAAATTGTGGCAAGTCCTCAAAGAGATGGGAGAGTGCAGATCATCTTACTTGTCTCCTGAGGAGCCTGTATATTGGCCAAGAAGCAACAGCTAGAACAGCAAATGGAACAATTGATTGATTTAAGATGGGGAAAGAAGTACAACAAAGCTGTACATTGTCACTCTATTTAACTCACATGCAGTAAATTTGTGAAATGTCAGGCTGGACAAATCATTACCTTGACTAAGGTTACCAGGAGAAATTCCAACATGTCATCAGATATGCAGTTGATACCCCTCTGGAGGCAAAAAATGAGTAAGAATTAAGAAATCTCGATGAGAGTGAAAGAGGAGAGCATCAAAGCTGGCATGAAACTTCACATCAAAAAAACAAGAAAGGAAAACTAAGATCATGGCAACCAGTGCAATGACTTCCTGACAAATAGATGGAGAAGAAATGGAAGCAGTTTCATGTTTTATATTCTTGGACCCAAAGATCACTGTCGACACCAGCTGTAGCCATGAAATTAAAATGCTTGCTCCTTGGAAGGAAAACTATGGCCAATATGAACAGCATACTAAGAAGTAGAGACATGGGCTTGCTAGTAAAGCTCCATATAGTGAAAGCTATTGCTTTTCCAGCAGCAATGTATGCTTGTGAGAGTTGTACTATAAAGAAAGTCAAATGCTACAGAATCAATGCTTTTAAACTGTGTGCTGGAGAAGATTTTTGAGAGTTCCTTGTACAGCAAGGAGATCAAATCTGTCAATACTTAAATTAGCTCTGACTATTCACTGGAAGGACAAATACTGAAATTGAAGCTTAAATATTTTGGCCACCTAATGAAAAGACAGGACCCATTGGAAAAGACTTTTAGGAAAGATTAAAGGCAAAAGGAAAAAGGGATGGCAGTGGATAAGATGGATACTGTCATGGAAGCAACTGACATGAACTTGGACTGACTTTGGAAGATAGTAGAAGATATACCTGATGTGCTATGGTTCACGGAGGCGGATATGACTGAACAATTGAACAACAAGAAGACCTAGAGGCATTAAAGGAATCCCTTGAGGTCACGCAGGTAAAAAGTACCAGAGCCAAGGTTCAGATCCAGTACCTCTGACGACAAATCTAGGACTCCTTCCACAAATCCTAAGTGTCCTGCCACTAATTAGTTGTGACCTTGGGTAAATGTCTTCTCTCTGTGTCTCAGTTCCCCACCTGCTTCCCTTGTTAAATGAAACAGGGTCTCTTTAGACTCTAATATCATATATTTTTAACCATCACATCCCGGATAGACTCCTGGATGCTTTACAAGTGGTTGCGTAAAGGATTGTTTACTAAATGTCTCTGTACTCTATTTAACCAAATTAAATCTGGGATTCAGTTAGCTGCCTTTCAGGTGCTCCCTGGATGGAGAGCTATCTTTTTTCCCAAAAACATTATGGTATGAGAAGGAATCTAGTGACCTTGACCTTCACTGAGCTTGTCTCATAATGGTTTGAGAATGGAGAGGTGTTTACTTCAAAGTCTACAGGCAGGTATAATTTGTTACCTACTCTGCTAGTATCCAACTGGTGCTTCTCACAGCCTTTCTCTTCTGTCTGCCTTGGCTGACCTCTGCTGCCCTTTCCCTTCGTTTAGACTTCCACAAAGACAAATTTCCATTTCAAGCTGGCCCAGCTGCTACTGAAACTATTCCCACCATTTGCAGCAACTTTCTCATCATGGAGATGTTCCCGTTAGCATTCCTTGGGGTAAAAGGCAGGTCCCTGAAGGCCCATTTCCCCAACCCCATTAGTATTTCCTCTGGCTTCTTTTCCCTTGCTTGTTACGCTCATGAGTCTTTGAAACAGAACAGTGCCACAAACACTGAGATTCTAGATGCTTCCTAATTCCAACAGCTTCTGTCAGAGTTGGCGGATTTCCTAGAATCAGGTCTGGAAGAGGAGCCAAACTCTTCAGTCCTTTGCCAACCAAAGAGGAATCAATTAGTCAATTCCCTACAGCAACAGGTTTCTTTGAGTGGACTTTGTACTGTTATTGGGAATATTCATTTTCATTCACTTCAGGTAATTAAAGCCCTCTCTAGCATAGCTCCTCGGAGTTCTCAAAACATTCTCTGGTCAGCTTTCCTACAGGACCTCAGAGGTTTCTAGAAGCATGCAAAAATAAAAATCCTTAGTTTTTTTATCTTTTTTTTTATCTGAGTGATCTCTCCTGCTCCCAGCCAAAATATTATCATTGTTTCTGTCTGCAGTTTTTTGCCCTGCACAGATATTGTCACCTTTCATCTTCATTTTTCTTGGCTGGTTCTAACCAGGATTTAAAATTATTTTTAAAATATTTTTGCTATGATACAGTTTTGCTAAAATTTTGTAGCCGTAGGCCCAAGACCCATCCAATTAGTACAAGTCCACTTACAGAAATAACTCTAAGTCAGTGAACCTCTGGTTATCTTCATTCTAATCAGCTGTCCAACTTCCTCTCTGGCCTGTTTTTCTACTGTAAGTAAGCGTCCATCCTGCCAGAGCTTCTAAGATACTCTGGATATTTACCCATTTGCCACCCTTCTTTAGGCATTGGCTTCCTTTGTCACAATGTGCTAAATGGGAGACTTGGAATCAGGAAGACCTGAATTCAAATTCTTTCTCAGGCCCTCACTATCTGTATCACCCTGGGCAAGCCATTTAAGCAATATCTACCTAAGTTTCTCCATCTGTAAAATGAATACAGTAACAGCACATACCTCACAGGGTTATTGTGAGAGTCAAGTGATGCAACATATGTAACATACCTTTCCAGCTTTAAAACATTATGCAAACTAGTTATTATTATTTTATTTTATTTTATTATTTATTATATTATTTTATTATTTTAAACTCTATCAAAATTGGACAACTTTCTTCTAAAACCACAATTTATTCTTTCCCACCACTGTAACTTTATACACGTAGCTACCTGTGCGTCAAAGGTTCTTTTCCTCTCTCGAATCCCTACTCAGGTTTGGGGAACTCTCTTTGTACGTGGTTGGTGTCTGTTTGTGTATGAATGCATGAATGAATAAATAAATGTTCTGCCTTCTCACTAGCAAACTGTGAACTGAGTTTTCCAGGTCCTGTGCTCACCCTAGGGCATTTATCCAAGTTTCAGGGTATCTTCAGGAAGATTCTATTTCATGCTAATTTTCAGTTTCTCATTCTTTGGTTCTTTCCCACTGCTTATCAATATACCAAGATCTCACCAATCTTTAAAAAACAAATCATCCCATTTACTAATAGGTAATCACTGGAATTTACTGAATGATCGGGAGCAGGGAGGGGTTTGATGTGTCTGCAACTAACCTTAAGTTAAGAACGGACTGGCAAAGATAGACTCGAGGCAGGGAGACCAACCAGAAGCAATAGTGTAAGAATGAGGTAATGACTATTTATATACCAATTATGACTATAAAACTGGAAAGAAAGGGTTGTATATGACAGATATTGTGAGGGTAGAAGTTTCATGATTTAGTAAAAGGTTAGATGGGAGCAAGTGTGAGTGAGGAGTATAGTATACTATAGTACATAGTATACACACACATATGTATATACGTGTGTGGGTGTGTGTATGTGCGTGTGTGTAGTATAGTATATCTCAGCCTTGATGTTGAGATCCTGGGGGACTGGTAGGATGGTGGTGCTTGTAAGAGGGAAAGTTGAAGATGTTAAAAGACAGAGTTGGGAGAAAGAGAAAAGCTTTTCAATTAAAAAAGATAATTGCTATCATCCAATAGCTCAAAACCACTTCAGTCCTCCCATGATTTCCTGAGTTCCAGTACCTCATCACCAGCCGCCTACTACACATTTTGAACTAGATGTTCCATTGATATCTCAAACTTAACAAGCCTCAAACAGAATTCATTATATTTTCCCTTACATTTACCCTTTATCTAAACTTTCTTATATCCCTTTCCAGTAACCTATGATCAGAACCTTGACATTGTTCTTTAATCTTAACTTTTCCTAATTCCAAATAGTCAATGAGTTGTCAAGGATGGTAGGAGCAATATCCTAAATCCTCCTCTGTCCCCTTCTACCCATGAAAATGAGGCTAATATTTCCTTTAAGAAAGGTATTGAGATTTTTTTAAAGACTTAATTGATACCACCTCCTCCAAGGAAGGGTATAGAGCAGCCACAAGGGACCAGAGAACAGGAGATAAGATGCTTGGTTGGTGGATTGGGATGGGACTATTGCTTAGCTAATCAACTGGAGGGATCTTCAATGCCCATCCTTGTTGAATATCCTTTTCTTCCTATCGTGGAATAAATTTCCTTTTGTTAATTGTTGAATGAATGACCAATGAGTGCCAGCTTTTGTTCCAATATTGATCCTAAACTACCAGGAGACTTGCCTGAGTCAGGTTCAGCCCAGAATACAGGTCCTATCTGTTTCCAAAACATCTTGAGTATTTGTTTTCTTCTCATTCACATAACTACAACTCTAGTTCAGGCACTCATCACTTCTTACCTGGTCTATTAAATGGCAACAGTCTTTTAATTGATTGTCCTTTGTGGTAAAAATGATTTATTGTGCTGTTCAGGAAAAATTATTACATTGTTTAAATCCAACCATATGGGATTAAAGGTTTTCTATACCCAGAATGTCACCAACCCAGTAACTCTTCATTAATGCCAGAGATGGCTACAAGGCATTTCCAATTCTCCCAAGACCCAGATCTACCTGAAATATTCTTGTTTTGGCATATCACACCCAGGAACTCCAGAGGAGTCTACTCCAAGCTTGTATTTTGGGATAGAATTACTCATATTTCACCCAGGAACCTTGAGGGTCTTCCCTTCTCAGTTTTTTTTTTAAAGGGGCCAGCCCTTGAGTAACTATTCATTCAATGGGTATATCTCTCTCAAAGTGAGAATATGATAAGACCTCAGCCTGAAAGGGACAGGGTCTCCCATTTCATCCTGGGCCATCTCCAGTCATTCTGATGAATATCAGGCCACTGGCTTCAGATGGCTCAGGAGAAGAAAGTGAGGTTGGTGACCTTGCACAGCCCTTCCCTCACTCAAATCAGAGTCAACTGTAAGTCATGTCATCATCTTGATGCCATGGTCCTCTTCAAGAAAGAAGGCCAAACACAACAACAACAACCACCTCAACAACCTGCTTTCATGCTGCCTTCTCAGCAAAATTGCTTAACTATGCATTTGAGGTATGTGAGCTTTCTATGTGGGAAATCTTTGTCAAAGTTCTATATAACATAAATCTTCCAGAATCTGAGTAGACAAAACCCACTCCCTTCTGGCTTGCTCATCTGAATGACCAAAAACATTTCTTTTAAAAACTATTTCAGATTTTGAAATCTGTTCTCAGGAACAACACCTGCCTCAGATCTCTCCCCCACCCATCTTCCACTCAGCTGCCAAAGTGATTCTCCTAAAGGACAAATCTGACCATATGACCTCCTTGAAAATAAACTCCAATGGTTCCCTATTGCCTCTGAAAGTACAGAATCCCTGATTGACATTCAAAGCCTTTTAAAATCTGGATACAACATATCTAGCTTCCTCACATTAATATTTGTTACCCTCCTCTACATGCTCTACAATCCAACCAAAGTGATTGTTTCTCAGAGATGCCTGTCTAGTATTTATGTTTGTGCCTTTGCACAGATTAACTTCCAACCTCTTTCCTCACCTCTACCTCTTAAATGTTTAAACTATAAATTTTACATGAGATTTTTCCTGATCTTCCCAGATGTTAGAGCCTTCCCTTCCTCATAATTACCTCTCTTTTGCATATATTTATGTTTTTCCCCCAATGGAAGGTAATGAGGTCAGACTAATACAAGTCCTGGCACGTAGTTGGAACTTAAAAAATGCTTACTCACTGACTGATTGATTAATCTATAATCTGGAATGATGATTATTATATTTATTCTGAGACAGCTATGTGGCACCGTAGATAGAGTGCCAGGTCTAGAGTTAGAAAAACTCATCTTCCTAAATTCAAATTTGACCTCACACACTGCCTAACTTGGTGACGTTGGGCAAGTCACTTATCCCTGTTTGCTTCAGTTTCTTCACCCGTAAAATGAGCTGGAGAAGGAAATTGCAAACTACTCAACTGTCTTTGCCAAGAAAAACATTAAATTTGGTCATGAAGCAATTGAAAAAAAAATGGCTCAATAGCAACCAAAAATGGCCTTTAGTGTTGCTTTCATTTATATTGTTGTGATAGTTGTATAGATTGCATTTTACTTTCTATACTTTTCTTCAGTTCAAGTGATTTTTGATGAGAACTGTGAAAACTAAAAAACAACTTGTCAGAAATCAGATATAGAGCTGCATCTTACACCATATGCCAAAATAAACTCCAAATACAGAAAGAAGTCCCTTTCAGAATTTGTCTAGGGTAATGATTCACAGATAAGAAGAGCAGAGGAGATAAAAGTCAATATGCTCAATTTTGATAATAAAAGATGGAAAAGCTTTTCTATATGAACAAAATAAATGGAATTAGAGTATGATGAGAAAAATCCAATTTTAATTTCATTAAACATTTCTGATAAAGTCAGATATTCCAGATATAGGGAATTGACACAAGTATTTAAGACTAAGGTCCCATAGCTAGTAGATAGGAGGAAAAAACTTTTCAAAAGTAAAAAATTACTACTAATACTGGTAATGGAATGTGATGTAAATGATACCACTGGTAACGTAATGTAAATTGTACCACTGGTAATGTAATGTAAATGGCATCACTGGCAACGGAATGTAAGTAATGGACAATATGAAAAAAAATGTTCCAAATCCTTAACAAGAGAAATTTAAATTACAATGATTCTAAGGTCTTATGACATATCCATTAAAATGGCAAATGTAAGAAAGGACAGAAATAGCTAATGTTGGAGTATTGGTAAGAAGAGAAGCCCATTAGTACACTGTTCATGGATATGAGAATTGGTCCAAGAATTCTGCAAAACCATTTGGAATTATTCAAGAAAAGTCATTAAGCAGTTAATATCCTTCAAACTAGGTATTCTACTACAAGGTATGTAACCTGAGGTAACTGACAAAAAGAAATACCCCTTGCATAGTCAAATATTAATACTACCAGTGTTTATAGTAATAAAAAAGCTGGATATAAAGTGAGTGTGCATCGATTGTGGAATGGCTCAACAAATTATAGTATGTGAACATAATGGAGTGTTTGTATTATAAGAAATGATAAATATGTGGAATTCAGAGAAAGGTGGGAAGATCTACATATATATCATCTATTAAAATGGTAAAAGCCTCATCAAAAGCTCAGTTGAAGAATGCTGTTGTCATCAAAAGTCCTCACTGACACTCCAGAAAATATCATAGTCTATAAACCTAGGCTTCAGGATGGTCTGTGAGCCTGGACTTGAAGGGCTCTCTAGATTCTTAACTATGGCTCTGTGACTGAATCCAAACTTCAGAAAACAGAGATCAAACTGTTCTGTGAAATCTGGATTTAGTCAGAGAACCACACTTGGGGACCTAGAGAGCCACATGTGGCCTTGATGCCACAGGTTCTCCACCCCAGTACCTTTCCTCCTTGCTTTGTTCTTTGAGATTTTATTTGGAATGTATCAGTTATATACACATTTCCTGTAATCTCAATCATCCAGGAAATCTCCTAACGTTTTGTAGTAACTATGTGGGCCTGGGATGTATAAAGATATGTCATCAATGCTACAGAAAATTCAAGTCCTTATTGTCTTCCTGTTGTCTTTGTAAAACATGGGCCCCAGATCCCCCACCACCTCCTTTCTCTGGAATGCTTCCCATGGTTAAGACAGTTCTTACCAGGCAAAAGTCTGTGGCTCATAAATTACGGTTAATGAAAGGTAGAGTAGGTGGAGGGATGACTAAAATGATATTTTTTTTCTAAGTATTTGGAATAATCTCTATGCCAGCTTCAAGACTTTTAATCATTAACAAAATTGGCAGCATATTTTTGCTTCCACTGGTCAGAAAACCCCCACATATAGGCTTAACATTTTGCTGTTGTTATAAATTTAGCTATTGAAAAACCCCAGTCATTCAGCAGAAGCAGTTGGCCCCATTACAGGTCTGCACTAGTGTTTTGCAAATAGATGTACCTTTTTTGGAGTAAAATAGCAAAGGTCTCTGGAGTTCCTATATTAATCTCATAAAAAGGCAGACTTCTTAAAAATAATCACCATTAAGAGTTTCTCTAATTCTGGGCTCACTAGCCTACAGACTTATTTTATCAACAGCACCACATGAAAACCCTGAAATGTCACTGGAAAGATTCAGTCTATTCCCAATAAGAACATAAACATTTAAAAGGGATTGGAGAGGTGGCATGAGATGCCGGCAAATTCTTTTGAGTTTTAATGTTCTCCAGACAGCTTGCTTTAAAAATAGTTAATAAAGGAGCTACTTTCCCCCAAGAAATGGAAGCTTTTCCCCAAGAAAAATAAATTTCCCATTCTCCTTAGTAAGAAAGAAAATTGAAATATAGACTGATAGAATTGTATTCACATTGAAGGAGCACTTGACATGGAGCCAAAAGACTTGGGTCTAAATCTCATTTCTGTTATTTGTTGCCTTTAAAAAAAAATATTAAGTTCCAAGTTTTTTTTTAATAAATATTATCCTATTAAAACTTCACAATTACCCAGGGAAGAAGGTACTATTAGTATCTGTAGTTTACAGTTGAAGAAACTGAGGCAGACAGATTAAGTGATTTATCCATGGTCTCACAGCAGTAAGTGTCTGAGGCCAAATTTGAACTCATGTCTTCCTGAATCCAGACCTAATTCTCTAGCTACTCTGACACCTAGTTGCCTCTAACTTCTTGCCCTAACCCTGGGCAAATTACTATACCTCTCTAGGTTTCAGATTCTTTTATAAAATGACTAGGTTGGTCTAGATTAAGATATTTTTTAACCTTTGTGTATGTGTATGCTACGGTCCCCTTTGGCAGTCTGGTGAAACCTATGAAGCTCATCTCCAAATTACATTTTTAAATGAAAATAAAATTAATAGGATTACAAAAGAAGTCAAAGGTTAATGCTCCCTCCTTACCCTGCAGTTAACTTCATAGACCCCCTGAAATCTATTTATGGAACTCTGGTCTAGATAATCTATGAATTTACCTTCTAATGGATCTTATTTCTAAGGGACCCCAGAGGTCATCTAGTTTGTTAAGTCATGGATGCCATATGTGAACACTGAGGCTAAATATGACAATTATAGCAATCCATGAGGTTGGTAGCACTACTCCCACCACTCCTCCCGCTTTACAGAAGGGGAGACCAAGACTCAGGTCAGTGAAGAAACTCCCCTAGGATTTCACAGCTAAGTAATAGTTACAGTGAGCTTCTGTTCCTACCTCTCATATTCTTTGGGTTCCAGAGTAATTGAAAATCATTTTTTTTGCTCAAACCTGCTAACCATCCCAAATCCTGTAAGAAATGCTGCCTTAGTGACAAACAGATTTTTTTTTAAAGTCAAAGGAAATGTCTTGATTCCACAGTGACTGCTTTTAAGCACTAACAGAATCCAGCTACTTTGCTGAGGGGCAGGTTTTGTTTTGGGTAGATACTTATCCATGAAGTTTAATCCTTCTACCCCCTCGTTTCTTCCTAAGGAAAAGAAGCTTGACAAAGGTCAGCCAGGTGGAGGGTGTCTGTTTCCCTCTGCATGGAAAAAAAAATAATCCCTGGATAACATTTCTTATCTTAGGATCTTCATCCCTTTCAGGGTATATTTTTGGTGTGCAGCTCCCCTCTATGGTTTTCATTTCTGGGAGCATTTTTTTCTCTGTATCTGGCTATAGAATCACACCCTTCTACTCTGGTTGGAGCCAGAAGAGATGGCTGTAATTACTCAATGAAAATTGATATATCATTCTACAGGTGAAGGATGAGCATGTCAGAATCTGCTGCAAGTTCCTTGATAATCCAGTATCTCTGTCCAATACCAAAGAGTCAAGACAAATAAATGCCAGTGATTGGAATGAGTCCTTGGCACTCATCATGGGAATCGATATGGAAGGTACAGATTTCTATCTGATTTGATCATAAAAATTTTTTTAAAAATTTGAAACTACTTAAGAAAAAGGAGCAGATTGCAATGGAAAGAGTTAGAAAGCTCAAGTCTTATTACTCTGATTAAAATTTGTCTTTTTTTAATTCTGTCTAATGCTCTCTCCTCCTGAGATGCTTTTGGATCCTGACTCTATCATGCACTATGTTAGTTGCCCTTCCCAGCTTTATGCCATCTGAATAAGCACATTTTCAATACCTTTATTCAAGTAATAGATAAGATTATAAATAACCCAGAGCTAAGCACAAATTCTTGGAGCACTTGGAGACCTTAACTGTGGATATTGAAGCATTGAACTGCTCTTTGAATATGGCCGTTCAACCAATTTTGAATTCACATGATAATATTATTGCCTAATCCATAGTTCCGTCTTCTTCTTCATAAGAATAATTAAATACTTTATGAAAAACTTTGGTAAAATCTAGGTAAACACAGCTTTCCCCCATCTACTTGTTTAGTAAGCCTGTCAGAAAAAGAATGAGGTTAATCTGTTATGACCTATTCTCAGTGAAGTCAGGCTTTCCAATTCTCAATTTTCGTATTAGAATTTTGCCAGTTATTTCTTTAATTGACCATTCTATAACTTTCTCAAGGAACTGAAGTCAATCTCCCTGGCCTATAGTTTTCAGACCCCATTCTCTTCCCTTTCTTTGAAAATTGGATCATTGTTTGTCCTCCATTTTAGTCACCCTTCCCCTGTTTTCCATAATCTTTCAAATATCACTGATCTTTCACTAGTTCACCTGGAACAGGGGACTGGAATTTCTCAGGGACAGCAAAGTGCTATCTTGATATCTCCTTACTTCTCTTGGGTATCAACTACCTGGTAGTCATTTTGTTCTGTCATTTCCAGTACAAAGACTATTCTCCTTGACAGAGAAAACAGAAGTCGTCATCATTGTGCATCTCCGCCTCCTCTCTTGCCAGTTATCAATACCCCATCCACCCCAAGCAAATGTTCCATTTTTTCTTTTGAATCTTTTTTCCTCATCCTTACATCATCTCCTTAGATCAGCACAACTCTTCAGAGAGGGGTTCATTGGAGATAATCTCAGAGTGAAGGCACTAGAACGGAGGGGAATTGGGAAAGATTTTGTTTTACAGAAGGTGGGATTTTGAATGGAACCATGAAAGCCAGAGGGAAGAGAGGAGAAAAGGGGCAGCTAGCAAAATGCCTGGAACTGGGAGTTAAGTAGTTTTTCCACCTACTTCAGAATGCTTCTTTTGACACTGTCTGGAATTTTCATCAGACTTTGTTATTTGATGCTTCCTCTGAACATCTATCTCCCTGTGAATTTGGGGGAAAAAAAGAATAATGGGATTGTATGACATGGAACTGAGAGAGATTGTAGATATAATGTAATCCAGTCCTTTCGTTTTATGGATGAAGAAAGTGAGATCCAGAAAGGCTAAGCGACACGTCCAAGGTCTCACAGGTTTGGCATTGGTTTGAATTTGGTCATTCTGATTTTTAAATCCAATGTATTTTCCTCTCCCCTCTACACTCTTAGGATCATTCTTCCAACTAAAGAGCTGCCCATGTGGTAACTTATTGGTAAACCTGGGAGCACAAGTCATATCTCTGGTTTATCAGTCCGTTTTTCTCATCACTAGTTGATTCCATATAATAGTAATGAATATCTCTACGCACGCCAGCTCCACCTGTTAGCGACAGTTAAGAAATGGAAGCTCTTGAGTGATTTCTCCTTCCCTCGTTACTAAGCCTACTTAGTTCCCAGTTGTTTGACCCATATAGCCACAGTCTCATAAATCTCCTTACCTTGGCTCAATGCCCAGAGTTGATTGTCTAAACAACAGATCAGATGAAATTCTACTGACTGCATCAGACCTTATAGGTGAAGGGCTTTCAAAGAAGAGTGCCACAAAACAAATCATGGATGGTAGAATCCTATAGCCTCTGACTGGGACCTGGCCAAGTGAATAGGGGAGGGCTCATACTAGGTGGGGCATTGGGTAGTGCATTACCTGTAGTCATTCAGCCTGAGTTCAGATGTGTCCTCAGACATTTGATATCTATGGGATCTTGGGCAAAACAAACAAACAAAAAACAAAAACAAAAAATCTGCCTGACTTAGTTTCCCCAACTGTAAAATGGGGATATTAATAACACTTACCTCCCAGGGTCATTGTGAGGATCAAATTAGAAAATATTTGTAAAATGGTTAGCACAGTGCCTGGCACAAAGTAGGTGCTTACTCTCTCTCAAGAGAGGCTGTTGAGAATGTAGCTATTGTGATATAGATTTATCATCACCTGAAAACTTCAATGTTTTCTGTGCCCATGAACCTCTGGTAGCTCAAATCATAACCCAGCATATGCTATAGAAATTCAGATGTTGATGGAGTAATATTGGCTCTCCCCAAACTCTTCATTTAAGTTTCTTGTTCCTCTTTTTGCCGATACATACAGCTCCACCAGTGCAACATGTCGGACCAACTGAAAAGTCAAACCAAGGCCTAGAACTCTTGCTGGTTTCCAAGTAAGAGACAATCTATTTCTTTTCTTTAGGGGATTGGCAGCAGCTACTGCTCTCCTCCCTCCCTCTGCCAGATCTAATAGTACTGTCTCCCTGACTTTACTAAGAGCAATAAGGGAGGAGGAGAAAAGCAGAACAGAACAACCATTTATTAAGCACCTACTATGGGTCAGGACTGTGCTAAGTGCTTTACAAATATTATCTCATTTAGTAACAACATAGGAGATAGAGTTTTCAAGACTCCATATCTGTCTGAACTATTTGCTTATCTTTTTCTTTAGGAATGATGAGAGGATACCAAGACTGGACTAGAGCTCAGAGGGGTATGAATGTTACCAAAAAGTCTCGTCATTCCGTGGAAAGGGTGATGGATCTGGATTTGAAGGACCCAGGTTCAAATATAATGCTTACTGTATGTGTGTTCTTAGACAAGTCATTTCACATCTGGGGGCCTGTTTCTTCATTTATAAAGTGAAGGGGTTGACTTGATAACCTCTGCGGTCCCTTCCAACTCTAAATTTCTGATTCCGTGATACATCTGCAAGCCTGAACTCTTGACTCAAATAAATCGCCTCATGTTTGTTGCTTCTCTAGGGAAACTAATCATTGCTCCTTAGCTCAGTAATTTTATTAGGAAGCAGTGATCTTGTCACTCATTCATGGTGAAGATAAGGGTGAAAGTAAGAGCTCCTTTGGTGGTTCCCGAGCACTGGTGCACACCCATTTTCTCCATGACTCAAACATTTTCTTTTATAGGTGATGGGTGTGGACCAACTTAGGTCACAGCAGAGTGGCTGTCAAACAAAGAATGCTTTGTTATAGGTGGGGACACCCTTTTATTTAGATTTTTCTGCAAAAAGTCAGTAAGTCACTTTTTGTTGGTGGTTATTAACAAAATTTGAATATATCAAAGAAACATTAACTGAGTGCCTATTATGTTCACAACACCATGCCAGGCATTGGTGAAAGGAGGGTTGAAATTATCCTAATCCTAGGAACACAGATTTAGAACTGGAATTACCTAATCTTCTTCAGGCCCTTTGTTTTACAGATGAGAAAATAGTCTCAAGGTTGAATAACTTGCCCAGGGTTACATGGGTAGTAGATAAGTAGCTGAAATGGAATTAAAAACCAAGTCATCTTACTCTAGATGTGGTCATCTTTCTTTTGCACCATCCAAAGATGCTTGTCCACCTCAGCCTTCAGTGAACTTTGAATCTAATGGAAATGTACAGGTACTATGAAACAAGATAGAATGTGATAAGGACAAATGAGATATCTGGGGAAATGGTCACAAAAAATTAAGAACTCCATAAGATGATATTTTCAAGGAAGAGAAAAACTTCAGCAGCAAGAGATGTGGAGGAAACATCTTCCAAGCATAGGGGAAAGATTTATGGAATGGCTGAGGTAAAGGGAGAAATAACAGACTTGTTTGGCTGGATTGTAGAGTGCATGAAGGTGAATAATATAATTGGAGAGGTAGATTGGGCCATGCTGTAGAAGGCGTTGAGCTGAGATAAGGAGATTGTATTTGTTCTCTAGGCTCCAATCTCTAACTTCTCACTATTGCATGGAAAAATATTAACTTTCATATTTATGTTTATATTAGGTGATTTAAAAAAAATCAGTTAAATCTCTTCTAAAGAAAGAAGGGGTTAGTTTTGCAATGGGTCTTTGTCTAGTCTGACATCCCTCACCGTGCTTTGGTTGTTGAAGTTCTCATGCTCCTTCTATGTTTTTCAGTCATTTTTCAGTTGTATACAAATCTTTGTGACCCCCTTTGGGATTTTATTGGCAAAGATACCGGAATTTTTGTCGCTTTCTTCTCCAACTCATTTTAGAGATGAGGAAACTAGGCAAACAAGGGTTAAGTGACTTGCTCAAAGTCACACAACTAGTAAAGATCTGAGGCCAGATTTAAACCAGAGGCCAGATGAGTCTTCCGACTTCAGGCCCAGGGCTCTATCCGCTGTGCCACCTATGCTCCGAAGGGACGGGAGAAGGATGTTATTTGAAATAAAGATAATAATGTATCAATGACACAGAAACAAATAGAGAACAACAACAAACTCTTCTACAGTCTTTCCTTAATTTTAATCCCTGGCGCACAGCTCTCCTTTCCACCCTAATTTTTGTCCTTAGTCTTGGGAACTTTCATAGCCATACGTAATGTTAATGAGGGTTACTTGATTAGGGAAGGCTTGTTTTGTAGGAAGGCCCACAGCTTTTGTTAATTGCTAATTAGGCAATGAGTCACCAAAGTCATGCCCTCCAACTCTGAAAAGTGTTTATATGCTCTAAGGTGAGGTTTTGATTTGGGGGCTTGGAAGAAGGTACATGTGCCAGGTGAGACCCTGGGTAGTCATCATGGAGCCTTCCTCCTCTCCTCTTCCTCACCCTTTGAAAACCCAGATGTTGGTGCATCTGTCTCTGGTAACTGTGCATGTATGTAATAGACAGTTGGATTCTCTGTTGATCAGAGATGCATTGCTTATGGTCAGACAGTTGGAAGCCCTGTCTGTTGGTCTTTATTTCTCTCCTTGTATTTTCTCTGTAGGTATATGTAATTAAAATAGATTGTTGACCCTTCAAAAGTTGCTTTCCTTTTAGAAAAGCAGACCTAAGAACGTGTGCAGCAGGCCCTCCTGTGATGCCGGAGTGCTTGCTGCTACACCATATGACGTCCCTTTGAACATCTTGGCTTTCTATTGCACACACTTCCTCAACTCCCATGAGATTAATTTCCTTTCTGCCTTAATTATCCATTAGAGTAATAGTTTCTTAGCATCACAGATTCCCCAAACTTTTCGACTGCCAAGATCTTCAACCTAGAAATTCCCCTTTCTATTAACAATCTACTGTCCTCCCATTATTCCTCTTGAACTTACTGGTTATCCTCATCATCACCTCTGGTCCTTCTACCCTTCTCCTAGTGAATTATCTTGACCTCCCTTTACTCCCTTCACAATCTTGACTTCATAGTTAATTCTCCAAGGCTCTGTTCTCACTGTTGAATCCCTTACCTGTTTTGTCCTTCTGTGGTTCATGCCCTGGTAATATTCAACCTTGGTCTTTTCTCACCACCTACCTTTTCTATTTTTACTACACAGTCATTTAAAACTGCTGGAGGATGTCAGAATGTTCCACCACATTACAAAATCATGTTTTCCAAATTCATTTGGACTTTCAGCGACAATCAGTCATTTCACAAGTATTTATTATACTGGTTGTCAGGCATATCAGTTGTTGCAAACATTTTTACTTTGGAATAAAAAAACTTTTCTTCCTGGTAGATGTGTCAGTTGACACAAAAATATTTACTTTAAATAAAAATGTTCATCCTGTTATGTCTATTTTCTTTATGCATCAAAAAAGGAACAGTATCATTGATGCAATTTGTCCATCAAGTCTTTTTAAATTTCAGTTCTTCTAGTGTGAGCACTTCCCATGTTCCAGGCACTGTGTTAAGTCCTCTGGATACAAAAAGAGCAAAGACAGTCTTTTTTTCCCTTCTAGGATCTCCCCTTCTAAAGGGGGTAAACAACGTCTGAATAACTATGTACTTACAAAATACATGCACATTGTGTGGGATGGGTTTTCAGAAGGGATGTGTGTGTGTGTGCGTGTGCGTGTATGTGTGTGTTTGTCCTTCCTTGCTGAAGAAGACCATGCCATCAGAGAAATAATGACATAACTTGCACTTGATTTTGTTTTGAGTGAGGGAGAGCCGTGCAGGTCACAAACCTCACATCCTCCAGAACCATCTGAATCCAGTGACCAGATATTCATTAGGATGACTGGAGATGATCCAGGATGAGGCAGTTGGGGTTAAATGACTTGCTCAAAGTCGCACAGCTAGTGCGTGTCAAGTGTTTGAGGTGAGATTTGAACTCAGGTCCTCCTGACTCCTGCACTGGTGCTCTATCCACTGCACCACCTAGCTGCCCCTTTCAGAAGGGAAGGAGGGACCTGGAGATACTTCCTGTAGAAGGTAAAATTTGAGTTCAGTTTTGAAGGAAACCAAAAAAACTCATAAGCTACTAATAGAGAGGAAATTTCAGAAATAGGGGATAGTCAGTGCAAAAGCATGGAAAAAAGAGAGTTTTGTGCCTGGAAGAGAATTTAAAAGAGTGTAACTGGACTGTATAGTGTATGGAGAGGAGTAAATGTAAGAAGTTGAAAAAGAAGTAAGGGACCAGGCTGTGAAGGGCTTGAAATGACAAACAGATGACTTTAATTGGAATAAGGAGGTAATAGGGAGCCACTGGAGTTTTTTGAGTAGGGGTTGATGCTTTATTTTGGCAGCTGCATATTCTCTTTGACCTTTCACATCAATTATTTTGTCTTTCAATGTGAATCTCTCCCTATATATTGACTTTTTCTTCAATATCTAACAACATGCTCAGGTCTTTCTTATCCTTAATAAAACAGTTTTAACAAAAAAAAACCCAAAAAACAAATAAACAAAACCTTTCCCTTGACTGCTGTATTCTGAAGATATTTTCCTGTTACACTGAAATCTTACCCAATCTCTCACTACTATATAAACACTTGACTCTCAAAGGTCATAATGACCATTAAAATACATACATACATATATGTATATATACATATATATGTGTGTATTTAAATTATCTTTATTTGCAAATATATTCCATTATCCATCCCTTTAAAAAATTGAAGAAAAAAATAGTTCGGGAAAATTAACCAATAACTACTACAGAATCTCATGGTATACACAGTATTCTATTCCGAGGGTTCCCAACCTCAGAAAAGAAGTAGGGCAGTTAATTTTCTTTTCTTTTCTTCATGGATAAGCTTGAGTGTGATAATTACATAGTATTTCATTTCAGGTTTTGTATTCTTTCCACTTATTGTAGTTGATGTGTATGTTTCCCTCTCTGCTTCTGCTTGGTTTACTTTGCTTTGGTTTGTACGTGTCTTTGCCTGCTTCTATGAATTCTTCTCATTTGTTGTATCTTATGGGAGCATAGTGGATAGAATGCTGTACTGGGAGTCAGGAATCCCTGAGTTCAAAATCTGCTTCAGAAATTTAATATCTATGTGACCCTAAGCAAGTCATTTACCCACCCACCTCTAGTCTCAGTTTCCTCATCTGTAACAATAGAAACTACCTTCCAGGATTGCTGTGAGGATCAAATGAGATATATATGGAAAACACTTTGAAAACTTTAAAGAGCAATATATACTAGTGATGATGATGATGCAGCTTAATATTCAATCATATTCATGTAGCATCTAGAGACATCTGTGTGGCACAGTGGATAAATGCTTGGCTCAGAGTTAAGAAGATGAGTTTCAATCTGGCTTCAGATACCACTCAGTTTTGTGATCTTGGGCAAGTCCCATGACTTCTCTTTGCATGTTTCTTCATCTGTAAAACATCTCCCTGCCAGGACTGTTGTGAGGGTTACATGGGATAGTCTTTGTAAAGCACTTAGCACAATGCCTTAGTAGGAACTTAATAGCAGGTGCATGTTCCCTTCCCCATAATTTGTTCAGCCACTCACCAATCCATTGGCATCTATGTTTTCCCACAAAAAGAAATGATACTATGGGTGTTTTGTTGTATAGAGCACCTTCCTGTCTTTGACTTCCTTAAGATACATGTTATAAGAGGGGTCTCTAGGTCAAAGGATAAAATATTCAAAATTCAAAAAAAATGTTCAAAAGAATATTTAGTAACTCTTAACATAATTCCAAATTTCCAAAATGGTGGGATCAATTCACAACTCCACAAATAGTATATTAGTGTATCTTTACAAAATCCCTTAACATCTATTACAATATTCCTTTTTTATCCTCTTTGCTAATTTGCTGAGTGTGAGGTATTTTGGTTTACATGTCTCTTATTAATGATTTGAAGTAATCTTTCATATGGTTATTAGTAGTTTACAATTCTTCCCTGGAGAACTATTTGTTCATGTCTTTTGATCACTTTTCTCTTGGGGAATAACTGCAATTTCATCTCGAAATTTGAAGTGGGATGTAATAAAGGCTCCCATTACTCCTATATCTCTCTTCCAGTCTACCAAAATCTAAAACTCTACCATTAGAAATTCATATCCTTGATTCCTGATTTTTAGTCTTTAAGAATTCTCTACTAGAGAGCTAATGCCCCCAAAAAAGGCATTGCTTCAAATCATTGTCATTTGATATCTGTAGGAGGAGGTAGTTGGCAATTTACTGAACTCAATGTAGATGCTGAAGGGATGAGGCACCGATACCAAGTTGTAGAAAAAAAAGGCACTGAATGGGGTGGAAGGAAAGGACCAAAAACGTGTGTCCTCCCTACACAGATTCAGTAGGTCAGTGATAGAGCATGAATTTAATAGCAATTTCAATTCAATTCTGTTCAATTAATTCAACAAAAATTTATTAAGCAAATACTGCATTAAGGAACTATGCCCAAAGGACAATCAAACTGTGCCTACCTTTTGACCTTGTAATACCACTATGAGGTCTATATCCCAAAGAGATCATAAAAAAGGATAAGGAACTACACGTATAAAAATATCTGTAACAGCTCTTTTGTGGTGGCAAAGAGCCGGAAATTGAGGGAGTGCCCATCATTTGAGGAATCTCTGAACAAGTTGTGGTATATGAATGTAATGCAATATTGTTGTGCTATAAGAAATGATGAGCAAGCAGATTTCAGAAAAACCTGGAAAGACTTAGATGAACTGATCCTGAATGAAGTGAGCAGAACCAGGAGAACATTGTACACAATAATAGGAACATTGTGTGATGATCATCTATAATCATAGACTTAGCTCTTCTCAGCAATACAATGATCCAAGACAATTCCAAAAGACTCACATTGGAAAATGTTATCCACATCCAGAGAAAGAACTATGGAGTCTGAATGCAGATTGAAGCACAGTATTTTCTCTTTCATTTTGATTCTTCTTCTACAATATGACTGATATGGAAATGTTTAATATGATTTTGCGTGTATAGGCTATATTGGATACCACTCCATCTTGGGGAGGGGAGAGGAGAGGGAGGGAGAAAAAGAGTTTAGAACTCAAAATCTTATAAAAGTGAATGTAGAAAACTAAAAAAACAAAAAAAAGGAGACTCCAGGGGTGTTTGGGGGGAGGCGGGGATGTTAGAAATGGAGTGGAAAGAAGAATTTACATTTATCTAATAGCTTAATGTTAACAAAGTGCTTTCCTCAAAATAACACATGGACATTCCATTTTATGGTATGTAAAACAATGTCCTCCCTATCGAGGAGGTAATAGAAGCAATATTACCTCATTTTACACTTGGGAAAATTAAGACCGGGAGAATTTAAGTGACTTTCCCACAATTCCCATGGCCTACTAAGGGAATATCTGAACCCAAATCGCTTTATCTACCTGCCTCTGGCCAAAGTGGAGCTATACTGTTACCCTCTACTAGATTTTAAGGTTCATGAGGGCAAAAAACATGTTTAATTGAAGTTCTTCATCTTTTCCAGCACTCAAACCTGGATTCAACACACAGAAGATATTTAGAATGTGAACACGGTACCATAGAAAGAAGTAGAAGGTGGATGGAATGGCTTGTCCAAACTACCCATTTGGCTCCAACGACTGGACTCAGATTGCAAGTTCTTAGTCAAAGAGGAAAAATGAAAAATGAGACAGGTTTTCAGGGTGGTCCAAAGAAATCAACATATTGAAATTAGGGAAATGTCAAGGCTGAATATCAGAAATAAATTTCCAACATCTTGCACGATATCCTGAAAGTAGCCAGAAGGGAAGTTGCAAGAACCTTGTTTAAAAAGTCAGACTGGAAAATCCTATTTTGTTAGGGAACAAGCCTGGTCCAGACCTTAGAAGTTGACCTTCAGAGAACTAAAAGACATTTTCCATCCCTAATTTCAATTTCTAGGAAACTGGGAAAAGGCCAAAATGGATACTGGCTTTCTTCTCTTTGGACTGACTTAGAACGCGGCTTTTCTTTCCTGAAAAATGACCACCACTGAGGCCGTGGACCATTGCCAGCAGGGCTTCAGCCCTCTGGAGACTGTGTATTGTATGAAATGTGCTAGCAATATAGTCCTTTCCAGTTGGCTAGGTCCCAAACACTGAGGCACATCATGGAAAAGTGCGGGTCTGCATATGGTTCGTGTGGGCTGTATTTAGACACTGTGTTATGACCTTCTGACTATGTGTAGGTTTTCAGAAGGTCGAAGCACATCTGGTTCTAGTCCATCCTCAGGCTTTGAACAGGAAATCAGCAGACCCCACAGATGTTGGTTTCTCACCCATTTGATGCAGCCTACATGCAACAGCAAAAGGGAGGAGAAGGACTTCATCATTTTTCTTCTCTCCTGCTAATTAAAATGACCCATAGCACTCAGGGAATATAATGCATATAAGCAGAATCAGTACAGTATAGTGTAAAGAGCACTGGATTTGTTATCAGAGGACCTGGGTTCAAATCCTGACTGACATTATTTGCTTGATGTCATGTAAACATGACATTTACCTTCTCTGGGCATCAGTGTCCTCATCTAAAAAATGGGTGGATTGGACTACATGGTTGCTAAGGTCCCTTCTAACTCTAAGTATTATCATCCTCTGAACTAACCACCACCCCCCAATATTTCCTATGAGAGTTCTCATGTGCTCAGACTATCTGATAAAATACTGAAAACCATGTCTGAAGTTGGACTTTTCAGTAAGGAGTGTTCCAGAGGCTCACAATATGTCTTAAGAAGGTAATGGCATAATAGAAATTTTCTAACTGTGAATTCAAAATTTCAGAAAGCTCCCTTCCACTCCACCCCCACTTTACAAGTCTTCCCATAAAACTTTTTTAAAGCCCCCTTTCTTACATCTTACTGTAGCTGGCAGCTACCATCTTATTTCATTGTTTCCTTTTGCAAAAAAAAAAAAAATCCTAG
The DNA here is from genome assembly GCA_028658325.1 of Potorous gilbertii. NCBI lineage: Eukaryota > Metazoa > Chordata > Mammalia > Diprotodontia > Potoroidae > Potorous > Potorous gilbertii. The sequence continues at coordinate 197,618,290 of CM053769.1, forward strand.
GAGATGTCACAGAATCATGGAAACTCACAAGGGTCCTGAGAGGACATAAAGTTAAACTCTTCACTAAAAGGGAAGACCTATAAGATCCCTAACAAATAGCCGTTCAGCCTCTGACTGGATAGTCATTCCTTCAAAGGGACCCCACTACTTCTTTAGACAACTCATTGCATTTCTGGGCAGTTCAAATTGTAAGGACTGCTTTCTTCATATCGAACCTCCCAATAAATTCCACCCTTTACTACTAGTCTATCCCTTTGAGGCCAAACAAATAAGTCTAATCTCTTTTGTGAGAGCCCACGTTTCCTCTTCTTCAAACAAAATATACCTATTTCATTCGACAAAATCTATGTTTCTCTCTCTCTCTCTCATTCTCCCTTTCTGTCTCGCTGTGTGTCTCTCTCTCTGCCTGTCATTGTCTTCCTCCCTCTGTTTCTCTCCTTCTTTCCATATCCAAATAAAAATAGTCTTACATCGTTCTCAACTCTTCTTGTCTTCCTTGTGCTATTTAATACTATTGAAATCTACATATGACTGTTCTTGATCTTTGTGACCCTAAGCTCTTATGCTTCTCCTCTTCTCATATTATTCCTTATCAATTTCTTTTGTTGGCTTATTTCTGACTCTTAATTTATAATTGCATGTTCTTTTAAAAGGTATACATTTGTTCCTTAGCTCTTCTGCTGATAGGTAGATTTGCTTAGAGACATCATTTACCCTTGTAACTCTTTTTTTAGCTCTCCTCATGCAATCTTGAATCCTACCAACATTTATCTGTTGTATGTGCATGTGCTATTTCAGGGGGCTTTTAAATCATTTTTATTGATTTAGTCTGTCTTAAACTGGTCAAGTTGAAGTGGTTCAGTAGGTAGAGTGCTGGGCCTGCACTCTAGGAAGATGAGTTCACATCTGGCCTCAGATATTTTTTTTGGCTGTGTAAGTCTGGGCAAGTCATTTAACCTCTGACTTCCTCAGTTTTCTCATCTATAAAATGGGGATAATGACAGCACCTGTTCTTGAGAACTGTTGTGAGGATCCAATGAGATGACACTTGTAAACTGCTTTGCAAACCTAAAAGTGCTATATAGATGTTATCATCATCATCATCTCTCATCAGTACATGGTGATTTTGAGGATGGCTGTTCTTTTGATATATTTTTAGCCCTTGAAGATCTATGATTTTATAAGGATGGCCTTACAACATGTATGTTATGTAAACTGCTTGCTGGACTTTGTGTTAGAAAATGTTGGGCTCCATCTCTGTTACTTAACAATTGGGTGACTTTGGGCTACTCGCTCTTTAACCTCTCTGGACCTCAATTTCTTCATCCATCAAAGGGGTCAACTGGGTGAGGTCTAAGGTCCTATCCATCTCTAAAATAATGGAATTTTAGATGGAATTTCTCTAGGAGGGGCTTACCTTAAGTAACTACAATCTTCTATGATTTCCCAGAAATTTGTGTGGTTTTATAACCCACTCTGAAGGCTAAGGAAGATTTTCACTGATACTTCACAAAAAAGAACTCTAAAAAGGAAAGGAAGAACTTCCATTCTCTTTTTCACCAAAAGCATTCACATATAAATGACTACATAAATTTTATATGAATAAAAGATTTCCCTTTCCTTTTCCCATACACCACCATCACCTTTCCTACTTTCTATCCCAAGCCCTGCATATGAATTCACAAGGACTATAAAATGAAACTTAATTGGAGCCTTTTGCCAGAGATGAAAAGTTTAATTCAATGAGGGCACAGGATCTTATCTCATTTCATTTATAGTCTCCACAGAGAGTTAGTATTAGGCACACTTTCTCTTTTTATCACTGAAACTATTTTCTCTTGGTAGGTCAATCTCTAGGGAATCTTATTACACATATTTATACTAGGTGACTTTCTATTTAAAGAACAAACTCCAGATTTCATAGATTCTAAGAATCTGCTTTCTTGTATGGAGATAAGATGGGCCTTTTTTTTGCTTGGAAAAACTACATAAATAAATATTCATTATTTTATACTCTTTAGAGTATACTCTTTAGAGTATAAAATATATTTTGATATATTTTTAGCCCTTGAAGTCCTATGATTTTATATACTTTGTTTTAGGAATGAGTAATAGTTTTGACTCAAAACCCATGGGACTCTAGCACTTTTCTATTGGTTAAAATCTTTTTTTTATAATTTCCTAGGGAGGGATGATTAGGGGAGGACTGATCAGTTGAGTTTACCCAAGTGACTTCATGAATTTATAGGATATAAGAGTCAAGAGACCCAGATTTTCAGATTTTGACTTGTCTTTATTCAGATATTGTAAGGGCATGATGCTGTGAATGACTCACACCCAGATTCTAAGGATCTAATGCTGGGACTATTCTGTTTGCACATTTTAGTGGTGTACTTATTTCAAACTTGATAAAGCAATATAAAGACCTATTTAAACTTTAATCTTTTGGGAGGTGTGAAGATATTTCCCAATTAAGTTGATATGGGAAATCGAGTGTGAGAGATGGGGAAAGCTGGACATCGACTAGCTGAAGAGTCAGTCACAATCTTGGTATTTAAAAAAAAATTAACCTGTCCGCTTTGGAGGTTTTAGAAAGAGTCATATGGGAGGCTTTCTGGGAGAGAGCAAACTATGGAAGAAGAATATTGCTCTTGAGAGGGAATTTTCTAAACCTCATTGCATTTTTTTCTTATACTTCTGCTGAAATACAATGGGAAAGGAAGGTAGTTTCTTTCTCATCTCCTTATCCCCACAACTGTAAAGGCACTGGACAAAAGAACTGCTGTCCTAGCAGGAGACTATATCTACCAGAGAGCAGACTCAAAGAGTTTAGATGCAGAATCATGAAGTCTAAGGGTGGAACTATTCCAGGGATTCCAGCAGTGACATGATATATTCCCAGTAGGAAAACAATGTGATGACACCAGGAGAGGAGAAAAGGTATAAATTGAAATTTCAGAAGTATGAACTTCCCTATGTATGTACCTTTCCTTTAGAATACTTGATGTGTGTACCTCCTGACATTGAGTGAATGTGTGGGAAAATATGCTCCAGTTTTAGGGGGGAAATATTTTTTTTTACTGCTATTCATGCTATGCCATTTTAGTAAAGAGCTTTTGTTCAGAGATAATTGTATTCTCTGACTGATTAGAGTACAAATTAACATAGTAGTGGGGACTTGAGAGCTATAGTTTTAGGAATATGAACCCATAGTATATCTTGAACTTGTGATAGTCATGGAGGGAAGGTGATATTCAATCTTTGAATGCAAGTTGTTGGGGAAGACGCAAAAGGGAGTGAGTGCTACACCTCAAAACTTCAACAAATCCTTGATTCCATGGGATCTTCATTCTAGCTCGATGAGACTTTACAGTGCCTAGAATATGGGGAGTGCTCACACTTTAAAGGTCTTTTCACTAAACTCATTCAGTTTACAGATGAGAAAGTCTTTATAAGAAGTGATCTCTAGTCACAGTGTCCCAAATAGAATGTTGAGGATTAGAGATATTAGAGAACTACTAACTCAACCCTTGTTGGGCCATATCTAAAAATTTCTTCATTCTGGAGTGCTCACTTTTAAAAAGTCCATTGTAGATCTCCTACAGAAGAGAATTACTAGGATGGTGAGAGGACTGAAAGCATTCCATACAAGGACAGAGTACATTTGATGTCTTCAAATATTTGAAGGACTGCCAAGTAGAAGAGGAATTAGATTTATTCTATTTGGCCCTTGAGGTTGAAGCTGGAACCAATTGATGGGAGCTACAAAAAGCTACAGTTTAATTTAGTCTAGGGGAAAGAACTTTATGAAGATTGTTCTTTATTACTTAGAAACATCTGTAATTTCATTGGTGCGAGAGTTCCCTTTATGATGCAGATTGAACCTTTCTTCTCACCTTCATAGAAGGTATTTGGGAGTTGCTGAAGAGCCTTTTAGGTTCGGGGATCACCATGATGCTATGGTGAGTCATCAGAGAAGAATGTTAGTTAAAAAAAAAAAGAGATGACAATCAGAAATTTTTTTTCTATTTCTTTTACTCCCTCCTCACCCTACCTGAGTGATGAGGGGATTTATAATTTATAATATAATATAATAATATAATATAATATAATAATTTATAATAATTGCTACTTGGTTTAAATATCTACCCATCCTAAGAGAAAGAGGATCTATGTATGCCAATATTTTATATATACACACACACACACACACACACATACACACACATATACATATATACATACACTCACACACATACGTGTGTGTGTGTGTGTGTGTTCATAGCAACTCTAGTAGCAAAGAACTGGAAACTGAGGAAGTTGCCCATCAATTCGGGAAATAACTGAACAGAACAAATTATGGTAAATAAATGTCATAAAATACTATTTTGCTATAAGAAATGGAAAGGTTTCAGAGAAACTTGGAAAGACTTGTATGAACTGACGCAAAGTAAAGTGATCGGAACCAGGAGAACAATTTAAGCAGTAGCAACATTGCAAAGATAAACAACTTTGAAATTGAGAACTCTGATCAATGTCGTCAATGACCAATTGTGATTCCATGATATGCATCATGAAGTATACTACCTCATCTCTTGACAGAGAGGTGATATATTTAGGATACAGAATGAGATATTTAGGGGGTGCTATGGCCAATGTGGCAATGATGGAATTTGTTTGCTTGACTATGCATATTTGTTAGAAAATTCCCCCTCCCCCCCAATAGGGGGTAGGAGGGAGATAAAATAGATTTTTACTAATAAAAAAACTGAATTAAAAGCAATGAAATAAAAAACAGCAGGTGGTACAGTGGATAGAGCACCAGTCTGAGAGTCAGGAGGACCTGAGTTCAAATCCAGCCTCAAACACTTACTAGCTGTGTGAACCTGAGCAAATCACTTAACTGTTTTGGAGGATTGCCTCCAAAAAGCAATCAAGAAAGAAAAGACAAGTGTCAAGAGGGGAGAAACATCTACCCAAGTCTTCTATACCATTCAAGACTCTGATCAAACCCCAATTACATCATGAAATCTTCCCTTATTACTCTAACCCTCAGTTAATCATAATTCAGATTTCTAGGGTACTTATACAATTAGTATTATAAAATCAGAGATGGAAGGGTTCTTGGAAGTTATATAATTCCTTGTTCTGACCTCAATTTCCATTTTTCAGAATTCTGATTCAAGCTAACTAGCTGAACTTTATAATGTCTTTTACCTTTTCAGTCTCTTTTCTCATTGTTCTATCTAAAGTCATTTCTCTCCATTCCTCAACCTCAGATTATGGCAAACATTTGTATTCATCTCGTATAAGGAATTTTAAAAAATATTCACCAAAAAATTCTAACCTTTTCAGAAGTTTGATATTTTAAAATAAGCATTAGAGTTTGTAGGTGGTACTCTTTGGAAGTACCTGACATTTATCCTCAAATATTCCAATATGCCATTGGGTCTAGACTTGCTGCTTTTGCCACCATAATTCAGCAACCCTTCTTTTTAAATTCACTCTGTCAAAATTTATTACCCAATCCACATCATGGTGGATATTGTTTGCTGGTCCTTAGGTCATCCTCTGTCTTTCCTCTAGAAGTCTGACACCTGACTGATTTCTTGCCTCTCCCTCAGCTTGTACCCTTATCCTGGAACACTTCAACATATGCGCTGATCTTTTCTCAAACACTAATCTCTCAGTTGCTCGGTTTCTTCCAATTCCATGTCCTACTACCCTGCTCCTCATCAGTCACATGTTTAGGGAGGGTCAGAGGCACAAACATTCTGCTTCCATGATCAAAACCTCAGACATTCCTTTCTGATCACAATATTCTGTTATTCCAGCTCACCCACCTCCTCCTAAACCTATTCTGCACCTTCACTGTGATACCCAACTTCTCCACCTCCCTACTTTCTCAAGCTATTACTTTTATTCTGATTTGACTTTGCTTGATAATTTTCAATTCTACATTGCCCTCTACTCTCAAATCTGCTTCCTTTTTCTGTGTTTATTCATGCCTTGTCATACCTCAAACACTGATTACTTCTACTACTCACCTTCTCTGCTCCTACTCACATGCTACTGAACGAAATCAGAGGAAGTTATGGAACCTATGTTTATTTCTCCTCTTTGAGAAAATCACCTCCTTTTGGTGTCTACTCTTTCTCTCCTCTCACTCTCTTTTAGATTCTGACTTCCAATTAGCTGGGTGGCCTAGTGAACAGAGCATTAGGCCCGGAGTCAGGAAGACCTAAATTCAAACATTCAGACACTTACTAGCTGTGTGACCATGGGCAAGTTACTTAACCCCAATTGCCTTTCCCCCCCAAAAAATAAAAGTAAGCTTCTTAGAAGCAGGGACTGATTAATTGTATTTTGTACTCTGTATTTGCTAAATTATTGTTGATTGATTAATCCTTCTGATCACCAAGGTTCACATCCTCCATTTTGCTCAACTCTTATTTCTCCCTCTCCTTTCATATCCAATCAGTTCACAAATCTTAATGTTTTTAGCTCTCATATCCCTCAGACTCCTATGACCATCTCTCTAGTCCAAGCCCTCATTTCATCTACTGAACAAACTCTTATTGATTTCCACAATTCCAGATTCTTACCTCATCAAATGCATCCTTGACTCAGCTGCTAAACTGATATTTCTAGAACCCAGATCTGATCATGTTATTCTCTGTGGCTGCTTTCCTCTTGACTTTAGAATAAAATAAAGTCTCCATTGTTTGGCTTTTGAAATCCTTCACAATCTGACTCCAGCCTACATTTCCAGGCTTGTTGCATATTGCTTTATTTCAAACACTCTGAAAGCCAGTCAAACTGGATTGCCTGTTTCTTTTCATATGTTAGAATCCAACTACCTTCTATCACCTTCGGTCTTAGCTTGTCTTCCTAACATGTGCAATGAATCTCTTCCTTACCTCCATTTCAGAGTGCCTAGCTTTCATTCAAGTACTGACCAAATGGCATTTCCTATCAGGAGCTCATCTTCATCTCCCTAGTTGCTAGGGTACTCTCCTAGAAGTAACTTTTATATATTTATATTTAATTTTCCTAGTACATATTGTTTCTACCAGTAGACTATAAGCTATGAGAGAACAAGGACTGTTTTCATTTTTGCCTTTATATCTTTAATGCAATCTTTAATTTAATGCATCTTTCATTTACATAAATTTAGTACAATACAGTCATTTGATAAATGAGAGATCTAATGCCTAAACAGATCAAGTGACTTGCCCAAGGTCACAGAGGTAGTAAGTAGCAGAAATAGAATTCAAACCTAGGTCCTGTGACTTCAAGTCCAGACCTTCACACACTATAATACTCTGCATATGTACAAATATAGTTGTTTACGATAGATAGTACATATATTATGTTCATTTTAAAGATGAGGAAACTGACATTTAGAGAAATAATGTGACTAGACAGATAGATATGTAGATGGATAAGTAGATATCTACCTTTTTCAGATAGATCTATAGATAAATATTTAGATAGATAGATGGAGGGATGGATGGATAGATATTTACCTATCTCAGACAGATATAGACATTAGCTATCTACCTGTTTCAAACAGATAAATCTATAGATACATGGATATACAGATAAATAAATAGATGGATAGATAGATTAGATAGATGATGGATAGGTGGATCGATAGATAGATATCAACCTATCTCAGACAGATAGATATCTACCTGTATGATATATATATACATATATTTATATATGTATATATATATATATATATATATGGAGAGAGAGAGAGAGAGAATCTGCTTGTTTCAAATAGATAGATCTATAGATATACAGATAGATAGATAGATAGAAGGATAGATGATAGATGGATAGATAACTCATAAAGAAGACCCAGAAAATGAGGTAAGAGATACATGTTGCTGGCATGGTTTGGCGATCACAGAGAAGTGACATGTAGGCTCGATTCTGGGCCAGGTAAAGTGAAAGGAAGGTCATCTATCAGAGCCAGAGGACCCAGAGACAGAGTACAAGACACCAGTGGTGGGGAAAGATGGAGGTAATAGCTGGGATTTAGGCAGCTGCATCATGAGGAGATGACTCCTTGGTAAGTGTAAGTAATCCTTAGTAATTGCAGGGCTGAGGTTTTAACCCAGGTATACTGATTCCTATCACCTCTATTCCTTTCCTCTTATTAGGCTTTTGATTCTCTGAACTCTCAGTGTACAGACAACCTTTAGATACCAGATACAATGTGGTGCTTGGTTTTCTCTTGTTGTTTTGCCCTTTAGGAAAAAAGTGCACAGTGTGTGTGTCCTAAAAATGCCAAGTAGGCCTTTGTAATCTCTGTCTGAAGGGGCAGTGAGGAAGATGCTATCTTTGGCCACTAAAAGTATGGTGACCATATGTCCCAGATTTTCCAGGAGAGTCCCAATTTCAAAAAGAAAGTAAACTTTTAATGAAGATTTGCCAAATGCATATCCTTTAACAGACCATGTGTCCCTATTTTTGGTTTGGAAAATAAGGTCACTATAATGAAATAATGAAATGTTTGATGGAAAGGGCATTGGATCTAGGATCAGAAGACTTGGCTCAGAGATGATGTAACTGTGTGACCTTGAACACTGCTTTCTCCTCTCTGGATCTCATTTTCTTAGTTTGTGAGATGAGAGTCTAAATTTATTTCCATCTTTTACATGTCATAATTCTAACCATGTCCTCCACAAAATTGTGAAGTGGGCAAATATACCCCCTCCTTCATCATTCCCTTCCTCCAGGTGACGTATCATCACTGTATCTCATCTGGATTCTCCAAGATTCTTTAGACTGATCTCCCATCCATGCAAACTTTATGCTCCAGATGGGTTTAATCCATAACTTAGCCTTTCCAAGCACAGAATTTAGAATGTTAGATTCAGAAGAAAGTCGAGAACATAGAACACCAGAGGTGGTAGGAACCTTGGAGCACAGAATAAGGAATTCCAGAGTTAGAAGGAACCCTAAGATGCTGAATGCTAGAGGTATAGTTTACAATATAGACTGAACTGGCTGGGAAAATGCCCAGAAAAGGGAAAAAAAATAAGACCATAGAAAGCTATTTTCTTGGTGAAAAGATATTAGCTCCTTTCCTTTCTGAGGAGGAGGAAGAATGCTTACCAGGAAAAGACACAGGAGTCAAGGCCTCTGTATCCCAAACATCTGAAATAGATATCCAATGGGCTCAGCCATGGAAGAGCTCAAAAAGGATTTTGAAAATCAAGTTAGACAGGTGGAGGAAAAACTGGGAAAAGAAATGAGAGAGATGCAAGAAAAGCATGAAAAATGGGTCAATACCTTAATAAAGGAGACCCAAAAAAATGCTGAAGAAAATA
>CM053769.1:197628136-197654886 GCA_028658325.1 Potorous gilbertii
TGGGTGGGGAGGGAGGGATGGGGAGAAGTTGGAACTCTAAGTTTTAGGAACAATTGTTGAGTATTGTTCTTGCTACTAGGAAATAAGAAATACAGGTAATGAGGAACAGAAAATTATCTGGCCCTACAGGGCAAAAGAGAAGATGGGGACAAGGGAAGGGAGGGATGATAGAAGAGAGGGCAGATTGGTGATAGAGGAAATTAGAATGCTTGGTGTATTGGGGTAGGGATAGGGGACAAATGGGAAGAAAATTTGGAACCCAAAATCTTGTGAAAATGAATGTAAAACGTTAAATAAATTTATAAAAAAAAGAATTCATTTGTCACATATATAGGGAACTGAGTCAAATTAACAAATGTAAGAGCCATTTCCCAGTTGATAAGTGGTCAAGGGATATGAACAGGCAGTTTTCAGAAGAAGAAATCAAAACTATCTATAGTCATATGAAAATAATTCTCTAAATCACTATTGATTAGAGATAAGCACATTAAAACAACTCTGAGTAGCGCCCAGTACCAGAAATGACATGCGAGAGGAGATGTGAGAAAATAGGCACACTCACGAACTGTTGGTGGAATTGTGGACTGATCCAACCATTCTGGAGAACAATTTAGAACTGTACCCAAAGAGTTATAAAACTGTCCATACCCTTTGGCTCATCGGTAGTATTATTGGACCATAACCCAAAGAGATAAAAAAAGAAGATAAAGAACCTGTAGGTTGAAAAATATTTATAACAACTCTTTTTGTGGTAGCAAAGAATTGGAAATTGATAGATGCCCATCAATTAATGGAGAAATGAAAGTCATGGTATGTGATAATAATGAAACACTATCATTCTATAATAAATGATGAGAGGGATGGTTTCAGGAAAACCTAGAACCAGAACATCATAACAGCAGTATTATAATGGTGATCCACTGTCAAAGACTTTGCTATTCTGATCAATATAATGATACAAGACAGTTCATAAGGACTCAGAGTAGAAATTGCTATTCACTTCTAGAAAGAGAACTAGTTAAACTCTGAGTACAAATTTAAGTATAATTTTCACATTTTATTTTTCTTGCCTTATGTGCCATGGCTAATATGAAAACATGTTTTGCATTATTTCACATGTATAATGAGCATCATATTGCTTCCCTTCTTAGTAGGTGGGAGAGAGATTGGAAGAAGGGAGAGAACTTAGAATTCAAATTTTTAAATGTTGAAAATAAATAACAATTTAAAAAAAATGTTTTAAGAATAACAAATAATAGGTTCAATTCCTTGAAATCTATTGATGGGCATTTCCTATTTTTACACGGCCAGGTTGGGAGGTGAAGGTGGTGTGGAAAAAGAAAAGAAACCAAAGAAAGACCAGAACTTATTTTTAAAACTTGGGTTTTATTGAGTGCATATTTCTTTTCTTTAAGCCTCTGCTGAATATCTGGCTAGAAAGCACTTCTTCTCTTGGACTGTATCATACATTACCTATGCAGTAATTCTCATCTGAGCAAACGACTTGGCAATTCTTGATTAAGGTATTTATTTACTAAAGCAGGAGCATTGTCTAATTTGTTCTCCACAGAACATAGCCTTCTGTAGCTTCGTTTATATGCCCTACTATACTACCTCGTGGAAAATGGAGTGTCAGATTATCTCTCTTGCCTCTAGGATTAGTCCAATCCCTTGGCCATAGAAGCCAATTAATTGATGTTTATTGAATTAAATTGAATTCTGGGGCTCCCTAATGCCTCATAAAAAACAAAGTCAGGAGGCTCAGAATGTTCCCACCTAGTGAAGCTTCAGAAATCATTGCTCATTTTACCAGTACCAAGGACAAGTATGAGGAAACAGATCTAAGTAGTGACTTACTTAAGGTAACATGATTTGTGAGTGCCATAGCCAGTAGTACAAGTGTTCTGGCTCCCACTCCAGGTGCCTTTTTCACTACTCCATAATAGCATTTCTCTTTTCTGTGCACCAGTTTACTATACCTAGAACCATGAGAATCATCATGACCCAGATTTATATAATACTGTTATGCTTTACAATGCATTTTCCAAATTACTGTGAGGAAGTCACTATGCTATCATTATCTACAGAAGAAAACTCTGAAACACAGAGATGTAATGGGACTTAACCGCAGTCAAATACCTAGTTAGTGTCACAGTCAGGAAGAGAACTTAGGTCTTTCCTGATTCCAATCTAGTGATCTTTCTACCAAATTTACTAGATTTCTACCAAATCTACTAGATTTCCAAATCTAGTGATCTTCCACTTACAACCTGAAGTTGCAATTCTACTTTTTCCCTGTTAAAGGCTTCTCAAAAGTCATATATTTTGAGAGGGAATCTACTGTTGCTTGTCTTAGCACTGTTGTAGGTCAAAGTAAATCATATTTAAAATTTGCTCATTGATCTGTGTAGACTGTATAGACTGGGCTTTAAGACCCAGACATTTTGCTTTAGAATTAAGCTATTAACCCTCATGTGCAGCAGCTAGCAGTTAGCATCTGATTGTACTGTTCTGCAAGGGTGAGGTCAGGGCAGGACCCAGCCAGGGGCTACAACAGGGATCTCTGCATGGGTAGAGGACCGGATGTTAATGGCAGGTTATTTTTCAGAGGGTCAAAAGCAAACAAGAGGTGAAAAGAGAAAGAAGCTAAACATCACCAGTAGAAAGGAATGAAATGTGTTCAAGGTTCAGAAATACATGTACACAATCACTGGTACAAGGGGATCAAAGAGGCAGAACATGCAGACAGGATGGAGAGTCAGACAAATGTTCAGGATGCTAGGTACCTGGAATTGGAATTGAACTTATCCAAAAGTTATTTAGTTCATTAAGCCTGCTGTCACTCTTTAAGCTCCTATATTTGAAGGGAACACCCTCTCCTTTTCTCTTTAGCTACCAACTTCAGCATTGGACGGCACCCTGTTCTTGTGTGGTGCTTGTGAAAAGCATTTGATTTGGTCAGAGGACCTGAGCTCTAGTACTAACTTTGTTATTTGCTCTTAGAGTACACCCCTCTATACTTCAGTGAGCAAGCCACTCTAGTTCTTCAGACCTCAGTTTCCTTATCTATGACATGAGAGTATGATTAGATAATTTCATGGATCCCTCTGAGCTCTGAAGCCTTTTATCTCCCTGACTGCAAACCTGAACTGGAAACAGTGAATTTGATCAGGGTGGCTAGAACAGTGGTTCATTCAGTTTGTTCTGGTTCCTGAAAATTAAGCACATTGGTGTGCATGTGCTTGGGGAAACAGGCAAGGGCAGTACTGGAGATAGGAATAACACCTTATTGGGTAAATCTACTGAAGAAAAACATCTCATTTGTTTCTTTGCCTACAAAAATAAAGACATCTTTAGGGACATAGGACCCAAGCTAAATCATAAAGCCGATTCTTTCCCTGAAACATTTTTATACAGGTGAATTGTGGATAAAGTGAACATCAAGGGCATCCTTGAAGGAGAAAAGAAGGGGAGGAGATTCCACAAAAGGGCAGAAGCAGCCTAAAGGATCAGGAAAGGAGGAAGGGGCGTTGTTGCCAGGCAACCAACTCTAGTCCGGCCCATGTTGCCTTGGTGATGGGGTCTAGCCTGACAGGAGGGGAGGAGTGATATATAAGTAAGTGCCAGCTGGTAAATATCATTCCTTTTTCTCCTTCCTTCTGCCTCTCTGAGTTACTATGGGCTCCAGTCCTACAGCAGTTGAGGGCCCAAGACAATTGCCCCAATTTTCTCTATCATTGAGATGGTTCCATACCCAGGAGGACTTCAAGGTCCCTGATTAGCTGTTCAGATAGAGTTATGGCTTTTTGGATTGTAGGTAACAAAGCACATACCAACCAGATCAGCTAATCTAACCATTTACCCACAGTTTTCTGGCCATTATCAGAAATAGCTTACAAAACAGGAAGTCTTTTCTTGTTCCAGTCGATTTCTCAGGGTTATTTGCCATGAAATGTCACCTTCTCAGAAGAGAGAGCAGAATTTATCACAATTAAAAAAAGCTTTGACATGCAGCTATAAGTGGGTAAAGTGAGTTTTTAACTTCCGATCTATGCAGCCCCTGCATTGTTGATAGGACACATGTGTAAAGGCGATTTATTATGGCCATAAAAGTTATCCGTTCTTCAAGAATGATTGCATAATTTTTTATTGCTTTCAGCAATGTACCCAGCAAGAAAACTTGCTTGTCTTTGGGAAACTAATGAAGCATGTTTATGATCTACAAATGTGTACAGAGCAGGGGAGGAAATGCCAGCTGCCTGGCTGGTCCATTGGCTTCCCACCTTGTGCTGCATTATTGCACAGAGTGAGCAAAACAAATTAAGATAATTATTTAAGAGAGAGACACATGATGCTTCTGAGTATTATATTCTCCACTAACTGACAAGGTGTAAAGACATTAACATCTAATTAGACCAGAAGAGAAACGGACTGCAATTCAGTCCCAGTAGAGCTTCTGTAATCTGTTTTTCACCTGCTCCCTTCTGCTTCTCCCTTTTTCTTGATAAAAATTTGGTAGCTTTTATTACTTTCTTTTATAGGCACCAGAGTTAATTCTGTTATACTTCTGTCTTCTCTAGCAAAAATCACTCATCTACAATTTTCATTGTTGGTTTCCCTTCTCACTCCTCTTGAACCTCTCATCCATCCAGCTGCCAAAATAATCTTCCTAAAATATAATTGGCTGTGTCACTCTCCCACTCAGGGATCTCCAGTATCTCTCTGTTTCTTTTATGATAAAAGACAAAATCCTCAGTCTGGTTTTTAAAACCCTTCACATTCTATCTATAGTCTATCTTTTGGGAAGTTATTTCACATTATTCACACACACACACACACACACATACACACACTCCAGTCAAATTATGCTTTTTGTTTTCCTTAGCTCTTCATTTCTTGATTCTTTGCCTCTGCCCAAGCTTTCTCACATTCCTGGAAAACATTTCCTGCTCAGACCTACCCTTTAGGGTCCTTTCCTGCTCAATTCAGGTGATACCGCCTATAGAAAACCTTGAAATGATTGGTTGTTAACGCCCTCTCTCAAAAGGTTCAGGTGTTTTCAGTTATGTCCAGCTCTGTGTGACCCCATCTGTGGTTTTCTTGGCAAAGATACTGGAATAGTTTGCTATTTCCTTCTCCAACTCATTTTAAAGATGAGGAACTGAAACAAACAGGGTTTTGTGACTTGCCCAGGGTAACATGGCTAATAAATGTCTGAGACTGGATTTGAACTCGTCAGCCTGACTGAGGAGTTCAGCACCATATCCATTCTGCCACCTAGCTACTCTGCTCTCCTACTGAAATGGAATTTATTTCTTTAAATATTGTGCTTACTCCAATATAATGTAAGTTTCTTAAGGGAAGCGACCATATTTTATTTTTACTTTGCATTTCCAGTTTCGTATGTAATTGATGCTTATTAACAGTAGCTGAATTGAAATATATAATTTAACTGTATTATTTTTAAATGCACTGTAGTATAGTGAAAGGGATAATGGATTTAAAGTCAGAGAACCTGAGTTCAAATTCCAGCTCTGCCACACACAATCTGTGTGACCTTGAAAAAAAGGTGAATCTCCCTCTGGACCTCAGTTTCCCCACTGTCAAAATGAAAGTCTAGACCAAATGATCTCTAAGGTCCCCTCCAGCTCTAAAGCCAGGAATTCTTAGCAGCTGTAACAAAATGTAGACAAAATTTATAGAAATACTAACCAAAGAAAGACCTTACTTCAGCTTACATCGAGGAAAATCAAAGGTTCTATGTAAGATCTATAACAGAATAATGGCATTCCTGTTATGTAAAATCATGCAGACTCAAGATCAGACTGTAAAATGTTGACATAGCTACACTCTGTATTTTTCTATAATATTTTGAATTAAATAGTAATAAATATTAATGTGTTAAGCAGACTAATATTAGTCATTAATATATTTTTTTTTGCTTTCTTATTCCTCATAGCATAAGGGAAGAAAATAAGCACTAATTCAGTGTCTACTATATGCTAAGCACTGTCCTAAGTGTTTTAAAAATATTAACTGTTTTGATCCTTACAACAACTCTGGGAAGCATCCCCATTTTACAAATGAAGAAATTAAGGCAAACAGCAGTTAGGTGACTTTCCCAGAACAACACAGCTCATAAGTGTCTATTACTGGGTTTGAACTCTGGTCTTCCAGACTCTAGGACCACTGCTTCATTCACTGTACTTCCTAACTAATATTTATGAGAGGTAGTTTGATATGTTACAGAGTATTTCCAAAAGTTTTTTTTTAATCACAAAACCCTGTCAGCAAAAAACTTTTGAGCATGTATTCCTAACACATGTAAATTTATTTAGAAATTTTGTACATGTGTCACAATAGTAATATTTGCACATTACAGAACATGTATAAAATCAAAATCAAAAAGGATGATGAAGATGAAATAAATAATATTTTAAATTATTTTATTTCATTAATTCTATAAGGTTTTTTTTGCTATGCTACTAATTACTTTCAGTACTTAAATCACGGTATTCTCATTTAAAATATTATCACAATCACATTGGTCTCACTAAATACTATTAATAATATGATAGATGATGTTAAATATAATTAATAACAAATAATTTCTAAAATATCAATAAGATTTTAGTGAGAGCAATATGATTGCATGTGCTTTTTAAAAAGATCTTGGTTTAACATTTTTATGATAGAGATTTGAATGTCTGGCTCAAAGTTAGGTTTCTATCAATACTTTATTTAAATGTCTGTCACAGCTGAAAAATCCTTCTCTCATAGAGGTATAGATCTAAATGGAGGCCAGTCATCAAGGATTATACTTCATAAATTGGGATACTCATTTTTCAGTCCCATCCTCCAATTATGCAAAGGTTGTTGTAGAAATTTGGCTAATAATTTCCATCTTCCTTGATGTTAATCAGTGCTTGCAAACTAATCAGAAAAAAGATTGCATTTTTTATATATTTTTTTAACAAATGGGTTCAGAGCCCAATGAAACTCTTTCCTGGAAAATTATGAAAATGTAACAATATTTTCCAATTTTTTCAAGTGTGCATAAATGAGAGTTCTTAATAGGTGACACACTATCTTGAGAGCAACAAAAAGCTTACTTTCATGTCTTGTTAATTTTTATGGTTTTATAGGATAATTAACTGATACCCCAAAGACAAAGTTCATCATCAATGATAGAGGACACAAATATATCTTTTCAAGCAATTTTCTTGAGAATTTCCCTTTGAGGGTATCCTTGAGAAATCGGATTAGATCACCACAGCTATTTTCATTATTCTGTGACTGACAAATAACTTATATAATGAGTAGGAGCAGCATCAGTTCCATTACAGTTCTTGGTTTGTGGTCATATTATCTTCATTTTCCTTGTAGGAAACTTCTAGGTCATTTACCATTATGTGAGGGTCACTTTAGTTAAAAGTAGATTTGTAAATCCATCCAACCAGGCACCCTTAAGCTAAAATACATCACAAAAGACAAGTAGGTGGAGTTCTAGATGTCAAGTCTGGAAGACCTGAATTCAAATCCTGCCCTTGGCATTTATTTGTTTAGTGACTCAGAACAAGACCTATTAATTACCCCTCTTAGCCTCCTCAGGTCCCTCATCTGAATAATAATATGTGCATATTAAGGGCTTTACAAACATTAAAATTCCATATAAATGACTGCTATTGTTATTACATTATTTATTTCCATTGCTTTCTAACTATGTAACTATGGGCAAATCCCTCATCTTCAGTTTCCTCTTTTGTCTCAGTGGGGTTGATGAGAATATTTGTAGTAGCTATTTACCCCACAGGGTTGTTGCAATGCTTAAATGAGATTATGTATAAAAAGCACTTTGCACAATTTTAAGTACTTTAAAATGCTAGCTATTACCATTATAAAATACTAATGATAAAACCTCTCACCTCTAGCTCCAAGAAGTTATGGTATGCATAGTAGTCACACCTGGTAAAACTATCTCAGCAAATAAGCTAAACCACGTTGAGGTTCATCGAGAGGTCTCACTCAAACCCATTCATAAGTCAGAGGGATGTCTACCCCAAGCATGTTAAGACTTCCCCTGGTGAAATTGGCAGATGAGAACAATTTATTCTAATATTCATGAAGGCAGCTGAAGCAGACATCATGGAGTGCTTAGAGCTTTGTCAGATATCAAAGATGCCAAAGTTATCCACCACATCCCAGGCCATCGCTAGTCTTCTTGACTTTGTTCTTGCCACTGGATTTTGAGGATTCTGGAAGAGGGAGTGAGGTTGATGACTCCATCTCACTTAAACCCAGTTCATTGACAAATCAAGACATCACACCATGACACCACTCATCCTCTTCGAAACAAAGGACAAGCAACACTTATAGACTAAGACTTTAAATTGTCACTGTAGGAGAATATATTTTCAATTCTCTGTAAGAAAGCAATCAACATTGATCCATTTCTAAATTTTTGGTATAACACAAGAAAAAAATATATTGAGATTGCTATTTTGCATTGAAAAGAATGCCTATGAAGGGCAGCTCAGAGTCAAACTTGAGGAAACAAGATTTTTCTTAGTTTTTTGGTTTTTTTTTCAAATCTATCCTTCTGGTGACTTAAGTCCCCAATGCTGGACTCTAGCCAAGGCTCCTTATGTAGTATGGTTCTGAATACCTTCTGTATCAGCACACCTTTCTTTTATTTTTGCCACTTCAGCCAGAAGCCACAAGGACGGATGAGATTTAGAACACAGACATTTTCCCAGAGATACATTTCTAAAACAGGAACAATGCTGAAAAGTTTTGAGGGTTTTTTTAAAATTTTTTAATTTTACTTGACTAAGTCATTCTTTATGTGGAAATAATTGAAGAAAGTGACCTTTGGAGAACCATGAAACTGACTACATCAAAGACTTTAAAAACTAGTTTTGACTTTAGAAAGGCCTCCACCTTGATGCAGTCACCATGTATAGGGGATGACACCATGTTGTGAACTCAGAAGGTCTCTGGGTTCAAATCTTAGCTCTGTAGCTTCCTAATAATAATAGCTAATGTTTTTATAGCACCTACTGTGTGCCAGGAATCATACTAAGCAGTTTACAAGTATTATCTCACTTTATCCTCACAACAATCCTGGGAAGTGGGTATGATGGTTATCTCCATTTTACAGATGAGGAAAGTAAGGCAAACAGAGGCTGAGGCTTACCAAGATCATGCAGTTAGGTAAGTGTCTGACACAAGATTTGAACTTGGGTCTTTTTAACTCTAGGCCCAGCACCCTACCTCTGCTTCCTCTAGCTACGACTTTTTGTGTGATCCTTGAGCAAGATGCTTCGGCGCTCTGTGTCTTCTATTTCTCCGTACGTACACAGAAGGATGTAGGTAAGCAAATATCTAGAATTCATTCCGGACCTAAACCTATGATCCTGCCAGTACCCTCTGAATCCTCTTCCAATAGAAAGAATCTATTCAAGTCACGTTTAAAAGTAAAAATGAGTTTCTCAGCCAAGACCAGACTCTCCAAGAAGCTATTTGGCCTGAAGGCATCAGTCCAGTCTATTAATCCCCATAATGCAGAGAGCTTCGCAGCTACTTTTCTCTAAAGGAATAGACTCCCTTGATTAGACTTCTGTTTATGCACATGGACACTACTCCCATAAGAAAAACATAATATATAATAACATAATATACATTATCCTTTTGTGGATAATGAAGATAACTTGTTTATGCAGTCTTATTTTCCAAAGCATTTTTATGTATTTTATTCATTTTTTGTTATAATAACACGATGGGGAGGTAGATTAGATATGATTTTAAGAATTAGTATAGTAGAATGAAAAGAACACAGGACATAAAGTTGACCTGAAATAGAACCTTCAAGAGTTGGACAAGGCCATAGAGGTCATCTAATCAAAACTCTACCTAAATCAAACTGAGAACAGTTTCAACAACTGGTTATCCAGCATCTGCTTGAAGACCTCCAAAGCATTTAAGTTCCTTGGGGACACAGGTGATCTCATTTTGTGTTTGTATTCCCAGGCACAAGCCTGGGATAAGATAGAGTCTTAGATAATAGGGACCTGAAAAATGTGTATTAATTGGTGGATTGACAGGGAACCTGCCAGGCCTGGCTGTATACTGACTTGGGGCAATTTCTTTAATTTTTCTGGTCCTCAGTTTTCTCTCTTGCAAAACAACAGCAGCTAACATTTATACAGATCTTCAGGGTTTATAAAAATAAATTATATATATTGTCTTTTTTATTGGTCTTTTTTCTTCAGATTACCATAATTCATCAAGTATCCCTCTTCCTGCCTTCTCAGAAAGCCATTATATAAAGTAAATAGTATTTTTAAAGACCAAAAGAGGAAAGAGAGAAAATCAGTGTAAATGATCAATAAATCAAAGAAGTCTGAAAATATGTGCTATATATGATATATTTGAACTTCCCACCTTCTAGGTCAATCTATATTACAAAGCAGTAGACATCAAAAAAATAGAGGGCCTTTTTATTTCACCTTTAAACCATATTTCTTCATTTTAATTGGGTGACATTTGCTTTTGATTTTTTAGTTCTTTCTGTTTACATTACCACAGTCAGGTATATTATTTTCTTAGCTCTGCTTACTTTGCTCTGTATCAGTTCAAGTAGTTCTTCACATGCTTCTCTGCATTCATCATGTTCACTATTTCTAACACAAAGTAATATTCTGTTACTTTACTACACTTCAGTCACACCCCAATTGATGGCCATCTATGTTGTTTCCAATTTTTTTCTATTACAAAAAAGTATAGCTATAAATATTTTGATGTATATATTTTCTTCTTATCAATTACTTTTTTGAAGCATATACCTGGCAATGGAATCTGTATAAAAAGGAATAACCCTTTTAGTCACTTTATTTGCATAATTCCAGATTTGTACAATAGTGATACTACACAACTTCACCAAAACTCTATTTTAATGCATCTATCTTCCCACAACTCCTTTAGAAGTTATTTTTAATTTCATGTAGTCACAAGTTGGGAAGTTTGGTGGCACAGTGGATAGAGTCCTGGGCCTGAAATCAGGAAAACTCATCTTCCTGAATTCAAATATCGCCTCGGACACTTACTAGCTGTTTGACCCTGGGTAAGTCACTTAACCCTGTTTGCTTCCATTTCCATTTATGTCAAATGAGCTGGAGAAGGAAATGGCAAAGCACTCTGGTATCCTTGCAAAGAAAACCCCGAATGGGGTTATAAATAGTTGGACATAACTGAAAACAACTAAAGAAATAAAAATATATATTTTATTTTCTGCAATGTCTCTAAGTATTGTTTGGATCAAAATATTTCTTCTACCTGTAGCTGTGAAAGGATGTGATTTCTTCTCTTCTAATTTTGAATAGTATGATCTTTAATATTAAGGACATGTGTCAATTTAGAATGTATTGTGGAATATGGTGTAAGATATTAGTCTAAGCCTAATTTCTGCCAGACTGCTTTCTAGTTTTCCCTATAGAGTTTTCTGCTAGTAATATACATTTTCTGGTTTATTGAACATTGAATTATTGAGTTACATTGTTTCTTATTATCCTTTGTCTCATCTATTTCATTGTTATATTTCTCTATGTTTTAACTAATACCACATAATTTTGATGTCTATTTCTCTATAATATAGGTTGACATATGTAAGTTCATTTCCCCTTTGCACCTACATCTTTTCATTAATTCCTCTGACATACTAGCTCTTTTCTATTTCCAAATGAATTTTCTTACCATTTTATTGAGTTCTATAAAATATTCCTTTGGTAATTTCATTGGTAAAGCATTAAAATCATAAATTAGCTTTGATTGTTTTGTCATTTTTATTACATTTTCATGACCCAATCATGAGCAGTGAAAATTCCTCCAACTATTTAAGTTGCTTTTTATGGAGCATTTTTTAATTGAATCTATATAAATATTTTGTGTGCTTTGTTATACTGATCACCAGATATTTTTATTCATTTCACCCTTACTTGAAATCAGATTTCCATTTATATTATTCCCCCTTATATTTTGTTACTGTTATATAGAGATGCTGTTTAATTTTGAGGGTTTTACTATGTTTTTTGTTTAACGTCTACAACTTTACTGAAGCTATTCTCTCAAATAATATCTTTGCAAATTCCCTGGGATTTTCTAAGTTAATAAAAACATTGAAAAAAGGATATTTTTACATTTTTACTTATCTTAATGCCTGTCATTTCTTTCTCTCATATGGTTGCTATTGCTAGCATTTCCAGAACTATATCTAATAATGATGGGCATCTTTTTTTCTTTGATATTTATTTTGATTATCTCCTAATGTTGAATCATCCTTGCATTTTTTTGTATAAATCCAACTTGGATTGGTGAATATGATGAATTTTTTTATTAATTACTTTACAATGACAGGATTTTATTTAAAATTTTTAAAACTATATTTGTTAATGATATTGGCTTATAATTCTATACTTCCCCCTTCTTTTGTTTAGGTATTAGGAATTTTTTAACAGGACAGTGATGTATCAAACCTGTCCCTTAGGAAGATAATTTTGGTAGCTGTGGAGAGGATTGATTGGAGAGGGAAGAAAACAGAAGCAGGAGAAACAATTAGGAAACCAATTAATAACTGCCTAAAACAGGGTGATGACTGTGTGGGTAGAGAGAAGGGGCTAGATGAAAGGAATATTGTGGAGATAACATCGACAAGATAGTCTCTCCTACCCTCCAGCCAACCCCTTTCACCCACTGAAGTGCTATCCATCCATACCATTCCAACCAATATTTCCATTATTCTGCCCTTTCCTTTTCTTCTCCATTCCCATAGCTCGTAACATTCCCTCAGTCTTCATAGAGTATTTTTGTTTCGTACCTCTCAAATTCATCTGTTATACATGAATGTGAAGTGAATGTAGAGTGTGATGTAGTGTATGAAGGGCTAGCCTCGGAACTGAGAATAATAGTATTAATGATAATATAGCCAGGAAGATCTAGGATTTAAAGCTCACCTCTGATATGTACCTGCCATGTGAAGGTCCTCAGGAAATTCTCCAAGATTATAGATTTAAGAGAAAGTCCATAGGAGATCTAATGGTGCACCAATGAAAGGACTTTTCCAGTCCTTATACCAATCTTTGTACTAGGGTAAATTTGGATGGCCAAGGGTGCCCAGTTGACTTGGGTTTTACTGGCTCCCTCCCCTTCTCTCTCCTCCCCCTTCCATTCCCTTCCCTGCCCTCCCCTCCCCTTGCCTCCCTTTAACTTTTGATTTCCTTCTTTCCTCAGCTTTATCATCATCAGACAGCCATTTGCTTTCTTGCTCTTTCTTTCCTTTTGGAATGTTTTTGTTACTACCTCCTGTACAATGTTGCAAACCTCTATCAATTGTTCTTCAAGTACTCTACCTAGTATAGCTCTAATCCCTTAAACCTATTCATTACTTCTGCTTGATATTCATAAGAGATGTTATTTAGGTCATACCTATACAGTCTCATGGTTTTCCCTATTTCTTCACTTTAAATCTGAATTTTGCCATAAGAAGCTCATGATCTAAGCTACAGTCAGTTCCCAGTCTTGAATTAACTGACTGTGTAGAGTTTTTCTACCTTTGGTATAAAGTGTATAATAAATATGATTTCTATATTGACCTTCTGGTGATATCCATGTGTAGAGTCACTTTTTGAGGTGTTCAAAACAAGTGTTTGCTACGACCAGCGAGTTATCTTGACAAAACTCTATTATTTTCTTCCCTCATTCATTTTGTACTCCAAAGTGAAATTGCTTTAATTTCAATTATGTTTTTATTTCCAACTTTAGCATTCCAGTCCTCTATGATGACTGCAACATCTTTTTTTGGTGTTACTTTTGGATGTTGTAAGTCTTTATAGAACTGATCAATTATAGTTTCCTTCTTTATCTCTTTCTGTATTGCAGATACATTTCATCTTTTAGAATGATCATAACTCTTAACTTTTTAAATTCATCTGATTCATAGTAATTTTTTTCTAGGCTCTTACTTTTAGCATGTATATGTCTGGGGTTTTTTGTTTTCTGGGGGGTAATATGTTTCTAGTAAGCAATAGATATGAGGCTTTTATTTTCTTCTTCCATCTGTCAGTTTATTTTGCTTTATTGGATTTTTTTAATCCATTCACATTTTAAGTTATGAGAGTTAGGTTTATATTTTCCTGCATTTGCATCTAATATTGTAGAGTTTTTATTTCCAAATTGAGATTTATTCATCTGTTTCTCTATAAACACAGTACTTTGTCTTTTCAGTTATTTTATCTTAATCTACTTTAAGTCATCTCTGTTTCTTCCCTCTATTTTCATACCCTCTCCCAACACCAACACAGTTTTTCATCTCTTTTGCTAGTTTTAGAATTTTTCTTTATTTGTTAGTTCCTTTTACTTTCTTCTTATTATTTATATGTTTAATCTTCCCCTCTTTTTTCTTTCTTATGTTTGTAGTAAAGTAAAATCTCCTTTCCTTTGCTCTCCCCATAAACTTGTTTTGCTTCTTGTTTTTTTTATTTCCTTCTCTGCACGTTTTAAAAAAAAATTTCCCCCAGTCTCTTAATCATATATCTTCCCTTCCTTCATTCTAGACTTCTTTGTTCATTCACTCTGTAGTCTTTATTTATTCTATATTGTAATTTCTAGATTTATTCTTTGGTTGATGACCCTTACAGTTATTTAATACTCTCTTGGTCTCTGTATTCTCCTATTTTGGATTACCTCTTCTAAAGGGATTCTTTCCTCAGATCCTTTTATCTGTTATCCTTCACTCTTTGAAATATTATTCCTTCTACCTCATAGAAATGATACTGTACCATGGTAGGGATGCTCCTACGTCCCTAATTGTACAGTTCATTATTAAATTTTGTCCTTCAACATGGCCATTGTTTCCCATTTGCTGATAGATCTGCTCCCTGATTTCACAGACTCTCATTGTCCCTAGAATTTCCAATCCCTGAAGCAGTCTGAATGATCTCTCTAAGTACCAAATCCTTGCATATTGTACCCACTGTAAGGTCATCATCTTCCTTTGTAGAACATCTTTCTACTGCCATAGGAACATTCATCAATGGTACTCCCTCCTACCAATGAAATAAGATTTTCTCCTTTCCTCAAGTTCAGTCCCTCCCTTTATCTCTTCAACTATTCTCCTGTAAATTTTCTTCTTGATGAATGACAACAGGGGCTATTTTCCTTGCATTATTAACCTTTGTCATGATTAGGGTACATCATATATTCCCCTTCTACCTTGTTCCTCTCATATTGCTTTTTCTATGCGCTCCCATTCTGTAATTGAGTCTCACCAAAGAGAAAAAAAACAACATTGAATTAAGTGTGAGTGAGGTGTGGTGAGGTTTAGCAAATAACACTTGAGGCCAGTTTTTTCACTATTACTTCTATTTGCCTTCTGCTTTCATACTTTTCTCTTTGTGTACTTTTAGAAAGAAATCTGTTAATGTTGTCATTATTTTTTATTATCGTTATTTTGTTGTTCTTATCCTCGGCTGCTATAAATGTTCATCTTTCATGTGTTTATGTTGCTTGAGATATTTGCAAAGGAAATAATTTGTCCCAGTCTTTTTTTCTTGGTGAGAATATTTTAAGTTCCTCAGTTTTATTGAACATTCATCTTTTTCATTAATTGTTAGGCTCAGGTTATCATGAGTTCCTTTGATCTTCAGAACATATTATTCTATTTTTCCTGTGACTTCTGATAGGTCCATCATAATCTTGTCGGGGTTTTTAATTTCCTTTCCTTTATATTTCAAGGTCTTTCTCTTGGTCACTTGCAGAATTTGTTTGTCATTGAAATTGTTCATTTTAGCCAGAATGTAAATTGGAGTATATCGCACAATTTTTGGTGCTTTTTTTCCTACAAGTAATCTGTGGGTCCTTCTGATTGGCATTTTATTTTCCGTGTTTAGAATTTTTGAGCAATTGTCTTTTATTCATTTTTTCCATTATAGTATTCGTGTTAAATTTTTTTATTTTTTTCTCCTGGGAAACCTATATATCTATGCATCCTGTCTTTAAAATCAATATGTTTTGCCCATAGGTAGATGATGTTTTCCATTACTGTCACCTTCTTTCTTCTCTTCTTCCAGATTGTCTTTTCTTTCTGGGAATGCACTGATTTGCATTCCCAATCAGTTATCTTCATTTTTATTTCGTTGGTAAGACTGGCTCCAAGTTATTGTTTTTCCTGTTCTGTCAATTATCTCTGCTATTCAGGCCATAAATCTGCTTTCACTATTCTTATTTCTCTTTTAAACCACTTAGAAACATCTTGCTTGAGTTCCATGCTCTTTTTGGGGAATCTGTAGGTTCCTCTGCCTCATCAGGTATTGATTTATTTTTTGTAGTCTTCCGATATTTATTCATTTAATTTATCTGATGGCCATGTTGTTTAGTCATTTTTCACTCTTTTCTGACTCTTTATGACCCCTTTGGAGGTTTTCTTGGTAAAGACATTGGCCATTTCCTTCTCCAGCTCATTTTACAGATGAAGAAACTGAAGCAAACACATTAAGAGATTTGCCCAAGGTCACACAGCTAGTAAGCGTCTCAGGCTGGACTTGAACTGAGGAAGAAGAGACTTCCTGACTGCAAGTCCAGCACCGTACCTATTGCCACCTGCCTGCCCAGTGGCCACATTATCTTCTCTTAATAATAGCATTCCTGTTGGCTAATCTGATTGTGCTCTGAGCCTTTAAATGAGCTTTCTTCCTCCTGAGATCTTTAGTCATTTCAATCCTTATATTTCCCTTCCTCATTTTCTGTCACCTTGCCCTTTGAGTAGGGTTTCCCTGAGGACTAGATCTCAAAGTCATCTTCCTATGCTGGGTAACTGAAGGTTCACCCTCTTCTTTCTCTGCCCCAAGTGACTTCTAGAGAAAAAGAACTAGACCCAGGAGGATGCTAGACTCTTTGACTTGGTGGAGTATCCCATAGCCAAGCATGTCCTCCCTTTTCCCTCTCTTCCCTGGCTATCTACTTGTTTTAGCACAGATTGCTGCCATATTGCTTTGCTATGCTAGGTATTGGGAAGAAGAGGTGGAGGGTAGAGTTGATTTATGTTGCAAGTAAATAGGTTGACTTGGGCAGCCCTGCAGGAGACTGGGGAATAGTGCTTAGTAAGCTTGTTAAAGTTCAAGGATTAGTCTTATCTGTCATTAGTTCATTATATTTTTACACTATTAAAATTCTTAGTGCCCTAGACTATAGAGAGAGCTGGAATTGTTTCATCCCTTTAACTTAATTGCTTTGTTGGAGAGTTCTCAGAGGTTTTGAGGAAAAAGTGTCTAGTTCTCTGTCTTGTCCATCATGTGCATCAGAAGTCTTTACATTATCTTCTTTGATCTTTGCACCAATCCTGTGAAATAGAAGCTATCATTAACCCCATTTTCAAGTGAGGAAACTGAGTCAGGCAGAGGCAAAGTGTCTTGCCCAGTGTCACACATCTAGTAAGTTTCTGATATAGTATTTCAACTCAGGTTTTTTCTTTTTCCAAGTCCTGAGCTCCATCCACCACACCACCTATCTCATAAAAAGAAATCCCACAAGGAGTTAGTCTAGTGGAAGAAACAATCATTGGGAATATCAAAGTTAAAGCTCCCAGCCATCTTCCTCTCTGTTCTTTCATGATGCCAACTCACAGGTAGCATGGCGAATATCTATGCTTGTCCTCAGTGGTTTTGCTGTAGCCAGTAGCTTGTTGGATGCTGCAACATCTTGACAGACTCTCTTGATGCCAGAAAAACACCTTGATAAAATACTTTCTTCTGGTAAATATTTTAGGAGCTCTGACAATGAGAGCATCATTACTAATCACTGGAAAGGAAGAGAACACACAGAAATCAGTGTTTGAAGAGAGAAGGATGGATGCGTCATTGTAAGTTCTAATGAGAGGTGACATTTACAATAAACTTTAAAGTTTGCAAAGCTTTTTACATGGATTATCTCATCTGAGCCTCCCAATATTCCTGAGGGTAAGTATCATATGCATGATTATGCCCATTATCTTTTTGGATCAGGCTTCTGATTTCATCAGTAGAAGATGCTCCTGGGGAGGAAGAAGCTGTACCAATGCTAATTAGTTTTTCTCTCTAACTCACAATCTTAGACAGTTGCCTGAAGCTCTAAAAGATTAAGTGACTTGCCCAGAGTGACACAACTATTGTGTTTCAGAGGTGAGCCTTATATCCACATATTCCTAACTCCAAGACCAGCTCTCTGTTGAATATGCCATATTGTCTCTGACACACCTTGCACCTTGCACCTGGGTAAAGCAATGGAAAGAGCTCTGGACTTGGAATCAGCAAGATCTGAGTTCTAATTCTGTCTCAGATACTTAATAGCCTTGTGATTCTATTTAAATCACTTAATCTCAGGTCTTACCAATAAGGGTAACTGCAACATCTACTTAACAGAGCTGTTATGAAGTTTAATGAGATAATATTGATAAAGTGCTTTGCAAAGACTGATAATATTGTTTATGTCATTGCGCTTGACGTCATCTCTCAAATAACATGACACAAAGCACACTTCAGACATCTGCACATACACATGCATATACACAAACACACATGTATATACACATATACATGCATATGCACACAAATAATACCATATAGTTTCCAAGAGGAGTGTGGAGACCAGCCCATACCAGGGTTGCTCAGGACTGCCATCTGACTGATGTAAAGGTAGACAGCTCTCTTTGCAATGCTAACCTTAGCTATTTTGTAGGCATCTCTCATGAGAAAAGAACAGTTGTTTTTTTCCTAGAACCACATTATGCATCATTTGTTTGGATTCAACAAGTGGAGTCAACATGTATTTATTAAACCTCTATTCTGGGTCAGGCATTATGTGAAGCACTGGGGGTAAAAGGAAATCTGGCTCCCATTTCCTTTATCTCCTCCGAGTCAGCTTAAATACAAATACCCCTGGACCTTTGTCGGACCACTTGATTTGAAGCCAGGTGATTTGTGTTCATGGTCCAACTCTGTTCCTGACTCTTTGTAAGCTTTTCCAAAGGCTTTAACATCTCGGAGTTTCCATTGACTCGTCGGTAAATAAAGAAATAGGACTAGAGGTCCTATAGAAATCCCAGTTAAAAATTCTATAAACACAGAGAAGTAATTGTAATATAGCTAGTTGTAGAGCCAAGAGACTTGGATTCAAATATAGCTGTTCTACTAACTAGTTGTGTTTCCTCCAAGTATCATCTGTGAAATGAGACTCAGAATAATGCTGGCTTCACCGAGTTAAGGTAGGTCATAGGTGGATTACTATATGTAGACCATAAAATGGAGTGGATTTATATAAGTTGTTTTTGTTGATCTCATCAGTTATATATTTCATTTTACATATTTAGTGTATGAAATTTTATGAAGATAGAATTTACCAAAATGAATCACATTTCAAATGAACTAGAATGAGGGACTATGCAAAATGGAGCTTCTTAACCTTTCTGTGTCATGGACCCCTCCAGTAGTCAGTCTGATGAAACCTATGGCCAAGAACATTTTAAATGCATCATATGTGGAGGATTAAAAGGAAACCAACTGTAATGAAATACAGTTATAATAAAAGAAAAAGTGGATGGACTCCAGCTTAAGAGCTTCTGAAAAAGGGATCCTTTCATCTGTTCATATGCACATTTTGTAATATGGTATAGCAACGGTAGTACAGCAGTATAGTATAGAAAATTAACTGGCTTTAAAGTCAGAGGATCAAGGTTAGAATACTAGAGCTGCTAAGTGTGAGTTGAATTTGACTTTTACTCTAAATCATCAGTGGTCTGACTACAAAGAGACAGTTGATTAACTGATTTCCAGGGTCCTCTGTCAACTATAAAATACTATGATGAAAAAAATTATGAGTGCACATATGTATTATATATGTGTAAACATACATATATATTTCAATATCAGATCTGTTTAAAATAAAGTATATTTTAGGTAGTTTGTTTTCCATATAGTCTTTCCTAAGATGTCTTAAGTCAGGAGGAAATCAGGAAGGAAGGGAGGGAGAGAGGATAAAAAGGTGAGGAAAAGGAGGAAAGGAAGGAAGTATGGAGAGGAAATAATGAAGGGGAAGGAAGGAGGGAAAAGGAAGGAGCAAGGAAAGGAAGGAGGGTAGTGAAGGAGGAAAGGAGGGAGGATAAAGTAACAAGGGAGAGAAGGAGGGATTGAGGAAGGAAAAAAGAGGGAAGGAGGAAAAAGAATTTTAAAGGGAAGGAGGGAGGAAGGAAGAAAAGAGGAAAGGAAAGAGGAAGGAATGGAGGGAGGGAAGGAGTACAGAAGGCATAGTGGAAAGAAGGAAGGAAGGAAAGAAGGAAGGAAGGAAGGAAGGGAAACTGAAATGATTTTTTTCTTTTTACAAGGGAGAATTCAATGGGATGGAAAGGTTAAGAGGAAATGAGTGGTGCAAGAGAAAAATTCATTAATAAAATTTTAAAAATAGTTAAGCACAAAAGAAAAGCAAATAAATGGAATGTCATATTCTCCCTTTTTTAATCCTCTAAATCCTATTCACCCTTATATAGCCCTTTATTAATGGTCCTCTCCCTCTCAAGCACTTGAAAATTAATTGCTTTAAATAGAAAAAAAAAAAAGATTCCCTTCCCTCAGCCTTGACCTAAAGCAGAGGCTCTTGACATTTATTGTGTGATTGGCACTTTTGGCAATCTGATGAAACCTATACACTACTTCCAAGAACAATATTTTTTAAATGAAAAAAAAGTGAAAATAAAATATCTAGGATTACAAATGGAGCAAAAGATGAGTGAGAACAAAAATGTTAATGTTTTTGCCATCCAAATTCATAAACTTTATGGAGGTCCATGGAGCTCAGATTAAGAATTCTTCACCTAGAAAAATATAAAATGGGTGAAATTTAGTCTTTGGTACATTTGTACATCAAATTCTTTTTTTAGTCCTTTTCCAAATCTTTAGATACCTTCTTAGTGACTTAATACAAACTGTAACCATATTCTCTGGTTAAAGAGAATGAGGCCCAGAGTAATTAAATGATTTGACCAAGATTGCATATGAAATAAGTAACAGGGCTAGAATTTGAACTCAAGGTCTGAAATATGTTTATGAAACCCATAAACATTTATAAAGGAGTCTAAAAATACGGTTTACTGAATAAAAAAGAATTGGGAAATTTTGGAGCCAAATAGAAAAAATAACAAATTCACTTTCATTTTTAATGCTATCTATAGAAGTTATTATATATGGCATATAATTCCATAGTTAGTATTTGAGAGGACAAAACTTTTAGCAGCTGGGAAATTTTTTCCCCTGTAATCCTTGTTCACAACAGGTGAACTGCTGCAGTAGAAAAAATGTTATTCTAGGGGACTGCAGCCCTTAGCTGACTGACCTCAATATTAAGTAATTTCTGGCCAATATAACTCAACAACAAATTCAGTTCAACAAGCTATTCTATTTTGTTATGGAAAATGAGTTTCATTGTTTTACATTTTATCTATCATTGTAAGTGGGTTAAATGTTAGGGTTTTACACAGATCTAGCCCAGTGACCATTAGCTGAGACATGAGGCCCTTCATTTCCTGAGCTCAGATTGGGGCCATATATAAACTGGTTAACTGAAAGCAATAGTACAAATTGTATTTGTATAAGTCATTGGAAACTATATTAGATAAAGGGTTAATGCTATGTTTTTCCCTTGCTCACCCAGTGGAGTTTCAGTCAGAAAAATATAGACCAGTGAGAACTGAAAGGAAATAAATTACCTCACTTAAGATTTATTTTTATGTTCCCATGTTATCGATCAAAAGAATCAAAGAAAAATGTTATCATCCAGTCCTCTTATTTTACAAATTGAGAAAGAAACATAGAGAGGGGAATGACTAGCCTCAAATCACACAAAAAATTAGCAGCAGACTTGGAACTAGAATCCAAATATCCTGACTCCTCTTCCAATACAGACATATTAACAGTCATCATGTCTGTCCCTCATCTCATGCGGGAGTGAGAGTGGGGCTGGAGGGTAATGAATGGCTGAATTTACATCTCCAAGTGTTAGTAAATTTAAAAAAAAATACCGAAAAAGGCAGCCCTACTCAGAGTTGCCCCAAAATGCAGAGGGTCAGATGCTCCATTTTCTTTCTGGAATGATACTAGTGATTCCTCTCCTTTAACTACTGAATTCCAAAACAACCATTTGTAGGCATAGAATGATAGTCATAAAGTCAGTCACTTATTCCTCAGTTATTTATTAAGGCCTCTACAACTTAGAAACATTGCTGGCTTTCCTGAAAATCCAGGACCACTCTAGAAGCAGAAAATGTCCCACATGAGAGAGAAGAGAAAAAAGGTTTTGAGAAAATATATTCCCTCCCTTCATGGAACTTATAGTCTCCATATCATAAACTTATAGAATTAGAAGCCACCTTGGAGATCAGTTGATCTAATTTTGCCATGGAGAAATTGGAGGCTTAGCAAAGTGACATAATATTCTCAAGGTCACCCTTATAGTAAGTGCCAGACAACTTGAACCTTGAACTCCTGATTCCCCATTCCAATGCCCTTTCTGCTAACTCCCAGTTGGCTTTCATCTGCACATACTATTTTATCTTATAGTATTTCATCCTGTTGTTGGCAGGGGCTACAATGTGATGCCTAGTTCCCAGGGCTGGATTAGCAGCCACTTAGAACATTTCACCATGGGTAGTTTTGTATTAAACAGTAGGATTTTAACCATGGTAGGAAAACATGGAGGATATAATATAACAATCATACATAACGACAGACCTTGATAGGTGGGAAAAGCCAGTTTGGAAAAAAAAAATCTCTGTGAGAATGATAGACCTAAAAAAAAATCTGCCTGTTTGTTTTCCATCAAACAGATTTGTTTGCTCACAGTTTGGAAACATTGTTTTCTTTACCGACTTAAACCAGAAAGATTCTGAAAGTGGAAAATAGCAAACAGCTGAAGCACCCCACACTTGTCCCAGAGAAAAACCAATCCTAGTTAACACAGACTCTGAGGGACAAGTCAAGGTCAAGGACAGCTGTGAGTCGCAGCAGTATAGCTCTATGCAGGACTGAAATGAGGAGAGGAAAGGGCGGCTACTTAGCATTTTTTTTCCTCAGGTGTTTCCTATAGAGCTGCCAGATCTTTCCAAATGATTTATCACCTGCACTTTGAGAGGAAATTTAATATTTGGTTTAGGAAAACGGCATGAAATGAAGGGATTCCGAGAAATGCCTGGCCTCTTGGGAGGGTGACACATTGGAGAGGCAACTCTGAGTTGGAGTCTCTTTTACTTTTTAAACTACTTACATTTACTAGAACCATAGGATTTAGTGCTAGACACTAGCAAATTTAACCCCTTACTTCTTACCGGTAAGGAAACATTCAAGGTCACATCAATCATTAAGTGTTAATAAAAGTCGACAATGTTCCTACAGTGTGCTAACCACTGGATTTCTCTAAGACCATGTAGGTCATATGCATGAGAGTAGCAACTGAACCCAGTGTTCTGTTTCTAAATCCAAAGCTCAGTCTACTACATCAAGGATATATAATAGAGAGAACACTGTAATGGGAGTCAAAGGACCTGAGTATGTCACTGATTCTTTCTACCAGAATCTTTCTTGAAAAATCACTACTCTTCTCTGGGTCTCCATTTTCCAACCTATAAAATGATGAATTTCTTCTTAATAATCTGTCCCTTTCAAATCTAACATTTTATGATTCTTAGGCTGGAGTGGCAGCATGGAACAACCAAAAGGGCTTTGGATGTAAAGGACCTGGGTTCAAATCCTGCCTCTATTACTTCTTAACTGTATAATCCTGGGGAGATGACTTCGCCTTTCAGTAACTTGGTTTCTTCATCTGTAAATGAGGGAGAAGGGAAGAAGGAGGGAGGGAAAGAAGGAAAGATGAAAGGAAGGAAGGAAGAAAAAGGAAGGAAGGAAGGGAGGAAGGGAGGGAGGGAGGAAGGGAGGGAGGGAAGAAAAATAAGGAACAAAGGAAGGAAGGAAGATAGTAAAGAAAGAAAGATTTATTAAGTGCCAACAATGTTTCAGGCATCATGCTAAACACTTTATAAATATTATCTCATTTGATTCTCATGGCAACCCTGTGAGGTAGGTGCTATTTTTATCCCTTCATTACATTTGAGTAAACTGAGGCCAAGGTTAAATGACTTGCCAAGGGTTACATAGCTAGTTGAGGACTTAGGCTACGTTTGAACTCAAGTCTTCTCATGTCTAATCATCACCATGATGCCAACCCAAGGCTTATTGACATATCCTCCCTCAGCCTCCTTTACCCTCTGATTGGAGGGCTGGAAGTTGGAATGTTAAACTCCTCTCAATTCCTTCCTTTATAGATGGCAGAAATTGAACTTCCAGCTCATCTCAGTTTGCATCTGCTACTCTGCCTGTTTCCAACTCCCTGAAACAAGATACCTTGTGTCAGGTACACTTTTGGGTTCAACTACCACCATTTTCCTGCCTCCTTTTAACTATTGTCTCTCTTAGTAGTTCTTTAAGGGCAGGGAATGTCTTTGTTTTTATTAATTGTTAGTGCCAGCACTTTGTAGGATGCCTGGCACTTAGTAGGTGATTAATCAATGTATATAAAATTTAATGGATTGAATTCCTAACTCCAGGTCCTACCCTCTATCCACTAAAATACTAGGTTGTCTCTGCAATCCCTTCCAGCTCTAAATCTATGATCTTACATTTTTTAATTTAAAAAAACTGATTTATTTTTCAGTTTTCAACATTTGCTTCCACAAGATTTTGAATTTCAAATTTTCTCCACATCTCTTGCTCCCCCATCCCAGGACAGCATGCACTCCATTCACCCCTTCCCCCAATTGGCCTTCCTTCCATCATCCCCCCTTTTCACATACCCCTGCTCACTCTAGAGAAAGATAGATTTCTATACCCCATTTCCTGTACAACTTATTTCCCAGTTGTATGCAAAAAACAATTTTTAACATTCATTTTTAAAGCTTTGAGTTCCACATTATCTCCCTTCCTCCCTCCCCACCCATCCTTATTGAGAAAGCAAGCAATTAGATGTAGGTCATACATGTGTAGTCATGCAAAACATTTCCATAACAATTATGTTGAGAAAGACTAAGCACATTTCCCTCTATCCTGTCCTGCACTCCATTTATTCCATTCTCTGCCTTGACCTGTCCACCCTCAACAGTGCTTGCTTCTGATTACCCCTTTGCCCAATCTTCTGTCCCTTCTATTATTCTCTCTCTCCTATCATCTTCCCCCCTACCTTCCTGCAGGGTAAGATAGATTTCCATACTCAATTGAATATGTGTTATTCCCTCCTTGAGCCAAATCACATGACAGTAAGTTTCACTTTTCCCTCTCACCTCCTCCATCTTTTCCTCCATTGTAAAAACTTTTTCTTGCTGCTTTTATGTGAGATGATTTACTACATTCTAGCTCTCCCTTTCTCTTTTTCTCAGTATATTCCTCTCAACACTTAATTATATTTTTTATGTGTCCTCCTTTCATATTCAGCTCACCCTGTGCCCTCTGTGTGTACGTGTGTGTGTATGAATATATATACACACACACATACATACATATACATACACATACATATACCTATATAATATACACAATATACATCCACACATACATATATATGTATATATACATGTGTATATATGTATATATATATTCCCTCTAAATATCCTAATAGTAAGAAAGGTCTCATGAGTTACAAATATCCTCATTCCATGTAGGAATGTAAACAGTTCCACTTTAATGAGCCCCTTATGGATTCTCTTTCCTGTTTACCTTTTCATGTTTCTCTTGATTCTTGTATTTGAAAGTCAAATTTGCACTTCAACTCTGATCTTTTCAACAAGAATGTTTGAAAGTTCTCTATTTCATTGAAATTCCATTTTTTTCCCTGAAGTATTATACTCAGTTTATCTGGGTAGGTGATTAGTGGTTTTATTCCTAGTTCCTTTGACCTCTGTAATATATTTTAAGCCCTCTGATCCCTTAGTGTAGAAGCTGCTAAATCCTGTGTTGTCTTGATTGTGTTTCCACAATACTTTCTGGGGACTTGCAATATTTTCTCCTTGACCTGGGAACTTTGAAATTTGGCTACAATATTCTTAGGAGTTTTCTTTTTGAGATCTCTTTCAGGAGGTGATAGGTGGATTCTTTCCATTTCTATTTTACCCTCTGGTTCTAGATTATCAGGGCAGTTTTCCTCGAAAATTTCTTGAAAGATGATATCTAGGCTCTTTTTTTTATCATGGTTTTCATGTAGACCAATAATTTTTAAATTATCTCTCCTGGATTAAGTTCCAGATCAGTTGTTTTTCCAATGAGATAATTCACATTGTCTTCTATTTTTTCCATTCTTCTGGTTTTGCTTTAAAATTTCTTGATTTCTCATAAAGTGATTAGCTTCCATTTGCTCCATTCTAATTTTTAAGGAATGATTTTCTTCAGTGAACTTTTGGACTTCCTTTTCCACTTGGCCAATTCTGCTTTTTTTTTTATTAAATAAATTTATTTAACTTTTTACATTCATTTTCACAAGATTTTGGGTTCCAAAATTTTCTCCCCATTTGTCCC
Source organism: Potorous gilbertii (assembly GCA_028658325.1). Classification (NCBI taxonomy): domain Eukaryota; kingdom Metazoa; phylum Chordata; class Mammalia; order Diprotodontia; family Potoroidae; genus Potorous; species Potorous gilbertii. Next base: position 197,654,764 of record CM053769.1, read on the forward strand.
CTCCCCCCTCCCCAATACACTGGATATTCTAATTACCCATATCACCAATCTGCCCTCTCTTCTATCATCCCTCCCTTCCCTTACCCCATCTTCTCTTTTGTCCTGTAGGGCCAGATAACTTTC
>CM053769.1:197655386-197707401 GCA_028658325.1 Potorous gilbertii
GATCTTGTGTTATCCTGATTGTATTTCCACAATACTGGAATTGTTTCTTTCTAGCTGCTTGCAATATTTTCTCCTTGATCTGGAAATTCTGGAATTTGGCCACAATGTTCCTAGGAGTTTCTCTTTTTGGATCTCTTTCAGGCAGTGATCTATAGACTCCTTGAATACTTATTTTGCCCTCTGGATCTAGAATATCAGGGCAATTTTCCTTGATAATTTCATCAAAGATGATGTCTAGGCTCTTTTTTTGATCATGGCTTTCAGGTAGTCCCATAATTTTTAAATTATCTCTCCTGGGTCTATTTTCCAGGTCAGTTGTTTTTCCAATGAGATATTTCACATTCTCTTCCATTTTTTCATTCTTTTGGTTTTATTTTGTGATTTCTTTGTTTGTCCTAAAGTCATTAGCCTCCATCTGTTCCATTCTAAGTTTTAAAGAATTATTTTCTTCAGTGACCTTTTGCACCTCTTTTTCCATTTGACTAATTCTGCTTTTGAAAGCATTCTTCTCCTCATTGGCTTTTTGAATCTCTTTTGCCAATTGACTGAGCCTATTTTTCAAGGTGTTATTTTCTTCAGCATTTTTTTGGGTATCCTTTAGCAAGGTGTTGACCTGCTTTTCATGCTTTTCTTGCATCTCTCTCATTTCTCTTCCTAGTTTTTCCTTCCTTCCTGTCTAACTTGATTTTCAAAATCCTTTTTAAGCTCTTCCATGGCCTGAGCCTATTGAATATTTATTTTGGATGCTTGGGATACAGAAGCCTAGACTTCTATGTCTTTCCCTGATGGCAAGCATTGTTCTTCTTCATCAGAAAGGACGGGAGGAGATATCTGTTCACCAAGAAAGTAACTTTCTATGGTCTTATTTTTTTTTCTCTTTTCTGGGTATTTTCACAGCCAGTTACTTGACTTCTGAGATTCCTTTCCACCCCCACCTTGCCTCCAGATCTTCCCAGCTAGAGCTTGGGGTCTGAGATTTAAATGCTCCTTCCCAGCCTCAGGGCTTTCAGCAGGGCAGGGCTGCTATTCACTGTAAGATTAAATACAGGTGCTCAGGTTTGGGCAGTGCTGCTATTCGGTATAAGATTAAGTTCAACTGCTCGAGTGTGGGTAGGGTGGCCTCATGGGGGCTCAGTTCCCTCAGGGGGTTTATGTGGAGACTTTCAGTAATGGATCTCAGCTCCTGCCTGCTTTGGGAGCCCCTGTCTGCTGCTGCCTGCACTGCTGCCTCCCGAGAGGACCTGAGTTATGGGGACATCCTGCTCCCCTCTCGGTCAGCCAAAACGGCTCTCTCACTGACCTTTGTGCCAGTGGGTGGAGGGACTTGCAGGGCCAGCCCTGGAGATTCTGTCCCCAAAGCCTGCTCGGATCTGCTCCTCTTAATGCCCCCAATGAATTCTTTATCAGAGAAATTTGCTGTAAATTTTTTAATATTACTTCATTGTCTAGTGTACCTTTATCAAAATGTACTTTCCTTGATTATCTCTTTTATTATGTTTGTCTTTTTTAAGATCATGCTGCCTATCCTGGCCTGTTTCAGTTCTGCTGGAATGTAACAGATTCTGCTCTAGCTCCTTATTTTAACTGTGTGTATGTATTTGTTTTACAAGTGTGACTCTTGTGAACAACATATTGTTGGTTTTTAGTTTCTAATATATTCTGCTATCTGCTTCTGTTTTATGGAGAGTTCATCCCATTCACATTTGCAGTTATGATTTCTAATTGTGTATTTCCATCTATCTTATTTTGTTTATGTTTTCCTTCTTTTTACTCTGTTTCTCCTTAAGAATATGTTTTACTTCTGTCCCCTGCATCCTTTAATAAGTCTTCTCCTTTATCATCCATCCCTGAATATCCCTTTCCTCTCCTGCTTTCCTATTGGGTAAGATAGTTTTCTACAGTCAGCTTCTGAGTGTACATGCACATTCGCACACACATATATAGATTCATACATATACATATATGTGTTCTTCCCTGTTTGAATGAATTCTGATGAAAGTGATGTTCAAGTGTTGCCTGCTACACCCCACAAATTTCCTCTCCACCATAAAAACCCTCCTTCAAAGCCTCTTTTATGTGAGATAATTTTCCTTTTTCTTTCCCTACTCCTCTTTCTTACCCCTTCATTTTTTTTTTGAGATCATCCTAACACAATCAACTTATACCCATGCCTTCTGTCTATGTAGACTTCTTCTAACTGCCCAAACACTGATCAAGTTCTTTGGAGAATTAGGAGAATGACAATGTTCTTAGAAGAATGTATTATCTTTCCATATAGGAATGTGAACAATTAAACCTTATGATTTACTTCTCATGTTTACCTTCTTATTTTCTCTTCAGTCTGGCATTTCAGCAGTACATTTTTTATTTGACTCTGTCCTTTTCATGAAGAAAGTTTGAAAATCTTTTATTTCATTAAATGTTGATGTTTTTTTCTTCTGAAGTATTTTACTCACTTTTACTGGGTAGGTTGTTCTTGGTCATAATCCTAACTCTTTTGTCCTCTGGAATATCATATTCCAAGTCTTATACTCCTGTAGAAGCTGCTAAATCTTGTGCAAACCTTATTGTGGCTTCACAATATTTGAAGTGTTTCTTTCTCGTTACATGCAATATTTTCTTCTTGACCGGGGAGCTCTGGACTTTGGCTATAATGTTCCTGGGAGCTGTCATTCTGAGATCTCTTTTAGGAGGTGATTGATGGATTCTTTCAATTTATATTTTACCCTCTGATTTTCCTTGACAGTTTCTTGACATAGACTCTTTTTATGATTATGGCTTTCAGATAGTCCAATGATTATTAAATCATCTCTATTTGATCTGTTTTCCAGGTCACTTTTTTTTTAAAACAGGATATTGCACATTTTCCTTCTATGTTTTCATTCTTTTGACTCTGTTTAACTGTTTTTTGATATTTCATGAGTAGATTCAACTTACACAATTCCTATTTGTAAAAACTATTTTCCACAGTGAGCTTTTGTGCTTCTTTTTGCATTTAGCCTCCTCTGCTTTTAAAAGAGTTTTTTCTTCCATGAATTTTTGTGCCTCCTTTACCATTAGGGCAGTTCTATGTTTTAAAATGTTGTTTTCTTTATTTTTTTTTTTGGATGCCTCTTTTACCAGGATGTTGATTCTATTTTCATAATTTTCTTGCATCACTCATTTTTTTTCCAGTTTTTCCTCTATCATTCTTATCTCTTGCTTCAACTCTTTCAGGAATTCCTGTTAGACTTGTGTCCAATTAGTATTTCTCTCTGAGGCCTTGGTTGTAGCTGTTTTCATGTTTTTGTCTTCTGCTAAGTTTGTATCTTGGTCTTCCCTGCCACTATAGTAGCTTTTTATGGGCAAGTTCTTTTTTGCTGTTGTTACTTGCTTCTTTTCTAGAATATATCTTGACTAAACTTTAGGTTAAAGTTGGGCTCTGATCAATGGAGCATGGGGAGACACTGTTCCAAACTTCAGACTTTTTCATGCTACTGTTTTCAGAGTAAGTTCTGGGGGTCTGCAACTTTTTGCTGCAGTGATATGATCTGAGGGAACAGATGGTCACTGATGGTAGAACCTGTAGTACATCAGTACTAAAGGGACAAGAAGAGGATGATGGAGTAACAAAGGCAACCTATAAGCAGTGACCAGTTAAATCAACATATGTTTATTAAGTACCTCAAGACTAAAGTCCTTTACAAAGGCAAGAGGTAAGGGTAACAGTTCTTCACTGTCACACTTTGAGACCTCATTATGTCATGGTCATAATCCTAAATTCTTGAAGGCCATCCCTGCAGGATATGAGCTCTAGAAGTTTCTATCTTGTTGTAAAGTCTCTGAGAATGGCCTTGTCAATAGGCCGAGTGTTTTCCAAGGATCAACCCAACCAAGCACAGAGAGGCACATCACTAGTAGGCTAGTTTCTTGGTGATGAATTTTTTTTTTGACAGTGACAACTAATGAAACAAAGAAAAATATAAAGTATCCTTCAGTTCTGTTTGTCTACCTTCTACTTTTGCAGTGAACTAGCAAACTTATAGAAAAGGAGACACAGAGGGCTAATAATTATATAGTTTTAAGATCATATCTACATTTTTATTTGACAATATATATTCTAAATGTGAGATCTTGGTTGAATGCCTAGCAAGTGAACAACATACTTAAGGTGAATCATAATAGTCTTGTCATTATTGATACAAAAAAGTCAGAAGAAAGAGAGAAATTGCAGGTAAGTGGAAAGGTGGGACATAGGTATACCCTGAAGTAGCAAAAATGGAATTGAAGGTGAGTTTTTTTCCCATTATATTACAGACATGTCAAGATAATTTCATGGGATATCTGGTCATCACATTGTATCCGATTAATAGTAAGCATTTGCAAAAGGATAACTGCGACATAAATCTTCCTTATGAACTGACATCAAAGATGATAAAGAAGTAGAGAAATTCAATTAATACTTTGATAAGATCTTCTAAATTAGATACAAATTTACTTAATTATTTGATAACTTCCACGGATGGGCAGAACTGGGTTTGGAGAGAAATACATGGAAAAAACATGGTTCAAGGCAAAGAAAGGAGAGAGGTCAAAGGCTACACTAAAGTCCAACACCCTTAAATCATTTATCTTTTCTTTGAGAAAAAAATCGGTAGGAACTGTACATGGTAAGAACCAAATAACATCACACAGATTAAACATATTTAAATCTTAGTAGGTAGGATAAGACTAGTTATAGATATGGGAGTTATCTTTGATTCAATTGTCTACGTAGAGCCAAGGTATTGGCTTGTCAGGATTAAAATCAGATTTAGTGATATGTAAGAAGACTGATGATTATATGACATAACACGGAAACAACTTAATCTTGATCTAATAAAGCAATCAGTCAATATATTTTCAGGATGGGGGAGACATAGGGATGTTTATAGGCAACAGGCAATGAGGCAGTAGACAGAAAGATATTGAAAATAAATGATAGAGTAAGGATGACAAGGGGGAGGTAATTTGTTAGTGGAGACATGATGGAATGGGATTACATGAGCAGGCAGAGGGGTTAGTACGATTTTCTCTGTTTTGTTCAGTAGTACGTGTGTAGGATTGAAAATAACTTATGGTGGGAGTGATCTAAGGTTAAGGTTTACCAAGGCTCAATCAGTGAAATAAGGGGGCCTGGAATTCAAGAGAAGAGGATAGTGTGGAGTTGAATTGTTTCACCACGGGTTCAACATGGGGAAAAGCAGTTAGCAATGAGATATAGGAAATTTATATTAGAAATGACTTTGTTCTTCATTACAGTAATTGAAAAACACATTTAACTGCTGCAAATCTCTTTGCACAATAAAAGATCAAAAAGAACCCAGAGCATACCTTATTTATTTGGTAAACAAAGAGAAATAGTTGTTAAAGGCTGTGCCTTTAGAATATTACCATTTTTTGATAAAATTATATTAAAAAACAGGACAGATGATTATGAGCATTTTCATTGCATAAAGAAGGGAGAATTAATGGAGGATAAAAATAATTTAAAGAAATCATGTTTAAAAATCCAACTATATAAAGTAATCCCAAAGATATTTAAAGATTAAAATAGCAAGAGAACAAGCTGTAGAAGAAAAATGAAAAGGTTTATAAAAATTACTATGGTAAACTATTTTCACCATTAAGGACAGCAGAAGAATAACATTTGGATCCTCACATCACTATCCTGGAAATGCTAAAGGGGAGGTAAAAATGGAACTATAGAGAACAGATGATAAGCAGCCAAAATGGACCAAATATATATAAAGGAAATGTATGCTGGATAAGACATAATTGGAAATGCACTGAGGGACTGAAGTGGAAGACAGATGAAAGAGGAAAATTCCAAAGATATTGAAAAAATCCTATACTTAATTAATAGAAAAAGAAAAGGTAATCAATTGCCATCTATCTGTATGCCTAGTCTCCTACCTTTATAAAAACTTATATATTACCCATACATAAATTGAGTGCATTGGGATAAGTCTATTAGAATGAGCAGCTGTTCACAAGTAATATTCCATAATGAACCACTTCTTTACCATTTATGAGTTGATTGAAAGACAGAAAATCAAAAAGTATTAAATTCAACAGAGAAAACTGACATCTTTTAAGTTGTTTTTCCACTAAGGCATATACTTTCCATAAATCAGTCATTCTGTATTCTTTGAAAGATATAACAGAAATAATATTGTTCAATTCTCTGATCATAAATATCAGATGAGAAATGAATTAGGGAGATATATGCTCGTCAAGATATTTTCTTCCGTGATAGAGGAAATTTGGTGAAGAATCCAAATTGAAGAAGGTTTTCCTGCAAATGGCAAGGTCATGAAGGTTCTCCTGCTTGCAAACAACATTATGCTGACTGAATCAAACTCTAAAACATGATAGAGTGTTCTGGAAGAGATGTATAGTCAGTTGAAAGTGCAACCTTGCTATCCACATAGGAAAGTTCAAGTGGATGAAGATTTCTATTGCCCAGATTTTGACATATATTTTTACATAATTTTTGACAAATTAATTAAAAAATTAATGTTTGTTTTCAATTTTCAACAATGACTTCCACAGGTCTTAAATTTTCTCCCCCTCCCTTCCCCCTCCTTCCATGACTTGGCATACAATCTTATATGGGTTCTACACATACATTCTTATTAAACACATTTTCACATTAGTCTTGTTGCATATAAAAATTAAAATGAATTTGGGAGAAACCATGAGAAAAACCAAACTAAAACATAACACAAGAGAAAATAGTCTGCTTCATTCTGCATTTGATTCCATAGTTCTTTCTCTGGATGTGGATGGTATTTTGTCTCCAAGAGTCCTTTGGGAATATTTTAGGCGGCTAAGTCTATCAGAAATAGTCCTCCTACACTGTGGCTGTTACTGTGTACAATGTTCTCCTGATTCTGTTCATTTCACTCAGCATCAGTTCACATAAGTCCTTTCAGGTTTTTCTGAAATCCTCATGTTCATCATTTCTTATAGCACAACAGCATTCAATTACATTCATATACCACTTGTTCAACCATTCCTCAATTGATGGGCATCCCCTTGATTTCCAGTTCTTGGCCACCACAAAGAGAACTGCTATAAATATTTTTGTACATATGGGACCTTTCCCCCTTTTCATGATCTCTGGGATACAGTTTGACATACATTTTGAATGGAAAATCTGCAGATTTTATCTATTATGTATTTCTGGGACAGACAGTAGAGATAGACCACAGATTGAGACTCGAATTGAACAGGACAAAAGTAAGTTACACTGTCTTTGGGAAACTGCAAAATTCCTTTATTTATCTAATGTTTTCCATGAAAAGTTTTAGATGTGAATGTGACATCTGGAACACACTTCACTAAGTCAGATAGGAACAGCGTCAGGAAAAAGCAGTACCATGGAAGACAAAATAGGAAATAAGTTCAAAAAGGAGGGTATCAAGTAGTCAGATTTTATAGAAATATCAAGGGGGATAAGGACGAATAAGGGCTATTAGATTTCAAAATTTAAAATCCATTAATGAGTTTGGAGGAAATAGTTTTACTGTAGTGATGGGAATAGACAAATTAATAATAATTATATTAATTTATAGAGTATTTTAAGATTTGCAAAGCACTTTGCAAATATCTCATTTTATTCTCAGAACAACCCTGGAAATAGATGCCATTATTTTATCCATTTTAAAGATTTGGAAATGGAGGCAGACAAAAGTTAAATTACTTGTCCAGACTCACACAACTAGTAAGTGTCTGAGGTAGAATTTGAACTCAGATACTTTTGACTTTCATTACAGATTACAGTGGATTGAGGAGTCAGCAGATGGTAAAGAAGTTGATGAAGTGACGATAGACTATTCTTCATGAAATATTTACAGTGAGGGAAAAGTTATAGATTAGAACATAGGCTGAGGCTAGTTTTGTTTGCTTCTAGGGATGGTTTGTTTGTTTTCTTACTTCCTTTTGTTTTTAAGGAAAGAGGAAACTGAGAAGAAGGAAGCTCTCCCAGGAGTGGGAGAGACTGAAAACCAAACAGGGAGTGGAGTAGCTCAGAGCAAATTTTTAGTCAAAACAGGAAAGGAAAAAATGAGAAAAACCACCATGTATCTTTGCCATGGTTTCTTTAGAGCACCAAAACCCAAGAAGCTGAGACACAAATAGAAGAATAGTGGCGAAAGTAGAGATATGATCCATAAAATAAACATTGGAACCAAGAAAATGTATATAGTAACAGTAATGTGGTTTTAAGAACAACTTTGAGCAAATAAGTCATTTGGATTATTACAAATACCCAAATTAACTACAAAGGATGTATGAAAGAAGATACCATCTGCATCCAGAGAAAAAACTGAAAAAATAGAAATATGTATAGAATGATTTTAAATATATACACATATTTATGTCTAATGGTAGCCATCTCTAGGGTTGGAGAGTGGAGGGACAAAAAATGGAAAAAAATTGCATGATAATTTTATTATATATTTAAAAAGAAATAGTAAGTTGTACATAATAGATATGCTATTTCATGTACAATCTTTTTTAAAAAATATGTTATGAGAGTGCTTGTTTTATTCCATAAATTAAAAATGAAATAAAATTTAAAAATAAATCAAAAAAAAAAAAGAGTCAGGAGCTAGAATGTAGGGAGTGAAGGAAAGCTGATTAATTATCTGACTTGATTTATTTCTCCAAAGCTCAAGTCTCTTTTGGTAGCTGTAATTTGAGAGAGAAAATTCAGAATTATGAAACTGGGAGTTGTATTAGTCTGGGGTGATATTGAGTTCTAAAGAGTTATGTGAAGCTGATGAACTGAGAATCTGGAGTATTCAAAGAAATATCAACATGAATATTGGAATTATGTAAAGTGAAGGAAGGAGTTGGGATGGATAGGAAAACTGTAACATAGACACCAGAGAAATTGAAAAAAGGAAGAGAAAGTGCCACTTTGCTCTCATAGAAGGAGTTTCCTTTCTCAAGAGGTCTCTATACCAATGAAATCATGTATCTAGTTCCTATTTCATGTGCTGTCCACTTTAAATGAGGAAAGGTTGATGCATGATGGAAACAGGGCAAGGACCTGGAAGAGGCAATGAGGAATAAAGAGCCTACCATTTCCTACCCTTGGACCTATGAATTCAGGCTCCATGAGAGAAGGAGCCTCCAAAACTGTGGTGGGTAGAAAAGAATGGGGTGCCCTCAGAGGAAAGGTAGTTTCTAGTTTTTTCTTGGAAGTCGAAATAAGAAGAAATTTAGGTTTATGGGAAGTGTTCTAATAATGGAACAGAGGGCACAGTGAAAGAAGAGAAAAAAGAGAAGGATAAATTGAGGATACAGAGAGAGATTACAGAAGAAAGATTTTCATGTAGATAGGGAGTACTTCCGGATGATGGGACTTGGGGGAGCAGGAGTTTAGGATTTGCCAGTCTTGGGGAAAAGAAAAATGGCAAAAGCTTCTATAATAAATGAACTCTAAGTTTGTAATTAGAATTTTGGTGTGCTGTAACTTTCTTATATCTCACTTGCCATGTGGATTGCAATAGGGATTATTGGGAGTTTATGGTGGTGGGAGGATGTTGGCAGAGAAATTTTGGTGGATTCTTTGGTTTGATGTTAATGGACCATATATTCCCACCAAAGCAGGTGTCTACTTAGGTGAATCTGAGATGGATTTAGAGAGATGGATGGATGTTTTTCATCTCTATGTCCTCCACTACCTCCTGAGAATAGTTGAATGTTGTGAGAGAGGAGTGGGACTTTATCAGGTTTCACAATGCCAATTTTCTGAAAATACTCATCAGACAGAGCTGTAAACAGTGAGGTGTCAAATCTCCTCAAAGCCAGTAAATCTTCCCCTAGAGGCTTTGGGATTTCTCTTGTAGAAGTATTTTCATTCTAGCTAAAACTGCCCAGAATTGAAGTGCTTTCAAAGAAGAGTCCTTGAGAAATGATGCTTCCTGAATGTAATTCAGAACAGGGGAAGGAAATGGGGCAGTGGAAGGAGAAAGAAAACTGAGCTGTGCAGAGGACTGTGTCTATCAGAAAATGGAGCATACATAATCAAAGGCTGGAATGACTCTAAAAATAGCGACAGACAGTACTTTGATGTTTCTAATGATGCTATTTGGGGAATGGGCTCCCCACTGTCCGTGTCACTTCTCTGCACACTAGGTGATCCTGAACTATTAGCTAGGAAGTATCATGGGAGCACAGAAATCCCAGACTGTTGGAATTATACACACTTGGAAGATATGTGGAGTCCCTTATTGTAAAGTTCTTCCTTAGCCCTTCCTGTCCCCAGTTCCCCTTTGAAAGAAAGGGGAATTATATGTCATTTCCATAGCCAAAACAACTATAGATCTTAATATCAAAAAAAGGCAGAGCCCTTAGTACATGAAGTTTACCATACCCATTTAAAAACAAAACATAGAATCAAGAGTCATCCACTTTAGTCTGTTACTTGTCATATTGTGATTAGTGTCTAATGGAAATAAGAAAGAGAAGCTGACAAATTAGGCATTCATTCAATCACTAAAAGAGGTTGAGTTTGAATTACAATGTTGATCAGGATACAATAGCAAACATTTAGTATCAAGATATTAAATCAACAGAAATTCATCGGGTTCCAGGCACCATATCAGGTTAAGAATACAAAGACAAAAGCAAAAAAATAGTCATTGGCCTTACAGAGTTTATAGTCTAACCTGGGTAGAGAGCATATGCACACATTATAGGAGAAAATGCCAGCTGTGGACAAACCAAATACGCAGGGATTGGGGGAGGGAGGGAGGCAATTAGGAAGTCCAGATAGGAGCAGAAGAGAGCTTGGGTATGTGAGAGGAGAGAAAGGGATTTAGGTAAGTTGTTAGGGATGTAGCAATGACAGGCTTAGATAAATTAGTGAAATATGAGCAGTGAGTGAAAATGAAGAGTATAGGATGGCACCAAGGTTGTGAACTTGGGTGACCAGAAGGATGGCAGTGCCCTCAGCTGAAATAAGGAAGCTCAGATGAAGGAATGAGTTGGGGGAAAGAAAAGATAACTTTATTTTCAGAAATGTTGAATTTGAGTTGTTTATAGGACCCTATAAAATATCCAATGAGTAGCTGGTGATATGGGATTGAAGGTCAGGAAAGTGACTAGGCTATAATTTAGGAGCCATCCACAGAAAGATGATAATTAAACCTACCAGAGCTTATGAGGTCACAATTTCCTGAATGAATGAGAAAGTATTAGTTAAGCTTTTACTCAATTCAAAGTACTCTACTATGAGCTAGGGATATGAACAGAAAAGCAGAGTCAATACCTGATCCTATTAAGTCAGATAGTGTAGTAGAGACTTGGAGTATGTCCACAGTTATGTCGTCATGGCTGTTTGTTCTTCATTTTTGAAGTGGACCAGTGATGTCTTGGGATGATATTTTGACTTGTTTGTGAATTGGATTTAAGTGAGGCAAAGTTGCACAAAATTGCTAGCCTCTCTCTTCCAGAGTCATCAGAGTCCAGTGACAAGACACGTCAGGACAACTGGTGATGGCCTGGGATGCAGTGGATGACCTTGGTGTCTTTGATGTCTGCCCAATCTCTAAGCACTTCACAATGTCTGTGGGGTAGGCTTCTACTCCACTCTTATGGGGCAAGCTATGGATGATGAACTAGTAAAGGAGACCAAGAAATATCAGAGGGACAAATAAGATAACCAAGAGAGAGCAGTGTGATAAAAACCTGAATGAAAAAGTGGAGAGAGTACATAAGAGGAGAAGATGGTCAAGAGGGTAAAATGCTGCAGAGATATCCAGAAAAGCATGGATTAAAAAAAGGTCAGAAGAGTTATGAATGAAAAGCTCAATGATGACTTTGTTTAGACACTAACATCAGAAGCCTTATAATAGAGGATTTAGGAGAGAGTTGAGAAGAGAAGAAATGAAGGCAATGCCTATTGAAAGCTTTTTTCAAGGAGTCTGGCTGTGAAAGGGAAGAGAGCTATACAATGATTTTCAGGGATGGTTGAGCATAATGCAGGAACTTTTAACTTTTTTTGTTTTGGGGACATTCTGAGAATGTTTTAAAACGCATAAAATAACACACATGAGACTATAAGAGAAACCAATTATATTAAAATATAGTTATTTATATATCTATGTCTATATACTAATAGATATATCAATAAACCTAAATATTTATATATATATCTATCTTATATATCATATAAACATCTATAGATATATAGATTTATATCTGAATTTTATACATCTATAGATATCTTTTGAGATAAAGATATAAATTCATATATAAATCTATTCATTTATCCATCTAATTCTCTCTCTCTCTCTCTCTTTCTCTCTCCACCTGTCTGTCTGTCATGGACCCCAGATTAAGGATTCTTGTGTGTGTGTGTATTTGTTTTAAGGACTGGGAAGATGAATGTGTTTTTATGTAGCAGAAATGGATGCAATACTTCTCTTTCTTTCACTTTTTTTTCCTCTCTCTGTCTGACTGTCTCTATACACAAACACCGCCCCCCACACACCCCACCACCACCACCACCAACAACAACCTCCCCCGCCAAATTCTTCATTGGCTCCCCATTGCCTATTAAAGCTTAGAGTTTTGATAATCCTTATCAAGGTTCTCTATCATCCAATCAAGCCTTATTTTATATTACTCTCCTTCATATATTTCTATATCTGATCCAAATGAGACTCTTCTCTTTATTTCTTGCCCCTAATTTTCCTTCTGGTTTTCTTCTGCCTTCTAATTCTGAATTTACTTCTTCATGGTGATCCACCTTAGATACTACTTCCTCCTTTGCTGAGCCTGGAGGTCGAAAAATTATGTTTACCCCTTTCAATTTCTCAATACATTTTTCTTGGATCTTCTCTATCCCTATCACATTTATTTTTTGTTGTTGTGAGTTATCTATGTGTTGTAAGCTTCTTGAAAGAAGGAATTCCCTTACTTCTTATGTTTACATCCCCACTGCCTAGCACAATACCTGGCAAAAGTAAAGGTATAACAATTTTTTTTTATCAATCAACTCCCATTTTATTCTAGTACTTAAAACCATCTCATTTTTCCAAAGATCAATATGAAAAATCTTAAATTTAATTCAAGTCAGGGTAGATAAAAGACTCCAATTCACAGCTGTACTTAGCCTCCTTCCCTTCCCCCACTTAAAAAAAAAGCAAATAGAAAAATTAATCAGTCTATTGACTATGGAAATTTGTCTTCCTAAAAGCTATTAAGAAGTTTTGTTTATAAAACGATCCCTGTTGCTTTTAATTAGATTTAGCAAGCCAGGGCGTTCCTCTCCAAGAATGACACAGAAGCACATTTTCACTGCAGACATGGGCATCCTGGTTTGTCAGATCCACCAGAACTTCCGAAGAGCAAACATGCTGCCCCAGTTATGCCTTGGCACGTGGCTGACATTTTCATTATCCTTGACGCAGTGCCTATCGAGTATTATCTTGTTGGAAACGTCACTGCTGTCAAATTAACTTAGAATTGGTAGAGGACAAAAAAGCTTCTCATCTCCTTGTGCCACCTGGAAAAACCAGCAGTGAAATATAATTTTGTCGTTTTTCAAATTAAATCGGATTTTTCTGCTTGCTGTTTCTGTGATAGTCCTATGTCAAATGAAACGGTTTCATTCATCTTTGAATCCTTGGGAACATTCAGGGAGAAGCAAATCCAATTCTCAGAGATAGGGCTTCTGATTATACTGCATTAGGATTTCTTTAATTCGAGAATAGCTATTGACCGTTACCGATTAGGAAACTATCAACAGGCAGGGGTAGGGTATATGGCATGAAGTCAGAACAGCTAGACTTCAGTACCAGTTCTGACACTTACATTGGGCAAAACGTATGGGATTTGGAGACAAAAGCCTTGATTCTGAGCCCTGGAACTCTGTGGGTGACTTTGGGCAACTTGATCTCTATAGATCTTGGCTTAATCATCTGTAAAAAGACAGTTTGGATCAGGGCTTCTTAACAGGATCCATGAACTACAAACGTTTTTTCCAATGAATTTCAACATAATTGATTTACTTCACAATCCTATATATTTATTTTACATATTTAAAAATATTATGAAACAGGTGACAGTGTATAGATTATTAGATTTGGAGTCAGGAAGACTAGGGCTCAAATTCTACCTTAGATACATGCTAGCTTTGGGCAAGTTACTTAATCTCTCCCAGCCTCAGTTTCCAAATCCAAATAAAGTATTGATGATAATGGCACTTACTTCACGGTGAGGATAAAATGAAATAATATATACAAAGATCATTGCAAATTTTAAAACGCCATATAAATGTCATTGTTATTCTGTAGGATGTCATGCTCTTATCATTTTCATCATCACTATTATATAGCTTTCACTAGATTGCTAAAGTGAATTTTGTCATGGGTCATGACAAAAAAACCACAGAACTCTTGGACTTCTAACATTCTTCTGGTGTGATCTATAATTAAATAGCATTTTCCCCCCTTTAGCTAGTATTGATCTAATGACATAACATTTGTAAAGCATTTAGCACAGTGCCTGACTCTTAGTAGCACACTGTGAATTCTTACTCCCTTTCCTTTTCCTTCCTTTGATATAGGACAACAAGGTTTGCAAAGTGTTTTACATAGGTTATCTCTTTTAATCCTTGCAACCTTGGGAAGTAGGTGCTAGTATGGCCATTTTAGAGATGAGAACACTGACGATTCAAATTCAAGTCTTCTTTATTCCAGAAGCCTAACACACAACCCACCCTGTCCTGATAATAAGAATATGACATTCTACAGAACAATAATGACATTTATATGGCGTTTTAAAATTTGCAGTGATCGTTGTATGTATTATTTCATTTTATCCTCATAGTGAAGTAAGTGCTATAATTATCAAGTAAGTACTACTTACTGTCCTAAAAGAAAAGGACTTTAGGTTTTCATCACATTTTTGGTTAATGCTAAGAAACTCCTGGTTTCTATAGGGCACCGTCAGGGCTTCAACTATCTCGAGATCTTTTTCACATTACTCAAACTATGATCTCTTCTTTTTCCTCCCCCATTTTTCTTCTACTTATGTTGGACACATAGCCACAAAAGTCAGCAGAAGTTGTTGTAAAAGATCAGGTTTTAAAAGAATCAGATAATTTCCACATTCAAAGACAAAGTAAAGGGTGACCTCTCAGCAACCCAAAGTCAGTCTGTAGGGTTCCAATGGAAAACCAGGTTTTAAAAACCAGCCATTGGGCATTTACAGTCTATAGGATTAATCCAAAGGGGCCAGGAGAGGGCAGCACAACCCCAGCCAAGCTGGGGCAGCAGTCATCACAGAAAGAATCCTGCTTTCCAGAAAGGGTAAACAGGATTCTACAAGTCTCTGTTCTACTGGCTAGTCTGAGCAGAGAGGCGCAATTGTGTGAGGGAAGTGCCGAATTCCAGAAGGTCAGGTATGACATGTTGCTTGAACATCAAACAGAAAAAAGAGGTCCAACAACTGAATCTGACAGAGTCAAGCTGAGCTCTTCAAATATCCTTTGAAGATAAATTGGTTACTCTGCCTCCTGTAAGGTCAGAGCCATCCCCTGGTGCTGGTCCTATAAAAAACTCATTTGCAGCATTAATCCCATTTCCCTTAGGCTTTGTATCCTAAACCAGCAGGCATCTGGGCCCAGCTGAGCTGACGCACAGAAAGAAGAAAGTGGAGGCTAACAAACTGAGACTGTCAAACATGCGCATTTAGCCAGACACTTTGTGGGTGATAAATCCTCCAGCATCCTGTAACGCTTCTTTGTAGTATTTTCCTGACCTACTTTGAGTTGTCCCCTTCCCAGTTTCATACCGCTGCTCTGGCTTTTGTTTCCCAATTTTGGTTTTTCTCAGGTAAGATGTTCTTTTTGCCCTTTCATCTTGGTCCATAGACTTCCAACATCTCCTCCTCCCCAGTCTCACGCAGCTTCGCTCCCTTATATAATGCTAATTCCGGTTAATCAGCAACAAAGGGCAGCTGGGACCAGAGCAGTGGTAATGACTCATGATTTAAGCTCTGTTGGAATTAATGACATTAGCTCTTAAAAATCCAACATTTCAGGATACCTTGAATCCACTGGTAGGCTTTCTTCCTTGAAAAAATTCAGTTGAATATGTGAAAAGCAATTGAGTGAGAGAGAAAAGTCAAAATTGATGTTGAAAGTCCAAGTAAAATAGAAAAGGTTTTTATTGCAAGGGAATGGAACTTGATGGTAGAGGTTAGAAATGACCTGAATTCCTACAAAAAAAAAAACTCGTTTTTCAGCAATACTTTAAGTTTTATAAAGTGATTTCTTCACAATGAAGGTAGGTAACACAGGTATTGTGATCCTTATTTTTCAGATGAGGAAACAGATAGAGAAGTTAAGTGATTTGCCCACATATACACACCTAGACAAAATTTGAAATCATGTAACATGCTTTCCACTATGCTTTGGGAACCCACAGAGTGGCAGGGGGTTGATCAAAGGACTTTTCTGATCAACTTGATGGCTTACAGAGTAGTGAGCCTTTGGTTGAGACTTATTTCTTCCTATATGGCTGTGAATACACCTGCTGACAATTTCAAAAGGGTGCTGTGCTATCTGTTGGGACATTCCCAATATAGCTCATTAGAAATCATAGCATCTCCTTAGTGTCATCTTTTGAAGATAAATTGATTACTTTGTTGGTTGTTAAGGTCAGTCATCCCCTTGTGCTGGTTCTATAAAAGCTCATTTGCAGTATGAAGCTTTTTTTCTGTTTTTAGAGGAAGCAAAGTTAAAAGTAAACCTGCAAGGGGATGAGGAGCCTGTGCATGAAAGTACTTTCTCCTCTGCCTCAGGAAATTGTAGGGGCTGGTCTCCAAGAGGAAAGATTATAACTCCTTAACTTTCTAGAGAGAGGAGAGAAGATTTTCTGGACATTTTTGAGTTGCTGAAAAGTTTTAGGAGTATTGTCAGAAAGCACAAATGAAAAAAAATAATCAGACACAGAACTGCACTTCTAATACCCGCTTTGTTCTCATTCCTCCATTGGCACTGGCAGATTGGTTCCCAGAGGGGTGGCTACTATTTCTAGAAGATTTCTATGGGGTAAGCCTGTGGGTGGCTAGCCTCCTAATATTGTAACTCATGAGCCCCCACCAATGTGCTTCCTTTTAACAATCAGGCGGTAGGCTCAATTCATTCTTTAGTTAAGACATTAAGTAAATGGCATAGCAAAAACATTGGTTACAAAACATTCCTGCTGAAACCCTACATTGCACTTACCCACAAAAAGACACAGAGATAGTTGGGGAAAGAAAGAGCATAAATTTAAAATGTAGTAGTAGTAGCATGGCACATATCTAGGCAAGCTAAGACAACTCACAACTCCAGAATTATGGGATTTCAATGTACTTTCCTTCTCAGGTATATCCTCACAAAGTATTCTGCATGGTGTGGAGTTGGTTACAGACAAATTCTCTTATTGCTGAGTGAAGTTGGCTCCTCATAGGTCACAGAATTACCTCAGGACAGACCAATCTTAAGCAGGTCACTTGGCTTCTCAATTTCCTCTTTATCAGGCTTTCCTGTGATTGGAATGAACTGGGCAGGCCACTTAGCTTCAAGGTTGTTGCTGGATTAGACCAAGGAAGTCACTCATCTGCTGGAATCCCATTCCAAGACTGAGCCAAGCAGGTCACTCTGCCAAAGGGCAATTGTTGATATATTGGACCAGGCTGCTCTAATGCTTCATTGCTGCTGCCAGAGTGGGCTGGGCTAAATGCTTGGCCGTTGAGCGTGTTGTCTCTGCTAAATGGAGCAAGCTACTCAAGCCTAGGCAAACCCTTCAATACCAGAAGAATGAATTTTTAGTTGAGTACAAGCAGCATTATAATGTCATACTAAGGAAAGATTTTCTAGAATGTAGTGGAATAGTACCAAATTCTCCTTCCATTTCAAATTATCTTACAGTTTTTATCTTAAGTACCTTTGAACTGAACACACCCACATACACATGTAACCTGGAGGGGCTTTGGCAATGTTGTAAGGTAGGGAAAGTTGGTTTGTGTGGTTTCCCATCTCTCTTTGTGCCATATGTCATAACTCCCATCATCTCCTTTATCATTCCTATGGATATCCATGCTGACTTCTTTCTATCTAAAGAGAAGAGACCTTATGGCATATTAGAAAAAGGAGAGATAAGGTCTGAGGTCCTTGAGGTTATCATCTGGATTCTACCTCAAACTAGCTGTGTCAATTTGGACAATCATTTTTCTTCATTGTGTTTTTATTTGTTCATGTGGGAAATGAGAGGCATGAGTGGATCAAGAAAGATACTCAGAATCAGAAAGTCCTAGGTACAAAAACTGCCTCTGGCGTATACTAGTTTGTGACCACAAAAAATTACCTAACTTCTTCATGCCCCAGGCTACTGCCTTAGGATAAGTTTCAGACTCATTTTGCCTGGATATTGATGGAGAGTTTCTACATTGGGAAAACTATATTAAAGAATTCACAAGTCTGGAAAAATGATGATGATGATAAAGGTGTTGGATTAAATGATAGCTAAATTCTCTTTCATCTTTAATCGATTATATTTTAGGATCAATCCCATTTGCTGTTCCTAGAGCGCATGTTCCTCTCCAGCTCTAACAATCGATTGCTCTTATTCTATGGTAATTTCTAGTTCTGCCATTCTATTTTCTAAAGGCTCTCTCAGCTGTGGCATTTTATATTCTCTGATTCTTTCTTTGGCACCCTACCTCCTTGTTCCAGAATCGTTCCTCTAATCCTTCCCCATAAATAATATACTTTTGGACAGAAAATCTCAAGTATTAGAAATAAAACCTCTGTAAGTTAAGCCATATGAAAGTATAACTGTTAATACTGCATTTTCTCTCCCAGAGGTCTCTGCATTTCCAAAGATGGCCTATTAACTCAATATCATGAAACCTTAATATTAGAATTTTACAAAAATGCTTTAGATGAATGGCAGATTAGAAATTAATTCCACATATACACAACTGCAAACCATCACATGTAAATATACTTTTTAGAGTGAGAATTTCAGTATTTCATGTTTAAGTGTTTCATTTGAAGTAGTTTAATTTAAGCAGAGATCACATAAAGATACACATTTAAAATAAAGATCTAACAGAACTTTAAAATTACAGTAGTAGCAGCTGTGGTATGTGGGACTCAGGGGAGGTCAGACTATCAGTTATCTTTTTCTAAGGATTGAACCAGATAAAGATCAAAACTTAAGTTTTTGTTTGGCATTTAAATCCCATTGCAATGTGGTCCTAACCCACCTCCCCAGACTTATGAGACATTACTCTCTTTCACACACTTTCCAATCCAGTGGTCTTCTCACAACGTTCCATCTACCAACTCCTTAGCTTTCTCTTGGCTGTCTTTCATTCTTGTAATGCATTCATAGGATCATAGATTTAGAAGTGGAAGGGACCTTAGAGCCCTCATTTAATTCAGATCCTCATTTGAGAGGTAGGAGACTAAGGCAATGAAAGGTTAAGTAACTTGCTCAGTGACACAGATGGAAAGTAGGAAGGATAATACATAAGAAGGATTTGAATCTGAATCTTCTAATTTCAAGTGCAGCACATTTTCCATTGGACCATGCTGTTACACTTCTCCCTCACTTTACCTCTTTGAAACCCTCATTTCCCTTCAAGAGTCAACTCATCTGATATTCTTCATGAAGCCTTTTCTGATCTCCCAATCCAGTGCCCTCAAGCAAAAACCAAAAATTACCTTGTATTTATTTTGCATACACCTATCAGTGTGCCGCTTTGTCTCCCCACAGTCTGTAAACTCCTTGAGTTTACAGGAACTTTTACTTTTACATTTGCATCTCTACCACCCTGGCACATAGTAGGCATTTAATATATGTTTGATTAATTCTAACTGAAATTCTATGCTTCTTTCAACAGTTCAAAACGCCCTATAATCTGATCATGGTAGAAGAGACTTGTTTACTTCCTCAAAGTTTGATCACAAGGTCACAGGCAATTTTATCAGTTTCATTCTTGTTGACTCTAGGGTAGTAGTGTCAAACTCAAATAGAAATGGGGGTCACTGGTCCATATGTAAGGATCCCTGCATGCCACATATTGACTTAGTTTTAAAATGTGGTATTATCTGTTTTCTTTTTTTAAGTGTAATCATTTTTTTATTGGAAAAGCAATATACAACTTAGAATAGATATGAGGAAAATTATGGCATAAGCAGATTTTTAAAAAAAAATATGTGGCCAAACAGTTTAAAATATTATGGAATATTTTCTAATTACTTTTCACTCTGAGTCTATAGCACCTGGGATCATTGTGTACTGCATGTGGACCTACTGGTCTCATGTTTGACACCTCTGATCTAGGATGCTTTCGAGTCAATGAGGATGAGGCAGGGACCACCCCCAGCCTTGGTCTCACCCCAATTTGATCTCAGTTGGCTGGCATTTTAGCTAGCCTCTCACCTGTGGTTTTTTTTTTTTTAGGACATTTACACTGCAGATCTTCTTTTCCCTGGCAAAATCCTGCACTGCAGGAGCACAAAAATACTTCAGCCTGATTTTCTAATGCTTTAGAAGGAAAAGGACAAGTTTAGGACTATCCTCCTCACATGGAAATGAATACATCTAGCCCACTACTGCAAGTGGGATATCTGACCAGTGCTGTATTGCACCAAAATGCAGTGTTTATGGTTTGTCATAGTTGTTGCTTTTAAAGGGGGACAGCTGACCTGAATTCAAGACTCAGTCTTTTGTTTACCAGATGTGTTGCTAGGGCTATTGGTAAGTAAAGCTTGGCTTCTTCTCTCTATACCAGAGTATTAAAAATCTTAAATTACTTCATTCCCTCCCCTCCTCCTTCCCCCAAAAAAGGGGAAGGGGGGGAGAAGCAGAAAGAAGAAGAGAAGGAGAAAAAGGAAAAGGAGAAAGAGAAGGAGGAGAAGAAGAAGAAAGTGAGGGAGGAAGGGTGGGGGAAGAAGAGAAAATCAAATAGGAGGAAAATTCAATTAAATGATATCTAAGATTCTGTGTACATTTAATATACTATATTGTAAGTAAGATCATTTCTAGAATTGAAAAGTTGGAACCAATTCAGCAAACATTATGAAGTATTTGCTATTTACAGGACCCTATTGCAGGCAATGGAGATAGCAACGCTAATACACAATAATTAATAATAATAGCTAGCATCTATGTAACATTTTAAGACTTGCTAATTCATTTGATACCTCAACAAAAATGATCCATGCCATCAAGGATCTCATACTGTACTGGAAGGGGGGTGACTGGAGGTACAACTTTTATACAATGCTATCTTTTCTGCAGCTGTGTGGAGGGCAGATTGGAGAGATAAGAGACTAAAAGCTGGAAGAACATTTAGGAGCATATGACATTAACCCAGACAAAAGGTAATGAGGATCTAGAGCTCTAAAGCCCCCTTAAGCTCTAAATCTCATGGCCACAGGTTAAGTATTCCTGGAGGGTGTTGAAATGTCACATCCTTGGCTGGCTAGTCTGGGAAGAGTTCATATTTCTTCACAGTAAATGACTATACTGGATAAAACACCAGCTTTTCTTTTTTTTTTTTTTTCTACTTAGATACTGGTTGAGCTAAGTTTATTATAATGTGAGCTGTTTCTAATTAGTGGGAGAGGTCAAAACATAAGCCATCTTAAGCCCAAAGGGGTACACCAACACATGCTTGGTGAATTTAGGGCTACGTTTCACAGCTTCCAATGAACTGATGACCTTTACAAGAAGCAACATAAAACAAAAGGTGGAAGGAGAGTCGAAGATCACTCATGGAGCTATCATCATCGCTCAACTCATGCGCCCATTTGGAGAGAGATGACAAACAAATGCAATGATGATGAATGGTCCTGGGAGAAGGAAAATCTTAGACATGGCTGAACATGGTATCTCTTACACCAGCCTATTTTGTTTTGGGACTTAGGAGAAGCTTTCTGTCTGCTGCTTGCTGTTCTCAATCACCATGAATTCTCACTGACAAGACACGGGATCCATCATATTCTCCAGGAAGGCTATTGTGGAGAGGCTGAATTTCCCAAGACCCCACCTAAGATCAATCTCTCAGCAATATTTCATTACTCATATTTAGCACCAGCTGCAAACTATGAGGTATTTCATTGGGAGCTGCATCACCTGGGACTGTGGCTTTCAAGTTTTAATTTGTTTCTTCTAAAGAGACTCAGGAGTATTATAAAAGCAGTTTCAATGATTCAGCATAAATGATGGCATTTGGGTGCTGCTTGGGGGCAATGTATGTAAGTATTGGTTTGGAAGAAACCTGTAATCTAGTGATTCAGGGTGATTGAAAAAGAGCAATTATGAGAAGGCCCCAAATCATTTTATGAAATAACCATTATTATTCACAGTCAGTTGTATAGGCCCATGGAGGGAAGCAGTTGATTGTAATTCTGTGAGTTTGATCAAAAGGGATGAGACACATTTATGAAGTTTGTCATATCATGACCACAATCATGTCACACATTAATCAAACAAGATGCTAGTTTATGGAGAGACCCATTTCATGTTGGGCCAGGGCCATTCTGTTATGCATATTTTATAAGGAGGAAAAAGGAGAAATTATCTTAGAGAACTTTATAATAGAAAGATCACTGGATTTGGAATTAGAGTATTTGGGTTCAAATTCTGACTTTGTGACTTACTATATATGTGGCCTTGGGCAAGTTAGTTTATCTCACTTGGCCTCCAATGTTTCCTCTAAAAAATGAATGGGGTTGAAGTCGATGATCTCTAAGGTTCCTTCTAGCTCTAATGACTGCACAGTGAATTAATGATTTTTGTCACCTCTCCATGGTGATGGCAGCCTGCCCATGACTTACTTAGTAGATAAATCCCAGAGGGTTGCGTCTTGCCCAGGTTCACACAGATAGTAAATGTCAATGGTAAGATTTTATCTCAGTTCATTGTCACTCCTGGTTCAGTTTTCTCTCAATTTGCCACTGTGCCACTCATGTGTCATGATGATACTGCAATTGAAATAAATCCAGTTTCCAAGTTCAAAGCACACTGGGATTCTGGAAGCTTGTAAATTTCTCTAGTGCATAGGGTAGGGATGAGGACTTTGAGGGAGAATTCTCTCAGGATCATAGATCTAGAAGTGGAAGGGACCATGGAGGTTATCTAGTTCGATCTTCTCATTTTACAGATAAGGAAATTCCAAGGAGGTCAAATGATATGTCGAAGGTCACAGTGAATGTCAGAGCTAGGATTTCAGCACAGGTCCTCTGTCTTCAGAGCTGGTGGTCTTTCTACTCGAGAACACTACTTCCTATAGACTTCTTGAAGGAAATGCTTTGTATATGGCAATGTCTATTTCTTGATTTATTAGTGTCTGGGCTTTCCTCTAAAATTGCAAGATGGTATAATTTAAAATGAATTATAATAATTATTTTAATACTAATAAATGCATTATAGACTTTTCTGATAATCTTCACAATATTATCATTTGGTATATTGTATCATTCTACTTTACTAAAGTCTTCCTTCTGGGGCCCCATCACCATGAAAGTTAGGACATATACAACACTTTAAGGCCTACAGAGCTTTTTACATATGTTATCTCAGTTGATCTTTCCAACAGTTCTGTAAAGTGGGTACTATTATTTTTCCCATTTTATAGATGATGAAACTGAGATGAGAAAGGTTAAGTAAGTGACTTGCCCAGGGTCACCTTGCTAGGATTCACATTCCAGTTTTCCTGACCCCAAATTCAGCGGTCTTTCCATAATACCATCTACCATTTTTCTCATTTGTCTTAAGAGAATCAGATCAGGGGTATGCTAGAGCCAATTTGAACTAACTTGTGAGAGCCAATTCTCAAATTCTCAGGGTCAACTTTTGTACTTTAGAAAAATGGTTAAGAGTATACATCAGGGCTTAACTTATTATTGTTTTGTTGATTTCTAGACTTAAGAAAGTAATGGAGAAATTATTAATGATGCAGCTTGAGCTTAAGAGTATGTCACACATACATTCCTTCCCCTTCCTTCCCAGAGAGCTGGTTGTTAAACATGTACCAGCATAAAGCTATGTATCATTCTCCTCAACTAAAGTCTTCCTTCCCGTTATTGCACCGTAAAAGAGAGACACCTCTGTGTTCTCAAGACTGGGCTGACTAGCAAAGCAGAAACTCTGGGAGATCCCAATGAACTAGAGAACTTTGGGTATGAACTTAGCAACCCAAGGGTTATTGCCCAAGAACTAGCCCATCAGATTCTGGCTTAGCATAAAAGGATTGGACACCAAGTAACCATTTGTTTTCCTCCTGGGGAGTAAGTACAGCAACATATGATGACCATTTATTAAGTCATGAAGACAACATAGCTTTAGAATTTAAACTATCTAGATAACTATCAGGTTTACCCAGGGTCACATAGCCAGACCATACGAGAGGCCAGGCTTGAGGCCAGGCATTCCTGATTCCAAGAACATCTCTATAGCCAGTACATCAACCTAGTGCTTTCTCCCTATTTTACATATGGGAAAACTGTAACCCAGGGATAGAGTGACTTGCCCAAGGTCACGAAGCTTGTAAATTGATAGTATTTGAACTCTAATTCTCTGAATCCCTATCCCAAAGCTTTTCTCCTGGCACTGGGATCTGCCTCTGCAGAAGAAAATATGCTAATGAAACCAGGGGCTCTTTGAAGTAGGTTTGGCCCTCCTTTCAAATGGAACTTTGGTGCCTTTCCTCTCAGCTAATTTGCTCCTTTGATTTGCATAAACCACTTCACCAATTTATAAGCAAAACCTCATCCTCTAAATTACTCTTTTTAAGAGCTGATGTCCTTATTCCTGGCGGTCCTTCAGTTGGGTTTCCTCTGGCTCCAGGAGACTCTTGGCTCTGCACTCCACTGTAGCCTGACCCTAATCCCTTTTGTTCTCTGCACTCAAGACCATTTTATTTGTCCATTCCAGGAGCTTTGCTGCTAGATTATCCCTTCGAAAATAATGGAGGTCAGACTTTTTTTTCTTTACAATGCTCATTCTAAAGCTTCCTAAAAAACTTGACTAAGTGTATATGTGGTTTTGCTGCTAATTTGGGAAGTATCAAGAAAATTTTTCACAAAGATTGTTCTTTTTCATAAATCCAAAGAGAATTTTAAAAATGAGGCTGTCTCCGATTTGTACTGTAGAATTGGATTGTCAGTCAATGTTTTTCTTCTCTTCCTTATCTCCTATGATTCCTTTACCTCTAAAGGGGGTCTACTGAGTTCAAGATCTGCTTTGGGGTGTGTACCACTTACACATTACTGAACAGTGAGGAGAGTTCTTTTAAAAATGGTTTGCAAAGACAAACAATAAGAATAAAAGCACAAAAAAAGTTTTATATTAATATTGCAATAGCAAAGCTCTTTTTAAACTTAATCCCTTTGTCTTTCTAACCATCAGAGTCATTTCCTTATGCCCCTCCCTCCAATTCCTGCCTTTGAACAAAGTAAAATGGTTAAGTAAATGGATAGACTTAGTATGTCTGTTGGCACATGTGGCATTCTTTGTTTCTAAGCCCCATCATTTCTGTCAAAGTAACTAGGTGGAAGAGTGGATAATATGTTGAATCCAGAGTCAGGAAGACTGAGTTCCAATGTGACCTCTGATACTGGTTGTGTGACCTTGGGTAAGTCACTTAACCTCTCTCTGCCTTTAGAGTTTTATCTGATGCTGGTTGTGTGACCTTGGGTAAGTCACTTAACCTCTCTCTGCCTTTAGAGTTTTATCTGATGCTGGTTGTGTGACCTTGGGTAAGTCACTTAACCTCTCTGCCTTTAGCGTTTTATCAACTTTAAAATGGGAATAAAAATAACACCTACTGTACAGGGTTGTCATGAAGAGAAAATGAAATAATATTTGTAAAATCCTTATCACACCAAGTGCCAGATAGTTGGTACATAATAAATGCTTTGTTTTCTTTCTTCCTATCAAGAAGCATGAGATATTTCTTCATCAATTCTTCTATGAAAAGTGGTCATTACCGTTAATATGACATCAGGTACCTTTCGTTGGTTTTATTTTAATTATTGAAACCATTGTATCCTTGTTCTTATTCTGCTTATCCTTATACTTTACTCTGTCTCGGGTCCCACGTAAAGGGCAGCTTGGTGTCAAGGAGAGGGCACTGGATTTCTGGTAAAAGAAACAGACAAGGGCTTGAATCCTGCCCACAACACTTACTACTTGTGCTATCCCTGGGGAAGTCACTTAACCATCTCTGCACCTGGGTTTCCCAATCTATAAAACGAAGAGAGAGACACACACAAAGACATAGAGAGAGAATGAGAAACAGAGAGAGAGGGAGGGAAAGGGAGAGGGAGAGGGAGAGGAAGGAATTATTTTTTTAGTGGCCAAAAGATAGCATCAAAGGAACAACTGGGACTCTGTTGCTGACAGATATACATAATTAAGCTGGACTGTGTGATTGATGAACAATGACCTTGCCTCCTAAGCTTTTTGTTTTTATTCAAATTATTTGCATGTTAAGTCTTGGGTACTTGGTCGTGATTAGTCCTAAGTGAGATAGTAGTCTACAACTGAGAGTTGGAATAGGGCTTAACCTTAGCCTTGGGGTACTCCATGTAACTTGGTTACTTTGGTCCGATAAGGATGACTTAAAGAGCTGTCAGTTAACCATTCTGTGGGAGAAGGTTCTACTAGACAGGAGCTGAGATGCAGATAATGTCACAAAGAAACAAATCCTGGAAGCTAGTATCAAGGAGCAATTCTCCAGCAAATACTATATAAAAGAAGCTACCACAAGATCATTTGAGACCAGCAGAATAGTGCTCAGAGAAAACTGTATGCTGAGTAGTTGCTGTGAGGTCATTCACTTCCCATAAAGGAAGGCAATAAGCATTTATGTAGTACCTACTATGTTTAACGCTTTACCATTGTTATCTCATCAGATCCTTAAAATAACCTTGGGAGATATGCTGTTATCCCCATTTTATAGACGAGAAAACTGAGGTATTAAGGGTAGGGTCACACAACTTGGAAGTATCTGGCCAGATTTGAACTCAGGTCCTCTTGACTCCTGGGTCCATCCAGTACATTGTCCACCGAGTCACCCAGCTGACCAGCAGAGGAATTCACCTAGGGTAGATGCTACCACTATCAGGAGGCATCTCATAAAGAGCAATGCAATGATAACACAAGAATACCATTGGCAGTCCTACAGTGTTAATGGCATGAGTGGCCTCTCCAAGCATGTACCCTCACCAAACATTTTCCCTAAGTGTGTGCCTCTAATGCTTAATCCCTATGTCTGTTCATACTCCACATGGCAGGTATGTACATTTGTGGTAGCAAGTGTCTCAGATTTACAAGACTATTCTTATTATTTATTCATTAAATGACTAACTTTAAGGAAATTTTGTCCTCTGGCTGATTAGAGATTAAAGGAAATCCACCCTGAGGGAGAGGGGGAATCAGGAATTTTGATTTAGGTCTACAGAATAGCATGGACCTGAAATCTACTCTTCTGGTGTGTCCAGCTATGAGCAGGGCACCTCCAGGTGTTGGTGCTATCTTCATTTCCTGTTTTCTTACAATAGTATTCTGTTGTAATCATATACCACATTTTGTATAGTCATTTTCCAAAGGACAAAAATAGCTAATTTTTATATAATGCTTACTATGTATCAGGCACTGTACTACAAATGTCTACTATGATCATTTCCTGTCTCTTTCAGAACCTACTCAATGGGATCTGAGTCTGGGGAGCAGGGTCCCACCACTGTGTTTCTGAGGAGAGCAGGGATGCCTAGAATGGTACCTGATTGTCTGTATGTGAGTTGTAGCAGGGCACTGGAAAACTTTACTTTGTAAGATTAGGTGAGGGAATTTTTGACGAAATGAGAATTGGCCCATGCTAGACTAATATTCAGCCACCAGCTCCAAATCATGCTGCCTTCATCTCTGTCTCCTAACTACCTTTCACTTGGGCTCTACCCTTGGAACTACTCAGTGATAGGTGAGCATTGTAGCATCTTGCTCAGAAGGGCGCCTTCTGACCAGCCTACCTGTTCAATAGCTTCAAAATACAACCTCCATCATTGGTAACCCCAACCCTTTCCACATAACTTTTTCTTCCCCCATTAGAATGTAAACTCTTAATAGTAGAGATGGCCTGCTTGCTTTGTATAATGGAGGCAGCTGATCTAGGGCAAGTCACTTAACCTTTTATTAAAGTAACTCTTTGTCTCTCTCCCACTCTTCTCCCTCCCCTCTCTCATTTTTTGTTTTGGATGTCCCCCTTATCTTTATTCCTTCAATAGTGAATCCAGGGGGAAATGAATACCCTTATAAAAAGAAAGCAGATTTGACTATAAAACTATGTGCATTCACCCCACGCTCAAGCATAGCCTTCCTTACTATTCTACAAGCAAAAAGAATACCAACCTTCCCCAATCACAAATCAATAAATCAACACGTATTTATGGATTTCCTTCTCTCATATTTCCTTGCATGTTTTATCCCTCATTGGATTGTGAACTCTTTGAGAACAGAGACTCCCCTCAACCTCTTTTCTTTGTCTCCTCAGAGCTTAGCACAGAGCTGGTTATATAGTAGGCACTTAACAAATGCTTGTGGACTTGACTTATTTTCCTAAGGACTAGGCACTGTGCTAAGTTTTGGGAGACAAGGGGTGGCAGTACTGGGGCAGCATACCCCCACCAGCACCTGCTGGCACAGTGGATAGACTACTGGACATTGAATCAGGTGCTCAATAGTTATGTGAACCTTGGCAAGTCAATGAATCAGTCTCAGTTTCCTTATCCATAAAATAAAGATAATAAAATATTTTCTTCAAATTAGATAATATATGTAAAGTGCTTTGCAAATCTTAAAATGTATAGAAAATCTAGATATTACTTTTTTTAAAATATAAAACCTGGATTTTACAAGCATAGAGGAGTTATTGGGGAGAAATTTCCCACAATTAATTGAAATTAGCACCTGCTTTGCAACTTGTCATATTTGATCATTGCAAGTTACTGAGAGGTTAAATGACTTACAGGGTTACACTGCCCCAATGTGTGAGAGGCAGGATGAGAACACAGGTCTCCCCCCCTCCTCCTCCTCCTCTCTTCTCCTCCCCTCCTTCACCTACTCTTCTTCTTCTTTCCCCTCTTCTTCTTCCTTCCTTCCTCCCCTTTTTCCTCCCTCTCCTTCTCCTCCCCTCACCTCATCCTCCTCGAAAGATTACTACTCAGAGGTGTGCTGGAGTCAGGTGATAGACAGTCCTCTATAGAATTTTCAACATGAGCATTTATTCCTTGGAAATGGACAAATGCTATATATCAGAGACTGATTTATTGTTTTGTTGATTGTCTAGACTTAAGAAAGTTGAGGAGAAAATGTAATAATGGAGAGATTAAACTTTAAAGTGTATTTTCCATACATTTTCTTGGAGAACCAGTTTTAAATATTTACATGCCCCTGCTACCACTTTTCCTTTCTATGAAGTTTTAAGGTTCCCAAAGTACTTTCTTCCAAACAAGATTTGTAACGTCAGCTTTATTATACCCCCCACCCCTCACCCCAACTGACAGAGAAGGAGTATGAGGTATGTTCTTTGTCTTCAAGGAGTTTATAGTCTTGGGGGACAGGGACAGAGAAAGCTGACAATCCAAAGCAAGGTAAGAATGATGTTGACTAGGTGTGAGATATCAACAAGAGGAAAGAATCATTTAGGATCTTGAATATCTGAGGCAGTTCTATTTCTTTTAAGACAAGAACAAAACTGGACAGTTAGGTTCTTTGATAGGAGGACAATGAAAACATATTTACCTTCCTATGTCCTACACCCTCCAAGTGAATTTTTTTCTTGTAGAAGTAATGGGGCCCCTATGCTGAGACTGGAAGCTTCTGGCTTCAGGGGAGGCCTAATATAAGAGAGCCATCTTCAGAAATAACCCCAACTAACACAACTTTTCTAAGTTTGCAGTAGCTATGGGTTGGTGTCACAGGGCTGAAATAGCAGCATAGTAAGAAAGCCTCCCAGTGCTTTAGCTTCAGATAGTAGGCTGATTGAAAGTTCACCCTAAACCCCAGTAGATAACATTCCAATCTAAGCACTTGCAGTTCCCAATCCACAGAAGGTTAACAATAAAACACAGAGGAAACAAATGCACCTCTCTACCCAAACCTCTAAATACAGATGAAGGTGAAAAAAACCCACTCCAAACATCTATTCAAAATTTTGCCAGTTTTTAATCAGGAACCTGTCACTACCCCTGGAAAAGAAGCTGCCCTGTGGTCTCCCGTCTCTCTAAACCATCGCAAATCTGCCTGCCCACGTAGTCTCCTTTATTTCCCTGATGACTGCCTTACCTAAGCTGAAAAGTAATTCACTCATCTGCCATAGGACTGAGTCATCTCTCAATGCTGGAATCCTAATTACAAAGTGGTTTGGTCCATGTTGGTCTGTAGCAGGCAGATTTCGTCCTTTGAAAGGAATGATTCCTTCTGTATCTAGACACCAGGATGTGACCTTCAGCCAAGCACTCATTCATGCTCCCAGTAATATCAAACTCATCTGTCTTTGATTTCACAATCCTGTGTTTTAATGGCCTCTCTGACTTCTTACTACCTCCATACCAAAAGAATTTCATCTCTTTTTAATGCTGCCTTATTTCATTGGCTTCCTTAGCCTAATCATTTTTGAGAACTCCTTCCATTTGTTTTTCTATCTCTTTTCATCATCTTCCTTTCTGATATTTTCTTTTTCCAATAAACGAAGTAATTTAATGCCCTAATCCCAAGGCCCCTGTTTAAAGCTCAGAGGTGGAGGTTGGTTTATAAAAAAAAAGTAGGCTCAATTTAAACCTGTCAGTCAAACACAATTTAATCTACTTTTCACTGCATGCTTGAAATAGTTTTATGAGGGACAAAGTCTCCCACTAGCAACTGGGTTAGGGTTTCTTACTTGAAAATAACCAGAAACCTAGAACTTTCATGAATGAACTTCACCCACTAGATGCAGACATTTAACTGGGCCACTTAGAGTCTGCTTGGATGCATTCATAAAATTGTAGGATCTAGAACTGGAAAGGCTCTTCTAGCTCATCTCCTTCAACTTATTACTTTTATAGATGAAGAATCAGAGCCAGAATTTTAACCAGGGTCCTATGGACTTCAAATCCAATGTTCTTTCTACTGTATCACATGCAAAACAAGTTAACAAATATTTAAAGTCCCCAAGATACATTGAAAACTATATTCAACACTGGGGTGGAGGAGCTGAAGAAGATGATTTTTTTTCTCTTAAAGAGATCTATTTGGAGGTACATAAAGCAACTAGAGAAAAATATAAATAAATATTAAACACTTGTTAATACTATACATTTGACAGTTATCTCAGGTCTCTATATTATCAATCAACCAAGCAATCACTATTGTGCCAGGTAAAGAACTCCTGAAAAGGAAGGTGCTCACGTGGTGGTCAGAAGAAGCATTACAAGGGCACTCTCAAGGTCTCTCTGAAGAGCGTTGATTGTATGACATGGGATATGTTGGCACAGGACCACCTAGCATGGCACCCCCTGTATCAAAGAAGGTACTGTGGCTTATGAGCAAAGTAGAATTATAGTAGTTCAAAAGAAATGGGAGATGCACAAGTTAAGAGGTACTGCCACCCACAATGTTCATGTGGAATATTTCTGCCCAACCAGTGGCAGAGCCCTCTGAGCTCACATTGGTCTGATAAGCCACAGTCAGACACACTGTACCTTGGCTGCAATATAGTGATGTCATTTTGGTCCTCTGAGAACAAAGGACAGCAACCAACCACATGTTGCTTTCCCTGTTAGAATGTAAGATCCTTGAGAATCTTTCTGTTTTTCCTTATGTCTCCAGCACTGAACACAGTGCCTGGAACACAGTTAGTACTTAATAGTTGCTCCTCAGCTGCCTGACTGCTAGTGCTAGGCTCTGGGGTTAAATAGAAAGACAAAAATGAAATGATCCAATGTTTGGAAGTAGGAAGGCTCTTAGTGATCACAGGATCACAGTTAGCAGGGAGACTCAGAGTCCGGTACAAGGAGGAATCCCCTTCACAATATACTTGAAAACTTGTCCTTTATCAACAGCCCTCAAGGATAGGGAATTCACTACCTATTGTTACAGATCTAATGGTTGGGAAATTTTAATGGCCTCAGATCCCTTCCAACTCAAAATCTATCAGGTTACGGAACTGAAAGCTTTGTCTCTGCAATTTTCATGCTACTTTTGTCTTGTATTCTGGGACAGAATTCTAGATACAGGAAGACAGTCCTCAAATCCCAGCTAAGTTTTCTCTTTTCCATGTTGAACATCCTAAGTTCCTTAAACTGCTGGATCCAACTTGAGCCAGGTCATGAAAGACTAATTGTTCAATCGGTAAACAGCGCTGATCAGTTTTGTTGATGGTCTAGACTTGAGGAAGTGGTGGAGAAGATGTTTATGATGAAGATTAAGCTTAAAAATGCGTCCTGTGTCCATTCTCCCCATAAGTGGTTTTCCGAAATAAGCAGCTATAACTGAGTATCTAGGAAGGCAGTAGTACGCAGTGGGCAGCGTAGTAGAGCGTGTGTTTGTCCTTCGTTGCCATCAGAGAAATGATGACATGACTTGCACTTGACTTTGTTTTGAGTGAGGGAGGGCTGTGCAGGTCACCAGCCTCATTTTTCCTCCAGAGTCATGTGAATCCAGTGACCAGATATTCATCAGGATGACTGGAGATGACCCAGGATGAGGTAATTGGGGTTAAGTGACTTGCCCAAGGTCACACAGCTAGTGAGTGTCAAGTGTCTGAGGTAAGGTTTGAACTCAGGTCCTCCTGACTCCTGCACTTGTTCTCTGTCCACTACACCACTTAGCTGCCCCACAGCATAGTAGATTGTGGTCATGAATACCTGGATTTAAATCTTACCCCTTATGTCACTTTTCTGATCCTAACTTTCCTCATCCATTAAAATAAGGTAATTGTTGTTTTTCAGTTGTGTCTGATTTTTACGTGTTCATCTGGAGTTTTCTTGGCAAAGATGCTAGTGTGGTTTGCCATTTCCTTCTGCAGTTCATTTTACAGATGAGAAAACTGAGACAAACAGGGTGAAGTGACTTGCCCAGGGTCTCAAAGCAAGTAAGAGTCTGAGGCCTGATTTGAACTTCTCAAGATGAGTATTTCTGGGTCTGGCACTCTATCCACTTTACCACCTAGCTGCACCAACTGAGGCAAAAACAGCTGGCATTTACATAGGATTTTAAGGCTTACAAAAGCACTCTACAAGTATTACTTTATTAGATACGTACAACAACACCTATAAGGCAGGTACTATTGTCATTCCTATTTAACAGATGGAGGTACTGAGGTTAGAGGGTAAGTTTCTTGCCCAAGGCAACATAGCCAGTGATTATAGGCATACCTTGGATATATTGTGGGTTTGGTTCCAGACCACTGCAATAAAGCGAATATTGCAATAAAATGAGTCACATGAATTTTTTGGTTTCCCAGTGTATATAAAAGTTATGTTTATACTACACTGCAGTTCATTAAGTATGCAATAGTATTATATCCAAAAATATTCCCAAACAATGTACATACCTTAATTAAAAAACCCAAACTTTATTGCTAAAAACTGCTAACTATTATCTGAGACTATAGTGAGTCCTAATCTTTTGGCTGGTAGAGGGTCTTGCCTTGATATTGATGGCTGCTGACAGATCAGAGTGGTCGTTCCTGAAGGCTGAGGTGGTGGTGGCAATTTCTTAAAATAAAATGACAATGAAGTTTGTCATGTTGATTAACTCTTCCTTTAACTTGAATACTTAGAGGTCATTGCAGGGTTATTATTTAGCTGAACTGCAATATTGTGTCTCAGAAAATAGGGAGATCCAAGGAAAAGGAGAGATGGGAATGGCTGGTCTGTGGAGCAGTCAGAACCCACAACATTTACTGATTAAGTTACATGGGCATTATTTGTGGGGCCCCAAAACAAATGTAATAGTAATCTCAAAAATCACTGAGCTCAGATAAACACCAAAGACATAATAGTAATTTAAAAGTTTGAAATTTTGTGAGAATTACCAATATGTGACAGAGAGACATGATGTGAGCTCATGCCATTGGAAAAATGGCACGCAGAGACTTTTTTCAATCCTGTGGGGCTGCAAACCTTCAATTTGCAGAAAAAATACAATATCTGTGAAGCATAGCAAAGCAAAGTACAATAAAACAAGATATGCCTCCATGGGTAAGGATTTGAGACAACTTGACTTTCTCTGAAACTTACTATCTATGTGACCAAGATAGTCATGTCACTTTTTGTAGGCCCATTTTCCTCATCTGTAAAGTTGGGACAATAACAGGTATAGTATCTGCTTCACTAAATTGTTGCAAGGTTCAAAAACAAAATTAAAACACTTTGTAAATGCTATATACTCTATAGGTATAAGTAATTGTTGGTCATTAAAATATAAAAAATAAGTATAATTACAATTGGAAGGGGTCTTATCTACTCCAAACTCCTCATTTTATAGATGAGAAAATGGAGGCCCTAATATGGTAAATAAAATGCCCAGGGTCACATGGGTTATAAGTGGCAGAATCTAACTCCAAAGTCAGCTTTAACTACATTGAACTATCCTACAGCTTTGTTGTTGAGAATTCCTGTATTGTTTGGTACAGAATATCAGTATTATAAGAACAGAGTAAAAGGGAAAGATCTTTGTAGACTAGGATGTTGAGAAAAGCCTTCCTGAATAAGAATACCACTTGTATCTGACTTCAAAGGAAATACATGATTTAGTTAAAGAACCTATAGCTCAGGAAGGGCAAATGGAATATTATACTGTAGAAAGAATATTAGTTTTGTCATTGGGACCATGAGATTGAATCCAAGTCCTTCTGATAGTAACTTCGGCCAACTCAAGTCTTTTGAAGTTTGGTTTTCTCTTTTGTAAAATAAAGAGCCTATATTTACAGGATCTCAAAAAGCTTTCAGTCCTAGCATCCTATGAAGGCAAGTGAGAATTATCATGGAATCTACTTAGCGTTCAAGTGGAGAAGCCATAACAGTTAATATCAGATAAGCAAGGAGGAGCTAGATTGGTTTAGAGCCATGAATGTCAAACCATGGAGTTTGATCTTGAAGCAATAAACATCCATCAAAAGTTCTCCATCAAACTGTAAATTGCACCAACAATTTGCATTAGAGGATACGTGTCTGTCTTGATTAGGGTGGTGGCCGTAGGAATGAACCAGAAGTTTAATTTTTGAGAAATAGTTAAAGAAGATTTAAAAGAACTTGATGAGTAGAACAAGAAGAGGCAAATCAAAGATATCTCATCTTTAGCTGTAGACAAAATTTTGAAGTTGGGAAGATGGTAAGGTCAGATAATTATGACATATTAAATTTGGAGCAATGGTTGAGTATAAATTGCTGCAAATTCAAGTAAACTGAACCAGGAAAACAATATACAGAATAAATAAAATAATGTAAAATAATACAACATTAAAAGACAATATAATTTTGATCCATGCAGCAACTAATCATGATATCAGAAAGCAGGTGGAGGAACATAATCACTTGATGGACTGTAAGTCCAAGATTAGGCATACAGTGTTAGACAAGGCCATGCATTAGCTTGTTTTGCTATTGTTTCAAGTGAAGATTCTTTGGAGGGCAACAGGAAGTAAGAATAATCTAAAATAAATCAATAAAATATTAATTTTTAAGATATTAATAAAATATTTACTTTTTTAAAAAGTCACGAACCATAAGAGATTTGTTGTTGCTGTTTGCTCTTCATTTTTTAAAAGAACCAGTGACATCAGGAGGATGATATCTTGACTTGTAAGTGAATTGGATTTAAGTGAGGCAGGGCTGAGCAAAGGTATCATCCTCACTGTCTCCTCCAGAGTCATCAGTGTCGTGGCCAGACATAAGTCAGGACAACTGGGATGGCCCTAACGTAATGGGAGACCTTGACCTTTGTAAGCTAAGGTCTTTTACAAGTCTCAGTTTGTCTGAGGCCTTTAGAGAGACAGGAATAGAATTAAGGAAGTCAATGAGTGAGTAAGGACATAGTAGGAGATAGTGGACCTATTACAAAAGCAGAATATGGATCAATTAGGATAAAGACAAAGATTGAAGACACCATTGGATTTGGCAATTAGTAACTTTTGTTAACTGACGACTTTTTGAGAGAAATTTGGAGAGGTAATGAGAGGCAGCATGGTATGGTAAGAAAATGATAGCTTTGGAGTTAGAGAATTATGGGATTGAATTCTCCTTCTGACATACAATAGTGTTGGATCTATTGGTAATTCTCTAGGCCTCTTTAATCCTCATCTGTAAAACAGGAACAATAGCAATTGTAGTTCTTAGCCTCTGGCACTGTAAGGATCAAAGAGACCATGTATATAAACTGAAACAGCAATCAGTTTTTTTTATTAACGACAGAAGTCAGATTGACAGGAATTGGGGAGAAAATGTACATTGAGGAAGTGAGGAATATCAAACAATACAACTTATTCGAGAAGTTTAGAGGAAGGAGAAGGAGAAATATAAGATAGTACCTTGATGGAGTGGAATGCTCAAGGGAAGGCTTTCTGTTAGAAAAAGAGACACCTAATGTTTTGGAAAGGAGCCAGTAGGTAGGAAAAGACACATGGAAAATGAGGAGATGACTTCTGGATCAAGGACTTTGAAGAGGGGGATGTCTCTGATCCAAGGTATAGGTAGAAGGATAAGCCTTCATGAGAAATATGCATATATCTTGACAAGGGAGGAAAGGAGAGTAGGGAGTGATGCTAGAAGGGAGTGACTCTCATTGCATGGTCTCATTTATCCCAGTGTGATGGGAATCTAGGCTATTATCTTTGTGGGGTTGGAGGAATAGGACAGTAGAGAGAAAGGATAGAGGAGATACTCTGCAAGAGATACTATGAGTCCATGGTGAGATAGTAAACTAGTTAAAGGTCAGGTAGAGTAATTGGCAAGAGGGACACAAAAACACAAATCTTAGCATTGGAAGGGAACTCAGAAGCCACCTAGTCCAACCCATCCTTAAATAAGAATCCCCTTTATATTCCTAAAAATGTAATAGCCTAATTACCTGCAGACTTATGTTGAAGGTGAAGCCACTGACCTCCAAAGCATCCCATTCTACTTTTAAATAGGGCATTTCCCTTCTATTGCCTCTCTAGGAAAGTCTCCACCCCACTGTCCACTATTCTATCCCTCAATTCTTCAAACGCTTGAAAATATCTGTCATGTTTCTCACTAATTTTTACCTTCTCTAAACACTGATTGCTTCAACTTATTTGTTTATTGTTTGTTTTTCTAGTCTAGTGTCAATTCTCTGGAAATGCTGCCAGTTGTTCATTCGCTCCCCCTTACCCCCCATTCTCTCTCTCTCTCTCTCTCTCTCTCTCTCTCTCTCTCTCTCTCTTTCTCTCTTGTCCCTGACTCTCTCTCTCTCTCTCTGGCACAGATGAGGGTTATATAACATAAATTCATAATGGGTGAAGTCAGCTCAGTTTCATGATTTTCTCCATCAATGCTCAGGAGCCCTGGAGCAGTGCTTGAGAAATTGGATGGTGAACATTTCCCAAAGATGAGAATTTGAAGACTGGGGATAACAAAAACTAAGGACTGGGGGTCAATGGATGTTAGGAGAGTGGACTTTTGGGGTAGAGGTCTTTTAATTTCACCTGTGTGAGGAGCTCCTGACATGGAAATACACCAATACATGTCAACTACCTATCTGTAGCTAACTACACTTAAAGTTTGCCTATGATGGTGAGAGGTTATGAGACTTGTCCATGGTGACACAGCTACTTCTGTTGTTGTCATTGCTGTTATTTGTCTTTAAGTGAATTGGATTTAAGTGAGGAAGGATTATGCAAAGTCACCAGGCTCACTCTCTCCTCCAGAGCCATCTAGGCCCAGTGGCCAGATATAGATCAGAAAGACTGGAGATGGCCCTAGATGCAGTGGAAGTCCTTGACCTTTCAAGCTAAGATATTTAACTGGTCTCAGTTTGATTGAGGCAATACTCATTCAGTGATTAAGGTTAGGTAAGAAATGAGGCAGAAAATGGCCTCTTCACCTAGTCAAAAAATGTAGCAGGTGCTCAATAAATGCTTCTTGTGCAGTGTAACATTTATACAGTAAATGGATGAATAATAAATAGGGGACTTTAATAAGTACCATGGCACAGTGGATAGAGCACTGACCTTGGAGTCAGGAGGACCTTTGTTTGAATCCTGCCCCAGAGATTTGACACTTGCTAGTTGTGTGACTCTGGGCAAGTCACTTAACCCAGATTGCCTTGCAAAAAAATGCCCATGAACAAAAAACTGTATGTTAAGGTCAGGACTAAACCTAGGTCTGTCTTACTCCAAGGGCAGTCCCCTATCTTCTATGCTATGCTATTTAACACAATCTTTCACTGCCTAGGACAATGTATAGCACATAATGGTAGTTTAATAAATGTTTCTTGAGTAGCGAACCATGTGTTCAAAGCCATGTATGGGACAAGTGAAACTAGGCTAAGGATGGCTCAAAGGGTAAAATGTAGAGGGTGTGTGTGTGTGTGTGTGTGTGTGTGTGAGAGAGAGAGAGAGAGAGAGAGAGAGAGAGAGAGAGAGACAGACAGAGAGAGACAGGGAGACAGAGAGAGACAGAGAGAGAAAAGGGGGTTGGAGAACAGGAGGTTGTGGTGAAATATAATGTGCAGCTATGCTGGAGTGTGTCTGAAATAGGTTGGAGAGCATAGTTTTTGGAGTTGAGAGTAAGCACCAAGAAATCAAATTATTGGATGTGTCATAAATATGAATACATATCCCCCAAGTGTAATATAATGTTAGGATTAGAGGAGAGCAGGAATATTGAGCCAAATCCCTATATCACTGAGAAAGTATAGAGAATGACTTTTAGGTCAAGGTCATACAGGGAATAACTGATAGAGTCAGAACTCAAGTCCTTTGACTATTGCTCCATTGCTTTGCCTGCTATAATATACTTCAATTAAATTCAAGAATTAAAATATTCTAGGTACCAGTTATTCAAAAGCCAAGAAAAAAGCAACAACAAAACTCAACAACTTTGCCCTTACTGGGTTTCTTTTGCTCTTGAATTAACTTGAATAAAACCTTAATTGTAGCAAAATGAAGTGGGAAGTAATTTCTTTCTCAAGGTTGTCTTGTTCAATCTTCTGAATCAATGACCACTGATTTTATTTTCAATTAAAGACCATTGGAATGGATTTGTTTTCTGATTCAAAAATTTCTGAAAGCAACAAGGATGGATGGTAAGATTATAAATCTAGAGCTTAAGGTGATCTTGGAGACCATCTAGTCCAATCTTCTCATTTTACAGATGAGATAACTGAGGCCCAAGGAGCCTATTCATTGCCAAAGGTTACACTAGCAGTAAGTGTCAGAGATGTGATTTGTAGCCAGGTTCTTTGATTCCAGAGCCCGGACTCTTTCTACCATATTGTTTTCCCCTTATACTGCACACATTGTTCTTTCTATGTAGTAGGTGCTTAATAAATGCTCAATGGATCTAATTGAATAGTGCAAGAGTAGCATACACAGATTCAATGGTTTTCAAGACTGAAAGGTCAAAGGACCATAGATTTAGAACTGAAAGAAATCTTAGAGTCTATCAAGTCCAGCCCCTCATTCTATAATAGATCAGGAAACTGAGGCATAGAGGTTAAGTGACTTAGGATCATACAGTTAGTAAGGGTCTGAGGCAATTTTGGACAACTGACTTTTTGCCTTCTTTGGTTGATAATAGGGAGAACACAAATAATGAGAAATAAACTACATGCCTCCTCCTATTCCTGACACTAAGTAGGGGGAGTGAGAAAAGTAGCTTTCAGTGGAGAGTGCTGCAAGAGATATGATGTCCTCAGGGGAGAGTCAAATTTTTTATTAAAGCAAAGAGATAGAAAGAATGTTGCTAAAGAAAATGTTCAAGGACATTGTATATCCTTGTGATTTTTGTGGATCAAAAAATGGGGGTTCCAGAGGGCCTAGCAGAATATGCTAGGACAATGAGAATGGGGGACAGACTGGATAGGATTGGGCCAGGGTTGGAAAAAGTAAGGCCAATATTAATGATGCACATGCAAAATGAGGCAAAATCAATTCACCGTTTATGCCTATAGTAGAGAAACTGGATGATAGGTATTGGGGAACTAGCTCAAAAGGATGGAGGTTGGTGTGATTTGTTTCATATGAAGACCCAACCAAGACTTCTGGCAAATTAATCTGCTCCAGAATTCATCTTTACATTTGTACTGTTGGTGTTTTTGAGTGTTTCTGTGATCTTGTGATAACTAAAAGATTAAATTGGCTAGAAGGTCTAGACTGAGTAGGTAGGTATGGATAAGAAATGATTTAGGTCCCCATGACTCCTTCTTGATCAATCTTGGTTATTATCCTTGAGATATCATTACCTGAATAAAATTAGAGGAAGGAAAAATAGACTTGGCTACTGCATGTACCTATACCCCTCTAAGGGAAAACAAAACAAAACATCTCTGATGAATAGGTGCATAAAATATTTACTCATTATGGTGGTGAGGGAGCATGAAGGTTTGAAGTATACCCACAATGAAGTATACCCCCAACTCTACTCAAGTTTTACGTATGGTCCACAAAGGGAAGTTCAGGAATGTGGAAGAAGACAATATGCTTTGTAATCTGTGTTAATAAGTCTCTCTTCTTGGAGTGAGACTGGGGGAAGGAAGTAGGGGGTTTTATTAGAGTGTGCATTTCATGGATTGGCTGCGCCATGATTAAAAGTACTTCCATTTGGTCCTAAATAGCTTCATTTCCCCCTCCGTTAGTGTTTCTTGATAGTGAATTAGGAGGGTATTATAGATAGATTTCTTTGTGTTGGAATTCTTCCTAGAAGCAATAATAATATTCATGCCGCTGAGATGATGTGTCACAGGATGTTAGAGCTTGAAGGATATCTAGTCTCAACCTCTCATTTTAGGAAACAGCTTTGGAAAAGGGAAATGACTTACCCCAGTTACTATGCTGCTTTGATATGCTACTATGATTGCTTATTGTGATAATGCCTCATGCAGGTACCATAAGCTTATACTCAGCCTCAGCATGCTGAGAGAGTATCGGGTTAGAAGGATGGAGGTGGGGTAGAAGAAAAAGTAGGTAACTACTTAATAAGGTTAATTTTAGGCTTTTTAATCCAAACTTCACAAATCCCTTGCGATTAGTGGTGGATCTGCCTCTTTCTTGCATCAGATAGAAATTCCAACAGGATGATGACTCTGGTATAATTAAGAAAATCTATTCTAGGCTGCAAAAAGTCAAAAGTAGCAGCTGCCGCCAAATCTGATGTATAAAAATAAACATCGAGAGATGGCTGCAAATGGACTCTGGTTATACTTTTTCCTCCTCTTCTAGTGTTTCTAATTGTTAAACCACAGTAGGAAAAGTAGTGAGAGTCATTGTAATGTGGTGGATAGAATATTGGAAGATTTAGGTTCAATTTGAGACTTTGCTGCTTATCACAGGAGCTCTATGGGAACACATAGCAACCAATCCTGGACCAGAGAGCCCTCTCATTCAAAACTGTATTCACTATTGGAGTAAGCCCTGAGACAGAAGTGACTTGACTGGGAATTGGAGGTTCGGTAATAACAATACCCGGTATTTCTACAACACTCTAGGGGTTTATATTTCTTACTTGATCCTTACCACAATCCTATGAGGATTATATTATCTCTATTTTGTAGATGAGGAAAATGAGATTGAGAAGTCTAATGTCTTGCCCAGGGATTACTCAGCTAGGAAGCATCTGAGGTCACGTTTGGATTCAGTTCTTCCTACCTTCAATCTAACACTCTATCCCTAAAGAACCTTAGTTCCTCAGTAATAACCTGGGACTTGCCATCTGTCATGTGGCCCTTCTCCCTCTACAATTTGTTGTTGAGTCATTTTTCAGTTGTGTCTGACTCTTTGTGACACCATCTGCAGTTTTCTTGGCAAAGAAACTTGCTTTGCCATTTTCTTCTCCAGTTCACTTGACAGATGAGAAAACTGAGGCAAACAGGGTTAAGGAACTTGCCCAAGGTCACACAATGAGGAAGCGTCTGAGGTCATATTTGAACTTAGGTCTTTCTGACTTCAAGCCGAATGTTCAATCCACTGCACCACTTAGCTGCCCCTGTGCAATCTGATCCAAGACCATATGCCCTATAACATGTCCCACCACCCACAATCTAAATAACTTTGGAAGGAAACCTGAGGCAGAGTTGACCAGGGGTCTGATGGGACTTGAAGGGCTTTGATCATTCAAGACAAACTGCAGTATTTTATGTTCATTGGTACATAACAGTCTCTTTCCATTCTCTGTTGGCACAGACTTCTTCCTCCGAGAGTACATTCTTTTCTATACCTCTGGGAATTCCTAGATCCCTTTGAAGCTCAGGATCATGTGCCATGTCTCACAGGGAGCCCATCTTGATCTCTTCTTTTGCTACTCTCTGCCCTCCTGAAATTATTCTGCATATAGTGGGTAGATGTTTTAATATGCCATGTACATATTATCTCTCCCACATGCCAGCAGAATGTAAACTCCATGAGGTGCCAGACTATTTTATTTTATTTTGTCTTGGGCTCCCCAATACTGAGCATAATGACTGGTACATGGTAGTCACTTAAGAAATGTTTCCTTGAAGTCATTCCCCTGGAGATAATTGACTGTTTCATTTTTGTCTTGGCTTTTCAGCACTTTGGACAATGCCTGGCACTCAATAGGTGCTTAAAAAAATGCTTGTTGATTATTTTGACTGATATGTAAAATGAGGCAGTTCCTCTAGATGATCTATGTCATCCTATGATTCTGCTAACATATGTAACTTCAGATGAACAATAGGCAATTTCATGAAATATTAGATTTATAGCTGAAAAGTACTTTAGATGTCATCTAGTCCAACTCCTTCATTTCACAGATCATAGGGATGGTAGGTTGAGTAAGGTTGCCACTTGGTCAAGGTTACATTGGTGTCAGTATTTGGACCCAGGTTCCTTGCTTTAAGAATCAGTACTCTATCCACTGTGCCATGTTTCAAGTCAATTCAGCTATATTTAGTATTGCAATAACAAATGCAAAAGTTACTATACTAGGCACTGAGAATTAGAAGACACCCTGTCCCCCTCAATATCCCTGCCCTCAAGTAATTTGTATATTCTTGGATTTCTTTGGCTTTTCACTGATCTCATTTTATTATAAAATGGGTTATTGCAAAACAAGGCATGGAATAATTTCTTTTTCAAGGTTGTATAACCTATTGAAGGCATAACCATTTATTCAATTTATTTTGGAGAGGTTTTCTTATTTTTTCTATGATTCAAAAATGTTAGAGAGTTCCCAAGTAGCAGAAGTCAGGAAATTGGTTTTAGGGAAACAAAGTGTCCAGCATGCATCCATCAGACTAACCAGTTAGTCTGAATGCAGGTTGGGAATGTTCCTTAATGTTACTAAAGGGTTCATGATATGTGAAAAATGATAAATGTGTGAAATTACGGCAAATATTTAGTATTAAATTATTATGCCTCACCCAAGGAACAAAGAGTGTGAATGATCTCTGTCATTCGTACAAAATTGAGTCACTTTTCATAAAAAATACA
This sequence comes from Potorous gilbertii, assembly GCA_028658325.1. Lineage (NCBI taxonomy): Eukaryota > Metazoa > Chordata > Mammalia > Diprotodontia > Potoroidae > Potorous > Potorous gilbertii. The sequence goes on from CM053769.1 coordinate 197,699,109, forward strand.
CAGAGAGTTGAATAGAGGGGGAAAAAAGACTAGAACATCATCACCATCAGTAATACTGGCATTAAGAAAAGAATGTTTATCACTGGCACCAAAGAAATTGAGATCAAAGGGTCTTGATTCCTGAGAAAGACATTTTGGTAACCCAGCTCTTTAGTATCCAATTCTCCATACCTCCTGCTTTTAGTCTTTTCACAACTGAGTGCTTTACATGCATTGTTGCTTCTTATGGATTTATTTATAGATACATTATAGCCTTGCTGTCATCTCAGTTAAGTAGTTTCTATAAAAGCTAAGGTTGCTTTGAATTGCTTCAGTAAACCTCAGTTATCTTGGAATGCGAAGAACTTTTGAGCATCATTGGTTGGCCAAATTAGTTGCTTTCATAAAACCACTATTTAAGGATGCCTAATATCCCCAAATGTTCTATCTTCTAAATCATCATCTCTAGGATGGGGAGCTGAGAAAAACTGGAGTTATATTAAGCATTGATAGATAACAGTTGGAGTGTCATCAGGAAAGTACTTCATTTGTACTGGTATATTTTCATTTTTTTTAAATATCACTAAAAAAGAATCACTATTTTAGATTGCATAGGTAAAGGTTAAATACTAACTTATGCTTGCTAATTTAATAGTTTTTTGACTAAACTGTATTCTTAACTATATTTTAAGTTATCTAGACCTTTTTGGACATCAAAACTGTGCTCTGATCTCTCCTTTTCCCATTCTCCCCAATTCTCCTCTTTGTGTACTGTCTTTTTTCATTAGAATGTAAGCTCCTTGGCAGGTACTGTTTTAGTTTTTGCTTATATTTATTTACTCAGAATTTAGCACTGTACCAGTCACATAGTAAATGCTTTCTAAGTGCCTGTTCTTTTTCTTTCTATTCCTGGATGAAGTCTAACAGACTTACCTATGCAACTACAAACCAAGGTGCCACCATTAACCCTGCCAGAGCTGCATGAATAAGAGGTATGATGCCTAAGGAAAAAAATAGCCTCTAAAATGCTAGCTTTGCAAAAATCACACCCAGCAACTTTATATTTCCAACTAACTTCCTAAAGATGGTTCACCTAATTTCAACCCTACTGATTTAAAATTTAGTAAAAAACTGCATACTCACTGCTATATGTGAGTCCATCTGAATAGACAAGTGAATCTTGGAAGCTTGTGTAATAGTCTCCCCATTTCCAATACTAATATAACAGCTATCCCAAACATAGCATGAGGTTTATTTTTTATTTCTGTATATGTTTTATGTGATAATCTTGTGTTATCTCTCTCCTACTAAGCTCTTGGAACTGGAATTATGCCTTTGTCTTCTTTGCATACATAATTTCCAACAGAAGGTAAATATTTGATAAATATTTGTAAAATAGATGAGCAAGAATTTTTAGGAGATACCAACTTCAATTTACCTTATACTAGAAGGTCAAATACAGCACATAATAATGGAGTGTCTGGGGTGAAGCCAGAAGAGCATCCTCAGGATATAGAAAAGAATCCTGACCCACCAAGGTGTCTAACCTTGGCCAGGACAAAGCATACTTGATTTAAAGAAACCTCCCTCTGTCCAACGGCAATTGCTTCTTCAAAGCAGAAAACACAATACACGGGGAAGAGAATTATGTAGGAAAATATTTTCCTTACAATACTTTCTTTTAATAGTAGATTAAAATGGGAGGTCACATGAGTGCATATAGTGTCCAACAAATTTCATATATACTCCATATTTGACCTAAAGAAATGCTCTACAGAATATTTGTATTTAGAGCTGAAAGGGAACTATCTATTCCAAATTCTAAATTTAAATATTTTAAAGATGAAGAAGCCAAGTCTGAGAGGGATGAAAGAATTTGTCTGAGGTCACCACTGATTATAACAAAACTCAGAAAAGAACTTATATCTTCTGACTCTAAGCTCAGTGATTTCCCTAACACAGAAGGGTGGGGGTGAGGCATGCTAAGAAATTAAAATGTTAACACTAAAAGCATCAAAATTGGAGTGTTGAGCTTGGAGTGCAGAAACTTAAATGGGATGGGATAATTTCAATGAGATGGAAGTAACTTCAAATCCATATTCTGCCATTTGCTCTCTATGGTACCTTGGGCAAGTCATTTCTCCTGCTTAGGGCTTAGTTTCCCTTTTTTCTAAAGTGAGGGTGGTTGGATTAGCTGATCTTGTAAATTCCCTTCCAACTCTCAAATTAGAACCCTATACCACAGAGAGTCTGCATATGGCACCAACTAAGAGATAGTATAGTTGGTATAGAGGAAAGAACACTAGATTTATAGTCCCAATACCTAGGTTCATACCTGAGGTCTATGGATACCTTCCTCCACCTTTCCAGGTCTCATTTTCTTCATCAGTCAAATTGGAGGTGTGGAAGATTAGTCAGATGACCTCTAAGTTCATTTTCAGTTCTAAAAGCCTTTGCTCATTAATTCTCCTGAATTTAAGTAGAGCAATGACAAATCAACAGAACTAGGACCAGGTAGGTGGTGCCATTGATAGAGCACTTGACTTGGATACCGGAAGACTTGAGTACAAATCTGGCCTTAGGAACTTATAAGCTGTGTGACCTTGGGCAAGTCACTTTTTTTCTTTATGCCTCTGTTTCCTCATTTGTAAAACGAGGATAATAGCATCACTTACCTCCAAGGATTATTGAGAGGATTAAAAGAAATGATATTTGCAGCACATATAGCAAAGCTTAAAGTTCTGTATCAATGCTAGCTATTATTATTGCTGATATTATCAATGACGTAGCAAGGATCAAAGCATGGGCTTCCTGTCTCATATCTCCATGTATTTTTCAAGGTGCCACCCTGTCTGTCTAGGTTTTCCCTGGGTCGGCATCAATATTAGGGGTTAGCCATCAAATGTTACTGCTATATTGAGCCTAGAGTGGTACTAAAAATAAACTACCAAACACACTGCTTTTGGCTGCTGGAGGAAACAGAGTAAGGAGAATAGAGCCTTTTTTCATTTATGACCTTGAGTTATGATTAATTTTAGATAAGTAGTGGGTAATCCACTTAGAGGAAATCACCTTTGCTCCACCTTGAAAGAAAAACGTAAATTTAACTTGTGTTCCAGTTCCTTGTAAGAACAGTTTTCCCATAAAATGTCTCCTAAATAGCCCCACACCAGGAAGGATGGCTAATAAAAGCACTTTGTGTACTTATTAGAGAAGAGCAGAGTGCCACAATACTGAGCAATTACCTGCAAATAACCTCCCCAGACTGGCTACAAGTAAAAAAGGGCATCTTCCCCAGGTAGAAATCCATAACAGGGTGGGCAGTTGTAATCCCTTTCACTCATGATGTGCTTATGAGAGCTGTCAGGGACATCAAAAGAGTAGATATATCCAGGAGAACACCAAAAAGTCAAACAAGGACTGAAGGCAGAAGGACAGCAGTGGATGAGAGCAGTCAATCATTTTAATTCATCATAAATGTGAAATATGGGAGGTCCACAGACTTCTCCTGAGCACCAGGAGTTCACTATATAGTAGTGGGAAACAACAGCATTTATCTCTTTTGCATGGTATCCTTTTGAAATAACTTGCATTTCTAGGACATTTTTAGGTTTCCAAAGCTCCTTTCTGAAAGTAACCCTGGGAGGAAGTAGTATTCCATAATGACCATTTTAAATATTAGTTAATGGAGATGGATAGAAGTTAAATGATTAGACCCTGGATGAAAAATTAGCTGGTGTCAGATTTAAGCTTAAGTCTCCTGACTCCAAGTCAACTGCATTTTCAACTTCCCAAGTCAGAATCACAGGACTTGGGGGTGAGAAGGGATTGTAGAGATCATCGAGTTGAACTTCCTTCTTTTACACAGAAGGAAACTGAGGCCCAGACAGGGGATATGTCTTGCTCAAATTCACATGGCCAGTAAGAAGCAAAGTCAGAGCTCCAACACAAATCTCTGGAATCTTTTGACTCCTGTTTTAAATAATCTTTTTATTATCTTGGACATGGGGTCAGGAAAACCTGGGTTTAGATCCTGCTTCTAATGCTGTCCAAGCACTGACAAGTTGCTTAACATCTCACTCTCAGTTTTCTCTCTGCAAAATGGATTTAATAGTTCTGGTACCTTCCTCTTAGGGTTGTGAGTACTAAATGAGAAAATGTTACTAAGACAGTTTGTACAATTAAGAGCATCATACAAATGTCAGTGTTATTAATATTTTCTATCCTATCAGTCTGTCAATCAATAAATATTTATTGAGCATCTACCATGGGTTAAGTATGCTTGAAGTGCTCATGTATGTGTCCACCTGTGACTAATCAGGCCAATGTGAGCTCAGATGGCACAAATAGTCCATATGAACATTTAGAGTGGAAATGTCTCTAAATTTGCACATCTCATCTTTCTTTTGAGCTATTGTAATTCTTCTTGGCTCATAGAGCACAGTGCCTTCTTTGATGCTGGCATGCCATGCTGGGTGGTCCTGTGCTAGTGTTTCTCCAGTCTCATGATTGATTCCAATGTTCAGAGAGACCTTGAGAGTGCCTTTGCATAGCTTCTACTGACCTCCATGTGACAGCTTGCCTTGTATGAGTTCTCATTAAAATAGTTTTTTAAGCAAACATACAGTTGACAATCAAACAGTGTGGCCAGCCCATTGGAGTTGTGCTCTCTGCAGTAGTTTGAATGCTTTGCAGTTCAGCTTGAGAAAGGAACTCAGTGTCTTGTACCTTATCTTGACAGGTGATCTTCAGAATCTTCCTAAGACAATTCAAATGGAAGTTTCCTGGCATGTCTCTGGTATATTGTCCAGGTTGCATAGGCATACAATAATGAGGTCAGTTTGACAGGTCTGTAGACCTCCAGTTTGAAGGTCAGTCTAATACCTCTTCTTCTCTATACTTTCTTTAGGGACCCTCTGAAACATTGAATTAGCTCTGGCAATGCATGTATTAGCTTCATCATCTATGTGGACATCCCTGGAAAGTAAACAAATTTATCCATGGCATTCAAAGTCCCTCCATTTGGTGTAACCAATGGTCCCACCTATGGATGGTGTGGTGCTGGCTGATGGAGTCTGTGTTTTCTTGGTGTTGTTAGGCCAAAATTAGCATAAGTGGCAGAGGGTTAAACCATACTCCATTGCATCTAAGCCTCAGAAGCTTCACTGAGGGCACAATCATCTCTGAACAAAAAGTCACACAACAATTCTCCTTCCACTTGAGTCTTGGCTTGCAGCCTTTTCAAGTTAAGTACTTTATCATCAGTGTGATTGAAGACTTTGATGCCATTTTCATTCTTGTTGAAGGCATTTGACAACAATGTTGAAAAAATCATGCTAAAAAGTATGAAAGCAAGCACACAGCTTTGCTTCCCTCCATTGGTCACTGGAAAAGCATGAGAGAGAATCATCCATTATCCAGAATTTATGCAAGCATACTGTTGTGGAACTGGCATACAGTACTGATGAACTTCTTTGGGCAACCAAATTTTGTCATGATCTTCTATACGCCTTCATTACTGACAATATCAAAGGCCTTGATCAGATCAACGAATACTGTATACAAATCTCTGTTTTGCTCCTGGCATTTCTCCTGGTGTTGGGGGGCAGCAAACACCATATTGACCATTTTTCAGCCCTTTCTGAAGTCATACTGGCTCACAGGTTGATCACCATCTTCCAGGTGAAGGATCACCCTATGAAGGAGGACTCTAGCAAGAATCTTGCTGGCAAAGACTAAGAGAAAGACTTCACCTCCACCCTAGTGATTGTCATAGGACAACCTATTTCCCTTTCCTTCATAGAGATGGACAACAGAGGCATCCCTGAATTTCTGGGAAGTAACCTCCTCTTGCCATATAACCCAGAAGATTTTAGTCAGATTTTGTATGAGCAGTGGACCCCCAGTCTGGTAAATCTCAGGTGGAGTAGAATCAATACCAGGCAATGAAGTCAAGAAATAAAAATGAAGAGGAAAACATTCCAAGCATGGAGGACAGACAGCTAAAATTCCCTTGAACCAGGAGATGGAGTGTCTTTTCTAGGAACAGCAATGAAACCAGTATCCCTAGATCATAGCACATATGGTGGTGGGGAGGGAGGGAGATTGTAAGGTGTAGAAAGACTGAAAATGTAGAGGTGGGATCGGGTTAGGAAGGACTTTGGTTATCAGAAGATACTATATTTGATCCTATAGGTGATAGGGAACCACAATTCCATGGCTTGCTGAATTGTCACCTCTGTCATGAAATCTTTCTTGATTTCCATGATTCACACATGATGGAAGGGATTTGTTCCTTAACTGATACCCTAGCATTCTGTATTCCTCTTTTACATTTAGTATTTGAATCAGATCCTTCTACATTTAGTATTTATATCACATTTCTCTGTACATACATTCTTTTACCTCTAGTAAACTTTTGAGATAAGAGGCTGAATCCTAGTTATTTCTGAATTTCTCCCAGGGCCTAAATCAGGTTCTTGTACATACTTATTAGATGTTTGTGAAATGAATGAGTGAACAGACCTACATCAACGTAAATACTTGAGTTATTCAAAATATTCTCCCACTTTGCTATGTCCTTTCCTTGTCACTATTTTTTAAAGCCATTTTTGTCTTGTTTTTCTATTTGTATTCACAACTTTTAGCATGATGCTGTAGACATAGTGAAAACTTAACAAATGTAATTTCATTCCTTAATTCCTTTCTTCAGTTATTTGCCCACTAAAATAAGGGCGGAGTGGCAGAGGAAGGGAATTCCTTCCTGCTCAGCCATTAGTTGGCATCAGGATGTAGTCTGTAATCAATCGTGTTAAACCAAAGCATCCAAAGAGCTAGGAGCCTGCACAGGTCTGGAATCTGGAGTAGATTGAGTACAATGCTCCAACTCTTGCTATACAACTAATAGGGGAAGCTCCCAAAACCAATGTATTGATTTATCCTCTCTGTTTCTATGTCTGTCTCTTTCTTTGTCTCTCCCATTTCTCTATCTCTTTACCTTCTGCTCCTCTTTTCAATTATTAGGTGCTTAATAAGTTAATTGAATTTAAATGTATATAGAGAACTAGGAACAAAAATGTCTAGAAGTGGGTTAGCGCCTGAACATTGGTGTGAATCTGTTGCCTCACTGTACTTTGGCCTTTTTTTAACTTGTTTATTTGTTGTTGTCCATTCACATTATACAGTCATGATAAATGTATGTTTGTATGTGTGTGTAAAAAACATTAAAGTATCCATTCAATTTGTTACACTTCTGGAATTTTTGCCTTTGAAATGAAAATCACATTGACAGAGCAATATTTGATGTAAAGACTTGACTCTGTACTGTTTGAAACTCTGGCTGATTAGAGAAGATCAGAATCAGGTGGCTAGACTAATGACAAATATACCAGATAGGGGAGATGGAGGATTTATTTCTCCTCTAGGAGAAATACTTCTAAGAAGTAGGAAATCAGTAGTTACCAATCAGGAAGGTTTTACAAATATTTAAGTCAAAAAATAAAGACTGATTCATTGTGTAGTGGAAAGACCACTGTACTTGAAATAGAAGATCTAGGATTGAACTTGATGCTCTACTAAAGTTGTGTGACCTTGGGTAAATTAACTTGTCTGAGTCTCAGTTTCCTCATCTAAAAATGAAAGTGCCGAACATGCCTTCAACCTCACAAGTTCAGATAACGTGAGATAATGTAAGGAAAACCTGAGTGCTAAATGTAGCTTATTAAGTCTATGTATAATGAAATCCAGGTAACTATGTTGGAAACTATAGCATATCTACTATCTAAGCCAAAAAAAATGAGTCACACTAAACTTAATAGGGTCAGATTCAGAAAATGTTCTGTTCTAATTGATGGAATGAATATTGATTTAAAAATTAATTTGACATTCAGGATTGGGTGCCAGTGGCCCTGAAGGTGGAGATCAGAGGTAGCTTTGAGGAGTCGTGCTGGACTGGGTCCGTTCTAGAACTGAGTGGTTTCCATAGAGATTTTTCTGGAGAGATAAAAGGACAGTCAAGGAAGGAGGGCCAGCAAGTGGTCTTCAGAAATTATCATCTTTGCAGGTCATGTGAGCAACAAGATGACAGACTAGAAATGTTCTCTGATCTTCATTATCTCTTTTTTTTTTTTTAAATAAATTTATTTAACTTTTTACATTCATTTTCACAAGATTTTGGGTTCCAAAATTTTCTCCCCATTAGTCCCCTCCCCCCTCCCCAATACACTGGACATTCTAATTACCCATATCACCAATCTGCCCTCTCTTCTGTCATCCCTCCCTTCCCTTACCCCATCTTCTCTTTTGTCCTGTAGGG
>CM053769.1:197707901-197723182 GCA_028658325.1 Potorous gilbertii
TAGGCAGGTTGAAGTGAAGGGTTCACAATAGGGCTGGAAAGGAAAATGAGGTCAAGGCTGCAGGGAGTCTTGAATCTCAGACAAAAGAATTTGGGCATTATGCTGTATACCACAGGAACCATACAGAGGTTTTGAGGAGGGGAGCTTTTGGAAAGAAACAGGAACTAATTTATTTGGCCTGACCATCAAACTCTAAACTTCGGGTAAGCATCCTTGAGTTCCAGCTGTTTCTATAAAAACCTCTATCGTGTGCCCTTCACTGAATATCTGCCAGGGAGAAAAGAAAGCTAGCGTTGTGAACATTTAGTAGCCGCTGCGGTCACCTTGCAACAATTGCACTAACATACACTTTAATGGCAGTTTAATTAGATTTACCATGGGGGAGATGTCACGCTGGAGATGCCGCATGTCTGTTTTTAGAAGGCTGGATGATGACATGAATAAATAAAAGTGCCCCAAAATAAAGTGCTGTAAACACTGTGGAAGCCCCAGTGGTTGTCTTCCTGCCCTCCATGCCGTTTAAATACATATGGCATTGTCCTCCTGTGGTGCAGGCATCTAAGTGCATGGGTCCTTATGGGACTTGACCGTGCATATGGAAAGGAGGGTTATGTGCCATGCTTTCTATTTTATAAGTAGGCAGCATACCTTCAAGAATCACTTTTTAATTGCCTCTAGTCTGTCATATGGGAAAGAAAGGAGGGAGTCTTGTCTCTGTTGGGGGGAAAGGAATTTAGAAAGTTCCCCAGAAATCCAAGGAAAGTGAAGGATTCATGCTAAGACAGTTAGAGTACAGTGTTCTTCAAGCAGCCCTTCCCTGCTGTGAGCAGGGTCAAAGAAGAACGGTTGCCCCAGCTGAAATGTGCCTAATCGCCCTTTAAGACCTGCAAAGCTCTTTCTCTTCCTTACCCAGTTTAAGCTTCTCATCAACCCTAGGAGATAGGTGCTATTACTATACCCATTTTATAGATGAGGAAACTGAGATGAAGAAAAATCAAGTAACTTACTCAGGGTCATCTAGCCAATGTGTATGAGAAGGGATTTAAACCCCCGGTCATGCTGACTCCAAGGCAGCTAAGTGGTACAGTGGAGAGAGCACTAGTCAGGAAGACTTTTCTTCCTGAATTCAAATCTGATCTCAGATTCATTAGCTTATAGTAATAATAAATAACTATTATTACACATAATATATAGCTATATCACACTTATTTGCTGTGTGATCTTGGGCATCTTACTTAACCCTGTTTGCCTCAGTTTTCTTATCTGTAAATAGAGCTAGAGAAGGAAATGACAAATTCCAGTATTTTTGCCAAAAACAAGAAGAAAAAAGTTCATAAAGAGTCAGACATAACTAAAATGACTAAACAACAACACATTTTGACTCCAAGTTTGGTACTCTGACTTCTATACCTTGCTACTCTGGAAACTAAGGTAAATATGCACATGGATCTATTTCTGGGTTGTCAGGACAAAGAAAGAATAAGAACTTTCTTCAAAAACAAGAGAGAGGATTTTTTTTAAAAGAAAATAAAAATTAAATTTGAAAAAATAAGGGAGGAGAATAAGGTACAGAGTAAGTGAGGAGATAAACCCATTGGTTAGACCCCCAAATAGAGGATTTTCCCTCTATTCTGTGCACTACATCAACTAGGTGGCCCAGTGGATAAAACGCTGGACCTAGAGTCGGGACATGTGAGTTCTAATTTGCCATCAGATGCTTACTATCTGTGGGACTTTATGCAAGTCACTGCATCCCTCGATTAGCTCATCTGCAAATATTGAGAGAATAAAAGCATCTGCCTCCTATTGTTGTTGTGAGAATCAAATGAAATATTTGTAAAGCACTTTGCAAACCTGAGTGTTAGATACTATTATTTTATTATTATGACTAGGTGGCGTGATAGATTGAGGGCTGGCCCTGGAGTCTAGAAGATCTGAGTTCAGATTCAGACATGAGTTATGTGACCTTGGACATGTCACTTCACCTCCATTTGCCTCAGTTTCCTCAACCGTAAAATAGGAATAATAATAGAATCTATCTCCCAGGGCTATTGTAAAGATTACATGAAGTAATAAATTTGTTAAATACATATATATATATGTATATATATATATATACATATATATATATATATGGAGAGAGAGAGAGAGAGAAAGCATTTAGCACAGTGTCTTTTACACAGTAAGAGTTCTATAAATGTTAACTCTCTTCATCATCATCACTATTATTACAGGTAGTGGTAAATGAGAACTTGGTGAGGGGGTTATAACCATGTCACACGATGGCAGCTTGAAGTAACTGGAAATGAGTTTGATGAAGATAATATATAAGGGGAGGCAGTCTTTGTCTTCAAATATATTGTCGTGTGGAAGGGGGCTTACACTTGTTATGCTTGGCTCTTGAGACAATTAAGACCAGAGGGCAGAAATGACAAGGAGGCAGATTTTGGTCCAATAGAAGAATATTCCTAATAATTAGAGTTTTCTGAATAGGCGGGAGGGAGGAAGTTCCTCATCACTGGAGTTCTCAAATGAGAGGCTGACCAACCTCTGGTCAGGAATGATGAAGGATTCCTGTATCAGACAGGAGCTGGATTTGTTATTCAGTCGAGTCCAGCTCTTCATGATCCCATTTGGGGTTCTTTTGGCAAAAATACTAGAGTGGGTTGTTATTTCCTCCTGCAGCTCCTTTTACCGATGAGGAAACTGAGGCAAGCAGGATTAAAGTGACTTACTTAGGGTGACACAACTGGTAAGAGTCTGAGGATAGATTTGAACTCAGGTGCTCCTGACTTCAGGTCTGGTGCTGTGTTCACTGTGCGACCTAGCTGCCCTGGGAATTAGATTGAATAAACTCTCAAGCCCTTGACAATTCTAAGATATGTGGACAGGAATGTCTTCTAGAGGTGTTTTAGCAGTGATGTGGGCCCAAATGATGGCCTGCTAGTCTGATGGAAACTTTTATAGCACCGTGAGGAGCAGGGTGTGAAAAAAAATTCCAGAATGAAAAGTCAAATCTCACATGGGGTTAAGTACTAAAATCAGAAAAAATAAAGTGACAATCAGAGACACAAAATTATCTTTGAAAATTCCTTATAATACCCATAAAGCACTTTTATTCTCTGTCTCTATCACTCTCCCTCTCTCTCTCTGTCTCTCCTTCTCTATCCTTTCCTCTCTGTCTATTCCTCCCCCTTATCCTCCCTCCCCACAACTAAAGAAAGAGAGGGAAAAAAAGAAACAAAAAAAACCCCTTTAAACAAATATGCATAGTCAAGCAAAACAGATTACTATATTGGCTATGTCTGAAAATTTGTGTCTTGTTCTGCATAATGAGTCCATTTCTTTTGAATATTAGAGCACTGATGAAAAAAATTGAATGTAAATTTTATTTTTCACATCACTCAGCTATTGATCAGGAGACTGGGAAACAGAGCTTCTGTTTAATAGAAAGGTGCTTAATAAATGTTAGTAGGCATAATATGCCTCTGATGTTACTCTGTTATAATCTACACCCCCACACAAACACGCATAAACAGAACTGCCTTCAATACTCCAAATCCCAGAGGTTAGCAAAAACCTGCAACCAGAACTTAATGCAAGATGCTGATTCCTCCTAACAATTTCTAAAGATCTGGATATATTTTCCCCTTAAAAAGAGTTCTTTCCAAACATTGCTAGTGGGAATTTGTTATTGTCTACATGTAGAGATCCTTTGGAGTTCTTGACAGAGCTCATTGATATAGACAGGTTATGTTAGGAAAAAAGTAATAGCTTAAAAAGTTTAGATTTAATTGTGGAGATTACAGTTAGGTTTTGGATATGGTAGGCTGAGCACAGTGCTTTCTTTTCGTAAGATTGTTCTCTCAAATGACTGCAATTTTAGAGAAACTGTGATAAAAGTGAACATGTCATGAACTGAATAGGTTTTCATAGGACTCCTTTATTTCCATGGCCAATGCCCCACTAAAGGTATTTACACTATTGCAATAGATTTCTAATTGGACTCCTGATTTCTGTTCTCTCTCCTCCACTCAGCTGACAAAATAATTTCCCTAAAATACAGCCCAGACTGTCACTCTCCTCTTCAAGAACCTTAATTTGCTCCCTTTTGCCTCATGCAAAGCCTACAAACTTTTAGTTTGTCATTGAAGTTTTTCACAAGTCAGCTCCAGCCTACTTTTCCAGGGTAAATTCATATTAATCTCCATCATGTGCTCTACATATCATCCACCAGACTTTGCATTTCATTGCTCACCTCCCTTCCTTTGCAGAATCTGTGATTTCCTCTTTGCAATCCCTACCATCATTCAATGTTTTATTAATCTGCCATTGTCTATAGAAAACTTTTCCAACTCCCTGTAGTTGTCAGTAATTTCTTGGTCCTTAAATAATTTGTTGTTGCTCCTGTTCAGTCATTTCCAATCATGTCCTACTCTTTGTGACCCCATTTGGGGTTTTCTTGGCAAAGATACTGGAGTGCTTAATCATTTCCTTCTATAACTCATTTTGCTGATGAGGAACCTGAGGCAAACAGGGTTAAGTGACTTACCCAAGGTCACACAACTAGTAAATGTCTTAGGCCAGATTTTGAAGTCAGGAAGATGAGTCTTCCTGACTCCAGACCCAGCACTCTATCTACTATGCCACCTAGTTGCCCTCTTTAAATAATGGCATGTTTATTTAATTATGTAAATGTTACATCCTCAGCAGAATATAAGGGGAAGGGAGGCCAAATTGAAATGTATAGGCAGACAAAGAGGGAGCCCACTATGAGGTGAGAGATGGTTATGGCTAACAAATTGCCTAAGGTTTGTCCTTGGTGTAATGACTCAAAGATATTCCACCTTGGAAGTTTATAAGTAAAGGAAGATCTGATGTTTTCAACTTCACTATAAAAATATTTGAAACAAAGAAATCTTACATTCTTTGGCATATATCCAGGGGCATGCTGGAGCCAGTTCTAATCAGTTTTTGAGCCAATTGTTAAACTTTTCAGTGTCAGGGCTTGATTTATTGTTTCGTTGATTGTTTAGACCTCAGAGAATATTAATAAAGCAAATTAAGCCAAAAAGTGTGCATATAATTTTTCCTCTGGAAACCACTCATTCAATATCACCAATATCACCCTGAGGTAGTCTATCAATATTGCTTGAGCTCCGCATGAGCTTAGCATAGAAGCTTCAGGAAATGAAGTCATCACCAGACTACAGGTATGGTGACTGTAGGTTAAAAACAACAAGAATAGTGATAGTCCTTTAATATTGAGTGCTTTAAGGTTTGCAAAGTGCTTTATAGCCATTATCACTGAGTCTCACAACACCACTACAACCAGCCATTCAAGAGTCATTTATTCTGGGTCATATCCCACCCATTTTGGCAATTTTACAAGATATGACAAGTATTATCTCTTAGTAGTAACCTTAGAAGATCTAGTCTTATCTCCTCCTTCTGTAGATGAGGAAACTGAGGCTAGGAGAATTACTAGGGTAACTAGTAAGTAGCATAGTGAATAGTGTTCTGGACCTGGAGTCAGGAAGTCCTGAGTTTAAAGTCTTAGACTTTTACTAGTTGTAACCCTGAGCAACTTATTTAACTTCTTTCTTTCCTCATCTGTAAAAAGACTATAAGAATAGTACTTATCCTCCAGGGTTGTTGTGGGGATCAAATGAGAAAATATTTGTAAATTACTTTACAAAGCTTGAAGAGTGCTATATTTCCTATCATCATCATCATCCTAATTTGCTCAGGTAGTAGCAGAGATAGGAAGTGAACTTAAGTATTTTGGACTCTCAATCCAGTGCTCTTTTCCACTATACCACACTATATCCTGACCACTGTAAGTCAAGGCAAGTCAGTAATCACGTTTAAAGTGTTTATTATGTGCCATTCACTGGGACAAATGCAGGGAATACAAGTCACAAACTCAAAAGAAAGACAATGCCTGACCTCAAGGAACTTACATAGTTTTTGTTGTGTTTTTTTGTTGCTTTTCAAGCAATACAAATCTAAATTCTCTTCTTCCCTTCCACTCCTTACTATTGAGAAAGAAAGAAAAGAAAACCCCTGTTACAAACATGTAGCCAAATAAAGCAAATTCTTGCACCGATCATGTTAAAACAAATGTCTATATTTTGAGTCTATCACCTCTAGTTGGAGGTGGGCACCATGTTTCATCATGACCCCTCTGAATTGTGATTGATCATATGTTGGTCAAGGGAGCCAGGTGACACAGTGGATAGAGCATCAGGCCTACAGTTAGGAAGACTCATCTTCCTGAGCTCAAATCTGACCTCAGATACTCACTAATTGTGTGATCTTGGGCAAGTCATTTAACCCTGTTTGCCTCAGTTTCATCACCTGTAAAATGAGCTGGAGAAGGAAATGGCAAAGTCATTCCAATATCTTTGCCAAGAAAACCCCTTATAGGGTCACAAAGAGTCAGACATGACTTAAATGACTGAACGATAACAACTAAGAGATCTAGGGAGTTTTATGATTTATTGAAATATAATCGCCAGGCTGTCTCTCTTTCTCTTTTCTTTCTTTTATTTTGTCATGACTTTGAGATAGTCTAATGATTCTTAAATTATCTGTCCTTAATCTATTTTCCATATCAATCATTTTGACTATAAGATACCTTACATTTACTTCTCTTTCCTAGTTTTTAAATTTTGTTTTAATATTTCTTATTATTTCATGGAGTCAACTTCTATTTGATTCATTCTAATTTTTAGGGAGTTTATTGCTTAGATAAAGTTTTATACTTCCTGTGGCAAGTTGCTAATTCCCTTTCCAATTCTTCATTCCAAGGTTCTCATTTATTTTCAATTCCTTTCCTCTAACACTTTTATTTGATTAATTTAATAAAAAAAACTTAAAAACACATTTTTAACTTTTGCTTTTTCTTTCAGAAATTTTTTGAACTAGTGCTCACCCTGTACTTTTATTTGAGGCTTTGCCTATGAATATCCTTATTCTCCTCCTCTGGGTTTATGAATTGAGCATCTATTAACATGACATTTTTATGGTGAGATTCCATTTTATTTGTTCATTTCCTGAATTCATATTTTAAATGAGGACTGAATTCTGTGCACTTTTGGAAAGAACGTCGAGGCTGATCTTTTGTCATCTTCCTACTACTTCCTACTACTGCTTTCTTTGGAATACTGAGCACCGTATGATTCCAAGAGATTCCTAGGACAACTCAGGCTGGGGACCTGCAAGCTTTAAGTGCTCCCGAAATGGTCTGACCCAGAGCAAAGTCTTATTGCTACCTTCCTGGTCTGAACATTACAAGTCTCTGATCTGGATTTTGGTCTGAGCAACACACTCTGTGGGTTTTCTCCTGGTAGGAATCTCATAGACTACTGCTGGAGTCAGTTGATATCAGCTAGCTGCAAGTTCAGTCCAATAGAACCATAGGTTCACCATTGGTCTGGTATTCCTGCCCTGGCTAATTAACTACAGGCTTCAGAATGAGCTAGAAGCTGAATCTGGGTTTTATTCTGATCCTGGTGTCAGAGCCACAAAACTGCTGCTTTTCTTTGGACTTGTTCTTTGATCAATACACAGCCCAGGACTTCTGACCACCCCTCACCCTAGAACATGACTTCTATATACAGGTCCTCTCCTCAGTCAACCCTAAATCTGTAACCCAGAACTAGGTAGTGAGCAGCAGAGTTGCCCGTTGTCCCTTGTCTCTGTATCTTGCACAGATCTAGGACCTTTTGTGCCCCACTTGGAACCTATTCTTGACATAGTACACAATTTTTCCCTCTGCAGGAATGCTCTATGTAACTAGTTCTGGGTAGATCCTGTCATCTGCAGACCCCTTTTCTGTCTCCCTTTGCCAGCCTGGGCTGGAAAAATGACTGATTTTTTTTCTTGGATTTCTCCATGAGGACTCAGTTTGGTGCATTGCATAGTTTGGAGGTGTCTCCTGCCGTTCCACCATCTTGGCTCTGCCCCAAGGAAGCTACATTCTAACAGAGGAATATAATACATAAAAGGATGCTAAAAGGCAACTGGGAACTAGGGGGTGAAAGAGTGGAGTAGGGTAAGTACCCATATGGATGGATGCATCTCCTTAAATTGGAAATGCTTGGAGGAATTAACCAATCAGAGAAAGGAGCCTCAGGGGTAGAGCAATCTTCCAGGGCGAGAAGGCTACTGAAACAATATAAAGAAGTCCAGAGAGTTGGGAGCAGAGCCTGGAGACTAAATTAGACTCAAAATCACAATTTCAGTACTAGAAGGGACTTTAAAGAGTATCTAATCTAATATCCTCATTTTAAAAATGAGGAAACTCTGGTCCAGAGGCTAAGCAAGTGATGCACGTCCACATGGGTATTTAGTGTCATCGCTAAGAACTGAAACCAGGTTTTCTGATTCCGAAAATCTATTGCTTTTCTATGACATGATTCTGTCTTGGCTCACTTTGGAACACTCCTATAAAACCCATGACACTTTTCTCCATGGATTTATTAAAAAGACCCCTAGAGTAAAGAGTTATGAAATCTGATCAAGTCAGCAGTTCCCAGCTGCGTAATTGATATCCATTATTTTCTATTGACCGCTGTGCAGAACTTTGGTTTTTCTAGCATCAACAGTATTCCCATTCCCTCATCAAGGAGACTGCTGTGGGGAATAGTAGAAAATAAAACTCATCAGCAAAATCATTTCATAAATTCTAAGAGACCTTCAAGGAAAACTCCCTGGAGAATCATTTCTCACAAATGATTTTTCTTTCTTTCAGTAGGATCACAGATACAGAGTTGAAAGAGACTTTGGAGATCATTTATACCAACCACCCTTTTGTTTTACAAATAAAGAAACTGAGGCACAGAGAAATCAAGAAACAAACCCAAGGTCAAGCTAACTAAACAACAAAGGCAGTATTCAGATTTAACACTTTTTCCCTTCCCTGTGCTTCTTGGACTAATATGTGCCTTTATCCTGACCTCCAGATTTTAGCCTAGTGCATTTAGCCTGATTGAGATCTGTTTGGGCAGCAGAAAGAGGATGACCTCAGTAACAGGCAATGATCTGCAATAGCCAATGGATCATTGAGGATCAATTTATATTAAATACCATGATGTTGCTTTGGAAGAAAAGTCTGAAAGGGTAAAAGGCAGCACAGAGCAATATATACATACATGTATATATATATACATACACACACACACACACACATATATATATATATATATATATATATATATATATATATTTATATATATTTGCCTTCAGCACCTGGAAAACTAGGTTCAAGTCCTGTTATGATATGTGCTAGCTGTGACCCTGAGGAAGTCACTTAACATTTCAGTTTCCCAAGTAATTCTGTAAAGACTATGTGGTACAGTAGAAAGGGCATTGACTTGGGAGTCTGATGACATGAGTCTATCACTACCTGTGTAAACTTGGCCAAATCTCTCAGCTTTTCTGGGTCTCAGTGTTGTCATCTAAAAAATAGATAGTTGGACAAATTGTCTGTAGAGTCACAAATGGCCTCTAAGGTCCATTCCACCTCTACATCTAAAATTCTTTACATCTCTCCCTATAAGATAGAGAGGAACTGCCCATCTGTATCAGTTAAGGGATCTCCCACACTAGAAGATCTTCACACAGATAAAAATACAGTCCAAGAAAATGTAATGGAGGGAGCAAATTGGCTAGATAATCTCTAAGATCTCCTTAGACTCTAAATCCAAGATCACTAAGCAGTTACAAACCTAAGATCTCATGATCATTAATCCCTTGCTTCCTGAAAAAAAAATATTGCAGCTAACCCATGTCAAAAAAATTAACTATTCTGCATTTATGCCCCCATACTCATAAGTGCAGTTTCTAAATTTGTTTTTGGAAAGAAGAATGCATAACTGTCAGCTGGACTTGCTTTTTATAATCCATGACCAAGCTTCTTTGCACCAGGGAAGAACATTTTGGTGAGATCTAGCAATGTGCCACAACAATCCATTGCAAATGGAAGCGTCAGGGATAAAAGTGAACATAAGTCTCAAATTCAACAGGAAGAAAAAATGATCTATAAAATCTGCAGCTTCACCCAGGTAGATGCTCATGGCTTAGGGTGTGCAGTATTTTAAAGATGGATGTCTAGACTTTGTATTTCAAACTGCCACAGATAGGGGGCATTTTCAGAATTACAAGTTGTGGATAATGTATGTGCCAAAGAGTAAGCAAGGACTGAATATCAACCTTGATAAGAGCCCCTCACATTCTTTCCCCATTTCTCTCTAAGTCCCCCATGACTTTGACCATAGCTAGAGTTCTCTGGTGACAAAATTCCCCTTGATAACCTACCCCCAGTTCCCTTCTTGTTCCCTTTGAATGAATCTCCATGGCAACTGCTTAGCTCTCATCCTTAAACCCACAGCAATCCTGTGAACCCCAGTTCCTGTCTATGGTGGCTGGCATAAAATATCTTGTGTGTCCTCCTCACTATAACATCTACAGCAGAGTTGTAAAAGCCAATCAGAAAGCAAGCATTTATTAAGTACCTAATGTGTGTCAGGCCTGTGCTAAGTGCTGGACAAGACTTGAGACACACTCCCCAGAATGGTGCAAGAGGCAGGGCGAGCACCCCTATAACTTGGCACTGCTTTCTGGATTCATATGGAATGCCTCCAAACTCAGAATTTCAGCCTACAGAGCTGGGCAATCACTGTTAAAGATGAAAGAAGTGGCTAGGATGTGCTTCCTAGGCCCCCAGGCAGCTTGAGAAACCTGCCAGAGAAATTTTCCAGCTCCGTGGACAAGTTGCCAGGTCTGGGGGGTAAGGAAGAGGAATATTCAGATGCAATCATTTCTCAAACTCCAGTCTCATGACATTACCAGTCAAATAAAGGTTGAGTCTGTGACTTCCCAATTCAGTTTCATCTTAGAATTCAGAAAGAATTTTGAAGATATGATTCAGGCAATAGCTGTGACTGAAACAACAAATCAATATGATATCTGCCACATTGAAAGGGAAGGCTTGCCATCTTTTTGAAATTATTTTTCTTTTTTAAATTAGTTAAATTTTTAAATATTTCTTCTCCCTCCTCCCTACTGGAAAAAAGACAGAGAAAACCCTGGTAACAAATACACGTAGTCAAGTAAAACAAATTCCCACATTTCCCATGTCCTATATGTATGTATGTATATACATATGTATGCATATATGTACATGTACATATATATTATTCTGCATTTCTAATTAGAAAGCTTTGCATCCCACATTTAGGCCTTCTCATTATTTGACAATCATCTGTAAATTTCTGTGCTAAATAGTGAGGTACATTTGGCCACTTACATCACCACCATATCCCTTCAGGTCAAAGACTGGAGTGCTTATAATCTCAGTTCTAGCCAGCCCTTATTGAATGATGTATCCTCAGTGCCCCACCTTCCTTGATAGTGTCATAGTTACCAACACCTTATTGTTATCACAGCTTCTGTTATTTTTAGCAATGTGGTAGACAAGATCATGGGTCCATTCATCCCCATCGAGGTAGTAGGTATCCAGGTCAAGAAAGATTACAAGTTGTTCCCAGTTCAGCTCTTCTGCAATCTCATAATTCATATCTGGCACATTCTGGTTATCTGAAGTTAATAAATGAAACCTTCTGGCTGTTTGAATAGGGATGAGGGTAATAGAAGCCTTGACCCTGCCTTTCATCATTTTGGAAAGTAGAAGAATGTTCCCCATTGAGTCAGAGATGGATAGTTTCGCATTAGAGACATATAGAAGATAGGAATTACCCCTCACTGTGTCACCTCAGTTATCAAATTGATGATTTTATAAATTAGATCCTTGATTTGATACCTTAGGCAGGTGGTCAGGGAGGGGGAAAGTGGGATCCTGACAATTACATTTCTATTATTTTCTCCTTCTCATGGTCCAGAAACACTCTGCCTCCCTTCTAGCCTGGTCTGATCTAATTGAAGGCCAGCGAAGTACATTGTCGTTTAATCCTTTCTGTCATGTCTGACTCTTCATGACCATATTTGGGGTTTTCTTGACAAAGTTACTGGAGTGGTTTGCCATTTCTGTCTCCAGTTCATTTTATAGATGAGGAACCTGAGGCAAACAGGGTTAAGTAATTTATCCAGAATTACTAAGCTACTAAATAACCGAGGTCAAATTCAAATTCAGGTCTTCTTGACTCCACGCCTGGCATTCTATCCACTATGAAACCTAGATTCCCCAATGACCACTTAGAAAAGTTTGCCAAGTAGGAGATGCTAGTTATGCTCCCTCTCCTTTCCTTGTGTCCCTTTCCTATCTTTCCTTCCATTATTGGGAGGGGAGAGGTCTACCCTAAGTCTCTATTGTTAGCCACACTTATAATCTCTTCTATAGAAATAATTGTTTTATATTTCTAGGATTACTAGGACTCCTGCTTTATTATGTAGAACTATTTGAAAAGATGTGCATGTTGTTGCATTAAGAATTCCCCTGATGGTTTATGGACCATGAGCTTGGTAATTCAATTGATATTAGATGGTCATGTTCATTACTGAGCTAAAGATTCATCTAATAGTCTACATTCTGATGATCTCTTTAATTACTTCTTTTTTAAAAGCAAAATTTTATATATTTTGTGGGTTTAGCTGTTCTGGTATAAGACCAAGACCAACATATAGTACCCTGAATTAAATAGCACTTCAAGGTTTTCAGTGTTTATATATGTTATTTCATTTTATCCTCACAACAACCCTGTGAGGTAGGTTTTACTATTATTCATCATTTCACAGATGTAGAAATTGAGGCCAGGAGGGCTTAAGTGACTTGCTCAGGGTCATGCAACTAGTAAGTAGCTGAAGTATAGCTATCTGAAGCAGGATTCTAATTCTTGTCTCTAAGTCTATGACTTTCCATTGCATTGCCAAGATGCCTGTACTTGTGGTGCCACAGCACTGCCAAGATGCCTCTACTTGTGGTACCACAGCACATACAACAAACCAAATATTGGGACTTGAGAGATTGCCCCTCAAGTTTAGGAGTCTTCTGGTTTCCAATTAAGGATGGAAATTAGAAGACAAGACCATTTGATCTTTTGTTAGCGGAAGTGAGGTGGCATAATGGATAGAATTCTGGGTTTGGAGTCGGATAGAAATACTTCTTAGCTGTGCAAACCTGCACAAGTCATTCAACTTCGGTCTGTCGCAGTTTCCTCAACTTTAAAATGGGTATAATAACAGCCCCTACCTCACATAGTTGTCATGAGGATCAAATGAGATATTTGTAAACCACTTAGCTCAGTACCTGGAACTCCTCAGATCATACATCCTTCTTCATTTTCAATAAAGTAAGTTGTGAAAACTATAAACTTTCAGTTAAAGTCCTCAATTCATGTAGGTCCAAGTATATTCTACTGATCAATTGTTTCAGAATAGCAGTATGGACCCAAATCGCCATCCTTTGGTCTCACTTCCAACTCTGAGAGATGATCAAGAGGAATGTGTGTTTAGTGAAATGTTACACTTCATGACACCTATGGGTGTCAGTAGCTACCATCTAGTTTTCAGTATCTAGTGGATTGGGGAAATGGAGGTTGATGCAAGCATATCTATATATATCTATATCTATATCTATATATATATATATATATATATATATATATATATATATCTAGCATATATAGATAGATAGATAGATAGATAGATATAGATATAGATATATATAGATATATATATGTATAAAATAGTCCACCAGTAGTAGCTCAGCAAGTAAACAATTCCCACAGGCCAGCTGTTTTAAGTTCCTCTGTCTCCTGGTTCTACTTGCTGCTGTTTCCTCCCTGCCTAGTTTGAAACTCCTTCTAGTTTATTTGTTTTGGGTTTTTTTTTTTAAAACCACCCAGGAACAGTGTGCTGTGGTTACATGTTCTGCTCAAATTCCATAGGACCTTTTGTCTGATCAAATGTTTGGATCATTTTCTTTCATTTTGCAGCATTTATTCATAAACCTCTAAACTCATTTATTAGATCTAGAGGCCATATTTCCTCCTATTGTTTTTGTTTCTCCTAATGATTTATCTGTTTATGTTCTAAGTTTTTGAGATTTCTTTTTCCTGAAATCTTTGATACTTACAGTCTTTTCCTCTCCCCCCAACTTTATTTTCCTTATTGTACACTTCTGACTCCCCTAATCATCTGATTGGGTTCCTTAGGTACTAGATCTCACAACGTCTCAACTCCCTCCCACATTGGGAAATTCACAGTTCACCAGCCTAGGTCTCTGTCCCAGCTGACTCGTGGGTGGGCAGAACTGGCCCCAGCTGGACTGCTCATGCCTCAGGCTTGGTAGAGTGCTGCACAGTTCCCCACAAACAATGTCCTGTCATGGTGACTTGTTTTACTCTCTCTGTTCTCTGGCCCCACATCAGCAGTTCAGAGCCTGCTTTCCCTAGCAATAGCAGTTCTGAGCTTTGCAGCACTGGTATTTCCAAGTTGCAACCCCTAGAAGGCTTCTGCTCCTGAAGGGCTATGGCCAACCTGGTTGTCCACACTGGAGGAAACTTCTGCAGCCTGAGGTGAAGTCTCTATGGCACTAGAAAAAGGAAAAGGAGATTGGGGAGAAGGGGTGAGTTTAAATGTTAAGCCTGTGTCGTTTCCTTGGGTCTCTTATGTACCTACCCTGCCAGTAACAGGGGAGGTGAGAGAGAGTTATTGAGTGAGTTCAGGTTCAATGAGCATCAGCTGCTGGGTTTTATGTGTGTGTGTGTGTGTGTGTGTGTGTGTGTGTGTATGTGTGTGTGTGTGTGTGTATTCTTGGTGTCTTACCAGGGATGGGGAACCTGTAGCCTAGAGGCTACATGTGGCCCCCTAAGTCCTCAATGCAGTCCTTTGATTAAGTTCAGTCTTTGACTAGGTGCAGTCAAAGAGCTGCACTTGAGGACCTAGGGGGCTACATGTGATCTCCAGGCCACAGGTTCCCCTCCCCTATGACCTAGACCATGTAAATAGCTGAAGTTCCTTTATCTTTGGTGAATGATTTTTGATTGGGAGAGGTTTAAGAGATAATGAAGGGGGCGGAGCCAAGATGGCGGAGTAGAAAGACTCACCTATGCTAGGTCCGAACCCACAGCCCATAGATTTCCTGTAAAAAGAACTCCTGACAAATTCTGGAGCAGTGGAGGCCGCGCAGCAACACAGTGAAGGAGATTTGCGTTGCAGAGAGCCCTGAAGAACCGACCACAAAGGTAACCCGGACAGGGGAGCAGAGTCCTGTCCGGCCGAGTGCTCCCCTCCCCCGGCCACGCGGCACTGAGAGG
>CM053769.1:197723682-197750283 GCA_028658325.1 Potorous gilbertii
CATCCCATATAATCCAACTAATCTTGTCATTTCTATTTCTGTAACATCCCTTAAATGTGCCCCTTTCTTTTCACTCACATACCCATATCCTATTTCAGGCCTCCAACTCTTATCTAGATGTTGCAGTTGACTCCTAATTAATCTTCTAGTCTCAAGTCTCTCCCCACTACAATTTATCCTCTGTAAAAATATTTTTCATAAATTATAGGTCTAACTATGATGTTTGCCTACTCAATCAGCTTCAGTGGCTTTCAATTGCTTTTAGGATCAAATATAAAGTCCTTGGTTTGGAATGAAGTTCTATACAATTAGATCATATCTTATCTATTTGACCTTCTTTCATGTACTCTGTAATTCAACCACATTCTTTCTCATATATGGCACTAATGTCTCATATTTATGCCTTTGCCCTATCTGCTCTCTGTGCCTGAAATTCTCTCCTCCTCAACTTTGCCTCTTGGAAATCTGGATTTTCTGAAGATTTAGCTCAAGTGCTACATTCTGCATGAGGTCTTTCCTAGGGCCCCTCAATGCTATCACCTGCCCTCCCCCATGCCACTTTGCCACCCTGACAAGAGTATCCTGTGCTCTGGGCAGGGCCTGATTCAGACCAGTCTCCTTGTATTTTATGTACAATACCATAATGAACTGAGACACTTATAGGTTATTCAGCAGTTAACTAAAAGAGATTTACCTAGCCATAGTAGGGGAAAGTGATGTAAGGTTATAAGTTAAGGATGCTGTGAGTTGATTCAACTGAACAAAACTGTTTTGCCTGCAAGTTGCCCATGACCCCGTCAGAGTGTAACTGAAGATCCTTGTGGCTGTTTTGGAGACAGGTGACTAAAAAGTGATGTTTGTAACCCAAACCTTTAATTCCCTGAGCCAATCAAGTGTCAAGGACAGTTTCAGCATGTTTTAAGGAAAAAGCAAAGTAGTATAACTTGGAAAAGGGGGAAGGGTACCATGTTGCTCTTACTATCTCTCTGATTTATTTGGTATGTGTATATTGTTGTCCTAGTCAACTCTTTAAGAATATGTGTTGCAGAGAAGCTTCTAATCTGTACTGGAAGAGGGAAAACCATTATCCAGAAATTCCCTATACCAATAAAATCACATATTCTATCTATGCGCACATTGCATCCTCTCACTGCACCTTTACAATATAAACTTCTCGAATACAGTGACCATTGTCTTTCCATCCCGGGTACCCAGCATGTTGCCTACTACATACTAGATGATTAATAAATGCTGATATATTGACTTGAGAGGAAGGTGAGTAAAGAATATTTTCAAGATGTATGTGTATGTGGGGAGGGCAGGTGCATAAAGAAGTGAAGGAAGAAGTGAGATGTTACCTACAGAGAACGATGAAATCACTTCTTCTCATCAAATCATAAGGTCCCAGATCAGGAACTGGAGGCAACCATTTTTAAATTTGCAAAAAAAAAAAATTTTTCATTTATTTATTTATTTATTTTGGAGGCAACTTTTGATGTCATCTAATTCAACCCTCTCATTTCTTAGAGAACGAAATGGAGGATGGGAGAGTTGAAATGATCTGTCCAAAGTCAGAGAGGTAGTTCAAGGCAGAATCAGAATCGGAACCCAAGTTCTTTGATTCCATACACAGCAACCTTTTCACTTTTCTGCCGATTAACTTATCTGTAAAATGATGGACTAGACTAAATGATCTCTGAACTTTGAGTCTAGTATCCTTAAGATACAGAGCACCTTCCGGTTTTCAGGGTAAAGAAGGTGACTGTAAAAAAAAAAATGCTATTTTCCCAAGGGTAAAGACACTTTTGACACCCTCTCTTTTCTTATTTCCTTCTCATAAGGGCTTCCTTCTTCTCTCTCCTCCATTTGCCCTGCAAACATCAATACGACTCATCTTTTTAAAATCTGCTTGTGGAGAAGGAAAGAGGAGCACAAAATAAAGGTAGAGGCCAGAGACAAAAAATAAAGACAGATCTGAATCAGAGTGAGATGGAGGTTAGGAACTTTATAACAATAAAGCAACTAATAAAAGTGTTGTCCATTGGAGTTTAGTAATAGTAACCACTGAGTTGGATTCATTAAATGGGGGAAAAAACACCCTTGAAGTGGTGGGTAGTCACCATCAGAGTGGGGAATCTGCATCGCAGTTTGAGCAATGCCTCCAGGCTAATAGATCAGGAAACAATTTATTTGAATGTAGCACTCTCTCTGAACCAGAGTCAGAGAAGCTTTGTAAAGGTCTTCTTCTGGCTTCCTTGTCCTGAATTCCATAGAATGACATTAAGGTTAAAGACTTATGATTTCCATAGCTCTTTAATGGGTTAAAAATATGTTGCTCACAGCAGTTCTAGGAGGTAGGCAGGGTGAAGATGGTTGTGTTCATTGAACAGATGCAGTGAAGTGATTTGCCAAAGAATTCTGGTCAGGGTTAAAAGCCAAACCTTCAGTTTCTAAGACCCTAGTTCTTACATTCTACCCTGTCTTTCTTCTTACCCAATGACATCTTCTCTCCAAGCCCATAAGCAATATTAATAGTGTGAAATAATGGACAAAATCACTCCACCTCAGTATCTATTATTCTACCTGGTTCCAACTCCAAGGAACAGGATGTCATCCCAGGTTAAACTCATCACCTCTCTACTCATCATCATGCTGCTAACTCAAGCCTTGAAAACTTGAGGCAAGTTTTCAACTTCCTCTTCCTTCTGATTGGAGGACTAGAGAGTGGAATACCAAACTCCCCATAAAACGTTTTCTTTAGAAGGCAGAAACTAGACTTTACAACTCACTCTATTCTGAATTTGCTGCTCTGCTTGGTTTCAACTTCATGGAACTTGACGCCCCCTGATTGTCCCTCACCTTCTCACAAGGCAAGCGCCTTGAGGGCAAGCACTATTTCTTTTTCTTAATTATACCTCCAGCACTTCCAGCAAAAAATAGGCACTTATGAAATGTTTACTGGATAGGAGTAAAGTTGTACATCTGAAGACCTGAGTCATTCCCAGCATGCTCATTGAGGGACTATGTTATCGAAAGTGAGTCACTTCAATTTTCTGGATTTCTTTATCTGTAAAACGAGTACAGAGATTTCAATCTGCAGACCTCACACTGTGGTTGTGAGGATTACATGAAATCAGAGATATAAAGTAATTCATAAATTGGAGGATAGCTCAATACAAATGTATAGAAACATTATCATTTTCCTCCACCCCCTCAACATCACTAACGTGGAAGCAATTTGGGGAACAATCCCTGAATCCCTTCCACCAACTGTTTCAGCTTCCTTCATAACCATTTGTGTGCCCTGTTCCCTACTGCCTGAGGCCCTGATTGGGTCCTGGGTTGTCTAGTACCCCACAGAACAGTTCTTTACCAAAGTCCATCTTCCCATTCAATTTATTCTTTAATTAAATTTCATCTGATTGTCAGGTTGGAAAGTATGCAAATAAACTTGTTTGTTAAAAGTAGATGAGTAATTATTTAGACTATTACTGTGTCCAAAAGTTCTGTGCTAGGTGGATATTGGAGGACATACAGAATTTGGATAAAAGATAGTTTCCATGTTCTGGAAGCTTAGAGAATGGGATAGGGGTAAGATATTAACAGATACTTGTGACACAAAATATCAACATGATGGATACAGTAGAGAGGTAAAGAAAAAGTGCTAAATGGAGTCTGAGGTAGAAGATGTAGCCAATTAAGGACAAAGAAAAGCTACCAGTAAGAAGGGGAGTCTTAGTTGGACTTCAAAGGAGTGGTAGGGAATTCATCAGGTTTTTCTACTATGCCTACTAAATCATTTTAATGTTCACCTTTGAGATTAATGGATTTTATGTAGCAATTTAAATGCTAATGTATCTTGTACAAAATTATTCTCCTGAAAACAGCAAGACAAAGAAATGAATTCCAATTCAATCAGAAGTCAAAGCTAGATCTAGATATGTGAAACATCTGCATAGGAATGGTAATTGAAGCTGTGGGATTCCATGAAATTTCTTAGGCAGAGATTTTAGAGGAAAGAGAAGAAAGGTAGGGACAAAATCTCAGGGACCACATCTTTTGGGATTGGTAACAGTACAAGGAGCCAGTGAAAGAGTGAGAAGAAAAAAGAGACAGAGAACCAGGAAAATGTGAGATTTGCAAGGCCAATGAAAGAAAGAGTATTTAATAGGAGAGAATATCAAAATGTGTCAAAGACAGGAGAGAGGTCAGAGGAGAACTAAAAAAGTCATTGGTTTTGACAAGTATGTCATTGACTTTGAAAAGATTTAAAGATATAGAGAAAGAAATCCTAAGGAGATCCTTAAGGAAAGTATCTGAGGGGAGACAGGTTTCAGTCTTCTCAATGAAGTAGATTTAAGTCACCTACTGAAAGCTAGGGGTTGGAGGAACAACTAGGGTTTGAGGATGGAGGACATGGTTTGAATTGATTACTTTAGGAAATGAAATATAGAGTTACTAAAGAGAGCAAAAGAATTGTTGCATAGTACAAAGACTCATAAATTTGTACCGAGGGAAAGCATCTCAATTCCATCCGTTTCTCCAGGGAGGTTTGAAAGTTGGGGATCAAGATCTGGGAATTGGGATTATGGAAGTTGCTTAGGGATAGGGATCAAATGTTCAAGAATGACAAAAGAACTGAATTGATAGGAGAGAGTGGCAAGTAATTTGAAATAGTGTATTTGGTGAAATATGTAGTTCATACATTCAAGGCTAGGTAGAGAGGCAAAAGAAGCTGGAATGGGGAAAACGGTCTGAGAAAATTGATATAGGTCAAAGAACTGGAAGTCACAGTGAGGATGAAGAGTATAATTATTTCCAGCAGGAGAGGGGGAAATATAGAAGATTATAGTCAAGAGAATAATAGATCTGTGATATAATTATAAGAATTTATGAGGTCTCATATGGGATCATACTAATGTGTGGTGAAGTAGAGTGAGCAGGATATTACTGAAGCTGAGAAATTTAAGGAACTTTTCATTCCAAGTCCCAACCAACATAGGTTAAATATTTTGTAAGGCACTATGGTTGTGTTTCATGGTCAGGTTGTTCAGTGCTATTAGCATGGATTTACATAGAGATTTACACTGTATCATCCAGGCTAAGACAGAATGGAAGATGATGACCCAGGTCTGAAATAATTGAGAAAGTTAGAAGAGTGATTGGGGGCCAGTACATGACAGCAAGAAGAATAGGAAGAAAAGGTCATAATTAAATTGTACATACTTCAGAAGAAGAAAGATCTTTGAGGGATGATGGTAAAGGGAGGGATTGGAAATGACATAACATGCCCTTCCTTTCCTTCCTATCTCTGCTACTTTGGAGTTGGGAGCAGCTAGGTGGTGCAGTGTATAGAGCACCTGTTTAGGAGTCAGGAGGACCTAAGTTTAAATATCACCTCAGACACTTGACACTCACTAGCTGTGTGACCTTGGGCAAGTCACTTAGCCCCAATTGCCTCATCCTAGGTCATCTCCAGTCATCCTGATGAGTATCTGGTCACTGGATTCAGATGGCTCTGGAGGAGAAGTGATGCTGGTGACCTGCACAGCCCTCACTCACTCAAAACAAAGTCAAGTGCAAGTCATGTCATTATTTCTTTGATGGCATGGTCTTCTTTGGCAACAAAGGATGAACACACACTTTGGAGGTAGTGAGAAGAGAGACTAATACTGGAAAGGAGTACCATGGGGGAACTGCACTTGGTGAAGAGATAAATTTTGCCAAAGAATAGAGATTCCATCACCTGACCTTCCACCTTTGCCAATGCCACACTCATCCTGAATCTGTTCTTCATGCTTATTGTGTCCTCTGTTCCTTTAATCCCTTCTTATTCTCCCAATCTATCACAATTGCCCTGGTTGGTCCTCCCTTTGCTCTCTTTGGACTCTTAACCCTAGAGATCGCCATTTCAAGAAAGTATTGTTTTCTCCTCTGAAATTGTTTGCTCCTTGTCTTCCACTCTTCATGCTGTGTGGATTCTTAATCCTGGGTAACCCCTGTCATCTGCCTTCTTCATGCCTATTACTAAAGAATGCTTTTGGAGGATGTCATGAAGCTGTTGCTTGAGTCTATATATAAATTATATATATAAATTTTATTATAAATAGTTATAATTGTAAATAAATTATAATAAATTATAAGTGCATACAAATAAATAAACGATTATAGGTGCATATAAATAAATAAATTATAAATATATTTATATATTATAAATATTATCTATTTTATTATAAATAAATATTATCTAACTTGATAGCCAACACTGTGCTGTTGAAAGGAAGAGCAGTTTGGAATTAGACCACTTGAGTTCCAATCATGGCACTTGCACTTCCTACCTATGTGACATTTAACCTTGCTCAGTCTCAATTTCCTCACATGAAAAATGAAGAGGTTGGATTAGATGACATCTAATTTATCTTCCAACTCTAACACTTAGATTCTTCTATGAACCTCCAGTTGGCCTCCATTGCTGCACAGCTAGCCTCTTAAAATTTTCATTTCATTTCTTTCCAAAATCATCAACAGATTCTCCATCCTATTACCCAATGTGGCTCTTTGAAACCTTCTCTGACTCAAACCCTTAGTACTACTTTCACTCTCTCCCAGTCTCTAAGGTTTAAAACCTCAGACTCCTTTTTCACTTTTTTCCTTTACCTCACTTATCATAGATTATGAGTCTTGCTAATTCTTCCTCCTTGGCATCTTTCACATATCTTTCACATTTCCTTCTGTCCACTCACACTGCTATGTCCCTAATTCAGATCCTTGTCACTGTTCACCTAGAACTTTGTATTGGCCTTACAACTAGGCTCCCCGCCTGCAATTGTTGTGTTCACTTACTAGCTTTTCTTTAACTTCATTTTGACTCAGTTTCCTTAACTGTAAAATGAGATGGGTAAATTGGGTTGAAAAGAGTCTTGGGAGGATTAGGCTAGGTCAGAATATGAATAAAAGCTTCAAAAAAGTAATATGAGCATGCAGCTATTATCTAATCTGATGATTCTGAGTGACCAGGAGTGGGAAGTCTGTTTGAGAAGAGGGTGATTGGTGCCGGATGCTCTGTCAGAATTTTAAAAAGAAAGGGCTTTAAGAGTATACCTACCCCAGAAAGCCCATGATTGAATTTGGAATTCTGCTTTTTGGCATGTTGTCTGCATGACATTCCATCTCAAGAGGTCTTCAGATCCTGGATAATGTGCCACCTTCCAAAAGGTGGATTCCTGGAATAATATACTGGAGAGTCAGGGCTTGACAAAATGGAGAGAACTGACCTTTAAAAACTTGGGAAATTCAGTTCTTGGTTCTGCCCCTTAATAGCTGAGGGTATTAAAACAGCAAATGGTACTAGGAACTGGGTGAACTACACTGATTTCATCTTGTGACTTGCCTGCCACATTACCCTATGACCTTGGACAAGTCATTTAATATATATGTTTTTCATTTCCCTTATCTATAAAGTGGGATCCATAACACTGACTACAATTTCCATGTAAGCAGTATTTACTTCCCAGGGTGGATACGCAGATCAAGTAATAAGATACATAAAAAGTACTTTGTCAACCTTAAAATGCTATATAACTGCAAATGATCACAATGGGTCTGTAATGAACTCAAATGGCTCTGTAATGATGAGATTTAAGACACTTAACTGCCTAGTGGAGAAGCTACTGAACCAACATGCAAGAAAGGAAGTAACCCCTACTAGTCTCGCTACCCCACTAAACAAAGAAGACCCTGGGGAGGTTCAAAAATCCCAGATGAGAAAACAAGCAGTCAGAGGAAAACTAGTGATAATGGCCCAGATCCCTACCCAAGAATTCGAATATCATTTTGCCATCAACTTCCTTTCATTCCTCTCCAAATCTACTCTTGGTTTTCTGGACTTCCAAACCATGACTCAGCTCCTATCTCATCCTGTCATTTTCCTCAGTGCCTGGGGCCTCTTCACCAGGGAATATCTAACTATCCCTGCAGCTTTTTGTCCTGGAATATCCACCCACCATACTGCCTCCCATTTCCATTTGTAAGTGGTTCCTGGGTCCTCCATTTTGTGGAGCTGCCCAGGCTTCCACCTTTTATTTCCCTCTCAGGTCTATGCCTGAGTATGTACTTCCAAACCATGCTCTAGCTTGGGTACATTCAACCCATGTTGTAAGCATTCCCTGAAAGCCAGTACTTTTACAGTTCAAGTTCCATGTTGGACCAAAATGAGGCACTTGCAAATTACTGCATGGTAAACAAATGAGAAGGTTTACTTTGCCCCATCATAACAAGAATATACAGTAAGTGGATATAGTGGAATTAGCACTGGCCTCATCTCCCTCCTCTCCTAAGCCCCTCCATGGTCTCTAAACTCTGTCTGGTCTGGTTAGTATGTCAAGTCATCAAGGAAGGGTCACTTGCTTGGTGTTAGGCACTCACCAAGGACCTAACTACGCAGGGCTGGGACCTTTTATGTCTCGAGACCAGAAAGTTGCATGAAGGAAGTGGGAGACAGTTAGGGTGAGTGTGGGGAGAAAGTTTGCATGTCATAGAAGTCAGGGAACCTGTATCAGGAAACAACTGCTACAATCACATCCTTACTCCTCCATGATCAATTCAGATTCCTTTTATGTGTTTTCTTCTCCTAGTTAAAATGTAAGCTCTTTGAAGGTAGAGACTGTCTTTGTTTTTACTTGCATTTGTATCCCCAATGTTTAGCAAGGTTTCTGACACATAATAAGTGTTTATTATATGTTTTTTTACCTTGCTTTGCCTTGATATATCCTTGTCACTGAAAAATTCAGATTGTCATGGGCTAGCATTCACTCCAGGGTAGCTGGAGAATGGAGAGAGTGCTGGACCTGGAGCCAGGAAGACTCATCTTCCCGAGTTCAAATCTGTCTTCAGAAACTTACTAGCTGTGTAACTCATGGCAAGTCACTTAATCCTGATTGTCTCAGTTTCCTCATCTGTAAAATGAGAAGGAAATGGCATGTACCACAGTATCTTTGCCCAGAAAAACACAGATGGGTCACAAAATTTCAGGCATGACTGAATAACAATTCACTGCACATTTGCCCTGCTTCTTCCTGACTTAACTTATTTTCCTGGATTGTGAATCTTTGTAGTAATTTCTATCCCACCATCTACCATTCTTCTGAAGATACCATTGCACTGTAGTACTTTGTTCTGTATTAAGGGTCAGTTCTGGTTCTTTCTTTCAGACATTGTTTTCTGCCTGCTTTTGCCATTCTCTTCTTTGGAAACTGACATGTCACTCAGTCACCCATCATGCTGTTTACTAGTCTGGCAATGTCTTTGACTCTGGCTTTCAGTATAACACCTTTGGTCAGTCATTGGGCACAATTATAACTCTGGAGAATTCCTAGGTCTTTCATCCTTGTCAGCCCCTGTCCAGGTTGAAGATAGCAAAAAGATAGCATCTTAGTATTTTAAAATAGAAAAGGACTTTAGAGGTCATCTGATGTAGCCTCTTACATTTTATAAATGAGAAAATAGAGTATCAGAGGGGTTATACAAGTTTTAATTGGAAGAACTGATGATCCTAGGTCTTTTGAATCTAAAATCAGTGTTCTTTTCAATAAAGCACATGTTTTAAAACTCTTTTCCTATTCCAAGTCCTAGGTGAGATTGGCAAAAGTGTGAGTAAATTTGCTAAAGAGTTTTGATATTTATTAATGCTCTAGCTTGGGTACATTCAACCCATGTTGTAAGCATTCCCTGAAAGTCAGTACTTTTACAATTCAAGTTCCATGTTGGACCAAAATGAGGCACTTGAAAATTACTGCATGGTAAACATGGTAAACAAACTTTACTTTCTTTCATACTTGTAAATGGAGATTCACTTAGATGCTCAGTAATAGTGGAATGCCTCACTACTTCATATTTTCTAACCCAAGTGTGATATGATGATTGTTATAGGTAATCTAACATAAATATCATTTTGTTTTAAACTTTTTAGACACAATTCAGAAGGCAGGATGAAATCTCTTCCTCCTCAGCACAAGATTAGCTACCAGTTCATAATTTTTTGAGGGGTGGAGAAAAACAATTCATGAAGATTAATAAGTCATCCAGTAGTTGTGTTTTGTGTATGTGAAGGAAGCAACCAAGAAGGAAATCATGAATCTTTTGTTGTATTGCTCTAGAGGCAAGATAATAACAGGAAGCTAAGTGGTACAGTGCACAGAGGGCAGAGCCTGAAATTAGGAAGACTTATCTTCCTGAGTTCAAATCTGACCTCAAACACTTACTAGCCTGGGTGACCCTGAGCTAGTCACTTAACTCTGTTTGCTTCAGTTTCTTCATCTATACAATGATCTGTAGAAGGAATGGCCAATCACTGTAATATCTCTGCCAAGAAAGCTCCAAATGGGGTCACAAAGAGTTGGACATGACTGAATAACAGTAATGGGAAAAATGTTTTATTTTCCCTCATTCTTTTTCAGAACTTTATATCTCTAATCGAAATCTGAGAATCTTGGAGCTAAGGAAGTACATCAAGAGTTATCTAATTTAAGTGTTCATTAAGGTTCTCTGGAAAGACTTCCAGTGAGGGGAAACTCTATATCACAAGATTTCACATTACACTTTGGGACAGTGCTAATGGTTAGGAAGAGGATCCTTTTGTTAATTCAACATCTTCTATTTTGTTGGACCAAATGAACCAAATATAAACTTTCTCCTACTTTATAACCTTTCAGATACTTAAACGTTAGTAACCATGTGCCCCTTTACTCTTTTTTTTTACAGGCTGATTGTCCTAGGTATCTCCAATTAATCCTCAAATGTTATGATTTTGAGTCTCCACACTGTCCTGCTCACTTATTTTAGGATTCCCTGCAGCTTGTCAATGCCCTTCCTATTGTATCTAGCACTGATCACAAGTATACAGATGTCATGTGACCTGGGCTGAGTACAGAAGAGCTATCATCTTCCTTGTTCTGGGTTACAGTCGTATCTGAATGCAGCCTAAGTTTCTTGGATACTGTGACACATTGATTACTCATAGTCAGACTGTAATCGCTGTTTATGAAGGTGAACAAGTGGTTGTTTAGTTATTTTTAGTTGGATCTGACTCTTTGTGACCCTATTTGAGTTTTGCTCGGCAAAGATACTGGTGCAGTTTGCCATTTTCTTCTCCAATTCATTTCACAAATGAGGAAAATGAGGCAAACAAGTTAACTGACTTGCTGAGGATCACAGATCTAGTAAGTGTGAGGTCAAACTTAAACTCAGAAAAATGAGTCTTCCTGACTCCAGACCTGGCATTCTATCTACTGCATCACCTAGCTGCGTGATGGAGGGGACTTTAAGAACCATCTAATCAACACTGATTTTATAGTTGAGGAAATGGTCCAGAAAAGCAAAGTGACTTTAACTAGGTCACACAGTTAAGAAGTCGTTCTTGATTAATGCAATCCAGGTGTTTCTGATAAGTGAGGTATATATAGAATTTTGGTAAATGGAATTATCTTTAAAAACTTCATTAGGTAATCTCTCTGTTTACAGGGATGCTACAACAACCCTTCTGTAAAATAAATATTGCCTTTCTAGGTTAAAGAAAATGCAAATGTGTATTTGTCTGTATCCCGGCACCATATACAGTGCCTAGCACATAGTAGGCATTTAAAAAAATATCTTCTGAATTGAATTGAATCATGGATAAAAGGTTGTGTTTGGAGTCAGGAAGACTTGGGTCCAAACCTTGCCTGTGATATCTAATAGTTATGTGACCATGGACAAATCACTTTCCTTTGAGCTTCTATTTTCTCATTCTAAAAACAGAAGTAATAGTAACTTACCTGGTTGTTGTGGGGCTCAAGTGACATCATATATGAAAAAGCATTTGCAAACATTCAATGGGTATGTAGATAGCACTATTATTATTAAATATTACTATTTTATTATTTTAAAAATAGATGTGAAAGGAGACAGGGCAAAGGCCCAAGGAGAAAAGTAGCTTGTTTCTTTTTTGGATTCACCCTCAGTATTTTCAAGGTTAACTTCCACATTATGAGATGCTCCTTCCGTTGTGTTAATTCATAACCCAGTAATCACTTTTGTTGCCAATGGCATAACGAGGACTTTAAATTCACATAAACCCTGGGTGCAAGTTATAATTTATTGTATCTTTATCAGTCATAGAATGCTATCCCTTTCCTATAAATTTAATTATGGCTCCATTGCTTCTGCAGGTGATTAGAGACCACACTATTAGTCTTACATTGAGTACAATATGCATTCCGTGTTCTGTCATCTTTATTTTAACTGTTTGGAAAGGGTAAATTAAATTTACAATAGGATCCTTATCAAGATATTCACTGACTGTGACAAACCGGCACAAAATTCAATGAAGAACAGACAAGGGAGATTTAGAGTGCATAGGTTCATTAGACTCAAAGACTGTAAGAGTTGGAAGGGGACCTCTAGGGGCATTTAATCCAAACCTTTCATTTTATTGAGGAGAAGCCTGGAGCTTAGAAGAGGGAAGAAACTTGCCAAGGATCCCAGAACCAGTGAGTGGTGAAGCTGGCCACAGGACCTAGTACGTGTCCCACAGAAGGATGGCTCCCAGTAAGCTGCCTCTCAGTATGGTGCCTCCCAACGTTCTGCCTACCAGAACACTGACTTTTTGCACTGACCTGTAGTGCCTCAAAGATGAAAAGAAAATTATGAAATCAGTTTCTTCATCAACTTTCCCCCCACTCTCCTTAGTTTCTTTAAATACACATAATATGAAATTTTAATTTTCATGCCTGAATATAGACATTCAAATACACGAATAACCATCTGTGGGGTTAGGAAAATCAATTCCTCTGATTTAACTGGTCTAGAGCAGGAGTTCTCTCTGTCTTTGTCTCTATCTCTTCCCCTCCCCGCCCCCCATGTGTGTTTGAGAGAGAGAGAGACATGGATTTCTTAGGAAGTCCGATGAGACCTACGGACCTCTTCTCAAAATAAGAGTCATTCTGTTTATATCTGTATCCCCAGGACTCAGCATGGAATCTGTCACATAGTATGTGCTTAATAAATCCTTTAAATGCATAAAATAAAACACATGATTACAAAGGAAACCAAATACATTAAAGTAGTTATAATTTTTTTTTTGAAGTTCACAGCTGCTGGGTTAATTCCCCCTATGATTTACTGTTATGGAAACTCTACTGGAGGAATTTATTTCCTGTAAATTATAATCTTAGAGAGCTTCCTTAAAAAAGGAAGTGGGTTTCTCATGGATGTAAAGTTAATATGTGGCAGAAGCAAGACCTAGGTTTTCCTGACTCCAAGGCTGGCCTTGTAGCCATTGTGCCATTGGAAAGCATCTGAAAAGCAAAGTAGAAAAACAAAGTGATACCAGTAGTGACTACACAAGCACCTCTCATTTTATCTACTTATTGATACTTTTATTTACTACGAGTCTTGGTGACCCCATCGGGGATTTCCTTGGCAAAGTTACTGCAATGGTTTGCCATTTCTTTCCCCAGCTCATTTTATAGATGAATAAACTGAGGCAAACAGGGTAAAGTGACTTGCTCAGAGTCTCATGGCTGGTAAGTATCTGAGGTGAGGTTTGAACTCTGATGTTCCTGACTCCAGACCTGGCACTCTAGCGCCGCCTAGTGGCCTAACCCCAACTCAATAGATCTGTATATTGACGTTAACAGAGTGGTATCCATATCATTGTTTTTCTTCCTTTTCTAATTTTCTTTAATGTTCTCTGGACCAGATTTTACTATGATTATCTTTAATTAGGTAAGCCGTGTGTGTGTGTGTGTGTGTGTGTGTGTGTGTGTGTGTACTATCCTTTGGGTTCTGCTTTTTTCTTTTTACACTCCCTTCTGTATTACTTCATATGTCTTTTAATTTTTCTCATCTGGCATTGCTTAGGATAAAATAATATTCCATTATCCAGTATGTCAATATGTCACAATTTCTTCAACCGTGAAAGTTACTGCATTATTCAGTTTGTTTCTTTTTCTATCATAAATTGTGTTAGTAGGGAGCATTTTTGTGAAGACAGGCCTTCTTTTCCTCCTATCAGAAGTGTCTCTGGGATATAGAAGCAAGAGTGGCCAATGGGTCAAATGGTTTGCACATTTTTGTGATTCATTGTCTGATTCTATACAGTCATCAAAAATTTGGACCAATTTTAGTGCATCCTAGTAACAATATAATAAATAATAGCTTGAGTTGGTAGAGGACTTCAAGGTTTGCAAAATGTTTCACATCTATTATCTCATTCCATTCTCACAAGACCACTGGGAGGTAGTGCTATTACTAGAGCCACTTTGCAGAAGAAAATAACTGGGACATAGAGAAGCTAAGTGACTTTTCCAGGATCACATAATCGTTAAATGTCTGAAGTAGGATTTGAATGTTGGTCTTTCCAATTGCAAGTACTATGCTATATTCATTTCATCTAAAAGAGATGTATACCTATTTTATCCCATCTATACCAGTGTTGGATTTTGTCATCTTTTATTAATTTTGCTAATTTGATGATTTTTTTTAGCTGGAATCATAGAGTTGTTCTAATTTGCTTTTCTTTGATTATTAGAGGTTCTGAACCTGTGTCAATTATTATGTCAAAGTTATGTCAATTAGGTATCTATTTTGTATGTTAGACATTTATTAAAATATTTGTTGCAAAATTATAAAGAAGAAGTATGTCTCTAAAGAAGAGATTTGAGAGACGCCCTGAATCACCTCTTAGCAGAGGTGGGAGACCCATGAGTTTTGTACATTGACATATTTTTATCTTTTTTCAATGTATTCATTAGTTATGCTTATTTTTCTTCCTCTTTAGCTTTTTTGTCTTTAAAAATATATCATTTGTCATCTGGAATAGGTTTCTGGGAGAAGAAAGGAGACTGATACTGGGGAAAATTACACTGATATAAAGATGGCATCAACAAAAGCTTATCAAAAATATTTGTTGCAATTGATCCAGTCATTATGAAAAGCAATTTGGAGCCCGTCTTTAAAAAAGACAAAGTACACAAAATGTTCATATTCTTTGACTAGAGATCCATCCCACTGCTAGGATTATGCCACAAGAAAGTCAAAGACAGAAAGATCCATATGCACCAAAGTATTCATAGCAACACTTTTGGTGGGCAGGGATATATTCATAATGGCAATGTCAAAACAAAAGATAAATAACATAATACAGAAAAATTTTGATGTACAGATTTCCCCAGTTTCCTTTTTTCTTGTTCTGGGTACATTGTTTTCTGTTGAAGATTTTTTTAATGGTACCATTAAACATTTTATCTCTTAAAATTTTATACGAGAAATAATTTATCTTCCAATAAACCATTTAAAAATATATACACAAGTATAGAAGATATATAATTTCCTCATGCTTAAAAAATAGGTCTTATGTACTTGGAATTTGTTGTGGTATATAGTATTGGATGATGTTCAGACCAGTGCTCATTCCAATCTAACATGCTGCCTTCATATTAATGTTGCTGGTAGGCACCCCAGTTTTGATATGCAGCAGGCATCTGTGGAGGTCAAGCTGTTTCTCCCTCAACTGGGCAACCTGTTCACCTGAAGTGCCCTGGCAGGCATAGCAGTAGGGAGAGAGGCCAATGCTCAGCAGCATCTGTCAAACCAGCTGTTTGGGGATTACAAACAACATGGGCGACGACCTCATTAGACCGAGCTTTCCCAGCATCACCATCAGATGCCTTCCCCTGTTCAACAAGACTATTATGTGTTGTTCTGCTCTACTTACATTACTTCAATTTCTCCTCAATAGCCACTGTGAGGTTTGGTGGTATGTAAGTGTCGCTGAGTGAATGGTTGGGCAGTCTCATGTTGGAGGCAGAAAGCTCAGAACTTGACCCAAATCTCCTCAGCTGGGCAGCTTTCCTCAGAGGTCAGAATTCAGCAATTATCTGTACCCTCTCATTTGCAGGACAGAGACCTGGGATGACAGTTGGAGGGATGAAGAAAGAAGGCAAGAAGTAAGGAAAGAAGAGGGGATAAAGGAGAAAAAAAAGAGGAAGAAAGAAAAGAAAGGCATATGGATGCAGGGGGTAAAGCGTCTGTATCTCTGGTGGTGCTAAATACTGTTTAGCTGTTTCATATCAATGAACAACAATACTGTTTCATATCTTTATAGATCTTCAATGCTTACAGTCGTTTCTTCTCAATAATCCTGAGAGATTGATAGCGGAAAATTATGATTCCCTTCTACAGTGGAAAGAACTCCAGAGTTGAATCGAGAAGATCCACATTCATATCGCATGGTTTGAATCTCACTTTTGATATTTTCTAGCTAGATGATCTTGGACACATCACTCAACCATCTTGAGCCTCAGTTTCCTCATCTGTAAAATAGATGCTATAATGGTTCAAAGAGTCCTTAAGAGGAGCACCCTAATGTGCTTTAAAAATGTAACTTACTACCTTTGTGACCCTGGGCAAGTCATTTGCCCTCTCTAAGACTCAGATTCTTAATCTACATGTAAGGGAGGGTTGATCTGGGAATTATCCTCTGATCAACTGAATCAACATACTCTTCCTCCTATAGAATATGGATATGTGTGCCAACTCTTCCTCTATTAATGTGTCTGTCCAGTGGCACCTTGTTCAGAGGGAAGTGTTATTATGCTGTCCAGTTACTAGGATTGCTCTGAAGATGATCGGCTGATTGGCCTTCAGGATGATGAAGTCTTGTTGGGCAGAAGGGGGCTGCCCTTTCTGATGACTTCTAAAGTAACATTGCTGCCCCCTTTTTGCTCCTTTCACCTAGTTAATGTGTTCTCTAAACCCTTTTCCTAGATTCCTGGGGCAGAGGTAGGGAGGTTTTTCCTTCATCCCACCCAGGTGACTTTCAACTGAAGCACATGCCCACATTGCCTGAGAGGAGAAGTCCTGAGTAACTTTCCCAGTGAAAAAAATATCAAAAGCCGGAGTACTGGAAGAGCTCTTGCTGAAGCATATACATTCCTGCAGAAACATGGCAGGACAAGGGCTTGCTTTCATGAACAAAAACTTTGAGAGGAATATTAATGGAAAGTGTTCCTAATACTGATCCCTTACGTTATAGTAGAGGAAGAAATTTCAGCTTCCTAGGCCTTGTGATCCCCAAATCTAGCTTTCTATCCAGAAAAGGGAGATTTACTGGGCAGTGTCAGTCATGGGGTGAACTCATGGGTAACCCCAAGTTTGAGAGTTCTGGAATCCAACATTCTAGGATGAAAGGGAGGTTAATTTCCTGCCTCTTAGGCAAAGAAGGGTATTATCCCCCTGGCTCCTTCAGTTGGAGAACAAAGCCATGGTATACAGAGATCAGGATCTTGCCACCTCCTGAATTATTCCCAAGGGAAAGGTATTGTGCAGCTCCAAATATTTTTGTCTTCCACAGGAGTATGAATAATAGGGAGAAGGTAGGAGGTTATTTAAGTACTTCCTTTACTCTGTCCCATTAGCCGTCTTCTTGTCATTTAGCACCTCGTAGATGATGTTAACAGTCCAACAGAAAAAGCACCATATTTAGGAGATCTGGGGTTGTAGCTCACCTTTGACACTTTTTAGCTATGTGATCATGGTCAAGTCACTAAACAATTCTGAGTCTCAGTTTCCTTACCTACAAAATAGACACAGTGATACTTCACAGAGTTCTTGTTAGGAACTTAACAAAAGCTTTGTAAACCTTAATCTGTAATAGAAATAAGACAATACCTGAGTGACCTTGGATAAATCACTTCACTTGTTTGGGTCTCAGTTGACTCATCTATAATAAAAGGGGTTAGATCAAATGACCTCCAGTTCCAGATTATAATTCTGTGTTCATATCATAAAGAGGCTGGGAATATGTGGAGTTCTCTTTGTGCTGTGTGCCAGACTCCCCTGGCTCTTCTTCTGGCTGCCTGTCTGGGGGAGGCACATCTTGGTTGGCAGCAGATGGGTTCATAATTGAATTAGTCAGTGTGGTGTCAGTGTGCAAATGCAAAATAATGACAATAACTATTATGGCACATCTATACCCAAAGGATTTGAATATTTTTGAAAGAAATTCTTATTTACCTTACCAGTTTGATATTTGACAAGGAAAAATGAACAAGGAAAGTTAGAAAAGAACTCTGAGGAGTTGTGAGGGGTTGGTGTGGCAGAGGTGCGTGGGATGGGAAACATTCAAATGGAAGGGGATAGTTAGCATGGTGAATAATAGACTCAGAATTCTTTTTTTTTCAGATCCTTATAGGCTGAAAACAAGAGTTGAAGCTATTATGGCTAAATATAAAAAGGACAAATGTCCAGTCCTTGAGTTCACAAAATCAGTTGAACTAGCATAGACTGAGGGAGATATGCTGACTCTCCATATAAAAAAAAAAACTCAAGGATTTTATTGCCTACAGATTCTATGCAAGTTCATAGCATAGTATAGCACTCCACAGAAGCTAATATAATCTTTCTCTGAATTAATGGAATTGTCATATCCAGAATACACTAGGCTAAGGACCCTTTGTCATTGTCATATTGCAGTTGGAGAATTGGTTTGGATACTGTGAATGGGATTCTAGAAAGGACAGTAACAACTTGGGATAAGCCAGGGGGAGGACAACAAGGAAAGTGATAGAATTTGAAAATAATTCAATTAAAAATTTACCATGTTTTTTAATATGCCATTTTGTATATGTAGGGACACAAATAGGAGAACCAACATGAAACCTATGAGACATTATCTAATAGGAACAGATATAATGTAAGCCAGTGATATCCAATTCAAACTGAAAAGGAATCTACTAAACCCTACATTAGGATCCCTGCAGAAACACATTGATTTAGAAAACCATATATTAACATTGCTTGTATTGTATTCTATTTTTATTTATTTTATTACATCTTTCCCAGTTACATTTTAATCTGGTATGACCAAGGGAATATTCTGAATTGCATGTGATCTACTGACTATGGGTTTGACATCTCTGACGTAACAAATGGACAATATTTAAAAAGGACCATGATCTGAAAAGGAATAATTCAGTCAAAATGTTTTAGAAATATTTGAGAAAGTAAAGATAAATTTTAACATTAATGGAATGAGCAAAGGTTACATTGAA
Organism: Potorous gilbertii; assembly: GCA_028658325.1. Classification (NCBI taxonomy): domain Eukaryota; kingdom Metazoa; phylum Chordata; class Mammalia; order Diprotodontia; family Potoroidae; genus Potorous; species Potorous gilbertii. The sequence continues at coordinate 197,742,771 of CM053769.1, forward strand.
CAAGTGACGTCTGAGTTGAACCTTGAAAGCAAAGAATTTCAATAGATACAGATGTAGCAGAAATGCCTTTTAGATTTGGGGGATGGACTCAACCAAGTCTAGAGGGTGAGAAATGAACTAGTAAACAGGTGAAGTTGAATGAATGGGAAAAATAGAATAGAATGCATGGAAAAGGATTAATCTAAATAAGGAGGTAAATAAAAGTAAGTTGGATCCAGTCAGTTTGGGGGCTTAAATGCCAGCATGAAGAGAGTCCTAGAGTCAAGAGGGAGCAATGGAAAGTTTTTTTGAACAAGGGAGTATCATAGTCAGCCCTGTACAGTAGGAAGACTATTTTGGAAACTGTCTAGGGGATAGATTAGAAGGGGGAACGATTGGAGGTAGGGAAAGTAGTTAGGAGACTACTGCAATAATCCACACAAGAGGTAGGAAGGACCTGAGCTAAGATTATGGCTGTTGAGAGTGGAGGGAAGGGGAAACTTATGAGAAATATAGTGGAAGTAGAATTGATAGGTCTTGGTAATCAATGGTATAGGGGAGGGGTTAGTTGAGGGAACAGGAAGGGTAAAACAGGGACACCATTCTTGTATTATAAAGACAGTCATATTATGTGATATTGAATGACAGTATATGTAAATAACTTAAAGGAAGGTGGTTAAGGATTTTTTAGATCTATTTAGATAAAAGAGTGCATGGAGACAGTCTAATAGAACTGTAATGAATCCTGGATATAATCTCATTCAACCTTTTCATTTAAAAGCTAAAGAAACTGAGGCTCAGAGAAAATGACTTGCCCAATAACTAATGGTCAAGAAGAGCTGAGAACTCCCAATCCAATGCTCTTTTTAGGGCACCAATTGCATATTCCCACATTTTCAGAATGTTCAGAAAGGTGATGCTATAGCATACAATACAAGATCATTAGCTCTAGTGTTTATTGAGTATCTCACTATCTCAAATGTGTGAGACTGGCAGCTTATATTTCATTGGGGAATTTCTGACCTCAAAATCCTTCAGTTAAAACAATAAAGACCCAAAGGGAATTTAGGGAAAAATTCCTACTAAAACAACAGGATGTTGAAAGGCCCAAAATGGCATGTTCAGCTACTGTTATCTCAAAGTTCTCCTGTGTGTTATTTTCATTAATGGTTTTAAGCAGCCAACCATCTCTTAAATCTATTTGAGAAAAAAAAGTAACAACTTTAAGAGTCCCTATGAGCTAGTTTTAGAAGGAAAATGGCTTAATGTGCATGGGAGAATGGATACTCTAAGACTCTGGTGACAGATCAGGTCTGTCTAAGACCTCTAAGAGGGACCAGGATAAGCCATCTGGCAGAGTCAGAGGCAGCACTCTCAGTTAGTGTAGAAAGGTATATACCATGAGGTCAAATTCAGAGAAATAAGTCAAGTCAAAATCAATCAAGTCATCAACAAACATTTATTGAGCACTTACTATATAACAAAATTGTGCTAAGCACTGAGGACACAAAGCAAAAGCAAATGGAAATTCCTGCCCACATGGAGCTTATATTCTAATAGGAGAGACAACATATATAAACAAGTACATACAAGTTACATACAGAGTAGAGGGACCATGGTAATCTTGGAGGGAAAGGCTCTAGAAGCTAGATGAGGGATGGACACAGGACTGGTTTCCTGCAGCATTTGATCTGAGTCTTAAAGGAAGTCAGAATTCTATGCAGCAGAGGGAAGGAGGGAGATTATTCCCAGTAAAGCAAACAGCCAGAGCAAAGGCACAGGAGATGTGGGAGGGACAGCATGAAGGCTGACTTATCCACACCGTAGAATGTATGGAGAGTAACACCATATAAGAACAAAAAAGAAGGAAGAGACCCAGTGGCGATGAGGTTAAAATGCCAGAGGAGTTTATATTTGACAATAAAAGAAATAGGGAACTACTGGGGTTTATTGAACAGGGGCATTAGATGATCAGAATTGTGTTTGAAGGGGGTGGGGAAATCACTTTGTCAGATGTATGAAGGGATGCATTGGAGTGAAGGAGAGATTTGAAGCAGATATATTAATTAGGAGACCAATGAGATAGTTCATATAAAGAATATCTGATATTAATTAGGAGACCAATGAGATTGTTCATATGAAGACTATCTGAACTTGGGTGGTGGCTATATGACTAAAGAGAAAATATACAAGAGATATTGTGGAGGTAGAAAGGATATAATTCAACATTTGACTGAAGATTTGGGGTGAATGAGAGTAAATAATAGAGAGTGACACTGAAATTACAAATCTGATTGACTGGAAAAATGGTGGAGCCCTTGAAAGTAACAGGGAAATTTAGAAGAGGCATGGAGTTGGCTGGGGAACACTAATGGCATGGCAGACATGTTGAGTTAGAGAGGCCTATAGGGTATCCAATTTGAAATGTCCACTAGTCAATTTTTGGTGATATGGGACAGGAGTTTAGGAACTAGAGCCCAGCTGGACATATAGATCTAAACACCATCAACATAAAGATGACAATCGAATCCATGGGAGCTGATGAGATCACCAAGTGAAGAAATAGAGAGAGAATCTTGAGGGACATCCAGAATTAGTAGGCATAACATATAAGAAGCCCCAGGAAAAGAGATGAAGAGAGCGCAGACCAGCAGGAGTTGAACCAAGAGAAGTAATGTTAGAAAATAAGAACTATGTAGCAGTAAAAAAGTGACCAATAGTGTCAAAAGTTTCAGACATGAAAAATAGAATGAGAACTGAGATAAGGCCATTAGATTTAACAATTAGGAAAACACTGGTCAGTTTGGAGAGAGGATACTCAGGTGAGGCATGGTTCAAAAGCCAGATGAAGAGAGTTTAGAAGAAAGGAAATTGGAGGAGGCATTGAGGATATATTTATTTATTTCAAGAAGTCTAGCTGAAAAGGGGAAGAGAAACAGAGCAAGTATTAGTAGTGATGATAGATTCTATTGAAGATTTTTTAAGGGGAGATCTGAGGCTGTTTGTAGACAACTGGGAAGTTACCAGTAGATAAGAGAAGATGAAGGTCAGAAAGAGACAGAGACAGGCAAAGACAGAGGTATAGAGACGGAGAGAAACAGAGATGAGACAGTGAGAGAGAAGAGAAAAGAAGAGGGAAGAAAGGGAAAGGGAGAGGGAGGAAGGAGAGAGATAGAATGAGAGAGAAAGAGAGAGAGTGAGAGATAGATAGATAGATAGATAGAGAGAGAGAGAGAGAGAGAGAGAGAGAGAGAGAGAGCAGTGGGGGGGTGACCTTCTAGAGAAGACAAAAGAAGAATAGGATGTAGTGATGAATGTCCAAGAGATGATTTAGGCAAGAATGTCCACCTCTTCATCTGAGACTGAAAATAATGGGGGATGGTGAAAGAAGAATTTGAGATGAAGAGAAGGGGAGGAGAGGGAACTCTCAGCCAACACAAACTATTTGGAGTTGGAAATTTTTGATTCAAATTATAACCTTAATTTTTTTTGCAGTGAAGTACAAAGCAGAATCAGCTGAGAAGAAGGAAGGGGGCAGTGTGGAAAGATTGAGAAGAAAAAAGATTTGGAAGAGAATCTCATAGAGTTTAGAACTACAAGAGACCTTAGAGACCGCCTGGTCCAAACAACTCATTTTACAGATAAAGAAAACGACTACAAGACAGTCACATAGGTCCCATACCTGCATCAGGATTTAGATCTAGAATTTCTGAGTCCAAATACAGTGTTCTTTCTACTACACCTTTGGTTCCAAACTATTGGATCATGAGGGCCCTTGTAATATATGTAAAAAAATAATAATTCAGAGACCATATCCCAGATGATAGAAATTGTGCCATTACTATATAATTGAAAAAGCACATTACAAAAAGCTGCTATGAATATATCAACAATTTTAAATGAATTTGCTTTTTTATTAATCACAATAGCATCTATAGTTTTTGAAAAATAGCAATACATGTTTGCAATACATTTGAAATTCAATCTACATAAGGTACATTTGCTTGTTTATATTAGTGAGCATATTTTATTGTAGCTAAATTAAGATAAAATAACAATGTTGGGTGCACATATGGATCCGTGGACCCCTTGCTATAACTTTGTGCCCCATCCTCTAAGGGGTTTACAATCAGCGCATCTAGAACCATTGCTCCAAACCATGCTAGAAGGGTCCAGAAGATTCCACAGGCTGGTCAGCAGGCAAAAGGACAAGCCCAGAGAAGTCATCCAGAATAGGAAACGTCAGGCATGTACTATAGAGCTAGGTAGGCAAGGTCGCGAATCTAGAATCAGAGATAGTGACAATAGTGAGTGGGATAACACCAACGCAATATTTGACCCTGGAGCAGACACTTCTTGTTCCATATGGGACCAGGTCATAGTCTGAAGGTTAACCCTGATCTGATTTGGGCAAAGGCAGAAATGAGAGGAAACACAAAACAGTCTCTCAAGTTTTACTTTCGTTTTAAGCAGAGAATTTCCTATTGTTGGGAATTGACTTTTAGATGTGTATGGGATTGGAGCATGTCAATATCTTGGAGTTTAGGAGTCTGAACCTTCCACAGTCTATTAGCTTTAATGTTGGAATTACAGGAAGCCACTAAAGGAATAACTCAATGTCCTCCACCCATGAAGAGTCAGGCATTGAGAAAACAAATTGTCCATTTGTCTTTTTAACCTACATTTTAACCCCTTAGGTTTTCTGGGATATAACTTTTCTACTTACTTCAAGTACCTACAATTTCTTCAGTGCAGATCATCCCTCCAGCGACGTCGACTGTACCCCCTCCACGACCTATGTAGTCTTCCACTAAATTGTATAAAATTAAAAATGAGTAATGATGTCCTTATTCATCAATCATTTTTTGTATAGCATATTTCACTGGGAAAATCCATGCTAACAATGAACTGAATAATAAGCTTCTGTCTTTTGCTTCTAGACTCAGATGAGAAAATGACATTCTTCTTCCTCCCTTTGTGAAAGAGGTGATGTTTCTCAATCCACCAGGTATCCATGCATTTCCAACCCCAGTTAATAAAATTTGCAGAAAATGAGACAGTTTATTTTCCGTGGAATCGGTTCAATTAACAAGGACGTATCAGCACTAAAATCATGTAAGCATTCATCATGTAAGCATATTTCCTTGTTTAGTCGTGTTTTGGACAAGTTCAATAACCATTGTTCCTCAAAGGACCCCCTGTTTCAGGCACACTAGATCATTCTGTTTTGTTTGAGTGAGAGGTGTACTGGAGCAAACTCTAAATGTCTTGAAAGAATTCATTGTTAAATGTTCACTGTAAGCATTTACCCCTCAGAAATTACTGATTCCCATAAATCAGGACTTGATTTATTGTTCTGTTGATTTGTCTAGACTTAAGAAAGTGGTAGTAATGTACATTAAATCTAAAAATGCTTGTGCATTTTTTTCTTGGAGAGTCCAGTTGTTAAATATTTACTAGCACACTGCAGTATTGCTTTATAAACATATTTTGGGTTCAGTAGGAGTACAGTAGAAGACTCAGAGAATGAAGTCATCACCAGACCAGAGGCCTGGTACCTGTAAGTTAATAATGGTAACGGTAGGTTAATTTTTCAGGTTTGTGCAGTGCTTTACAGCCATTATTTGATTTGAGCCTCATGCTACACCAGATCTGAGCAAAGCTCAATCATTTCCCTATTAATTCCATTCCACCCCATGCAATTCAATAAACATTTATTAAGCACCTAGTGTACTAGATATTGGGTATGAGAAACTTTAGATGGTGTCCTGTCCTTACTCTCATGTACATATAGGAGTATGACATGTATACAGAAAACTATAATATATATTATTACATGAAAAATGCAACAGAGGCCCAAATGAGCTGCCTTGTAAGATTGCTTTGAATAGTGGAGATGAAAGAAGGAGGTAGCATTTGTGTTGGACTGGGTCTTTGCTCATGCTATTCCCCCAAGCAGAAAGCTCTTCACTGTGCTCTTTGCTTTCCTAACTCTCATCTATCCTTTAAGACCTAGCTAAAGTCTCATTTCCTTCCATGAATCCTCTCTTGAGTGCTACAGCCTGCAATGACCTAGCTTTCCCTTCTCTCATATCCTACAATACTTATTATCTTTATGATTTGCTTGGCTCCTATTATATTGATCTGGGAATGTCAATATTGTTAAGTTGAGAGTCTTCATTCCATAGGGGTGCTACTTGACTTGGTGGATAGAGTTCTAGGCTTGGAATTTAGAAAAGCAGAATTCAAATCCTGCCCCAAGTTAATAGTTGTGTGACCCAATTTAGTCATTTAACTTCTATGTTCTCCAGACAGCTTCCTAGGACTTATCTGGTTGGTCACATACTTGGAGTTCCATGTTTTAATCATTTTTTTAGTTATGTCTGATTCTTTGTGACCCCTTTTGGGGTTTTCTTGGCAAAGCTATTTGAGCCATTTGTCATTTCCTTCTCATTTTCCAGATAAGGAAACTGAGGCAAAGAGGGATTAGGGACTTGCCTAGAGTCACATAGCTGGTAAGTGTCTGAGGCCAGATTTGACTCAGGAAGAGGAGTTTTCCTACCTCCAGGTCTGGCACTCTATTTACTGAGCCATCTAGCTGTCCCAGAGTTTCTTACAAATAATAAACTAGTCTATATTCATGCATTGTAACTTTAGTCTTATGTTGTTATTTAAGGGATTTTGTAGACGTATCTCCATATTTTACTTATCTTGTTCCTATCACTGGATTTTGTACACATTTGGCAGTTCTAATCTAATCCCAAAAGAATCTATTAATCCCTTATTATATGCAAGACATTGTGCTAGGTACAAGAGATACATAGAAAAAATGGAAAACAGCTCCTGCCCTCAAAGAACCTAGATTGTACTGGGGATTGACAATGTGTTAATAGAGACCCTTTTTGATTTCTGTCATCCTGCATCTAACAATAATGAACCCTCAAGACTTTGGTGAAGGAAATGTAGCAACTATTCTGTATATAACTTGAAGTCTGGGATGCCCATATACTAGAGCAAATTAAGTTGCTCATGTTTTAAACATCTTCACTATATTATACAGTGGTAGAAGGACACTATGTGAGAGGGTGAGCTGAAGAAGAAAGAAGATTCAAGCAGCTCATGTTTCTGTAGGACTTTATACATCTTATCTCTCATCATCCAACCTTGTGGTAGACAGTGCAATAATATTATCCCCAATTGGCCAGTGAGAAAATTATAGCTCAACAAGAAGAGTTTGTTTGTCCAAAGGGTAAGTAGAGAGCTGTAACTTGAATGCAAATTTTCTGAATCTAAGTTCATACTCTAAGGTCATAAATTCAAGAAATTATCCTTTGAAAATCCCTGAGCCCTTCACTAACTTTCCTTCTTAAATTATTCACTTATGTTCAATCTTATCACCTGACTATCCTTGGAATACAAAGATGGCATTATTCTCTTATGAGATCAAATGATATAATATTTATAAATTGCTTACTTAGGACTGCACTTATCACATAATAGGTTCTTATTAAATGCTTGTTTTCTTCCTCTATAG
>CM053769.1:197750783-197835017 GCA_028658325.1 Potorous gilbertii
CACTTAATAAATGTTTGTTGACTGAATGGTCTTTTTGTTTACTTGTTTTTTTAAATTTTTACCCTTAAAGGTAGAATTAGAATCAGTGAACAGAAGGTGCAAAGAGTCATATTTGTTCTTGATGCAAGAAAACCATTCTAATAATTAGGAATGTAGGAGGGCATTCCTTGGGATTCCTTAACATTCATTAGGGGTCTTCAAGTGAAGGTTGGTTGAACATTTGTTTGGGAATATAGGATTCTTTTTTGAGTGCCAATTAAGTACAATACTCTAGACTGGAATAGATGGTTCCCGAGGGCTCCCCAAATTGTGTGATGTTGCGTTTAGTGGCCTTTCTATTTTTACTCTTTTCGAGGCAGCTGGATGCCAAAGTGGATAGATCACTGGAGCTGTATTCAAGAAGATCTGAGTTCAAATATGGCTTCAGATACTTACTAGTTGTGAAGTCTCGGGCAAACTACTTAACTTTTGTCTGCCCCGGTTTCCTCATCTGGAAAATGAGTCCAATAATAGCACCCACCTCCCAGGGCTGTTGTGAGGAAGCGATGAAGTAATATTAGTGAAGAGCTTTGCATACCTTAAAGTGTTTGATCAATACTAGCTGTCATTATTATTTACATGTAAAAATGTCTCTGCTTACTTGACTGCAAGTTACTTTAGATCAGAACTTATGTTTGACCCTTTGCCCTTTGATACTTAGTACAGTGTTTTTCACAGTAGGTACTAATAAGTGTGGCATTTAATAAAGAGTCAATGATGTGGAAGATATCCCTGTACATGCACTTACACAGAGATATGTGAATTCACAGAGGCAAGAGAAGAAAGGATGATATTTGGGAACAGTTAATAGTCAGCTTGGAGATTAGAATGAATAAAGGGAAATACTCTGAAATATAGATGGCATAGTAGACCAAGGACAATGGAGAGAGTCTTGAATGCCAAAATAAAGAGTTAACGAAATATTTGGAGTAGAGTAGTAGTGTGATCAGAACTGTTGTGTAAATAAGAGAAATTACAGAGGCATTGGTGGGAGGGATGGATTGAAGTTGGAAGAGACTTGGGACAGGAAAGACAGTAGGATATTAGAATAGACTGGGCAAAAGATAACAAGCTGAACGAGGGCTGGGACAGTCAAATTTATGAGGAAGTAAAATGAAGGGCACTTGAGAGTAGTAAGGACCCTCTCATGCCACACATATTGAATCCCACATATATTATATATGGGGTCAGGGCTATGCAAGGGTACAAGAATTAAGGAAAGTATGAGAGTTGATGATAAATACGAGAGGGAAGTCCAAAAAACAAAAAAGAGAATCAGAGCAAGTTACATTTAACAAGGCACAAAGTAGTCTAGAAAAAATGACACCATATTTTTCTTCTTTATTAAGGTTTATAGGGTCTCTCTAGCTCTTAGGCACAATCTCTCTTATCTCTGCAAAAGGTTTTCCGTGATCTTTTAGCCAAATCAGATTCTGCTAAGCTCCCTATATTCTCCTCAGTTCAACTAAAGCATGTATCCATCAAACAAACAGGAAGAAGAAAATTAAGTAGGCTGACTGGTTAGCCTGTATAGAACTCTGCACATTGCTTGACTGACCCCATGTCATCTGGTTTCTCATTAACTCACATCCATTCACTATTCAGACCCTCAGTTACCATGTGAAGGTCTCCAGTGATCTCTCAATGTCAAATACAAGGTATCTTTCTCAGTCCTCTCTTCTCCTGTCCTGAACTGTCTTCTCCTCTCCTCTCCTCTCCTCTCCTCTCCTCTCCTCTCCTCTCCTTTCCTCTCCTCCCTCCTCCTCTCTTTTCCTCTCCTCTGCTCTCTCCTTGCCCATTCCCACATGGGGTGTCATGCCCTTACCTGACAGTACTCTGCCCAAAGGAAGGTAAATTTTGATGGTTGAAGCTGACCTTGATAGCCTGGGGTTTACTGGTTAGATTTCTTTCTTAAAAGACCATGCCTGAAACCCAGTTCACTCTAGCTCTCATTAATTAGCCAACAACAGCTTCCTGCCCAAGTGCCACTTAATGGTTATTTTGGGGGGCTTGATGGCTTAGAGTAAATGTAAATAGTGATTGTTTCTCTTTTGGCCGGAAACAACTCTGAGGGTTTTCCCCTTCCAGTTTGAGTTTTTAAAATTTTATTTTGATTAAAGGGACCCTCCCTTGATTCACTTGTAAACAGGTCAAATCACTGAATGGGCATTGCTTCAGTAGAAATGAGAACTTGGAAAGACCTTAGCTTAAAAGGGCCAAGGTCCTCTACTGCATCCTGGGCTATCTCCCGTTGTCCTGATCTATATCTGGCCACCGGACTCAGATAACTCTGGAGGAGAGAGTGAGGCTGGTAACTTTGCACAGTCCTCCCTCACTGAAATTCAATTCATTTGCAAGTCATGGCATCATCTTCCTGATATCATGGTCCCCTTCTAGAATTTAATTTTAATCTATTGTTAAATACCAACATGACCTTCAACAAGTCATCCAAATCTCTGGACCTTGTGTTCTTTATCCCTAAAAGGGACTACATAATATTTTAAGGCCTATTCTAATACAATTTTAGGAATCCATTGGTAAACTGAGAAATCATGCTTCAGATCATCTGTTATATCAAAGTGATTTTTTTCTTAAAGTGAAACCCATTATTTTATATGTTTTTCTGGAATGATGAATGAACAGGATTTTATGCCATAAGCACAATTTTTTTTTTGTGGCAGTCAGGGTTAAGTGACTTGCCCAGGGTCACACAGCCATTAAGTGTCTGAGGCTGATCTGAATTTAGGTCATCCTGACTCCAGGGCCAGTGTACCACCTAGCTGCTGCCAAGATTTTTTAAAGTATACATTTCCTAGTTCTCTCTCTTTCTCTTTCCCCTTTCTTCTACCCCTTGGCTTGCTGTTTATTCTGATTTTTCCCTTCATTATTTGCAATCCATGGGAAGCAATTATTTCAGCAAGAAGGAAAAAAGAGCTGAAATAACCTCTGATCAGCATTTGGATGAGACACAAAGGAGAAAGCTTCCAGAGGCTGGAAACTGGAAAGCTTCCTACCATTCAGTACAGCAAGGTCCATAAGCAATTATAAAACTGAACAAGCAAGACATGCACAGGCTAAGACGGGATGTATTTGAAAGTCCAAAAGTAGCTTCTTGAAGGCTTATCCCTATCCAAAGCAGTGATGACTTTATATGTCCGTGAGTTGGAAGGTTTAGTACCCAGGATCCTGCTGAATACTTTTGTCTTTGGTTTCTCAGGGAAAGACACATTCTCCATGGTCATGGAAACATTCCCTTCAGTTTATTCCAAATGATCCATGGTTTCATCACATCCTGAGCTCTCTTCTCTCTCCTCCTCCACACCTCAACATTGCTGTCTACCACTAGTCACAAAGAATGAGTTGACCCCTCTTGTCGCGGAATCCCCTTCACTTATGCCTTTCTTATATCCACCTGTACTTTGCTACATCTTTCATTTCTTTCTTTTTTTGTACTTTTTATCTCTCCCTAAAGACATCTTACCTTCCACCTATAAACATGCTCAAGTCTCTATCCTTTAAAAATACCTCACCTCAAAACAACCTATTCTTCAACCTTTCAATCTACCATTCTATGTCTTCTTTCTTTTTCTGCCAGACTTCTTCAAATATGCTTTTCTAGTTATTCCTTTTACTTTCTTACCACAAGTTTGCATCTCAGGACCCTGTAATTCAATTCAACTTGATTCAGTTCCAGATAAAGAGTATAGTCATTTGACTACAGAGAACTCTGGTAAAGATCTTGAGGGTGAGCATCTTTTTGGATGTTTTCTTTGTGTTCTCAAGTTGATTTGCATAGATCCAAGGCATGATGGCCTGAAAGGAATCTCCTGCCCTAGTTCTAACAAGCTCCCATGGGGTTTTCTTAAATGGAATCCCTAGAATGATTTGATGATACCCAGCTCTGGACCCAAAGAAAAGATCAGAGTTTAAAAATAATTTTTGGGTCATAATTCAAATTGGAATTTAGACTGAAAGTACAAGTGAAGGGGGAAGGGGGAGGTTTGTTTCTTAAAATGTCAACGCGGAAGGGATTCTCTAGCAAACTGGTTGGTTATATAAGGTGGAAACTACTTCACAAAAGAGTTCAAATAACCAGATTGTCTATGAGCAGAAAGACTATCTCTTATCTTATGGGAGAAGAAACAGTAACAACTAAGTCCCAGCAGATGGCAACGTCAGGCAGATCAGTTGAGGTCCTCATTTCAGTGGAGAGAAGAGTTCACTGGAGGATCCCAGCACAGAGAAGAGTAAGGAATTCAAAGACCAAAGATGTGAGTACAGACATCCAAAGATCCACTGAGAGCAGGTAGTGACATCAGAAGCAGAGCTAGGTTCCACTATGGATATTGCTTTGTGTATGTGAGCTCTTCTCTCATTCCCAGGACACACATGTCGCCAACATATTTGCCCCTTGATACTTGCCCCTGGACGTACACACACATTCTGTGAGACATAGTAATCTGTGGAAAAGTATGCTCCTGAAGGTGTGGCAGGGAGGAGATATTTCTTGTTATTTATTTTGCTAGGCTTTAAGTAAAAGAAATATATTGGTACAGGCTCATGAGCTTAAGTTTCGAGTGGTTGAATAACTGTCTGGGTACCTAGATATTAGAAATAGCATGTTGGTACCCAGAAAGTTATTCTATTTTTGAGTCACATTGTGAGTCAGCCACTCCAAACTTTGGATGCTAAAAACTTGAATGCTACCTCAATAAACATTTGTTAAACATCTACTATATACAATGATATATTCTAGGTGCCAGTAACACACAAGAAAAGAAGTCTTGGCCCTTAAGGAACTTATAATATGTCAGAGAGATTCAATGCATAGGCAAACACAATATGAACTTCTTAATAGGCTTCCACTCCTGCCATTCCACTTAAACTTGTCCCTCCAAGGTCCCGGGTGACTTATTTATGTCCATATTCAATGACTTTTTCTCATGCTTCATATACGTTGCCCTTTTTATAGCAGTTAACATGTTTGGCCACTTTGGCCACCTTGTTAGTCTCATTCAGTTTCCTGATGCTACTTTTGATTGAACTCTTAAAAGTCTGATGGTTCCTCTCAGTCTCCTTGGCCCATTTTCTCAGTCCTTTATTCTCTTTTCAATATACGCCAATTCTTTTGGAAATCTCATCTACTCTGATGTCTTCAATTATCCCTTCTGTTTGGACAACTTCCAAATTTTAATATGCAGCCCTAATTAAAGAATCATAGAATTTCATAGTCAGAAGGGACCTTAGCATGGTGCCCGACACAGTAGGCAATTAATATTGACCAAATGTAGTCTGGCTCCCAACTTCACGATTCAACCAAAACTGTCCTCATCGGTTACCAATGATCTCTTAATGACCAAATCTACTGTCTTTTCTCAATATTGATCCTTCTAGACTTCTCTGCAACTTTTGAACCTGTCCATCAGTTTTTTCTCCTTGATACTAACTTCTTTTGAGGTTTCATGACATTGCTTTCTTCTGGTTCTCCTCCTGTCTGTCTGACCACCCCTACTCTGTCTCCTTTGTTAGCTTTTCAAAACATCTGCTAACTCTAGGGGAATCCTTGAAGCTTTTTTCCCCCTAAGCGTTCTTTCTTTCTCTGTACTATTTCACTCTGTGTCCCCATCGGCTTCCATGGTTACAATTGTCATCTCTATACAAATGACTCTCAGATCTTTCCCAGCTCTAACCTCTCTCTTACCCTCCAGTCTCACATCTCTCCAGTGGACTTTTAGAGACCTTAAATTGGAAGTCTTGTAGACATCTTTAATCCAAAACATTCAAAACTGTACCCATTTTCTTTCCCTCCAAACTCTTCTTTTTGACTTCTTTATTATCAAAGGAACTACCAGCTTTCTATTCACCCATGTTCATAATTTAGGTGTCATCCTGGACTCCTGTAATGCCAGTATACATGTGCTTCTCCACGGTTGGTTCACAAAATATAACACACTCTTCTCCTCTAATACAAAATCTTTTGAAACATCCCTATTAGGATACCACAAGGCAAGATTTGGCAAGGTACTCATCACCAATCCAAGAGCACTGACATTTCTCTCTTTCAAGCTTCCCCACAAGCAAATACCCCTAGGCAAATTCTCCCTCAGCCTCTTCTCTCCTCAGCTTTTTCTCTCAACTTCTCTGTTTCCAAAGACTCAACACTTGATTGACTGAGAGCCAGAAGCTTGGAAATCAGAGCTTAATTGGGAAGGTGTGGCACAGGACATAGTTGTCCGTGTGTCAGGGCTTCAATTGAGGCCTTTTGATGGGCAGGGAAGATCTTATTTACCATTAACCTTGCAACTCCTCATTCTCTTTTGCCACATCTCAAATCCAATCAATTGTTAAATCATGTCATTTTTCCTTTTGTAGTGTCTCTTACATATGTCTCATTTTCTCTGTCCAACATTCTAATGGCTCTCTCTTACCACCAGAATCAAATATAAAATCTTGCTGGGCTTTTGAATTCCTCCAAACCTTTCCCCTTTCTACCTTTTCAGTCTTCTTACACTTTTCTACCCTCCACGTACTTTGGGATGCGGTGACACTGACCCTTTGCTGTTCCTCAAATATATCTTTTACCAACTCTGTGTTTTCATTGTTTATTTTTGTGGATGTAGTTTCTCCTCATCTCTGCCTCCTAGCTTTCCTGACTTCCTTTAGGTCTCAGTTAAATTATTGCCTTTTGCAAGAAGCATTTTCCAATCTTCCCCAATCTTGTGTCTTCTATCTGAAATTACCTCCAATTTACACTGCATATATCTTGTTTGCATGTAATTATTAACATTTTTCTCCCCCTTTAAACTTTAAGCTCTTTGAGGACAGGGGCTGTGTTTTGTGGTTTGTTTAGGTTTTTGTTTATTTGTTTTTTGCCTTTCCTTGTATCCCTAGTGCTTAGCACAGTGCCTGGCATATAGCAGGCACTTAATAAATGCTAGTTGACTGACTGACTACAGATTCCAATGAGGTGGAACCTAGTGCCTCTCTAGGTCTTCCATTCCACTTCAGATAGCTCCAATTATTACTACATTTTTTTTCTTGCTTCAAACATAAATTTTCTTCTTTATAACATTAATCCATTGTTTCTAGTTCTGCTCTATACAGAACAAATCTAATCCATCTTCCATATTACAATGCTTCAAATACTTGAAAACAACAATCATATTCTCCATCCTCATACCCATCCCCATTAGTCTTGTCTTATCTAAGCCAAATATCACCAGGTTTTCAGGTAATTCTCATATGACTTGACCTTGAATTCTTTCACCATTCTGACTGCTCTCCTTTGGATCTTTTCCATCTTATCAATATTCTTGTAATATATGACATCCAGATTGATCATAATATTTCATCTCTCTACTGAGCTTCAGTAAAACATTTCTAAATGACTCCTGGGCATTTTAATTTATATTCCTTTTAGATCTTTAAACTTAACTTATCCAATATTGAATTCACCTTCCTCTAACAAACTTTACTGTCTTTTCAACTTTCCAATTTGTTTTTCATGGCATTACCATTCTACCTTAAGACCTGAACTCTCAATGTCATTTTTAACTCTTCCTTTCCTTCATCTCTCATATTTAATAAGTTGCTAAGGCCTGTCAATTGTACTGCCACAAAATATCTTATGTCCATCTCCTCCCTATTGATAAGTCTTCCTCAATAATTCAAATATTTGCCACCTCTCAACTGAGATTTTGTATTGCCTTTTAAAATTTCTTTTGTAGTATATGATTATGATGGAATACTGTTGTGGTGTAAGAAATGATGAGCAGGATACTGTCAGGAAAACCTGGAAAGACTTACACGAGCTGATGCAAAGTGAAATGTACTGTATACAAAGTAAAAGCAATGTTGTAAGATGATTGATCAGCTGTGAATGACTTAGCTATTCTCAGTAATACAATGATTTGAGACAAAACTGAAGGACTTATGATGAAAAATGCTATCTATCCCCGGAGAAAAGAACTGATAGTATCTGAATACAGATTGAAATGTACTTCTTTACTTTCTTTATTATTCTTGAGGGTTTTTTTGTCTGTGTTTTTTTCACAACATGACTTATGGAAATGTTTTACATGACTATACATGTATAACTCATATTGAATTGCTTTTTTTCTCAATGAGGAGTGGTGGGGAGGGAGGAAGAGAAAGAATTTGGAACTCAAAGTTTTAAAAATATATTAAAAATTATTTTTACATGTAACTGGGGAAAAATAATACTAAACAGAAAATAAAATTTATTTTGCTTTTTAATGTTTTCTTTTTTTTCTAATTACATGTAAAAAATTTTAAGAGCTATAAAGGACAGCCACAGCCTCTTTTGTTTTTTAAAATTTTGAGTACCAGATTCTGTCTTTTCCCTCCCACTCACTGAGAAGGCAAGCAATTTGATATGGATTATACATGCACAGTCATGAAAAATATGTTTCCATATTAATTATGTTGTGAAAGAAAATTCAGACAAAAAATACAAGAAAAAAGTTTTAAAAAGCTTTGATCTGCTTTCAGACTTAATAAGTTCTTCTCTGGAGGATCATCTGAGATTTTTAATAACTTCCTAGATGGTTTTAGAAATGTCATTAAAATTTTTGTGTTTGGAAAAATATCAAAAGCCATGCTTATGCCAGCTAGCATAAAGTGATAGTGAAGATAACCTCCACAAATGTCTTCAACTTAGAGGGAAGAAGAATGATGACTTGTCATAGCAGTTAGAGACAAAGCCTACTGCTTAACTAGGAAAGTCATGGGGCTAGAGATTGGAAAACAGTGAAGGGTGGTATAGGAGCTCATCTTGGCACACTAGCTCCTAGTTCCCTATTGTATCAAATTGGTTTTGCTAACTGTATTCTAAATTCTGTTGTTTTTATTTGCTGAACCACTGCAAATATCATAAACACTCTCTACTTTCAGGGTCCTTTAAATTTATTGTACTATTCCAGGTTAAGTCACCTGGGAACTTGACTTATCTCTAACTGGTCTCCTTTCCTGCCTATTTATTCTGTCTTTGATCTATACTTCACTGACATGCCAAACTTCATAGCAACTATACTTACTTGACCATATAAATTTTCTGAAAGTTGCAAAAACCTTTGGTGGCTCTCTATTTCCTAAAAGGGCAAAATACAAATTTTCTAGTCTTACAAATGATAGCATCCACAATTCAACAGCAATATTTCTTTCCAGGCTTATTTCATTCTACTTCCCTTCACATAGTACATTTTGTTCAAATTGAATCACTGATTCTTTCCTAATCTCATGTTGCCTTCTTTCTGACATTTGCGGAAACCGTTCCTACTCTCTTCGCTTCTCCTTTTGGGGAAAATCTTGCCATCTTTCAAGACTCATTTCAGATGCTACCTAGTCCAGAAAGCTTCCATGATGCCTTCCCAGGTGAAAGTACTCATCATTCCCTCCTCAAATATTTTCTCATTCTACTTTGGATCTTTCTTTTATCCATATCACATTCTTCTTGTATCAAGACTATAGATGCACATGTCATAT
The DNA here is from genome assembly GCA_028658325.1 of Potorous gilbertii. Classification (NCBI taxonomy): domain Eukaryota; kingdom Metazoa; phylum Chordata; class Mammalia; order Diprotodontia; family Potoroidae; genus Potorous; species Potorous gilbertii. The sequence continues at coordinate 197,760,327 of CM053769.1, forward strand.
ACCCCCTGTTGGACTGTAAGCTCCATGAGGGAAGGAATTATGGAGTTTTTCTCTTTGTATACTCTATGCATAGAAGAATAGGGGTGAGGGACTAATATGTAAAACATGACACACATTTTTGGACGTAGCCAATATAGTAATTGATTCTGCTTCACTATTTATTATAAAATTTTTGCCTTTTCCAGAGGTTATAGGCAGAAAATAGAATAAATTCTTAAGAGTTGAAAAAATTCTAATTTTTATTATTTATTTTTACTTTATTATTTTATTTCTGTTTATTTTTGTTACTTATATACGTTTATTTAATATTACTTTATTGAAAATACACAGCAGAGTGCCTATATACATAGTATAGGCATAAAAGTTTGTTGAAACAAATGGAAAAGATTTTTTCAAAATCTCTTTACCTTTTCCATATTTTAATTGATCATAAAAATAGTCATCTTTTGTCAAGCTACTGGTGATAAGACTTTGTGATCTGATCTAGACTGATCCTTGGACAACAGAAAGATGGCTCTTACTTTAAGTCTTTCTATGTGGAGATTCCCTGTTTAAACATGTGCTCCCCTGGTAGATTCTGAGAAATTTGGCATCAAATGAAAACTTTTATGGGATTTTCTTGGTATGAAATTTCTAAAACTTGGAATGTTATAGGTTACATATAAGAATCAAAGGACAGATTGGAGAATTGATAAGAAAGTACACCTCTCTCCCTTCTTTTTTTTCCTAAGGGGGCCTATGAATGTAGGACATTTATAACCACCAGATTTGGTTGACATATTAGCCAATTATTGATATATTAGCTTAGCTGATTTCCCCCCTCTTTCTTTTAAATTCTTTGTTACAAAGGGTGTTTGGCATGATAGGAGAAAGGGAAGGATATATTTGGAAATGAAAGTGATGTAAAACCAAAATAAATTCATTTTTTTAAAACATTAAAGACCTAGAACAAACCTCAAAGGTCACTGAGTTCTGCAATAAGCAGGGTAGCATAGAAATATGGAGTGAATTTTCACATAGAAAGTGGCCTTAGGGGGTCACAAATCCACAGAATCTCAGAGCTGTAAAGGATTTCAGTGGCCAGTTAGACCAATCCAAACTTCATCTAGAATCCCCTCTACAACACACAGGACAAATTGTCATCCATATTTTCCAAGAAGGCCTACAATAAAGGGGCCCCAACTACCTCCCAAGGCAACTGATTCTGTTTTCAATAGTGCTGATGTTAGAAAGTCAAAATTTACCTTTTTGCAACTAAGTGCTCCTAATTTCAACCCCAGACTAAGTCACATAGGTGTCTTTCTTCTTTCAATTTGACACTCTAAGTACTCAAAGATACCTATCATATTTACTCCAAATATTCTATTTTTAACATTCCTGATTCCTTCAAATGATCCTCCTATTGAATGGAATTGAAATCCTTCACCATCTTTGTTTTCCTCCCCTGGACACTCTCCACTTTATCAATGAACTTCCTAACATGTGAGTCCAACCTCACCATAATACTACAGATATAATCTTTCCAGGAAAGAGGACACAGGTGGCCGTTCCCTAGCAGTTTAAGATTTTCTTAGGGTTTTATTTTTTTGGCTACCACATCACACTGTTGACTTCCATTGAACTTTTAGTCCATCAATCCTACCTTAGATCTTTTTCATAAGAACTTTTATTTTATATCATCATCTTTGTCATTTCTGTCATTATTTTCATCACCACGATTCCCAAGCGGATCAGTCAGAATAATTCAAAATTGTGACAATTTGAGAAACTAATTTCTACTCTTTATGTTCATAGAAGTCACCTGGAAAATGCAGGGGGTGGCAAAATATTCAGAAATGGCCTGAATGACATGATTTCAAGGTAGGGTTCAAGTATGTTGCCAGGTTTGCTTGAGGGGCTGCCTCTGACAAACTAAGTACAAACCAAGGTTCAGCTCTAAGAGTCCCAATATGAATGTCTCAAATTAGGAAGTCGTGATGTACTAAAACCACAGTTCTACCTTTAATTAAATTAGAATAATGGGTCATTTGTCAATTTATTCACTTTCTAAGTACTCAGGCAACTATGCTGGGAAATGCAATTAATGCAAATAGGTAGGATTAAGGAAAATATTTTGATATAGGAATGCAACATTATCAAAGTCTCTTAATAATAGCTTTGTCCAAAACTTTTTTTTTTTTTAGGAGACAAAAATTTAGGACATAGAACTTAGATCATCCAAATAAAACTCCTGCAAAGGCTAAACAGTTCATCCAGTTAATTGTGGAATAGAATTAGAATTGGAAGAGCCCACAATCCATTATTTAGTCTAACTTGTTTTAATTTTGCTGATGGAAATGGAAGCATTGGGAAGAAAAATAGTTCACCTTAAGTCCCACAGGAAGTCAATAGCAGAATGAAGATTTAAACACAGGTCATCTGACTCCCAAACCTGTTCTTTTCCTACTCTACCTCACATTCTGATTGTAGACACAGTTACCTGAATACCTCTTCTTAACTCTCAGTCTCACAGAGTTGTTGTGAAGAAAACACATTCTAAACTTTAAAGTATTATATAAAGATTACCTATTATAAGGTAGTTATATATATATGCATATATATATATATGTATACACAGCTATAGAACAAGAGTTATATGATTATACGGTTACATGTTTATTTCACTCTTTCCTAATAGCAGACCCTGTATTTACATAGAATCTCAGAGGAAAAAATAACTACAGTGATGAGAGGACCACATGATGTAAAATTAGAAGGGACCTTTGTCTGCCTTCATCACATTCATGTATTAAAAAAAATTAGGCACAGAATGGTGAAATTACTTATTCAAGGTCAGTTTGTTTGATCCTAGGTCTTCCAACTGAAGATTCAGTGTACTATCTATTAGACCATACTGCCTCTTTGTGTAATATGCATTTTTCTACAATATCCTAAACAAATGATAATCCAGCTATTCCTTGAAGACTTTCTGTGAGGTGAGTTCACTGCAAGGCAGACTGTCCTACTTGTGATTTGGTCTAATTATTAGAGAATTTTCTTTAAATCAAACTAAAACTTACCTCTCTATAAGGTTATTTTTTGGACCCTCCTAACTCAGAGTGAATGTAAATAGTAACTTTCTCTTTTGTCCAGCAACCCTGAGGGTCTTCCCCTCTCATATAGATTTTTTTAAAGGGCCATCCATTGACTCACTTCTTAAAGAGGCCTATTCACTGAGGGGGCATTGCTTCACTCAAAATGAGAACCTGAAAAGACCTTAGCTTAAAAGAGCTGAGGTCTCCCATTTCATCCTGGGCTATCTCCAGTGATCCTGATGGATATCTGGCCACAGAACTCAGATGTCTCTGGAGGAAAAAGTGAGGCTGACTTTGCACAACCCTCCCTCACTCAAATCAAAGTCAATTACAAGTTATATCATCATCTCCTTGATGTCCTCTTTGAAAAAGAAGGATCAACCACAATCTGTGTGACCATGGTGTAATGATAACTTAGGGTTAATGGTGTATTAACCCTAATGAAGGTTAAAGGGGAAGAGTTATAGATCTTCCCTGTCCATTAACAGGACTCAATACCTTCTGTTCATTTTCTAATGAGGCACTGGTTCTCAAGGGTTTTGAAAAATGTTTAAATACTCTTAGGTGAGGTTTAACTTTGGGGCTTACTGATTGGAAGTGTTTGTTTGGCCAGGCCAGACTCTGTGCAGCTGCTAAAGAGCTCCCCTCAACTTTGAAAATCTAGATGTTGATGCTTCTCTCTCTGGTAACTATATATGTGTGGTCAGAAAGTTATCTGTCTGTTAATCTGTGATGCTTGTATTGCTCAGGCAACTGGAAGCACTGTCTGTTGATCTGTATTTCTCTGTATTTTCTCTGAAGTTCAGGGTGCTGACTTTTTCCTGTGAACTAGGCAAATGATTTTATATAAATATATATGTATGCATGAAGGTATGTATGTATGTGTTTGATTAAAGTGATTGTTGACCTCTCAAAAGTTGCCTTTCCTTTCAGAAGAGCAGATCTATGATAGCAGGCCCCCCTGTGTATGTCAGGGTGCTTGATTTTACACATGGACAAGTCACTCAACCCTACTTGCCTCATTTTCCTCATCTGTAAGATGAGCTGGAGAAGGAATCCACTTGGCAAACCACTTCAATACTTTTGCCAAGAAAACCTAAAATGGTGTCATGAAGAATCAAATGGTATTTCCGTGACTGAACAATAAACAGTAACAACAGTCTGTATGAGCCTGTAAGTAGTCAGGACCATGGATAGCGGATGGATATCCATTTAAGGTTAAATATTGCAAACTTCTCTAGGAGTATGACTGAGTCAGTTAACTGGCCATCTCTCACCCTTGCCCTCAACTTCCTGGTCATACTCCTTCTTTTTCCTTCCAGAATTCTGTCTCAATCAAGACTTACTGTTACTTCAATAGTCTTTGAGTAAATGTTTTTAGCAGCAGGTTAATGGGATTAATTGGAAAGGTAATAAAATCTGAGTAATGAATATTTGTACCATTCCAATTCCCCCACCCTCTCCCAACCCCTTTCTAGAGAGGAGTCTCACAATAACTGAATCTTCCTATAAGTTGATAGAATCACCAAGTTCCTTGATTAATTTAGACCTCCTAACTTTCACTAGACATAGGGAAGGGTAGTGGAAGCCTGCATCAGCTAGAAACTGAGAATTGTATCTCTAGCTAAAATTATTACAGAAACTCCCATTGTCATCTCATTTTTATTCTCTATGTCTTTCTATTTCTAAGCTCACTCGAACTTAATTAGATAGAAATCTGCTTGCCCCCCCCTGTTCATGTCAGGATTCAAGTCACAATTTCTTGAAACAAAAGTGTAGATAAATGATCACTCTCCATTGTTCTCCTGACCTAGGAGAAATTGTGCTCATGTTGGTGATCTTCTCCAACCTCCATTGTTTCCCTCGGTATTTCTAGTTTTTAGAGGCAGATACATGACATCATAGGGGATCATGTTGTGAACAGAATCTAGAAGACCTTTATTCAAACTTGGTCTCAGACACTAGCTATGTGACCCTGAACAAATCATTTAACTGCTGACTGTCTCAGTTTCCTCAACTATAAAATGTGGGTAATAGTAGTACCTATCTTCCAGGGAAGATAAAATAAGAGACTATTTGCAAAATGCTTATCATAGTGCCTGGCACATAGTAGGTGCTTAATAAATATTCATTCCTTTCTTTCCTCTTCAAAAAGTATACATCCAGTCATGCCTGTAGATCTGTCTGCATGAATTCTTGGGAAATTTTTTTCAGGCCTTCCATTCCTTGATTCTAATCATTTGAGAAATATAACTAATGGAAAAATCAAGTCTCCAGGGACAAGTTCATAACATTTTCAGTGATCACCAGTATATTTGGTCTTTATGTTAAACATTCTACTTGTATTGAGTTTATGGTTCATTACTCATATTGTTAAGTAACTACCACTCCCTCCTTAAGTATTGGTACAATTTTAAAATTATTTTTCCAGTTCTAAGCTATAATTTCTTTTCACTTCACATGTACATATATAATATTTACATATATCTATGCACACACAATATATAAAGTAAAATATGTTTTATATATGTGTATATCTGTAATATATGTATAGGTATGTATGTGTATATATATATATATATATATATATATATATATATATACATATACATATGTATGTATATATATCTCAGCATTTCATAGTGGATAGGGAGCCAGTCTCAGAGACCTTGTTTCATTTCTTGCCTCTGATACATACTGACCATTGCTGGAACTGGAATCCAGTGTTCTAGGCAAATCTTTAGCACAATACATTTTAAGAAGAGGCACTGACCAACATTGGTAAAAGGAACTTACTCTTTTGGGAGTTCCTTATAACAAAGAAATCACAGGCCTAGTCCCTATCTTAGTAAGTAATATATACATTTGTGCATACATAGGCATATATATGTATATATACCTTCAAATACACATATTTAAAACAAAAATGCATGTATTTCCAATGCTCTTTTACAATCTTCTTCTAGTCTTTCCTAAAGTTTTATGTATTTTCCTTATTTCTAGGTGGGAAGGAGTGTGTCTAGCTCTAAAAGGCAGAAATTCTGGCCTGTCCCCAGGCTTATGGTAGGAAAATAATAGAGAGATGGCAGAAGAAACCAAGATGGAGGGGTAAAGACCGCTGTCATGTTTTTTCCTTTAGGTATTATTAATAGCAGAACAAAGCTGGTGTTTCTTTCTCAGCAGTGATTTCATGTACACAAAAACAGCATTATTTTTTTCTCTCCCCCAGAAATAGTGAGATTCAATCTTAGAAGAAAAACCCAGGGGAGAAACAGTCAAACCAATCATATAATCAATTCTGCTGCATTTCTCTTCATTGATTGAAATATTGACTGCCAGGGCCCAACTGAGAAAATTGGAAGAGGGTGGGGGAAACCAGTGTACTTTACCTAACTGTAATTCTCTTTTCTAGGATAGATTCAAGTTCTCTGGGCTATTCACATAGCCAAAGATTAATCCACAAGGCTTTCCAACAACCACTCTGTGCCAGCTTCTTCTGACCCAAGTACTTCAATGGGGTCAACTATGGTTGTGTAGTGGAAAAATTGCTTGTGTTCTTAGTAGAAGATCAAGATTTTAGCCCCAGATCTGACATTCTCAATCTGGATGACCACAAATGAGTCACTTAATCTCTGTAAGTGTCTCCTTCCTCACCTCCATCACTTTTAAGCCTGAATTGTAATTTTATTTTCATAGTGAATTTTAAATGAGGAGACTCCCTCTACAAATGAAGAATGGCATTGCTTTTGCAGCATACAACCTTGGAGAGTTGCCTGAAGTATTGAAAAGTTACAAGACTTGCCCAGGATCACATAGTCAACTATATATGAAGTGAAGTTTTAACCCACATTTTCCTGACTTTGAGGTCATCTCTCTGTCTACTATACCATATGACCTCTCCATTTATTTGTTATTAAGGGATAACACTGCTTTCAGAAGCAGCATGGCAGAATGGATCCAATGTTGGGCTTGAGTTTGGAAGACATAGGTTCAAGTGCCTCTTCTGACTCAATGTGATTATAAGACAAGTCACTTAAATTCTCAGTGCTGAGGGCAATTTTTTAGAATATGTTACAGATAGGTTGGAGGTCTGCCATGATGGGAAAAGGTTTTCATGCAGTAACTTCACTTTCCTGATGAAATCACAGGTCCTTCATTTATTCATATATTTATACTTGGATAACCAACCTCATAGAGTTTTTGTGAGGAAACTATTTTTTGAATCTTAAAATACCATAGAAAAGTGAACTATTTTTATTAATTCAATACTTCATTCTTCAATATTTGATTCTGTCTCCTGAAATAGATTATATTCCCTCCAAAATTTAACAATGGGTTCTTGAGGTCTTATTTCTAGGACAGAAATAAAATTACCTTCTAGTGATCAATGCTCAGGTCATATGTCTTTATGAGATTAGTTAGATTGGTCTTAAAGGCAACCCATCCTATTAAAGCGCTATATGTTCAGTCAGTTTGTGCTCTGCACTGACTTATGGGTCATCTCTTTGCCTTTCTGTGACACATGAGGATGGCTTCTGTCAGGACTGCTTTAAAATAAGAAAACAAAATGAAATTAACAAAAGTTTCTGTGATTCTATTTCCTGCTCACAACGCAGGTGAAGATAGGGAGGACTGTCCTGAAGATTCCTGCAAGGAACATACACAGGTATCAGAGAGGGCAGCATAAATGAATCACTTTTCAATTGATAGAAAGTAGAAAAGAGCAGTATGGAATAGTGAGAAGCTTAAGTATGCTCAGTATGTGTGCATACTATGCATATTTGTATATGCACACATTCACATATATTTGTATATATGTATACATCCATATATATGTACATATATATGCATGCATAAAATACATAAATAATTATTGCTGTTGTTCAGTTATTTCAGTTGTGTCTGACTCTTTATGACCCCATCTGGGGTTTTCTTGGCAAAGATATTGGAATGGCTTGTCATTTCCTTCTCCAGCTCATTTTACAGATGAGAACTTGAGAACCTGAGGCAAACAAGGTTAAATGAATTGCCCAAGGTCATATGGCTAGTAAGTATCAGAGGCAGATTTGAACTCAGGAGGATGAGTCTGCCTGACTGCAGGCCTGGAACTCTATCTAGAAGTAGAAGGTATCTAAAAACTTTTATATTTTAACATTCTTTGATTGTAAGGGGAAGACAGTGAAGCCCTGAATGGCAATATCTATAAAAAGACTCAGCATCTTCTTTGTCGTAGGGGCAGAAAAGCAGGGAGTACTTTCTATCATCTATGGGCCAACTTTCCAGAACTTGATATTTATGTACTGACATGAGAGCAGTAGGTTTGATGCATTAGTTTTTCAAGGCAGATTGAAACAAGTCCCTCTTTCCTTAGATGTTAACCACCATGCTCATCTCCCAGATGCTTGCTGGACAGGATATTTTCCTGTGTGTGTGTGTGTGTGTGTGTGTGTGTGTGTGTGTGTGTGTATGTATGTGTGTGTGTGTGTGTGTGTGCGCACACATGCATGAGCATATGTAGTATATTAAAAAAAGGATATGGTAAGAACTTCAACTATGGACTAATAGAATTGCTATCAGTTCCTACAAAAATTTTCAGTGCCATAGTCATGGATTCTTGTGCTTGGAATAAATTCAGTTGAGTTGTTATGGGTAGTATGTAAAAGAAAGCGATAGGGGTGGAAGTATATAAGACAATCCAACGATTAAGTTCAATTGCATGGAGGAAGCGGGGAAGTCTATGCCATGCTCCAGAAAGTCCTTCTTTTTCATTAATTAATCAATTTACTTTGAGTTTTCAACCTTCACTTCCATAAGATTTTGAGATTCAAATTTTCTCCGTCTTTCCCCTCCACCACCCCAACACAGTGTGCATTCTGATAACCCCTTTTCCCAGTCTGCCCTCCCTTCTATTACCCCCCATCCCCTTCCCTTTCTATTTTCCTATAGGGCAAGATAAATTTCTATACCCCATTATCTGTATATCTTATTTCCCAGTTGTATGTAAAAACAAATTTTAACATTTGTATCTAAAACTTTGAGTTCCAAATTCTCTCCCTTTCTTTCTCCTCACACACCCTCATTGAGAAGGCAAGCAATTTGATATAGGTTATACATGTGTAGTCATGTAAAATACTTTCATAATAGTCATGTTGTGAAAGACTAACTATATTACCCTCTACCTTATCCCACCCCATCCCCTTTATTCCATTCTCTGACTTGTCCCTCTACAAAACTGTTTACTTCTGATAACCCCTTTCCCCAATTTCCCCTCCCTTCTATCATTTTCCCCCTCTCATTCCCTCCCCCCATTTTTCTGTATGGTAAGATAGATTCCCATACCGAATTGAATGTGTATGCTATTCTCTCCTTAAGTCAATTCTGATGAGAGTAAGGTTCACTCATTCTCTCTCACCTCCCCCTTCTTCCCCTCTATTGTAAAAGCTTTTTCTTGCCTCTTTTATGTGAGATAATTTATACCATTCTACCTCTCTCTTTCTCCTAATACATTCCTCTCTCACCCCTTAATTTTATTTCTTAGATCTCATCCCTTTATATTCACAGTGTTTCCTCTATTCCTCTCCTCTTCTCTCTTTCTCTCTCCATCTTCACACACACATACATATACACATATGTACATACCATATATACACACATATACATACATACATATACACATACATACACAAAGACACACAGACACACACATATTCCCTCCAAATACCCTTATATTGAGAAAGTCTCAGGACTTACTAATATCATCTTTCCATGTAGGAATGGAAACAGTTCAGCTTTAATAGGTCTCTTATAGTTTCTCCTCCTGTTTGCCTTTTCATGCTTCTCTTGAGTCTTGAATTTGGAAGTCAAATTTTCTATTCAGATCTGGCCTTTTCATCAAGAATGCTTGAAAATCCTCTATTCCATTGAATATTTATTGTCCTCCCTGAAGGATTATATTCAGTTTTGTTGGGTAGGTAATTTTTGCTTTTAATCCTACCTCTTTTGCGCTTGGGAATATCATATTCCAAGCCCTCTGATTTCTTGATGTAGAAGCTGCTAAACCTTGTATTATTCTGATTGTGTTTCCACAATGCTTGAATTATTTCTTTCTGGTCACTTGCAGTACTTTCTCTTTGAATTGGGATCTCTGAAATTTGGATATGATATTCCTAGGAGTTTTCTTTTTAGCACCTCTTTCAGGAGGTGATAAGTAAATTCTTTTAATTTCTACTTTACCCTCTTGTTCTAGAATATCAGGGCAGTTTTCTTTGATAATTTCTTGAAAGATGATGTCTAGGCTCTCTTTTTGATCATGACTTTCAGGTAGTCCAATAATTTTTAAATCTCTCTTGTGTCTATTTTCCAGGTCACTTGTTTTTCCAATGAGATATTTCACAGTCTTCTATTTTTTTCATTATTTTGGTTCTGTTTTATAATTTCTTGATTTCTCATAGTCATTAGTTTCCATTTGCTCTATTCTAATTTTTAAAGAATTACCTTTATCGTGAGCTTTGTCACCTCTTTTTCCATTTGGCCAATTCTGCTTTTTTAAGGGATTCTTCTCCTCATTGGCTTTTTGGACCTCTTTTGCCATTTAAGTCACTCTATTTTTAAAGATTTTATTTTCTTCAGCATTTTTTGAGTCCCCTTTAGCAAGCTGTTGACCCATCTTTCATGATTTTATTGCATGACTCTCATTTCTCTTCTCATTTTTTCCTCTAATCTCTAACTTGATTTTCAAAATCCTTTTTGAACGCTTACATAGCCTGAGACTAATTCATATTTTTCTTAGAGGCTTTGGATGTAGGAGCTTTGACTTTATTGTCTTCTGTTTGTACATTTTGATCTTCCTTGTCATCAAAGTAAGATTCTGTAGTCTGAGCTTTTCCCTGCTGTTTGCTCATTTTTCAAGTCAATCACTTGACTTTTTAACTCTTTGTTAAAGTAGGAGTCTGCTTCCAGTGTGGAAGGTGTACTGTCCCAAGCTTCAGGAATTTTTTGCAGATGTTTTCAGAGATTTTTTAGGGACTTGTAAATTTTTAGTTCTTCTAAGGTGGTATGATCAAAGGAGAGGTGTTTACTCCTCTTCTGGTGTGTGCTATGGTGTGTGAGTGATCACAAGCACTCTTTTATGCTTTGGAACTGTTAGGAGAATTTCCTTTTCACTGCCTCCACAAGCTCTACCACACTGGTGCTCTCCCTTGCCCCAGGATTACCACCTAGGACTGCATCCCAGATTCAAGCATGGACAAGCAAGAGAATTCTGACTCAATGCCAGCAAAGAGATCCCTACAAATCCTTCTCTCATCAGCTACTTGAATTCCCCCCATTGTCTGTGGACTGAGAACTCTAGAAACAGCTGTAGCCACGGCTGCTGCTTCCACCCCAGGGGTGGTCTGAGTTCTTCTCTCATCCAGGATCTTTACTATGGACCTTCTAAGTTTTCTTTGGCATTTATATTCTGAGAAGTCTGGTAAACTCCACACCTACTTTGAGGTCTACTCAGGGTTTGCTGGTCTGTGTTGCTCTTCTGTGCTGGACTGTGTTCTTCTCCCAGCCTGGTGCAATAAACCTTTCTTGTCAACCTTCCAGTTTGTCTTAGGATGGAAATTTGCTTCACTTAGTCATTTTTCTGGTTTCTGCTGCTTTAGAAATTGTTTGTAGCAATTTTTTACAAGGAATTTGGGGAAGAGTTCAAGCAAATTCCTGCTTTTACTTTGCCATTTTGTCTCCATCTCCCCAAAAGTTCTTCTCATTCCCTCTCAGCTAAATGATGAAGAAAGCTGGCCCTGGGATGGGAGTTAATGACGACAAAACCTTGGTGGTGATCCAGAGTCTAATTGCCACTGGAAAGCACAGAACATTAAAAGACATGAGAATAATAGGTATTAAGGGAAAGAAGCACACCCTCCCAGGTAGGAATGGTGTACCATTGGGTAGGAAGCAAGCTTGCCCTGCAGAATTCCAGCATTTGGGGCAAAGCCTCCCAATACTCTGTGCGAGGTATAATTCATTCAATTCTAGAGAAGTTCATTAAAGGAAATGTAAACATATAGATAGTAATGATATGAACACTTAGATAATGCATCTAACAACAAATGTATAACCAATGTACAACCAGTGTACCAACCTATCATGTCAAGCTAACCATTTTCCCTTTTGTGGCTAGATGAATATATAGGGAAATTTAACTGAATTTTAGCAAAACGTCAAGATCTATCAAGATCTCATTTTCTCCACTTTATTGCCTATCATTCGCTTCTCATCCCTTTGATTGGTAGCTTCCAAATTCAACTGAAACTACTTTCTCCAAATTAAATGTCCCTTTTCTTGAACTTTCTGTGGCACTTGATATTTTTGATCCCTTTCTCCTCATCAATACTTTCTTCTCTCAGGGTTTTTGTGACACTGTTCTCTTTTGGTTCTTTCCTGGATCATCATCTGTGTCTTACCTCCTAACTATGTTCACATCTCATGGCTATGCCTTGAGCACTGTTCTCTCATTATACCCCCTCTCTCTTACTAACTATGTTAACTCCCATGGGTTGAATTATCATCTCTATACAGATCTATATATCTCTATCCAAACATGGCTTCTCTCCTAAGTGCTAGGCTTGCATCACTAATATCCCTTTAGAAATGTTGACCTATATGGCCCATAAGTCATCTCAAACTCAACTGAACCCATCATCCTCTCCATCCCTCCATCCCTTCCAAACTATCCTATTTTTGCCCCTCTTTAAATAGTCATTCAGGTTTGTGATCTTAGACTAAATCTTGACTCCTCATTCCCCTTACCTTACATACTCAATCAGAGGCTAAATCTTGTTTTTGTCTCTACAACATAACTTACATCCATTCTTGCTCTCTGTACTCACACACTCAATTCCTTAGATTAAGCTCTCCTCACTTCTCTCCTGGACCATTGTAATAGCATTCAAATGGTTCTCTTTGACTAAAGTTGTTCTTTCCCCTTCAATCCATATTCTACATATCTGCCAAAGTGACTTTCTTAATTTATAGGTCTGATCATGTCATATCACTCTGCCTCCATGGAGAGACATGTTAAAGGGAAGCAAATCACTTAGTATCTCGCAAAAGGTTTGCTCATGGCACAAAGAATGCTATTAGAATAGTCTAGGACAGAAGTGATTAGATCTTAACTCAGAGAAGTAAATGTATAAGTACAGAGAACAAGAATGGATGTAAGCACACAGGAAGATGGGGACTTAATGGGATAGAAGCATAATATGAGTTAATATAGCACCCAAAAGAGGCAGTGGGATCTTAGTTCCTTTCAATGGAACTCTAGTATACAGGGCACGAGTGATAATAACTCCACTGTAGTCTGCCCTGCCTAGATAATATCTGAGGTTTTATGTTCAGTTATTAGTAATGTTAATTATGTTAATGAGAGTTGGAGATCTTCCCCACCCATTAATGGTCCTGTCCATTAAGCAAAACTTGATTAGAGGAGATTTGCTTTGTAGAAAGGCCACACCTTCTGTTAATTTCTAATTAGGCACTGTTTTTCAAGAGTTGTGAGGCCCTCTGGCTCTGAAAAGTGTATGTATCTGTGTATAAATAAATAAATATATACATGCATATATATATATATATATATATATATAAAATGTGTATATATGTATATATGTGTATATACGTGCATGTGTGTATATATGTGTATATACATACATATATATACATATATATGTATATATATGTATCTCTGAGGTGAGATTTTGTTTTGGGCCTTACTAATTGGAACTATTTGTTTGGCCAGACAAGACTCTGGGTAGCCAAGGCTTTGAAGACCCAGATTTTGGTGTTTCTGTCTCTGGTAATTACATATGTATGTAATGGTCAGACATTTGGATCTGTCTATTGATTTGTGATGTATGTATTGCTTATGGTCAGACAGTTGGAAGCCCTGTCTGTTGGTCTTTTTTTCTCTGTATTTTCTCAGAAGTTTAGGGTGCTGACTTTGCCATGAACTAAGTGAATGATACATATGCTTGATTAAAGTAGATTTTTGACCCCTCAAAATTTTCCTTTTAGAAAAGCAGATCTAAGAACATTTACAGCAAGCCCTCTTGTGTATGTCAGGATCCTTGCTGTTACATTCTTAGAATCACATTTTGAAAGGAGACATCAGCACTTTGGAGTCCATCTAGCTTGCTGATGGCACATAGAAATCAGGGCAATGGAGAAATTTAGCATAGGATTATATATTTAGAATTGGAAGGGGCCTTAGAAGCCATTGAAACCACTCCACTCTTATGATACAGATGAAAAATCTGAGGGCAGGTGAGGTTAAGTGACTTGTCCAGGACCACAGAGTCAGTAAGTATCCGAAGTAGGATTTGAAATCAGCATTTGTTTTCAAGTCCAGCATTACCTGGCTGCACCATGTTAGACATACGTAGACTAAAATCTATTTCTGATGGTAATATTTGGACAAATGGTATAATTAAAATCATTGAGGAAATTTACAATCAGAAAAGAAAGGGAGCAATTTTGTAGTGAAAATGAGGAGTAACAGATGTTGTTGTTTGTCCTTTGTTCTGGAAGAGGACCATGACATCAGGGAGTTGATGCCATGACCTGCAAGTGAATTGGATTTAAGTTAATTTAATTCACCAGCTTCACTTTCTCCTTTGGAGCCATCTGGGTCCACTGGCCAGATAAAGATCAGGATAACTGGAGATGGCCCAAGGTTCAGTGGGGCTCTGGACCTTTTCAAGCTAAGACCTTGCTTAATAGACCTCAGTTTGACTGAGGCAACAGTCCAGCCAGTGATTAAGGCTTAATAAGAAATGAGGCAAAGAAATTGCCTCTTTACCTTGTGGGAAGAAATATATCCAGGAGGGGAAGACCTTCAAGCTTTCTGGCCAAAACAGGAAATATATACTATTTACATTTATTCTGAGCCAATCAGGTCCAAACAATGACCTAGTAGGGTTTGGTGAGTGTTTCTCTGTTTAGCAAGGAATATAGAAACACATAAAGTTTGGCCTTGAGTGTGTGAGGTAGATTTTTTGTAAGGTATCTATTGGTGAACCTGGACAAAAATCTCATAGAATCAGATGGCATGGACAGGTTGCACTCTGTGCTGATGATATCATAGATTGATTAAGTATCAAAGTATAATCTATATTGGAGGTAGGCGTATATTTACTGACATGGTGCATATGCAAGTGCTTTGAGAAGTTAAAATGCATGCTAGATAAATAACTTACATCAAAGTCTACAACAAATTCCTATTTAAATTCATCTCTCTATTTTCCTACCCACATCCGTCTCTCTCTGTATCCTTCTCCATATGATTCTGTGACTCTTTGTGTGTATCTAAATGAGGATGCAGACTGATACAGGGATGTGGATGTGACTATAGATAGAAATTTATTTTTTAGCTCAGCTTTTTCCCTTTGGAGATGGTTGTTTTTATTGCTGCAAATGCTGAAGCTTCTGAAAGAAGGTCTGGATTGAATCATCCAACTCCTGTATAGGCATAAATACTGTTCACATCCCCTGTGCTCAGAGTTAGTTAAGAGGGACTTCTCAACTGAAAATGAGAACTATGAACATTGTACCTTGCACTCAAGACCAAAACTTCTAATATTTGTGGAGAACAGCACAGAATTTCAATCTGATATCCTCACAGCAACCCTATTAGATTGAAATGGTATGAATAATTATATCTTTGGGGGGAGACAGAGGGAACTGAAGCTCAGTTGAAGGGCTTTGCCCAAGGTCACAGAGGTAATAATGACATTCAGCCTTCGCTGACTGCTTTAAGGTTGACAAAATGATGTACAAATATTACTCCATTTGATGCTCACAGTCTTGGGAGACGCATATGCCCCTTTTCTGTCATCCTCAGCTTATAGAGGAGGAGACTGAGGTCAGCGGAAGCTGAATTGCCCTGGCTCAGACAGATAGCAAGTTTCTGAGGCTGGATTTGATCTCAGCTTATAGTGACTCTAGATCTAGTGCTCTATCCACTGTTCCACTTATCTTCTAAGTAGTAAGTAGAAGAACTACAACTTGAATCCACATCATCTGATGTTACATTCCCTCCCCTACCCCTTTCAGTGTGCTCCTCTCCTTACCTTTTTTTTTTGTACTTCCCTCATGGTGCTTTCCAGAGTCATATTTGTACTATACTTATTTGTGTCCCTGCCTGAAATAGGATCATAGATTTTGGAGCTGAGAGAGACCTAAGAGATCATCTAGTATAAACCTTTCATTTTCATAATAGGAAACTGATGCTTACAGAATTGTTATTTTTTACCCTTTGCCTCTCCCTCTTTTAATATAAGCTTTTTTTTTTGACAAGGGACCATTTTATATTCATCTTTGAGTATACTGTAGTACTTAGCATGGTGTCTTTTATATCGCAAAGGAATGAAGGAAAGAAAGGAGGAGTAGAAAGAAATTAGGGAGGGAAGGAGAGAATGATAAAAAGAAGGAAGGAAGGAAGAAAAAGGAAGGAGTAAAGGAGGGAAGGAGAGAATGAAGGAGAAAAGGAATGAAGGAAAGAAGGAAATTTGGAAAGAAGGAGGGAAAAGAGATGTAAGGAAGAATAGAAGGAAAGGAGTGAAGGAGGAAGGGAGGGAAGGAGAAAAAGAAAGAAGGAAGGAGTAAAGGAAGGGAGGAAAAAAGGAAGGAAATAAACAGGCAGAGAAGAAAAGGAAGCAAGGAAGGAAGGAAACAAGGAAGAAAGGAAGGAAGGACCTACTCATTGCAAATGTTAAGCCCTTTGCTAAATGGGTCCCTAAAAAGCAACCCTATTGCTTATACTACAGAATAAGACAGGTGTCTAAAGGGAAGGGTCTGAGACAGAGTTGGTGAACCTATGCCTCTGAGGCAGGTTCTGTGAACTTTCGATTCAGTCAAAAGGACCTAGAGGGCTCCATGTGGCCTTGAGGCTGCAGGTCCCCCACCCCTCTTCTAAGAGAAGAGGTATTATACCTACTGAGTTAGTTTCGAACATATTTTTATGGCATATGTTTAGTTCCTTAGTGAAAGTTAACAAACACATTTACAGCCATTGCCCTGAGCACATTTGAATAATGTCTCTGATTTCCAGGATAAGGTACAAAATAGCAACATTGTTCTCTGCATTTTTATTGTTATGAAGACTTTTTTTTAATGATAGTATGTGGATCTCAATAAAATAGGCGCACAAACGGTGAATTTCCAAGTTACTCCACCAGAGGGAACAATGTCCTAAAATAATATCTGTCTTGGAAACTTGATCAAAGGCAGGACGAGTGTCTGAGGTAGTCAGGGACACTGGGCCAACCCTAGGTTAGGTAACATTGTTATTATCAAGCATATTATGCATAGTGTCTTGTCCATTCATTTATATAACAAGTACTTATGAAGCACCCACTGTGTGCTTGGTGTTGGAGTAGATAAAACACTAATACAGATAATATAATGCACAACAATTCATGAGAAGTGCACTGGAGAGGAGTAAACAGAATGCTATGTGAGATCCAAAGGGAAAGGCTGTTAATAACTGGAAGAGGAGGGAAGGAAGGGGAAGCTTTCTAATTATACCCTGTTCTAATGGTGTGAACGCATTGTGTTAGGAACCAGCTTATTACTAAGACACGTCTTACAAGGATCACCCATTAGATTTTTCAAGATACTGTACTGGAAATGATCCATTCTCAGAACAGCCAGTATTCATTATCATAAGGTTATCTTGGGGTGGAAAAGGGTTGTTTTCTTGAAGATCTAAGTCAATGGAGCACCAATTTATCCATGGGTTCAGCATTAGAAACTGATAGCTTCCTCCCTCTTTTCCTTTCCCCTTCTTTCCTCCCTCCCTCCCTCCCTCCCTTCCTTCCTTCCCTCCTTCCTTCCTTCCTTCCTTTTCTCTCTCTCATGTTTCAAACACATTTAGATAAAATGTGTTCCCGTTTTCATAGAGCCTATAGTCTGATATGAAAATAAGACATCAACACATTTAATTACAATGCTTAATAATAAAAGAGAAGTTATTTTGGGAGAGTCAGGAAAAAAGGATTGTAAGGATCAAGAGGGAAGCTTTTTATTAATTGAGAAAATAAGTGAAAGCTTTGTGGCATTTGAATTAGGTTCTTAAGGAGGAGCTGGGCTTCAATATATGAAGAGGAAGATGTAGGACATTCTATTCTAATCAAAGCATCACAGATTTGGGCCTAGAAGGGAGCTTAGAGATTTTCCAGATGAGAAAACTGAAGACCACAGAAGTTAAAAATGCTCTATGCCTTGGATGACACCAATTATTCATGTCAATTCTCTTGTTGTGAAGGGTTGAAGAAAGAGCTGGGCTTAGATGGCAGCCTTTTGCTCAGCTGTTTTGCTGAGAATCCTGTTATAGGGGACATAGGGGACTGATCAAGGGTGGTCTAATGAGTGGTGACAGGAGTGCGAGGTGACAAAAAACAACATTTCAAAGGTAAGATCAATAGCGCTCCCAAACTCAATGGATTTGTAGGATCGGTAATATGGAAGAGTCACTAACCTCTTTGTGGAACTGGAATAATACTGGTTCCACCCCTGTAAGCGTCTAGAATAGGCAATTAATTATACCCTATTCTAATGGTTTAAAAGCTCTGTGTTATGAATCAACTTATTCCTAAGACATTTTATAATGCTCACGCAGCAGATTTTTCAAAAAGCTACGTTGGAAATGACCCTTTCTTGGAACACCTATCATTCATTTTAATAAGGGTGTTGGGGATGGTGAATATTCAGAAATTTTTCAGTTGTGTCTGACTCTTGGTGAACCCATTTACTTGGCAAAGATACTGGATACACTTCCTTCTCCAGCTCATTTTTACAGATGCAGAAACTGAGGTAAACAGGGTTAAGTGACTTGCCCAAGTCACATAGTAAGTGTGAGACCAGATCTGAAATTATAAAAATGGGTCCTAATGACTCCAGGCCCAGCATTCTATCCACTATGCTAGTGGGATGAAAACTGCCTGAAACTAGTGGGAGGAAAGGATTTTTTTCAAGATCTCTAGAAATGGGGCATTCATAACACTTGACTAAGTAGGTTATCTAGAAGGACTACAATTTGAGGGTACCTTGAAGGATCAAGGTGCATCAATTCACGGTGATTTTTTTTTTTTAATCCAAAAGGCATAGAAAATTAAAGAGGGTGAAAAGTATTTATTTTAAAGTAAAATTATAGTATTATTTTTGTAGCAATTGATGTGCCTGGTCCTTCTATTTTTTGGTTAATCTATTTTTGAGCAGCTCTCATTTGGGAGACTAATACTATTAATCCCTCTTTCCAACAACAATCTTTTATATATTTAAAGACAGTGACCATGTCTCTCTAAGTTTTCTCTTCTTCAGATTAAACATTCCTGGACCTTTCAAGTGACTTTAATGAGACTGGATTTCAATCTTCTCACTATAATCCTCTTCTGGACAGGTTCTAGTATGGTAATACTCTCTATCAAATGGGCAAGCCAGAATGGAACATTACTTCAGATATGGTCTGACTAGGAAAGGAGGAATAGGATTATTACTTTATTTGTTCTAGATCAGTGGTATCAAACTCACATAGAAATGGGGGCCACTAAACCATATATAAAGATCTTGGCTCACTATAATATCCATTGCAAAAGCCACATTAACATTATCTCTCTTCTACTGGATTTTTATTTATTTTGTTAAATATTTCCCAATTACATTTTAATCTGTTGCAGTGCATTGGAAATATTGCATTCCTGAGTGCAGTCTGAAGCTGTGTGAGACTTCTTTTCTAGACAGTTTCTATTAACACAGTTTAAGATGATCATGGCTTTCTTTGCTACCATGACCCATTGTTGATTCACATTTAACTTGCAGAAAACTCAAAGGTATGTGGTATATTATTAGCTATGGAAACTTTGGGTCAGAAATGAAGGAACTTGGAGGATCATAGGATTTAGAAGGAAACTTTAGAAATCATCCGACCCATGGACTTCCTCCTCAGAATAATGTTTTTAAGTAAATAAATTAAAATACATATGATTACAAAGGAAACCAATTATATTGTAATATTATCTATCTGTCTGTCTGTCTGTCCGTCCATCCATCCATCCATCCATCCATCCATTCATCCATCCATCTATCCATTGGTTCCATGTTAAGAACCTCTGATTAATCCATTGTAAAATGCACCCATCCAGTAAGTTGTAGAGCTGGAATAGAGCCTAGATATTCCTTCCCCTTATTTTATCTCTTACCACTGAGTACCCTACTTCACCTTCTAGGCAACAGAGAGTTAAGTCGGCGGGTAGGCAACAGATTGGCAGCTCTTCACTGCCTCTCACTTTTGTTATTGCTTCCTCTGATAACTGTATGCAGGGGCTCTGGAAGAGCACAAGTCAACTTTGGACTGACAGAATGGTGCCAATTACCAACACTATTGCACAAGAGAAAAGTGTCCAAGTCCAAATATCATTGGCACTGCCCAGTGCCAATCTCACCAGGTCTTTTCCTTGCATAACTTTCTCCACACATTCTTTCTTACTACTCTGCATAGGCTTGTTTGATATGATATCTCAGACTCCTTTCCATAATTTAGCTGCTCTAAATACCCTGGCATAAATGCTCAGGAAACTAGGTGCCACTTCTATCAATTGTACATGTCAGTCAACCAGTATGGTAAGCACCTACTATGAGCCAGGCAATGTGCTAAGCCCAGTATGTGAACATCCCTGGGGATGTTCTCCTGCGCAAGTGAAAACATTGCTTAGGAGTTTTTCTATCTCCAGGTGCAGCAGTGTCCTACTTTTCCTCGGATGCTAGTTCACAGTCCAGTAGAGTTTCTAAATTGCCCTTTTCCCAGATCTCAGCTGTTAATGTTTACTTGAAAAGCCCTTCCAGACTTCTGAGTCAGCTAAGTGGTGAAGCTGGTAGAGCTCTGGGCCTGGAGTCAGGTAAACCTGAGTTCAAATCAGGCCTCAGACATTTACTAGCCACGTGACTGGGCAAGTCATTTAACTTATGTTTGCCTCAGTTTCCTCATCTGTAAAATGGAAACAATAATAGCACCTCCTAGGGTTGTTGTGAGAATTAAATAATAGCACATTTTTCCTAGGAGTGTTGTGAGGATTAATGATATCAAGTGTATTTCCTGGTCCATGTTTTGTTAAGTCATTTCAGTCATGTCTGACTCCTTGTGACCTCATTTGGAATTTTCTTGGCAAAGATCCGGAGTGCTTTGCCATTTCCTGTTCCAGCTCATTTTACAGCACATAGTAGGTGCTTAACGAATGCTTGTTTCCTTCCTGAGAGAGAACAAAGGAGGAAGAAGAAAGGAGAAAGCCCTGTGCCTGTGGAACAAATCCTGCTTGAAAGTCAATTAAAGCTGTACAAGAAGTGAGAAGGCATGGGAGCCCTGGCTTCCTGCTTCAGTGCCTACAATTATCCAGACAATTTATAAACAATTTCATGCATTTCACCTCATAGTTCGGATCAATGTCTATTTTCTATGGCTTTCCCAGCACTTGTTAATTTGCCCCTCAACTACTACAGACTTTAGTTACGGTGTTGTAGGTTCCACAGCACTCAAAGTCTTCCCTGACCCTGCCTGGGACTGAGGCTAGAGGAAGCACTGGATGGGGGCTGTATCTGGGAGCCCTAGGCTGTGATATTGGCAGAATCGTCTGGTCTGGATGGCATAGTTTACAGTGGTGGCAATTTACTTGGCATTGAGATTGAAACAAAAGTTTGGGAGGAAGCAGTTAGTTAAGAAAAATAGCTCACATTTATGAAGCGCTAGAAGTTTTGCAAAATGCTTTACAATAATTCTGTGAGGTAGTTAGTATTATCAAACTTATTATATAGGGAAAAATAAAATAAACAAACAAACAAACCTTGATGCTCAGAGAGATAAAGTCCAGGGTTTTAGCCCTGACAACTAATAAATACCTGAGGCAAAATTTGAACTCATGTCTTTATGTTCAAATCCAGTTCTCCTTCTGTAATCATGGTGCTTCTCTAGCTAGCCCATGAGCTCAAGCAAATGAAGGTCAAAGATTGGTGGCTCACTTAGGGCAAAGGAGAACAGGCTGGCAATTTACTGGTCTATAAGAAGAACCAAGTGGCAAAAGTGATCTGAAGTCGGGCAAATATTCCAAAAACAGGTACCCATACAAAGAGTCCATAAGCAATTTTAATCAAGTAGCATTTTAGTGTCCTTTTGGACCTTGTCTGAAGTATTAATTGCGTTCATTACAAGCCTCGCCTGTGGATAGCTCTTACCTGCCAGCAGCCTTTCTCACATGGGAACCAGCTATGTCTGAGTAGTGGCAGACACAGAGAAGGTAACAGGCCCATAGAGGTTACCTGTATGCGAAGAGAGCCTCATGCTGTCTGTCTCTGACTGTATTAATGAATGTAGCTAGTGCTGCATTTGCCTGTCTATGAGACATTTATTGCTGCACGTCCCTGCTTACTCCCAAGGGCTCCTGATAAGTGACAAAGTGGCCTGGCCATCTTGGAGCCTTTTGGTCTTCTGTAAGTAAGTGACAGACCTTGCTTTGTTAGGGAAACAGGTACATGGCATGTCCCTTGCTTGCTCTCTCTTGGTGAGAGGGAATGAAGGAACAGTGTCAATTGCATTCATTGATTGTTTTCATTTTTAGAGGACACTTTACATTTTTAGCTTCAAACCTGTTGCCACATTTAGGATCTTAAAATGTCATGGATGTCTTAAATACAACTGAATCTCTGGAAACCTTGGTCCTAACAATAATCACAACAGTACAAATTATACTTATACAAATTTTAAGTTTTAAAATGGTATTATATGTATTATTTGACCTGATCCTTAGCAATCCTATGAAATTGATTATGGAGGAGTATTATCCTTATTTTAATATGAAAAAGCAAGATTTGAGTCAATTCATATTGGCATTTATTTAGCACCTACTATGCACAAGGGGCTGTTCTTGCAGGTGGGGAGATAAAAATAAAAAAAATAAAAAGTGGTCCCTGCCTTCAAGAAGTTCATATTTCACTGTGGGGGATAAAATATGTGTAGAAATAAGGAAATACAAAATATATACAAATACACACAAATACAAAGTATGTTTGGTTATATATGCATATATACATATTATAAATATATACATGCATACACACATATTCATGACACTGAACCTAGTTATTATCTCTTTATTCACTGAATCAACATATATTTTTCTTCAGAAGAAAAAAATATCTCTTTGATGGAGTAAAACCTGAACTCCTCATTGCAGTGTAAAATCATAGTAAATACAACTCTTGCTGTATAGTTCTCTTTATATGCTCAGAGAGTTCAGATGAGTGGGAAGAGACTATCTAGAAAGATGCACATACTGTTTTGGCTAATTATCATCTGCCATCCAGAATAGTATTCTTCTTTACTCTGGCAACAACTACATAAGATCCAGAAACAAACTAATGTTAGAACTTTCTGCTGTGTCTACAAATGGTGAATTCATTGTTACTGGAAATACTTGGAAGCTCATTAAAAATTGCTTCGAAATAAACTAGAAAAAAATGCTTCTTAGTCACTCCATGAAAATGACCTGTATTGGGGAGGAGCCAAAATGATGGAGAAAAGCCAGGATGTTAAACAGGTTTTGGAGTGATAGAATCTACAAAAAAAGATGAAATGAAACAATTTTCCAGCTTAAAATAACTTGGACTTTGGAAAATGTCTGTCTCACTTGGATAAAAAGGGAGCATAACTCCATATAGAAGGTGTCCAAGTAAATCACTGGGAGGCTTTTAGCCACAGCACAGATCAGCAACTGAGGCCTCTCAATTCTGGCTCAGTAGGTCAGTGGCACAGCAGGCCAGCAATGAAGGCTCTATCCCCAGCAGAGAAGGCAAATTGCCAGCCCCAGAACACAGGGCAAACAGGTATGAATGGTCAGGTCACCCCAGAGAAGTAGGCAAGCCACCAATATCTGAGACTCTGGCATGCAAAGTCAAGGACCAGACCTCTGGCCCCCAGGACAAGAAGCTCAAGACAGCGCCCCCTGTGCCCCAGGAATAGAGCTCAACTTTAAAAGTCATGAAATAGGCTTAAAAATAAGCAAAAACAGAAAAGAGCCCTAACCATAGAAAGCTACTATGGCAATCAGAAGGATCAAAATACAAACTCATAAGAGGACAACAATGTCAAAATGTCTACATGTGAAGTCTCAAAGGGGAATATAAATTGGTCTCAGGGACAAAAATCCTTCTTGGAAGAGCTCAAAAAGAATTTTAAAAATCAAATAAAAGAGGTAGAAGAAAAATTGGGAAAAGAAATGAAAGTTATGCAAGAGAGAGTCAATAGCTTGCAAAAGTAAGGACAAAAATTGAAGAAAACAACTCCTTAAAAATTATAATAAGGCAAGATTCAATGAGATATCAAGAATGAATCAAATAAATCAAAAGTATGAAAAATAGAATAAAATGCAAAATACCTCATTGGAAAAACAACTTCCCTGGAAAATACATCTAGAAGGGATAATTAAAGTCATGATAAAAAAAGACCTGGACATTCTCTTTCAAGAAATTATCAAGGAAAATTGACCAGGTATTCTAGAACCAGAGGGTAAAACAGTCACTGAAAAAAATACACTGATCACTTCTTGAAAGAGATTTCAAAATGAAAACTCCAAGGAATACTGTAACCAAATTCCAAAATTATCAGGTAAAGGAGAAAATGCTGCAAGCAGTCAGAAAGAAGCAAATCAAATATCAAGGAGCTATAGTCAGGATTACAAAGGATTTTAGCAGCTTCTACAGTAAAGAATCAAAGGATTTGGAATATGATATTCTGGAAAGCAAAGGAGCTTGAGCTAAGACCAAGAATCAACTACCCAGCAAAACTGAGCATAATCTTTCAGGGGAAAAGATCGACATTCAACGAAATAGGGGGATTTAAAACTTTCCTTGTTAAAGAACAGTAAATTCTGTATTCAAGTAAAAGAGTATAAAATGTAAACAGGAAAGAAAAAAATATTATTCAGTACAGTTAAACTCTTTTAATCCCTATACAGGAAGACACTTGCAATTCTTGAGAACTGTATCTCTATTAGGGTAGTTAGGAGTATTCATAGAAGATTACTTGAGTATAAGTCGGGACTTGGATGTGAAGGTATAAAAAATTTAAAGGGTAAAACAAAGTACTTTGCTAGGAGAAGAAGAAATTGAGAGGCAGAATAGGGTAAATTACATCAAATAAAGAGATAGAAAAGCTGTAGTACAGTCTAGAGAAAGAAGGGAGGGGGTGAACATTGTTTGAACCTCACTCTTATGGAGTTTGGCTAAAAGAAGGAATAACCCATACACTTAGTTGGGCATAGAAATTTGACTTATTCTGTAGGGAATAGGAGGTGAAAGGGGAAAGATAAAGGAGGGAGAATTGATAGAAGGGAGGGCAGGTAGAGGAAGGCAGTGTTTAGAAAAAATAACACTGGTGAGGAGGGACAGGATGAAAGGAGAGAGAAAAGTTAAACAGGGAGGAAAACAGGACAGAGGGAAAAACACAGTTAGTAATCATAACTGTGAATATGAATGGGATGAACTCTCCCATAAAATGGAAGCAGATAGCAGAGTGGATCAAAAATCAGAATCCTAGAAGAAGTTGTTTACAAGAAATACATTTGAAGCAGAGATGCACAGAGTAAAGGTAAAAAGCTGGAATAGAATATATTATACTTCAGCTGAAGTAAAAGAAAAAAGCAGGGGTAGCAATCATGATATCAGAAAAAGGAAAAGCAAAAATAGATCTAATTGAAAGAGTTAAAGAAGGAAAGTACATCTTGCTAAAGGAACCATAGAGAATGAAGCAACATCAATACTAAACATATATGTGCCAAGTGGTATGGCTTCCAGATTCTTAGAGGAGAAGTTAAGTGGGTTACAGAAAGAAATGGACAACAAAACTACAGTAGAGGGGGAGTTAAACCTCCACCTCTCAAAGCTAGATAAATCTAACCACAAAATAAAGAGGAAATAAATTAAGGTGAATAGAATTTTAGAAAAGTTAGATATGATAGAGTTGTGTAGAAAATTGAATGAGGGTACAAAGTAATATACCCTTGTATATGGCACCTACAGAAAAACTGACCAAAAAAACCTCACAATCAAATGCAGAAAAGGAGAAATATTAAATACATCCTCGTCAGATCATGATGCAAAAAAAATACATGTAGTAAAAGACCATGGAAATATAGATTAAAAATTAATTGGAAACTAAATAATTTAATCCTAAAAAATGAGTGGGTCAAATCACACTCAATAATTTCATCAAAGAGAACAACAATAATGAGACAACATACCAAAATGTGTGTTATGCAGCCAAAGCAGTATTTAGGGGAAATTTTATATCTCTAATTGCTTCCATTAATAAAATATTGGGCATGCAACTAAAAAACTAGACAGAGCACACATTAAAAATTCCTAATTAAATGCCAAACCAGATATTCTGGAAATCAAGGAGAGATTAATAAAAGTGAAATTGGAAAAACTATTGAACTAATAAGTAAAATTAAGAGCTGGTTTTATGAAAAAAGAAGTAAAATAAATAAAACTTTGGTTAATTAGATTTAAAAAGGGGAGAAAATTGAATTACCAGTATCAAAAATCCAACACCAATGAAGAGGAAATTAAAACAATAGATAGATGCTATTTTGCCCAGCTGTATGACAATAAAGCTAAGTGAAATAGATGAATATTTACAAAAATATAAATTACCCCTATTAATAGAAGAGGAAATAAAAAATTTAGCCCCATTTTTGCAAAAAGAAATTGAACAAGCCTGAATTTCCTAAGAAATTCCTAAAAAAACTCTAGGACCAGATGAATTTACAAGTGAATTGAACCAAACATTCAAAGAACAGCTAGTTCCAATACTATCTAAAATATTTGGAAAAAATGGTGAAAGAGTTCTACTAAATTTATTTCATAATAGAATTTTTTTTTTGCTGATACCTAAATCAGGAGAAACCTAAACAGAGAAAGAAAATTATAGATCCACTTTCCTAATGAATATTGATGCAAAAATTTTTAATAAAACTTTAGCAATGAAATATCAGCAATTTGTCATAAGGATATTAGATTATGACCAGGTGGGACTTATATCAGAAATGAAAGACTGGTTCAATATTAGGAAAACTATCAATGTAATTGACCATATCAATAAAAAAACTAACAAATCATATGATTATCTCAATAGAATCAGAATAAGCTTTTGACAAATTATAGGACCTATTCCTATTAAAAAATACTAAAGAACATGGGGCATCTAGGTGGTGCAGAGGATAGAGCACCAGTGCAGGAGTCAGGAGAACCTGAGTTCAAAATCTCACCTCAGACACTTGGCACTCACTAACTGTGTGACCTTGGAAAAGTCACTTAACCCCAATTGCCTCATCCTGGGTCATCTCCAGTCATCCTGATGAATATCTGGTCACTGGATTCAGATGGCTCTGGAGGAGAAGTGAGGCTGGTGACCTGTACAGCCCTCACTCACTCAAAACAAAGTCAAGTGCAAGTCATGTCATTATCTCTCTGATGGAGTGGTCTTCTTTGGCAATGAAGGATGTACACACACACAAACACACACACACACACACTAAAGAACATAGGAGTAAATGAAGCTTTCTTTAAAATGACATGTAGCATTTACCTAAAACTACCAGCAAGCATAATATAAGCATAATCTAGAAGCTTTCACAGTAAGATCAGGGGTAAAATAACGATGCCCATTATCACCTCTACTCTTCAATAGAGTCTAAAAATGTTAGTTTTAGTAATAAGGGAAGAAAAAGAAATTGAAAGAGAATAGGCAATGAGAAAACAAAATTATCACTCTTTGCAAGTGATATGATGGCATACATGGAGAATCCTCAAGAATCAACTAAAATACAACTTGAAATAATTAACAACTTTAGTAAAGTTGTATATGAAATAAACCCACACAAATTATTAGCATTTCAATATATTACCAACAAAGCACTTTCAGTTTAAAATAGCTGTAGACAATATAAAGTATATGGAAATCTATCTGTTAAGCAAACCTAGGAACTATACGAACACAATTACAAAACACTTTTCACACAAAGTCACATCTAAGCAATTGAAAAAAAATATAAATTGCTCATGGGTAGGCTGAACCAATACAATAAAAAGGAAAATTCTACCTAACTGAATTTACTTATTTAGTGCATTACCAATCAAACTACCAAAAAATACTTTTATACAGCTTGAAAAAAGTAACAGAAATCTGGAATGACAAAAGTTCAAGAACATCAAGGGAATTCATGAAAAATGAAAAAGAATATAGCATAGGCATACTAGATCTAAAACTATATTGAAAAGTGGAAATCATCAAAACTATTTTGTACTAGCTAAGAAATGGAGTGATGGATCAACGAAATAGGTTAGGTACACAAGTCAGTAAATTACTGTGGTAATATACAGCTTGATAAATCCAAAGACTTCAGCTTCTGGGTTAAGAACTCACTATTTGAAAAAAACCTTCTGGGAAAATTGGAAAATAATATAGTAGATACTAGACATGGACCAACATCTCATACCGTATACCACAATAAGGTCAAAATGGATACATGATTTGGACATAAATACCATAAGCAAATTAAGAGAGCAAGGAGTACTTTACCTTTCAGATCTATGGAGAAGGGAAAAATTTATAACCAAACAAGATATAAAGAACATTATGGAATGCAAAATGGATATCTTTGATTCCATTAAGTTTAAAAGGTTTTCCACAAACAAAAGCAATACTATCAAGATTGGAAGGAAAACAGAAAGCTGGGAAAAACTTTTTACAGGCAGTGTTTCTGCTAAGGGCCTTATTTCTTAAATATATAGAGAGCTGAGTTAAATTTATAAGAATATAAGTCATTCTCCAACTAATAAAAGGTCAAAGAATATGAATAGTTTTCAGATGAAGAAACTAAAGCTATCTATGGTCATATAAAAATGCTCTAAATCACTATTGATTAGAAAAATGAAAATTAAAATAACTCTTATATGCCATCTCACATCTATCAAATTGACTAATATGATAACAAAAGAAAAATGATACATGTTGGAGAGGGGAAAGTTGGGACACTAATGCATTGTTGATGGAGTTGTGAACTTATCCAACCATTTTAGAGGATAATTTGGAACTATGTCCAAAGTGTTATAAAACTGCGTATAGGGGTTAGAACCAAGGTGACAGTAGAATGATGGACCTGTAGAAGCTCCCCATCATAGCCCATAAAATACTTGAAAAAAATAACTATTCATATTCTAGAGAAGCAGAAGCCACAAAACGACAGAGTGAAAGAGATTTCCAGCCCAAAACAGACTGAAAGGCTGACAGGAAAAGTCTGTCACACTGGGCACAGAGTGGAGTGTAGCCCAGTGGGCTGCATGGTGGGGCAGGTACAGGATCCAGAACAAGATTCAGGGTGCCACAAGCAGCAGCAATTCTCACATTGTTCAACTCACAAAAGCCAAAGACAGCTTCAAAGGTCAATGAGAAAATTCTTTCGCCTGAGTGAGAAGGGAATGTGGTCTGGAACCTCCAGTAGCAACCACTGCAGCAGCAGCATCCATTTTTGGAGCTCTCCACTTAAAGATCCTGAAGTAATTGAGCAGCTGATCTGGATCTCAGCCCTGAGTGATTCTCCATGGTTGGGGAAGAGTATTGACAGTGGAACTGGGTGTGACTCTGGAAAGTGAACCCTGCTAGCAGATCCTGGGCAGAACAGAGTGTTTCTTGTTACTCCTAGACCAGAGCACAGGCCAGGAGAGGAGTAAACTCCTCTCCCTTGATTGGGCCACCTTGGAGGAACTGAGAATTTACAGGTCCCTAGAGTACACCCTCCTCTTGACAAAGGACTCAAAAGTCAAGTAACTGACTGGGAAAATGCCCCCAAAAGGGAAAAAAATAAGACTATAGAAGGATACTTTCTAGGTGAACAGGAATTTTTTCCATCCTTTCAGATGAGGATGAACAATACATACCATCAGAGGAAGACCTAAAAGTTAAGACTTCTGTATCCAAAACCTCCAAAATAAGTATGCAATCATCTCAGGCCATGGAAGAGCTCAAAAAGGATTTTGAAAAATCAAGTAAGAGAGGTGGAGGAAAGATTGGTAAGACGAATGAGAGCAATGCAAGAAAATCATGAAAAATGAGTCAACAACTTGCTAAAGGAGACCCAAAAAATGCTGAAGAAAATAAGACCTTTAAAAATGGCTAACTCAATTGGCAAAAGAGGTCCAAGAAGCCAATGAGGAGAAGAATGCTTTTAAAAGCAGAATTAGCCAAATGGAAAAGGAGGTTCAAAAGCTCACTGAAGAAAACCATTCTTTAAAAAATAGAATGGAGCAGATGGAAGCTAATGGCTTTATGAGAAACCAAGAAATTATAAAACAAAACTAAAAGAATGAAAAAATAAAATACAATAAGAAATATCTTGTTGGAAAAACAAATGACCTGGAAAATAGATCCAGGAGAGATAATTAAAAAATTATGGAACTACTTGAAAGCTATGATCAAAAAACGAGCCTAAATAGATCCAGGAGAGATAATTTAAAAATTATGGAACTACCTGAAAGCTATGATCAAAAAAAGAGCCTAGCCTATCTCTCATGAAATTATCAAGGAAAACTTACCGATGTTCTAGAGCCAGAGGGCAAAATAAATATTGAAAGAATTCACCTCCTGAAGAATTTTACCTCCGAAAAGAGAAACTCCTAAGAATATTGTAGCCAAATTCCAGAGTTCCCAGGTCAAGGAGAAAATATTGCAAGCAGCTAGAAAGAAGCAATATGAATATTGTGGAAATACAATCAGGATAACACAAGATCTAGCATCTTCTACATTAAGGAATCAAAGGTTTTGAAATATGATGTTCCAGAAGTCAAAGAAACTAGGATTAAAACCAAGAATCAGCTAACCAGCAAAACTGAGTATAATACCTCAGGGAAAAAAATAGTCATTCAATGAAATAGAGGACTTTCAAGCATTCTTGATGAAAAGACCAGAATGGAATAGAAAATTTGACTTTCAAACACAAGAATTAAGAGAAGCATGAAAAGGTAAGCAGGAAAGAGAACTCACAAGTGACTTTCTAAAGTTGAAGTGTTTACATTCTACATGGAAAGATAATATTTATAACTCTTGAAAATTTCCTCAGTATTTGAGTATTTGGAGGGATTACACATCCACACCCACACCCATCCACCCCACCCCACCCCCCTACGCAGCACAGGTTGAGTTGAATCAGAAGGGATGATATCTCAAAAATAAAATTAAGGGGTGAGAGAGGAATATATTGGGAAGAGAAAGGGAGAAAAGGAATGGGGCAAATTATCTCTCATAAAAGAAGCAAGAAAAAGCTTTTTCGATGGAGGGGAAAAGGGGGGAGGTGAGAGGAAAAAGTGAAGCTTGCTCTCATCACATTTGGCTTAAGGAGGGAATAACCTGCTCACTCAGTTTGGTATGAAAATCTATCTTAAACTACAGTAAAGCAGGGGAGAAGGTGATAAGTGGGGTGGAGGGGATGAGAGAAGGGAGGGCAAATGGAAGGAGAAAGTAATTAGAAGGAAACACTTTAAAAGAGAGAATAGAATAAATTGGGAGCAGGATAGAGTGGAGGGAAATGTAGTCTTAAACAACATGACTATTATGGAAGTCTTTTGCAAAAGTACACACATGTAGCCTATATTGAATTTGTTGCCTTCTCAGTGGGAATGGGTGGGGAGGAAGGAAGGGAGAGAAGTTGGAACTCAAAGTTTTAGGAAAAAATGTTGAGAATTGTTTTGCATACAACTGGAAAATAAGAAATACAGGAAATGGAGTATAGAAATCTATCTTGTCCTACAAGAAAAGAGAGAAGATGGGGATAAAGGAATGGAAGGGTGTGATAGAAGGGAGGGCAGAATGAGGGAAGGGGTAATCAGAATGCACAGTATTTTGGGGTGGGGGAGGGAAGAGATGGGGAGAAAATTTGGAACTCAAAATTTTGTGAAAATGAATATTGAAAACTAAAATAAATAAATAAACATTTAAAAAACTGTGTGTATACCCTTTGAACTAGTAATACCACTACTATGTCTGATGCTGGCCTATACCTTTCCTGATACTTTTAGCAATGAAAAAAAATCTAATTCATTAACACACATGGATTAAGAGGTAAGTGGGACCTAATGACTTGAAATTTTTGGCTATATCTTTCAGGAAAATGCTGAAATGTAAGCTAAGAACCACTTCCAGGATATAAACCTAAGATCATATACACCCTAACTCAATACACCACAGTGTTCTTTGAGAATACCTCAGGCTGTTTGATTGCAGATTTCCAACTGACTTGGTTAAAGTCAATAGTTATTTAAATTAGGTCTTTATGTATTTTTGTACAAATGAAGTTGACTAAATGCTTTTTAAGATTATTTTCTATTATCATGGGGAAAGTCATATTTCTTAACAGTTAACAGGGCATGTTTCACCATTCTTGTTAACAAAATATTCATGACACACACAAATGTGTATTTCTGATCACATAGCCCATTGGTCATAAAAATGGCTATTTTATGCTGTTCTATATAGACCAAGAAATTCTGCATATAATTCTCTTTGAAGACAAAATATTTCCTTTCTACAATCTCCCTGAAGCTTTTCCTTTCCTTTCCTGGCTTCTCCTCTTTTTCTTTCTTTCTTTCTTTCTCTTTCCTTCTTTCTTTTTTCTTCCTTCCTTCCTTCCTTCTTTCCTTCCTTCCTCCCTCCCTCCCTTCCTTCCTTCCTTTCTTTTTGGGATTATGCGGCTTTATTTCATTCACCTCATACCATATGTCATGGGAATCCTTTATCTAAATGTCTGTGATTCACACCAAGCCAAGGGAATGGCCTTATGCCTGCAGATCAATCTCTTTTATCAGATGGGATGAGTCTAAATTGAATGTTGAAGCTGGTGGAGCATGAAAACATGATGCCTTCTATGATTTGGAAGTCATAGGAGGCCTGAGGAATAAGGCACCTCATCTATTCTCTCTCCTGGTGCTGTCAGGAGATCAGTTTGCTACAGGGCTGAGAGTAGAAGAGAGAGTAGAGGCTGCCATCCACACTACTGAGGATAAACTTTTTTCCCAGCACTCTCTCTGATAGAGGAACAGCTAACGAGGGAACCAGAAGATGAACTGGCATTTGTGCCAGAGCACTTAGGCATGACAGCCATGGGAATGAAGCTGACATATGAGTAATTTAATTCTAGGGAGAAGTTGCTGAGGATTAGAAAAATGTGTGGAGGTAAGGGAAAAGTTGGAGCATGGGAAATTTGGGGCAATAGCATCCCTGGTACCTGACTTCAGATCTTCTGTCCTTTATTAATTCAGTGTGTGTGTGTGTGTGTGTGTGTGTGTGTGTGTGTGTGTGTGTGTGTGTGTAGGTGTAGTGCCATCTTCAGAATTGTTTGGGTTCATGATGCATTCCATGCCAGCATAAATCAGATTTAGGAAAACTAGATATACTGATAGCTGTTGGATCCAGGCTGACATGGACCACTTGAAGTCTATCAGCTGAACTTGTTTTCAGTTTCCTTTTCAAGAGAGAGAAAGATGGGGGACCTTGGGCTTATGTAATAACTGGTAGTCAGATTGAAGATGAGTATCAGACCTCATGTTCTAGGCAAAGATCCTTAGGATGGGCATTTTTTCTAATGAAGAGTTTGATTAGAGGAAATAAAGCATCAGCATCCAAGGAATCATAGCATTATCTGTGAAAGAATGGTCCAAATACAGAATATCTCTGAATGTAGCTCATATTCCTAAGAGTAGATATTTTTTAAAATAAAAAAGTATATGTATAAACAGATGATTACATAAATTACCCTACAATATTTAGTGAAAAAATATTTTAGTTTGTTTTCTCATATTTTTTTGATTAAAGTGAGCATCACAGAATCTCAAACTCTCATAGTTGAAAGGGCATTTGAAAGTCATCTAGTTCATATCTGAACAGAAATTTCTTTACAATATTCCTGAAAAGTAGTTATCCAGTTTTTCCTTGAAGACCTCCAGGGAGAGGAAACATACCACCATCTCATGCAGTGCATTCCACTTTGGGATGACTGATTGTTAGGAAGTTTATCCATACAGCAAACTTAAATCTGGTGCCATGAAGAATAAAATATCAAATCCTATGGAATTGGAAGCCTTGGGTTCAAATTTCACTTCTGATACTTCTTGTGTGACTTTGGGCAAGTCACTTAACTTTCATGGAGTCTCAGTTTCCTAATCTGTAAAATGATGGGTTTAGATCAGGTAGCTTCTATGGTCATTTCTGGCTCTAGAACTATGAACTATGAACATTCCTCTAAATACTTGAAAATAGATATCATGTCTTCCCTATATCTTTTTCTTCTCTAGGACAAACATCCCTGGGTTGTTGGGTGGGTTTTATTTTTTGGTCTTTTTCAACTGACCTCATATGGCATAGATAGATTCAAAACCTTCACCATCCTAATTGTTCTCCTGTAGACACTCTCCAGGTCATTAATGTCCTTTCTAAAATGTGGCAACCCAAGCTAAACATAATAAACAGTGATGGTAAAAATAGATAAAAATGAGAATGCAATTACAGAATACATTTAAAGTATTATATCAGCAGACTTGGGGAAAAATGAGACCTTTATTGGACTAAGTTGGTAGGTACAAAACCTAGGCTTGATTAAAATCACAGTGGCAATGTCACATGGGGCTTAGATTAATGAACCATCATTAATTATAATGTAATTTGTAATTCAAGATGGAGGGCTCTCTATATGGGGGCACCTGGGTAATCATTCTTTTTGCCCTGATGTTCATCTATTTAGTGAATGTATGGTTTGAATCTTACAGGACAGCCCTGATGTTAAGAAAAAATGTATTTTTTAATAAGGTTTTACAATAGGAATGTTTTATCAGACTACAAGTCCTGATTTGGAATTCAGAAAGTGTAATCAACATAAGGATGTATAAAGTAAAGGATATTAGGTTCTGGTCCACTTAAGGCAAAACTGTGAAGGCAAATAAGAAGTCAGGACATATAGGCATGAATCTCAGCTTCGTTCCTAACTAGCTCTGTGTCCTTAAGCTCCTATTTGCCCTCTTTGAGCTCTGTTTTCTCATCTCTGATATAAAGGAGTTGAACCAGAAAGTGTCTAAGACCTCTTCCAACTCTGGCTTTCCGTGAATTTTGCCTTTTATAATACCTCATACTCTCATTTCCTCAACCTATAGAAGTGACCCAGTGGATAGAATGCTAGGTCTGAAGTCACAAAGACCTGAGATCAAATACAACTTCAGAGACTTCCCAGCTGTGTGGCCTAGGACAGTTCATTTAAACTCTCTCTGCCTCAGTTGTAAAATGGGCATAACACCGGCTTCCCAGGATTTTTGAGAAAATCAAATGAGACATTTGTAAAGTGCCTGGCACATAGTGCTATGTAAATGCTAGTTCCTGTTATTATTATGGTTTTTGTTAATATTATAACTACATATATTCATCATGACATTTCCTGGCTATCTGGAGCCTGCAGAAGTGTTGGCCCATTTATTTCTAGTCTCGTATTTCAGACTTTTCTGACTGTCCCAGGAAAATGGACCCATACTACATCCAGGTGAGCAGGACCTTCTTAAGTGACTGAAGCTAAGTATGTTGAACTCATCTGTGAGAGAATGTTAATGGATACCAATGGCTTAATATTTCCCTTAAAAACCTACTCCTTTCAATTATCTCCCATCAATCTCAAGCAAAATTTTCCAAGCCTTAGATTGAAGGAGTGAACACCAGAGTAATTTCAGGTCCTGGAGCAAATCCAGGGAGTATTTGTAGGCTAGGGGGTGGGATTTTTCTTCCCCATCCCACTTATGACTGAAACTGTGGTCACTCTTCTGGATATCTACCCATCCAGTACTCACAGGGCAGATCAACACTGAGTAGCATCGTAGGAATGCTATGGGAACTCGTTTGCTAATTTTAAGGGCTGACTGTGAGAAAACAGAGCGGAGGGTTTGAGTTTGAAGTTCAACCTCACTCTGAGATTGAAGACTCCAAGGAGAAGATGTGGTTGCCATCCTTCATGTTTATGTCCATGGGAAAGCTGACACACTACAAAAGGGAGGTTCAGGGCTCTTAGGGTAATAGGGGCATGATGAATGAATTGAATCCAAAGGTTTTTGCAAGACCAAAAGAGGGCAGCAAAGTCCCAAGGAATCTGGGGTCAAGTTGTGGGCTGGCTTAATGACTACCTCCTAGAAGGGGTCATCCTAAGACCCCAGATTTAGAGCTGGAAAGGGATCTTTGAGGTCATTGGTCCAGCTCCCTCATTTTATGGATGAGGATCTAGAGAGGTAAAGTTACTTATCCGAAGTCCCACAGATAGTAAGCAGCCAAGCCAGGGTTCTGACTCAGATGCTCTGTGATTCCAGATCCAGCGCTATTTCCATTGAACCCCATTGGTCTGAATCTCCTTTATCTGATTGGATAAGTCCACACAACTGCTTTGCTGCTCAAGTGAGACTAAAGACATTGTTATCTCTCTCACCCTCAGAATCCTGCCCCTTCACTCGATGGTGGCTACCTTTGCTGGGATACTACTTTACAGTCTTGGCAGTGATGATTCTAAATAAAGTTTCCTTCTTTTTAGTTTTATTTTGTACATCTCTGTTACTTTATTTTGAAGTTTTGATGATGCCACTATAGTCATTTGAAAATATTTTCCCTCCCTCCCCTATCATCACTACTTCAGTGAGACAGTACAACCAATATCCACAGAGATTTTGAGTGATGGCACATAGCATTCTGTGGCCATAGTCCCTTACCTCTCAAATGAAAGGAGGCACTACATTTTCTAATCTTTTCATGAGGAACAAGGCTGGCCATGATAATTATACAAAATTTGCCTTGGTTAGATTATTCTTTTTGTTTACATTTCTATAATCAATGTATATATATTTTTTGTATATGTGTCATTACAGACTCTAATCAAGGTGGAGAAGCATATAGAGTGAAAAGCTAAATTCTAGCAATGACCTGGGGATACCTGAATGGGAGTGATGATACCTGGGAAGCTAGCTGAGAACTGGATTAGAGTCATGAAAGGTAAATCAGAACTGTGAAAACAAGAGATCTGAGTCCAATTCCAACAGAAAATGGAGATGAGTAGGGTTATTTTCCATTTTCACCTCATGCCTAGAAACTAGAACACAGGAAGTGCTTCTAAGGTAGAAGCTTGTTGAGTTCAGCTGAGATCTGCTAGCACTTATAAAGTGCTTGAAGGCTTATGAATTGCTTTAAATATAATACCTCATGCTTTTATTTGCCTGTTTCCGTCACTGCAAAATCGAGGCCAGAATAGTACTCACCTCAAAGGGCTGTTAGGAGGATCAACTGAGATAACATCTATACAGCACTTACTTAGCACGATGCCTGGTACACAGCAGAAGCTTAAGAAATACTTATTCCCTTACTAGATTCTCAAAACCCTGGCAAGTAAGGCTATTACAGCATACTTATTTTAAAGATGGAGAAACTGAGAAACAGAGAGACTAAGACACATGCCTAGGGTCACACAGAATATAAATGTGTGAGTTAGGACTCAGGTCTTCCTGACTCCAAGTATAGCACTTTATCCACCTAGTTGTCTATTTAAACTGGCATAATTGGCCCTCTAATGCCAAATAAGAGGCTCCAGGTAGCACGATGGACATGGTGTTGAACGTGGAATCAGGAAGACCTGAGTTCAAATCCAACTTCAGACGCTAGCTGTATGACCATGGGCAAGTCATTTAACCTTTGTTTACCTCAGTTTTCTGAACTTATGTAAGAGTGGGTTAATAATAGCACCTAGCTACCTTGCAGGGTTACTGTGAAAATCAAATGAGACATTAAAAAATAAAACACTTAGTATAGTACTTGAAGTAGTGCTTTATAAGTTCTTATTCCTTTCTCTTCCTCCCCAGTTTGTCTCCTAGTCTCCAGTCATCCATTCCCAAAAGGGCTTCTGTGAATGCCCAATCCTTTTAACCAAGCAAGGAAGATCTGTCTACCATATTCTCTTTGGTTTCTTAAAAAATTAGCATTTGAGCAGATCCAGGACAGGGAAGCAGAAATCAGAGAGTGGAAGGTTTTGGGTGCTGGATTGAGGAGTATATTCTTTATTTTAGAGGCAGTAGGGGACCACTTTAAATGGCTTCCAATTATCCTTCCCCTAATGTTGCCATTTTCTCCCCTTTCACTATAGATGCGGGTATGAAGAATGATTTATCCTGCCACATTACATTCATCATAACTCTTCCTTTTTCCTTCCAAGGACACTAAGGTATACAGTCCCAACTTGGGAAAGAAGTCATATTGAAGAGTGCTCCACCTTTGAGGAAGGCTCTGGGGCAAGGTAATGCTATTGATTCCCACATGATGAGAAAATGAAGAAGGATGTAGCACATTTCATTCTATTGATCCAACCTATTAGCAACAGTGGCAGGTCACTTCATCCTCTCCAAATACTTCCTGAGTGCTACATGAAAAAGAAAGTAAGGTCTGTGGGACGATGTCCCTGACTAGGAGACAGGTAAAGAGGGAGTGAGATACAAAGAGGGAAAATAAGTGAAGTAAAAGAGATATATACAAACTCGTTTCTTTCTTGGCTTCCTTTCTTGTTTGTTTGCTGGAGTGTTCTCCCATATGTGATGGACTTGGAACTGCTCCCTGGGACTTTGCTGTTCTAACCACTGCTTATCAGACTCTGCCCTAGTTGCCTGATCTGCCCAAAGCAATAACTAAAAAGGGACAGAGGAGGGAGGTAAGGGAGACAGACAATTCCTAGGAAAGGAAACATTTCTTTGGCCTTCTTCAAGAAGGCCATGATATTTGGGGCTAAGGGAATATGCATGTCTCCTCTACTCCCATCCTCCCAAAATGTTAAGAGTAATGGGCACTTTTTAATATGAAAAAAAAAAACCAAACCAGAGGCACAGAAGATATAGTGCTGAGCTTGGAATCAGGAAGATCCAGGTTCAAATCCAACTTCAAACACAGTTGTATGACCATGAGAAAGTCACACTCGCTGTATGACCATGGGCAAGTCATTTCACCTTTGCTTACCTCAGTTTCCTCCACTGTAAGATTGGTATAACAATATAGCACCTTCCTTGCAGGATTATTGTGAGATATCAAAAAACAACAGAGTGTCAGAGTCTTGTCTCCTGTGCTTCAAGGAGGAGAACGACTCTCCTGGGAAAGAGCAAATGCCATCCGCTGCAGGAAAGCTGAACGATAGACAGCAGGAGACGCTGAGGATAGATACCAGGCTGTTATGATCATATGTGCTGAAAGCAGGAGGAGAGAGAAGCTGCCAGCAAGTCATGTGGCAATGGGGCCTGGCTCTTGTGAAGGGGAGAGCGGGGCAAAACTTGTCTATTTCTAATGGAACCTCTAACCAGAACAGTATTGTAAGTCACATTGTAGTTCTTTGGGGAAGAGTGACTCACTACAGAGACTTACTATCTTCTTTTAGGGGACAGGGGATTCAGATGAGAGGCCTCATTTTTCTTCTTATTAACTTTTAAATAAAACCATCTGTGATTTTAACCTCATGTGCTTATAAGGAGTGTTGATGAATATTCTTGGGGAATGCCAGTTGCTGAAGTTCTAAAATCACCTGGGTGGGAACAATGACTCAGACAGAGGAGAGGTCCCTAAAGCATATCAAGATCCTTTGGGTCAGGAGGAAGTCTATACAAAGCTTATATGTATAAGAACTTTGGAACACATGACCTGCTTTGTAAGAGTAAGCTACAATGATTCCAATGATTCTTTGCTGTCTCAGTATGGGCATGAAGGAGACCTTGGGTATCTGAAGTCTGTGCCCATGGAACTCAAATTCCAAGCTGACTAGAAAGGATTAGTATGGGCCCAGTGATAGATGCCATATCTACTGTTCCAAACAACCTAGTTAGATTTGAAGAAGTTGACTTGCAGGATGGTGAACTTTGACACAGTTACTTTCCAAGACAATCTAATTGCTAAATTATAGAGGGATTGTTGCAATGATGGAAGGAGTATCCATACCATGAAATTATAGCTCCTTGTTGGACTGAAGTATCATAGGATAGACAAGGATTTAGACACTGATATAGAGAACTTCCAGCTCAGGAAGCTGCTCCCTTCCAATCCAGGGCAGCACCTTTTCTGAAACTTAGAGGCTTGGTAAAGATGCTAAAAGGGGTCCCACAGACAGTATGTGTGATCATATTGGTTCCTCAGGCTTCTTGGCTCCAAGGCCAGCTCTCTATCTACTGTGTTCTCATGACCTGAATGGAAATCCTGCCTGGTAATTTCTATTTTTTTTTTACTATTTACTTTTTAAACTAAAAAAAAGTAAAAATACTTTTACTACTTACTTAAAGGAGCCTCCTATTTAACATACCAATTTCTTATCTTCCTACTTGGATTTTTACTTTAGGACTGAAGCTGGACAAGTGAAAAAAGTGGACTGGAACAGAAGCACCCATCTTGATCAATAATTAAGCATTTAGCTGATATAATTAATAGGAAGAAAAGACTTTTGGTCCAGGGAAAGAATTTTTAAGATTTTAAAAATCCAAGTAGAAATTCTTGACCTTATTTTGAAAACAAACCTTCCTAAAAGGGCTTAGAAATGAGTTAATAATGATAAAAAGGAGACAGCCGGCATTAGCCTCAGGCCATGGAGTATTCCCTGAATGAGCCAATATTTATAAAATACTGCTAACACCCAGGAATCTAGACACTGGTTAAAAGAATCATGGCAAATTCCCTGCTGAAGAACTTTTTGAAGTTCAGAGAAATCTCTTCTTGTGGGAAGGAGGACATTCCCTTCTTTGTTCTAGGGCATTTGAGATATGAGAGGCTCCACACCATACCCTCTCCTTAAGGGAATCACCTGAACACCAAAGCAGAAACTGTCTCCCAGCAAAGAACATTTTTTCAGAGGCTTGTTGCTTATGGGTTTAGAAATGACTTCCAGGGAAAGCAGTCAAGTAGCAGGATGCATTATGGAAGATAGAAGACTTCTCATACCTTCAAGTGTTCTCACCCACTGAGCTTTGGAAGGCCATACATAGACTGTTTAAAGCTGGGCTCCTGAGATGTTTCTATGGGAATCTACCATTGGTTTTCTACTCCACCCTTTGTTCTTACCCTGTGGAGCCACAGGTGAAGTGCATTACAACTACTCAGTGCTGACAGAGCCACATGATAAGGACATGATCCTAGAGAGATGGGCTGAATGCTTCCGTAGAGTTCTCAACAGATCATCAATCAATGTTGAAGCCATTGACCATTTATTTCAAGTTGAAGTCAATCCCTCCTTAGCTGAACTTCCAACTGAAGAAGAGGTTTTGAGGGTCATTAGGCTCCTTTCATGTGGCAAAGCACCTGGTGCTGATTCTATTCCAGCTGGGATTTACAAGGTAGGGGGAACATTGCTCATACAAAAGCTGACTGAAATTTTCCAGGTTATGTGGCAAGAAGATGTTATCCCTCAGGAGTTCAAGGATGCCTCCATTGTCCATTGCTATAAAGATAAAGGGAATAGATTGCCCTGCAACAATCACGGGGTGGGGGGGAGGAGGTGTCTCTCTCTTTCTCTCTTAGTCGTTGCTGGCAAGAGTCTTGCTAGTGTCCTCCTTAATAGGCTGATCCTCCACCTGGAAGACGGTCATCTACCTGAGAGCCAGTGTGGCTTCAGAAAAGGGCTGAGAAACAGTCAATATGGTGATTGCTGCCCAACAACTCTAGCAGAAATGCCATGAGCAGAACAGAGTTATGTACACAACATTTGTAGACCTGACCAAGACCTTTAGAACTGTTAGTTGTGAGGGCTTACGGAAAATTATGTCAAAATTTTGTTGCCCAGAGAAGTTCATCAGTATTGTATACCAGTTTCATGATGGCATGTTTGCTTGGGTTCTGGATAGTGGACAATGCTCTCGTGCTTTCCCAGTCACCAGTGGAGTGAAACAGGGCTGTGTGCTTGCTCCCGTGCTTTTTAGCCTGATATTTTCAGCCGTGTTGTCAAATATTTTCAATGAGGATGAACATGGCATCAAAGTCAGCTACTGTACTGATAGTAAACTTCAATTTGAAAAGGCTACAAGCCGAGACCAAAGTGGAAGGAGTGTTGGCGCATGATTTTCTATTTGCAGATGATTGTGCACTCAATGCAGCCTCTAAAGCTGAGATGCAACAAAGTATGGATCAATTCTCTGTTGCCTGTGCTAATTTTGGTGTAACAATTAACACCAAGAAAAAAGAGGTGCTCCATCAGCCACCACCACACCATCCATATGTGGAACCATCATTTACAAGAAACGGAGAAAATTTGAATGCTGTGGATAAGTTCTCTTATCTTAGTAGTGTACTTTACAGGGATGTACACATCAACAATGAGGTTGATGTGCACATTACCAGAGCTAGCTCAGTGTTTGGGAGGCCTCTGAGAAAAGTGTGGGAAAGAAAAAGTATTTGTCTACCAAACTGAAGGTCTACAGAACTGTTGTGCTGACTTCATTGCTATAAGCTTGTGAAACATGGACAGTCTGCCAGTGCTATGTCAGGAAACTGAATCGCTTCCATTTG
Organism: Potorous gilbertii; assembly: GCA_028658325.1. Taxonomy (NCBI): domain Eukaryota; kingdom Metazoa; phylum Chordata; class Mammalia; order Diprotodontia; family Potoroidae; genus Potorous; species Potorous gilbertii. The sequence goes on from CM053769.1 coordinate 197,803,059, forward strand.
AACTGTCTTAGGAAGATTCTGACAATCACCTGGCAGGATAGGGTACCAGACACTGAGGTTCTTACTTGGACTAAAGTACCAAGCATTCAAACTATTCTTCAGAGAGTGCAACTCCAATGGGCTGGCCATGTTGTTTCAATGCAAAACGTATACTTGCCCAAAAGACTATTCTATGGAGAACTCACATGGGGCATGGTGGTCAGAAGAGGCGATACAAGGACACTCTCAAGATCTCTCTCAAGAACTTTGGAATTGACTGTGTGACATGGACCACTCAGTATGGTGTGCCCACATCAGAAAGGGTACTGTGGTCCATGAGCAAAACAGAATTGAAACAGCTCAAAGGAAACCCAGGAGGCACAAATTTGGAATATCCACTCCAAATGTTCACACGGACTATCAGTGTCCAATCTGTGGTAGAACATTCTGAGCTCATATTGGTCTGAACAGCTCCAGTTAGACACATTGAAACTTGACTTTATCATGATGATGTCATTTTTGTCCTCTTCAAAAAGAAAGGACAACAACCAACCCTGTGACTATTTGCATTTATAACACTAATTTATATATTCCTTTCATGTTTGCAAAGAGCTTTACAAACATTACCATCGTAGGATCACAGGCAGAGCTAAAATGGAACTTCGGGGGTTTTCTGGTCCAGTCCCCTCTTTTCCTTAACTATATATAACAGCAATTTTTAAGGAGAGTATTAATCCCATTTTATAGATGAAGAAACAGAAGCTTAGAGACGAGGCAGCATGCTACAGAGAAAGAACATTAGATTTAAAGAACCGGGGGTTGAATCCTATCTTTGCTGTTTATTTCTTATGAGACCATGTAAATATCTATTTTTGTTTTCAGTTTCTTCATCTGTGTAACTAAGGCATGGCTTCTAAGATTCCTTCAGCTCTACATTCTATGGTCATATACCGTATGCAGTATAAGCCTTCTACCACCATCTCCTTCTTTACTCTTGTCTCATAGAATGAGGTAACTTTACTCTTTACCAAGGCTAACTCCTCTACCTGCTCAGGCAACCACATTCTATCTTGTCTCCTCCAACAGACTGCTTACTCTGTCATTCTCACTCAATCATTCATTTTCTATCTTTCCCTGTCTAGTGCCTTGTTCACTACTCCACATGCCCATGTCTGCTCCATCCTGAAGAAAAAAATCCTCCCTTGATCTTCCATCACTGTCAATTATTGTCTTATATATCTCTTCAACCATTTGTGACTAAACTCCTTGAAAAGACCATTTATAATAGGTTCCTCTACTTTCTCTTCTCTCTCTTCATAACCTCTCCAGCCTCTAACCTTATTATTCCACTGAATCTGTTCTCTCCAAAGTTAGAAATGATCTCTCCATTGCCAAAAACAATGGTTTCTTCTTAAACTTGGTGATCTCATTAGCAACTATGGATTCAATTACCTTCTTGATACTGATGATTCACATCATTTATCTTGCCCTAATCTCCCTGCTGACCTCTAGTCTCATATTTTCAACTGTCTTTTAGACAATGGGAACTTCATGCTCAGTAGATATCTTAAACTCAAAATGTCCAAAACTAAATTCATTATCTTTCTCCCAAATCTTCCCACTTCCTAACTTCCCTATTACTTTTGAGGTCAACACATCCTCCAAGTCCCACAGGATTATAACCTTGTAATCATCCTTGATTCCCCACTATCTCCCACTGTCTCAACCCATATCCAAATTATTGTCAAAGTCTGTTAATTTCACTTTTGTAACATCCCTCTCTTCTATCCTCTGACACTGCTACCACTCTAGTATAGACCCTTATGGCCTCATGCTCAATAGATCTGCCTGCCTTAGGTATCTCTCTACTCTATTGCATCCTTCATTTAGCCACCAAATTGATTTTCCTAAAACACAGGCCTGACCATGTTACCCAGCCCTCCCCTCCATCCCACTTAATAAATTTAAGGGGATCCCTATCACCCCCAGGATCAAATATAAAATCTTCTGTTTGGTATTCAAAGCCCGTCATAACCTTGCCCTCTCCTACCTTTTCAAGTTTCTTAAACCTTACTTACCACTAGGTACTCTTTGATCTAGTGACATTGGCACTCTGGTTTCTCTACAAAACAATCCATCTCTCCACTCTGGGTATTTTCTCTGCCTATCCACCATTCCTGGAATGCTCTCTCTCCTCATATTTGCCTACTAGTTTCCTTGACTTCCCTTAAATCTCAACTAAAATCACATCTCTAGGAAGCCTTTCCCAACCCCTCTTAATTCTAGGGCCTTCCCTCTTTTAATTTTTCCCATTTATCCTATATGTATCTACATATATAGATATATACACACAATATATATATATATACACACACATGTATGTGTATATGTATACATTTATATAATATATACAGAGATATATACATATATACATATACTTCCTTTTTGTCTCCCTCAATTTAGATTGTGAACTCCTTGAGGGCAGAGATTATCTTTTTGCTTCTTTGTTTGTATGCTTAGTACGTTTCTTGCACATGTATGTGCATAATACATGTCTATTGACTGACTGACTGATCAGTCCTATTTACTAAAGCTCTGACAGCTAGTAGATCATAGAGGCAGTGTTTGAACATAGGTTTTCTATAATATAAAGGCAGTACTCTAGGTATCCTGACTTTTTTTTTCACTACCTTGCATGAGAGAGGAGTCTCAGAACTATTGTTTTTATGAAGCTTAGTTTTTTTTATATAAGAAACATAACAATTCTATTCCATTAGCCTATGTGCTCCTTGAAAGCAAGGACTCTATTTGATTTTCTGTTTTGTTTTTCCTTTTTGACTTGTTTGTATCCCAAATTCTTAACATAGAACCTGACTCATTGGAAATTCTTCATAAATGCTCATGGACTGATAGATAGGATTAATGTCTATACCTATAATTTCAGTAGTATTTGGACTCCCAAACTTATTATCCTAAAAGAGCGATTTTAACAGTGTGATCCAGAGACCTCTAGAAGATCTCAAGATGCTTTCAAAACATTCAAAGCTTATCAAAACAATACTATGACATTTTAACTGTAGAAATGATAATTATCAGTAGATATAATACACATAAACAAATGCTCTTAGGGTCCCTCAGTATTTTTTAAGAGTATTAAGGCAACCTGAGATCCAAAAGTTTGAGAACTATTGCCCTAGAAAATTTGAAAATAGATGCCAGATATTGAATGTATTTCTCAATCACAGAAAAGAGAAATCAAGGAAATATTTAATCAGGGAGCAATAAAGATGTCACATTATTCTAGCTTGCCTATTACTGAAAGAAACTGAGATACAGTGGGAGAGAGAATGACACTCAAAGTTAAGAGATCTAAGTAAAAGTCCCAATTTTGTCACTGGCTCATTGTTGACTAGATTCACCTCCGAAAGTCTCAGGTTCATCATCATGAATTTTAGTCAGAAGGAACATCAAAATCCATATGGTTTAGCCTGACCCACACAGGAATATTCTGAACTGTATCCCCAACAAGTAGATTGTTATGTTTTCAGAATGCTTCCTCTGTCAAGGAGCCCATTACCTCCTGCAATGGAAGCAGTGCATTTCACTCTGGACAAGTCTGTTAGAAAGTTTTTCTTGATGTAAAGTCAATTTGCTTCTTTTTAATTTCTACCCATTGTTCCTGTTTCTGTCCTCTGGAGCCAAACAGAAAAAATTCACTTGTTAATCTTTCAAATATTATGCCCCCTTTATGTTTTCTTTTCTCCATGATAAGTATTTCAATTTCCTCCAACCTGATTTTCTATAGCATGACCCTTAGTCCCTGTATCAACCTGGGTACCCTCTTCTTAATATTCTCTAGTTCATTAATATCTTTCTAAAATACCCAGAAGTGAACATGGAACACTCAGATAGGATTCAAACAATATAAAAAGACTTTCACCTCCTTTGGTTTTGGCCTCTATGCCTCTCTTAATGGAGTTCAAGATTACAATAGCTTTTTCTGGAGTTTGAGGGACAGTGGTCATATCACACTGTTGGCTTCCATGGACTTCATAGTTCATTCAAACCCTCAGATATGTGCCACAAAACTAGTTTCTCCCTTCCTGTCATGGCCTTAGGAAATTAATTGATTTGAACTCAAGTATAGAATTTTACGCATTAAATTTTAAGTATAATTTGGAATAAATCTTATAATTCCTATTTATAAGGCTACAAAGATCAAATGGGATGATGTATATAAAGTATATATAAAGTCTTTTGTAAATTTTAAGTGCAATATAAAATATAAGCTATAATTTTAATAATTTCCTTCAGGATACACACACATACATATGTGTACATGTGTACACATATACATACATACATACACGCATATATTCTTTTTCTTTTCTCCAGGTACACAGAAATTTTCTTAAGGTCAAACACACTCTTTCTATGAGTCTCAGTTTCTTCACCAATTAAATGAAGCAAGTGAACGTTTTTGAGTCTATGATGAAGCTATATTTAAGGGCGTGGGGGCTTATGGGTCAGAGAGGAGGAGGGGTTCTGGATTCTTTCCCACAAATGTGGGGATGAGGGTGGGGTTAGTATTCAGCCAGGAGGGGATAAGGAGGAAGGGAGATAGGCAGAAAACTTGGGACAGGACTCTCTGTAGTCTTGGAGAGGGATAGAAGTCCTGCAGTACAACAAATGACTGGACAATTATGACTTGTTTTCAAAAGATGAAAAACCATGATCACTGATAGCATATTCTAATCAGTTCCCTGATTCTCTTAAGGAAATCTGTACATCTCTATTAGGGGCAGCTAGGTCGCACAGTGAATAGAATGCCAGGCTTGGAGGACCTGAGTTCAAATCCAGTCTCAGACACTCAGTAGCTCTGTGACTTTTGGCAAATCACTTAACTCTGTTTGCCTCAGTTTCCCCATCCATAAAATGAGCTGGAGAAACAAGTGACAAACCACTCCAGTATCTTTGCCAAGAAAACCCCAAATGGAGTTAGGAAGAGTCAGATAGGACTAAAAACAATTGAGCATACTAAAGATCTCTTTTGATGGGTAATCAAAGGCTATGGCAGTAGAGTGAAGCACAGGGTTCAATAGGACTTAGTTGGAAAGATTGTGTTTACAGGCTTGATAATAGGCCATGTCTTTCAGCCAAGAATCAACCTAACTTTTGTATGATGGGAGAGGTTCATCAGCCAATAAGAAAGACCATTTTCCTAAGCCTTTATAAAGATTCTACATACTCTGTGGTAAAGAGAATTTTCACCAGAGGAGTTCGTAGGCTGTCATATAGGAGATTCAGCACACCGAGATGAAAGACCAGTGGAAACGCTCCCTCAGAGCATGCTGCCGAGCTCAACCATGCTTTACATAGCCCTTTGAATAAATTTCAAAAATACAATAAATAAGTAAAATAGCACAGATAAAATCTTAGCTCCTTGACATTTTGGTAGTGAGACCATCTACTCGAGAACATTGTACTCTGACAGGTCAGAAGTAAAGCCAAAGGAGTCCTCAAAGATCATTTGGTCCAACCCCATAATTTAACATTTCACATTGCCATGTTTCTTCATGGCAATGGACCTCAACTTTTTTTTCTCCTTGTACATGCTCAAAATTTCAGATCAGGAATTTAGAATGGCAATAGAAACCAAATTTTAAATTGAGTAATTGGTCAACTGTGTGGTGAAATTACTTTTTTGTATTGCATTACAGTTCATGCACCACAATTTAATTGCATTTGCCCTACAGCCTTCCAATTAAAATAGTGCAGAAATTAGCATTTTTGAGGTAGATACAGCACTGTTACCAAATTCACGCACAAAGGCAGAATTTGATATCATTTTTATAGCCAGAGTATTTACGGATCCAGAGAAGACATTTCTTTTTCATTGAATTTAAGACAGTCTGGTACCCATGTTCCACCCATGAAAGCTACCTAATTCTAGTAAAGTTACCCTGGGGAATACAAGCAACTCAGCTGAGAAATGATTGAGTTTCAGGCTGCAGATGAAAACTATCACCATTACATTTTGATCACATGGAACCATGGCCCTAAACAGAGAAATAATTTAGTTTTCATATTTGTTGGATTTAGCTAGGTATTCATCCTTACCATCATTTTCTAATTCTGCACTGATGCTTCTAGTTTCTTGGAAGCCAGGATGCCAGGAGAGTACGGACTCATGAAATGTTACCAAAGTGGAAGAATGGGCCTAATGATGTTTGTGTTATCCAAGGAGAAGACTTACCCAAATTTTATTGGGGGGAAGTGTTGCCACACCTCAGAATAATGGTCCCTGGAAGCTCTGCCCAGTGGCCTGCAACCTTTGGAATTTTCCTAATCTCCTGGATCAAGATTGTCCAATTCTGACAGGTCTTATTTAGGATTAATTAAAAATCATTGGTGCTTGAGTTTGACAGGATTGTAGATCTAGAATTAGTCCAACTCGCTCATTTTTGTAGAGGAGGAAACAGAATCCCATTGATTCTGGCCCAAGGTGCAAAGTGTGAGATTTGTATCTAGGTAATTTGATGCCAGAGCAGTGGGTCTCACTGGTAAATATTTAAAAATTGAACTGTACATAAAATTTAATCTGCATTATTAATATTTCCTCCATCACTGAAATCTACAAATCAATAAAACAAAGAACCAAGCCCTGATTTATGTTGGGCTCATTTCTAAAGCATAAATGCTCACACTAAAAATTGAACAATTGACTTTCCTCAGAGAGTACAAGCTGCCTCCAGCATAGCCCTTTTCCAGAGAACAGTTTCTCTCTCTCTCTCTCTCTCTCTCTCTCTCTCTCTCTCTCTCTCTCTCTCTCTCTCTCTCTCTCCTCTCTCTCTCTCTCTCTCTCTCTCTCTCTCTCTCTCTCTCCCTCCCTCCCTCCTTCCCTCCCTCCCTCTCTCCCTCTCCCTCTCTCTAACAGCTCTCTTTTCACTGTACTATCTTGCTATAGGTCACAATAAATGAAAACATATGAGCATTGCCCTAAAGCCTATTAGGTGATCTGGTTGCTTGATGAAGACATGAAAATATAAGCAAAAGGTAAAATGACAAGTACACTGTGCATTCTAAATGCATGTCATTGATAGATATTTTTTTCTAATCCTGCCTAATTTTCTTTACTGCTGCTGTTCAGTCATTTCAGTTGTGTCCAACTCTCCATGATCGCATTTGGGGTTTTTTAGGCAAAGATACTAAAGTGGTTTGCCATTTCTTTTTTTCATCTTATTTTACAAATGAGGAAACTTAGGAAAACTGGGTTAAGTGACTTGGCCTGGGTCACACAGCCAGTGAATATCTGAGGCCAAATTTGAACTCATGAAGAAGAGGTTTTTTTCTGACTCCAGGTTCGTGCTCTATCCATTGCACCATCTATAGCTGACTCCTGGCTTTAAGTCTTGACAAAATTTTTATTTAAAAAAAAAGTCATTACTGGGTAAGGCGTAGTCAATCATACTAGTTCTGGACACTGTGGATATTTTTAATTAATTATTTTTAGTTTTCAACATTCACTTCCATAAGTTTTAAATTTTCCCCACCTCCCCAAGACAGCATGCGACTGATACAGGCTGTACCTACACATTCTTATTAAATATATTTTCACATTAGTCATGTTGTATAGAAGAATTATAATGAGTGGGAGGAACACAAGAAAGAAAAAAACAAAACAAAAAAGAAAGGAAATAATATGCTTTGATCTGCATTCAGACTCCATATTCCCTTCTCTGGATGTGGATGGTGTTTTCCATCAGGAGTGTTTTGGAGTTGTCTTAGGTCCTTGTATTTCTGAGAAGAGCTAAGTCTGTCAGAGCCAGTCATCGCACAATGTGGCAATTATTGCGTAAAACATTCTGGTTCTGCTCACCTCACTCAGCACCCCTGCTTAGGAGTGATTATCAATAGTAATTATTGCTGTTTCCCTCCCAGCCTGATGTCATTTTTTTTCTATGCCTCATTAAAGGGGCCATTTCCTGGCTACTTCTTAAAAAGGCCTATTCAATGAATGGGAGATACCTCACCCTAAGTGAGTTCCTGAATAGACCTTGGCCTAAAGGGGCCAAGATCTCCCCTTGTATCCTGGGTCATCTCTAGTCATCCTGGATTCAGATGACTCTGGAGGAGAACTGAAGCTGATGATTTTGCACAGCCTTCCCTCTCTCAAAACAAAGTCAAGTGAAAGTCATGTCATTGTTTTTTCTCCTTCAGCAATGAAGGACAAACACAACATCACGTAAGTCTTTCAAGGTTTTTCTGAAGTCTGCCTGTTCATCATTTCTTATAGCATAACAGTATTCTGTTAAATTCATATACCAAAACTTGTTAAGCCATTTCCCAGTAAATGGACATCCCTTCAATTTCCAGTTCTTGCCACCACAAAAGGAGCTGCTATAAATATTTTTGTACCTATGAATCCTTTCTGTATTTTTATGATCTCTTTGGGATATAGCCCTAGAAGTGATATTACTGGGTCAAAAGCTCTGCACATCTTTATAGACCTTTGGGCATAGCTCCAAATTGCTCTCTAGAATGGCTGGATCAGTTCACAACTCCACCAGTAATGCATTGGCGTTTCAATTTTCCTATATATTCTCCAACATTTATAATTCTCCTGTTTTGTCATGTTAGTCAATCTGATACGTATGATGTACCTAAGAGTTGTTTTATTTGCATTTCTTTAATCAATAGTGATTTAGAGCATTTTTTCATATGATTATAGATAACTCTAATTTGTTTATCTGAAAACTGCTTGTTGTTATCTTTTGACCATTTATCAGTTGGGGAATGACTTGTATTCTTATGAATTTGACTCAGTTTTCTATATATTTTTAGAAATGAGACCCTCATAAGAGACACTGGTTGTAAAAATTCTTTTTAATTTTCTGCTTCCCTCCTAATCTTGGTTGCATTGTCTTTGTTTATGCAAAAACTTTTCAATTTAATGTAATTAAAATTATCCATTTTGCATCTCACAATGTTCTCTATCTCTTGTTTGGTCATAAATGCTTCTGTTCTCCATAAATATGACAGGTAAACTATTCCTTGCTCTTCTAATTTTCTTATAGTATCAACCTTTATATCTAAATCATGTACCCATTTTGACTTTATTTTGGTATGGACACTATAGCTATTCAGTATAGCCTGGATGATCAGAGAATCTAGCTTTGGATGGAACCTAAGAAGTAATTGAGTATAAGCCATATCTGAGAAAGGATCATCTCTCTAATATATACTTGACAAACAATTTATGCTTCAAGCTATCTAGGAAAGATGAATTTCCTATATCCCAAGTCAGTCTGTTCAACTTTAGGATATTTCAGAATGATAGGTAAGATTTCCTAGTTTCCTAGCCTCTTTTAAAATTTTTACACACTCCCGCCTCTCGTTTTTCTTGACACTGTTCTCTTACAAGCCACCTGGCCATTCTTTCTCAGTTTTCTTTGTTGTATCTAGTCTCTTGACCTACAGTCCCATATCAGCAACTATTTTGGGGACATGAACTGTATGTCCTGTAGACACCTCAAACTCAACATGTCCAAAACAAAACTTATCTTTCCATGAAAACGATTTTTTCTTTGAAACTTCCCTATTACCTCACTACTATCCCCTGGTCACTTAGTTTTATATTCTCAGTGTCCTTTCCTAATTGTCAATCTCAGTCACTCATCATATCCAATATGTTACCAGGTGTTGTTGTTACTACCTTCATATTACACACACACTTAAATATAAGATATATACCTACATAAATACACACATATATAATACATGGCACAACTAGGTTAGAGTGCCACATCTAGAATTAGGAAGACTCCTCTTACTGAGTTCAAATCCAGTACTTACTAGCTATGTGACCCTGGACAAGTCATTTAACACTCTTTGCCTCATTTCCTCATCTGTAAAAAATGAACTAGAGAATGAAACAGCAAACCACTTCAATATCTCTGTTAAGAGAACTCATTCATCAGTCAGAAGCCGGATAGTAGGCCTTTCAAGTAGAAAAATAAAAAAATATATATTAAAAATAACTAAACAAGTTGTAGTGTGTGGTTGTGACAGAACATTACTATGCTGTAAGAAGTGATGAACTCAGTGATTTTGGAGGGACACTGAAAGACTTGAGAAAGGTGGTGCCAGTGAAATTAGCAAAACCAAGAGAACATTGCAGACAACAGCAGTATTGTTTTAAGAACAATTTTGAGCAAATAAGTTATTTTGAATATTATAAATACCCAAATTAACTATAAAGGATATATGAACAAAGATACTATCTGCATCCCGAGAAAGAACTGATAAAGAGAAGTGTGTATAGAATAATTTTATACACATATACACATATACCTATTTGGATCTAATGGTAGCCATCTCTAGGGTGGGTGGGTGGGAAGGAAAAAAAGAAAGAAATTTACATGATAATTTTGTTGTATATTTGAAAGGAACAGAAAGTTGTGCATAGTAAACTTTTGCAATCATCTTTTTTTATTGTACTATGTTATGGAAATGCTTGTTTTATTCCATAAATTAAAAAATTAAATTTTTTTTAAAAAACAGAAAGAAGACTGAACAACAAATATGTAGTTATTTACAGTTATAGCTTAATATCTATCTGTCTGTCTGTCTACTTATCTGTCTATCTATCTACTATCTATCTATCCATCAGTTCATCCATCTTTCTACTCACATAGCCCACCTCAGTTCAGTAGAGCAGAACTTTTACCTAGACTATCGTAGTAACCTTCTCCTTGCTTCAAGTCTTTCCCCCATCAAATACATTCTCCTCTTAGCCACCAAAATAATTTTCCTAAAGCATGCTGGTTTGACCATTTTACCTCCTATTCAATAAACTCCATTATCCCTTGTTCTCTATTACCTCTAGGAACAAATACAAAATCTTCTGTTCAGCATTTAAAACACTTTATGACCATTCTCAATCTTATCTTCAGATCTAGTACTTTACAATTCTTCTTAGTCTTCAATCTAGCTACTCTGTCCTACTTGCTGCCATTCTTCAAACACATCATTTTAACTTTGTTTTCTTTGCCTTGTACTTGACATGCTCTTCTTTCTCATTTTGGTCTCAGTTTCTCTGGATTCCATCAGACTCAGTTCAAGTTCAGCCTTCTTCAGGTGGGTTTCTCCTGGTCCTCTCAACTGCTATTGCCTTCCCTATTGCCATGTGACTATTTTGTATATGTCTTGTAGGTGTCTAGTTATTTACATGTTGCTTCCCCTTTAGAATGTGAAGTCTTTGAGGACTGTTTTTGCTTTTTATTGTGTCCCTACCTTAATAAATACTTGTTGACTAATTCTTCCTAATTCTTTTTTGATTCTAAGCTAAAGAGGACAAATCCTTTTTTCATATAACCTAATCAGATATTTGAAAATATTTATCACTATCTGCCCTAAGTCTTTCCTTCTCCAAACAAAATAGCTCTAACAAAAATCTTCTCACACCAGTTTCTTCCAGTGGTTTGTATATAACAGGGTTTCTAATCCCTTTTTTGATATATTGATTTCCTCTTCTGGACACACTCATCTTTCTCCTGAGCTCCGAAGTCATATCCATAATGGTTTACTATGCGTCTATAGTGAGAGCTGGGAAAGCATCTTCAGGCTATTGCAGCTGCATTGGTCACAGCCCATCTTTGCATCACTGTTTGGCTTACCCCAACCTAGGGCTTGGAAGGCTTGATTCTTTGAATTATAAAAGAATTGGCCCAGGAGCAAATAGGGAACCAGAAATGCTTTCCAGAGCACTAGAGGCCTGCTTCTTCCAGCTCCAGACTGCTGAAGGGGAATTGTGTTTTTATAAACCTTCTTTATTCTCATATCATGTGTTTTTAAATTTCTAACCTCAAAGTAATTTTAATTAGATTTTTATGACTGAACAGTCCTTTTACATGTTAAATAAAAACAGAACGACAAAACAAAACAAAAAAAGCCACAAAACAAAAACCCTTGAACCTGCTGGACTACGCCCAAATTAGATTTATTCCTGAATATTCCACCTGGAATTCTTTTAGGCATCACAAACCTCATGTGTCTAAGATATATTTTCCCTTAAATCTCTTCACCAACATTCCTAGTTCTGTAGAGGACAGCAATACTTCCTGGTCTTCCAGGTTCATATTCACATCATTCCTTACATCCTATCAGTTTCCAAAGTTTTCAGCATCTCCTACATCTGTTTTCTTTTCACTCAGACCAAGAGCATTCTAATTCAGGCTCCATGCCCTTAGACTATTAAAGTAGCATCTTGATTGGTCTTCCTGCATCTAATTTCTCCTTTCTCCAAACCATCTCCCAAATAATGGTCAAATTAATGGAAATTCCTAAAGTACATGTCTGGCCATGTTACTCTCCTGCTAAAAAGCTTCAGTGTCTCATTATTGTCTCTAAAATAAAATAAAATAAAAGCTCTTTCATTTTGCACTTTAAGCCCTTTGCTCATTTACTATCTGCTTTCAATCTATCTTTTCAGGCAGATTATGCTTTATTCCCCATGTAGATATAGTTTACATCATAGTCAAACTGGCCTACATACTGTACTTCCTACATGGCATTCGATCTTGTGTGTTTGTATACAGATTGTCCTCCGTGATATGAATGCTTTCCAGTCCTATCTTGGCCCCTTGGAATCAATTTCTTCCAAGGCTCAGATTAAGAACCTTTTCTTATTCCTCCAAATTGTCCTAATTTTACATTTATTTTGTATTGTGAAAGGTCTGCTGAACTCTGCACTTGTTTTCCTGAGTTGCTCTAGTGTCCAGAGATGAAGTCCCCCTGAACTAACTTAACAATGATCTTTTGTAACTGAACTCTATTAAATCCAGTGTCCTTGAAACCAAATAAGCTACAATCCAGACTGATAAGCTGTTTGGTCAGCTAGGATCCTTTATAGATAAGCAGAACATCCTCTCTCCAAGGTCCTACATTCCTAAACCATTTTGCTCCTCCTCCCCTACTATTCCCTTCCTCTTCCCATCCCACTCCCTTTGCCTTTGGACATTTGGGATTGTCTTTGATTTCTCCCATTGACTTCCCCTTTTGGTGGTAGCCCATAAATATCCAAGACATCTGTAGGACAGGCTCCTTGGTATAAGGAATTCCCACACGCATATGCTTTTCTCTTGTAATAAATTACATTATTACTCATACCTTCTGGAGTTGTAACTTTGGGTTAACAGGGCATATCTTGTCATTATGTATCCAAGAAACATGTCATATCTCCCTGTGAAATCTTCTTGAAGACAGCAACTATCTCAGTTTTCTGTTTATATCCCCAGCATCTGATACATTTTAGTTATTGTTCAGTTGTTTCAATCATGCCTGACACTTTGTGACTATATGGTAGTTACTTAATAATTGCTTGTTGATTCAGTTATCATAAAATTTTAGAACTATAAGAGACCTAAAATACCACCTCTTTTATTTTACAGATAAGGAAACTGAGGTCAGAGGGTAAAATTATTTTTCCAAGGTTACAAAGATAAGAGGCAGAGCTAGAATTTGAACATACATTCTTTGACTCTCAAATAGCGTGGCTCCTTGGTAATAATATTTCATTGTTTCAAAGATCTGTCATTGTGTTCAGGGGAAATTCCACTATCAGTGTAGGTCACCATCACTCTTTAATTTAGCAGACCATCTTTAAGAATTACCTTGACTCAACAAATCATGGCCTTAGCATTTATAAGTTCTCCCAAGTTAGTCCTAATGCTTCTTGAACCACAGAGAGCAAATCCACCCCTGAGTCAGCCCTCAAAATTTTTCCAGCTTGGTAGCATATGCCAATCCTAGCTCAATTGGCATTATTTTCAAGAATTCAGAGGTCATGCCCATGCCATGAGACTTTAGAGTGAAACTTTAATGGAGAGGATGAGAATGATAATGATGATGAATTGTCACTTTGTAGCACTTTCAGTTTTACAAAGTGCTTTACTCATAATCCTTTAATTCACGGTACACGTATTTTTATTCTTTTAATTTATCTCAGACCTGTGATTTTTCTGGTTTAAGGATCTTCTAGGGAGAAATGTTGTTCACTCTTCATTTCTGAACAGAATCAATGACATCACAAGGTGCTCTCCTAAGGTAGACTAGTTATTTCTTTGCAACTTATAAAGTCTTATAACGTGCCCTGGGACATGGCAGGGTTAAATTACTAACCTAGCATCACACAGCTAAAAGTAGGAGGTAAGACTTGAACTTGTGTCATTCCTGACTCCTCTGCCTATCTGCCATCTACTGTGTATGTCACGCTACCTCTCATTTCTAAGTTAGAGATGAAATAACTGAGATTCATAGAGTTTATATGACTTATCCAAACCCAAGGCTCAAAACTTTTAAATCTATGCTTGGTTCTACAACATCCTATCTTTCTCTATAGGACACTGCATTTCCTGATAGAACCCTAACTCTACTATAGCCTCCCCAGTAAGCTTTTCCACTTCCTTGAGGCTTCAGATACCAGGTCCACCATAGGACCTTTTCATATACTTTGTTTGTACTCTGGGCCTTTGGGAGAAGGCATTTTTCAGAAGGATCACAGCACACAGTTCTTCTTCCCAGTTTACTTTGCATTGTATGGGGAAGAATTTCACTGCTATCCAATGATGCAGTCATTATGAAAACTCAAATACCCAGTTTGCGGTAAGGATCACATTGAGAAGGATATGATTTGGCTTGATCCTAAGGCACAATGAGCATATATATGCCTCTCCTTCTTCCCGTCAGATACTGAGGAATAACACCCAGGCTTGTAGATGTCCTATCTGAAATGAGACCAGTATCAGTGTTATTGTAGGTGTGATCCCTGCTTACATATGGAATGCACTACTGGACTCTGAGGATCTCTGTAGATCTAAGATTCTCTGATAAGGTTACTTAAGCCCCTCAATATCTTTTGAGGGTACCCTGTCTCATTTAAATAGTCAAGCAACTCTGTGTTACAGCTATTTATGTTGATTCACAAATATTAGTAGGTAGCTAGGAATAGAAGAAGGGACCAGGGACAGAAAGCCAGGAGACCGGGGTTCTAATTGAATTTGTGGCTAGTCCACTGGTATGACTTCCTCCCCCACCCCCAATGCTTGGGCCCTCAGCTTTTTTTTTTCTTTTGTAAAATGGTGAGGTTAGACTACTTAATAGTCTCTTTGAACTTGGTAATTGTTTGAAGTTCATAAAAGGGTGGATTCTTGTTGCCCAATTTCTTGGGCAAATTGGAGGGTTAGTGATGGTGATAGCTGATTGAACTGTGAGGTGAAGTACGATGCATAAGGAGCTGCATTTTGCAGCAATGTCCATTGGTAGATTAGAGAAAAATACAGACTTCTTTTCCAGCGTGTGTTCATTCTTCTTTATCGTAAAAGACCATGCCATCAGAGAACTAATGACATGACTTGCTCTTGACTTTGTTTTGAGTGAAGGGGGGCTGTGCAGGTCACCAGCCTCACTTTTTCTCCAGAGCCATCTCAATCCAATGACCAGATTAGGATAACTGGAGATGACCCAGGATGAGGCATTTGGGGTTAAGTGACTTGCCCAAGGTCACATAGCTAGTGAGTGTCAAGTGTCTGGGATGCGATTTGAACTCAAGTCCTCTTGATTCCTGCACTGGTGCTCTATGCACTGTACCACCTAGCTGCCCCTCTTTTTTTTCCAGTATAGCCAAGAGGGAAGAACTCTTTGGGTCAGAAACTTCCAGGAGGGACATCAGAGGCCATCTAGTCCAACTCATTTGTTTTACAGTTGGAAAACCTGAGGCCTAGAGAGGTTAAATAATTTGTTCAAGGTCACAAAGCTAGCACACAACAGAGGTAGGATTTAATCCCAGATCTTCTGACTTCAGGGCTAACTTTTCTTTGACTGGTGCTATATTGTCTCCTTAGTGTATCCAGTAATACCCTATCATCTGAAGTGATTGAGGTAATTTGCCAGGCAGGTGCTGCTATGGATGGATAATTGCACATGATTATGGGAAAGAATCATTTATTCAGAATTATAAAGCTTTTGTAACCTAAGAAAAATCTCTTCAAATTTGTGAAGCACCTAGCAAAGGGCTTAGAATACAATAATCCTCTTAAAAAATGCTTCTTGATTGCATGATTGTGACCTTCCAATTCCTCATCTGGAAAATGGGTATGACAATCCCTTCCCTGTCTGTGTCACAGGTTTGTGGTGGAGATCAAAGGAGATAATGAAGTTGAAAATTTTTATAATTACAAAATCATTCAAATTTCAGGTATTATTTATATACTTAAAGAAGAGATGACAAAAGGCATGGTGGAAAAAGTACTGACTTTGTAGTCAGGAAGAGGTGAGTTTAAATCTGGCTTTAAATACTTCCTAGCTATGTAATCTTGGGCAAGTAACTTAGCTTCTGTTTGCCTCAGTTTCCTCAACTGTAAAATGTGAATAATAACACTTACCTCACAGGGTTGTTGTGAGATCAAATGAGATGATTTTTGTAATGCACATTAGCCCAGTGCTTATCACATAGAAGGTACTATATACACATTATCTATTATACAACAATTTCATCAATAAACTTCCTGGATCAGACTTCTTCTCTTTTTCATATCCCAGCATAGCAGAAAGACAGCATGATATGGGGTCAGAAGCCCTGTGTTCAAATCCTGGTTCTATCTCATATTAGCTGAGTTACCTTTGACAAATAATTTAACCTTCCTTCAACCTTAGTTTCTTCTTCTGTCTTATAAGGACAATAATATTACACAAAGCCAAAGTAAGGATGAAATAAAATAACAGACAGAGGCCCTGTTTGAACATTAAAAGGCTACACAAATGTAAATGATTATTTTTGTTGGTTTGAAACATATAATGACAGCAACAATATTATTGCTTTCACTCACATAGTACAATGTTGCTGTTACAGTGTATAACGTTCTGGTTTTTCTCATTTCACTTTGCATCAGTTCATGTAAGTCTTTTCATATTTTTCTGAGAGCATCCTGCTCATTATTTCTTAAAGCACAATAATATTCCATCACAATCACTATACAACTTGTTCAGTTATTCCTCAATTGATGAACATCCCCTCAATTGCCAATTCTTCACCACCTCTAAAAGATCTGCTATAAAAATTTTTTGTCCACATAGGTCCTTTTCCTTTTTTATCTCTCTGGGATATTGGTATGGTTGGATCAAAGGAGATGATAGTTTTATAGACCTTTGGGCATAGTTCCAAATTGTTCTCTAGAATGGTTGAATCAGTATACAACTTCTCAAATAGTACACTGGTGTTTTAATTTTCCCACATCCCCTCCAACATCTGCTATTTTACTTTTCTCTTGTTAACCAGTCTGACAAGTATGAAATAGTAGCTCAATTATTTTAATTTGCATTTTTCTCGTCTATAGTGATTTAGAGAATGTTTTTCATATGTCTATAGGTGGCTTTGATTACTTTATCTGAAAACTGTTCATACCCTTTTACCATTTATCAGTTGAGGATTGGCCCTTATTTCTATAAACTTGACTCCATTTTCTGTTATGTTTGAGAAATGAAGTCTTTATCAGAAAAACTCACTGTAATTTCTTTTCATGGTAGTGATGGCCAGCTATGTATTTCCTTCCATCTTATTTCCCCATTTAGTTTACTCTCTCTCTCTCCTTTTACCCTGGCCAGTTTAAAAAGTGCTTTGCTTATGACTTTTACCTGTCCCAAATTGCCCTCCCTTCTACCAGCTTCCATTCTTCTCTTATCCCTTTCTCTTCCTACTTTCGGTATGGTAAGATAGACTTCTACACTCAGATGAGTGTATATATTATTCTCTCTTTGAGCCAGTTCTGATGAGAGTAAGGTTCATGTGCTCCCCTCTCTGCTTCCCCCACTTTTCCCTCCACTCTAAAATCCCTTTCAGATCTCTTTTATCTCTTTTTTTCTACCTTTCCCTTCCCTCTTTTCCTAGTGCATTCCTCTTTCTCATCCCTTAATTTAGTTTTTCAGATAATCATACCATTACATTCAATTCAGACTTCTGCTTTCTATGTAAATTCCTTCTAACTGCCCTAATAATGAAAAAGCTTTCAGGAATTATAAATATTATTTTCCCATGTAGGAGAATAAACAGTTCCTGAATCCCTTATGACTTATTTCTCCTCTTTGCTTTTTTATGCTTCTCTTGTGTCTTATATTTGAAAGTCAAATTTTCTATTCAACTCTGGTCTTTTCATCAAGAATTCTTGAAAATCCTCTGTTTCATTGAATGGCCATTTTCCCCCCTGAAGGATTATACTCATTTTTGCT
The DNA here is from genome assembly GCA_028658325.1 of Potorous gilbertii. NCBI lineage: Eukaryota > Metazoa > Chordata > Mammalia > Diprotodontia > Potoroidae > Potorous > Potorous gilbertii. The sequence continues at coordinate 197,821,320 of CM053769.1, forward strand.
GGTCAGGTGGTTCTTAATTGTAATCCTACCTCTTTTGCCCTCAAAAATATCATATTCCAAACCCTCTGATCCTTTAATGTGGAAGCTGCTAAACCTTGTATTATCCTGACTATGGCTCCACAATACTTAAGTTGTTTCTTTCTGGGTGCTTGTAATATTTTCTCTTTGACTTGGAAGCTCCGGAATTTGGCTATAATATTCCTTGGAGTTTTCATTTTGGGGTTTCTTTCAGGAGGGGATTGGTGAATTCTTTCAATTTCTACTTTACTCTCTGGTTCTAGAATATCAGGGTGCTTTTCCTTGATAATATCTTGAAAGAGGATGTCTAGGTCTTTTTTTTTTTTTTGATCATCACTTTCAGGAAGTCCAGTAATTCTTAAGTAATCTCTTCTGGATCTATTTTCTAGGACAGTTGTTTTTCAAATGAGATATTTTATATTTTCTTCTATTTTTTTCCATTTTTCCATTTTGTTTAAGTGTTTCCTAAGGTCTCATAAAGTTATTAACTTCTATTCCTTCAGTTCTAACTTTTAAAGAATTTATCTTTTTCTGGTGACTTTTGTACCTTCTTTTCCATTTAGTCAATTCTGCTTTTCAAGTCATTCTTCTTTTCATTGAATTTTTGTGCCTCTTTTACCATTTGACCAAGTCTGTTTTTTTTAACAATATTGTTTTCTTCAGCATTTTTTGTTCCCCTTTTAGCAGGCTGTTTACTCTTTTTTTTCTTGATTTTCTTGCATTGCTCTCATTCCTCTTCCTGATTTTTCCTCTGCATCTCTCACTTGATTTTTTATACTTCTTTTTGAGCTCTTCCATGACCTGACATCAATTGATAATTTTTTTTGTGGTTTTGGATCAGGGATTTTGACTTTGTTGTTTTCTTCTGAATGTATGTTTTGATCTTCTTGGTCACCATAGTAATTTTCTATGGTCAGAATTGTTTTCTGTTGTTTGCTTATTTTCCCAGCCTATTTCTTGATTTTTAATTATGCTAAAGTGGAGCTCTGCTTCCCAAGAGGAGGGGGCATGGTCCCAAGCTTCAGATTGTTTTTCTTGTACATCTGTGTTCAGAGCTAGTTCTGGGGTCCTGTAAGTTTCTATTTCTTCCAAAGTGGTATGACATAAGGAGAGGTATTTTTACTATACTCCTGATCTATGTTCTGGTCTATGAGTGACCACAAACACTCTATTCTGTTTTGGAACCCTGCTTCCTTTCAGATACAAGCTTGATTATACTAATGCTCCTCTTTTTCCTATTATACAGGAATAAACGTGTATATAAATATATATATGTGTATATATATATGTTTATATATATGTGTATATAAATATATATATATGTTTCCTGAAAGTTAGGACTGTGACTCAAATTTGAGTATGCGTAATACAATAGTCTGCCACCCAGTGATAACAAAGAGACCCATCTAATCTCCTTCTGACCAGCTTTCTGACTCCCTTATCCTCTGTGGGCTGAGACCTCAGCTGCTGATGCTGCTGACTCAGTTACCCCCAATGTCTGCTGCTGTGGTATGGCCTATGCTGGCACAGCCTACTAAGGGCTGTACTCCATTTTCATCCCAATTCCCTTCTAAGTTGTCTTGAGTGGGAAAAATTGTTCCATCATATACCTTGGTCACTTCTGCAGGTCCAAAATTTGCTTAAAGTTGTTTGGAGGAGAATTTAGGAGAGGTCAGGCAAACCCCTGCCTTTTCTTCATCATATTTTGCCTCTTTTACCATTTTGGACTACAGATTGAAAAGAATTTAGCATCCTAAACATTGTAATCATTTACCTGGCCATGAAACTAGACACAGATGCTAGGGAAGGCAGAAAATGGCTTTATAAATATCTTTCCTCAACACAATCCTCTCAGCCTTCTCCAGGAGTCTATCTATCCTTCCCTAGCATTTCTAGATTATGAAAGATTATTTGGCCACCAGCCCTTAATGAGTCAGGTCTCCATAGTGATTATTAATCAATTACCATCAAAGGTAGGACTGGTTTCTGTCAACAGAGCCAGTCCCCTTCTGTACTTGCTACTTCCTTATTCCTTTAATTAAGGAGATATTATGAGTTAAATATTAAGCTTGAGTGGAAACTTAAATGAGAAAAAAATTAAAAAGATCCTAATAGTGACCTTAATTTTACAGAATTTTAGAACCAAAGGTATATTTAAAGAAATTTCCATCCACTAGAAAAGGAAACTGAGATTTCAAAAGTTTGGTGACTCACTGAAAGTTGGATAAAACAGCAAGGAAGGGATGGAGTCTAACTTTAAATGTACAGAAATCAGGCTCCCCAATTTATTGATGATAGTAGTCAGTATGAATTAAGAAGGTGATAGATGAATGTGTCCTAAGGCACTGAGAAGGACTAAAGGAGATGTGGCTTTACTTGAGTCCTAAAAAATGGGACATATTTGGATGGCCAAAGAATTTTCCATAGGTTTTGAAAGGGTACTTAGCCCTAATATGCTCCCTTAGTATCTTATCATGGGATGGACATAATCCTGAGTTCCTGAAGTTGAATGCAATGGGAGATAGTCCCTGACAGACTCCAAGAAAGTGAGAAGAAATTGGGTAGAGAATTGGCAAAAAACTGTCTTTCATTCAGGAATTATACTAGCTAAAGACAACTTAGGTTATGGGACAGAAGAATCACCTCCAAATAATGACTCTTTTGGGCCACAGCAACACGCAAAGACTATTTATTAGTGCCCTGGAGGGTTTTGATTCATAAATTTAGAGAGAAAGGTCAGTCAACAAGAATTGATTAAGAACTTGCTATGTGCTAGACACCTTACTAAACACTAGGGATACAATGGAAAATCAAAATAGTGCCTGGCCTCAAGGAACTTACATTCTAAAGAGATAATATTGGAGATAACATGTAGATAAATAAGTGTATATTAGCTATATAAAAAGTACACAAAAGATAATCTCAGAGGGAAAGGCACTAGTATTTGACAGGATCAGAAAAATACCTCTTATAGAAAGTAAGATTGGAGTTGAGTCTTTAAAGAAGCCTTGGGAAATTAAGAACAGAGGTGATGGTGAGTGAGAGGTATAGAAAACAACCAGTGGAAAGGTACAGAGGCTAGAGATTGTACAACTAATGGAAAATAGGGCAGTGAAAATGAATTGTAAAGTATGTGGAGGAAGCTAAATTGTAAGACTTGAAAAGTAAGAAGGGATCAGGTTGTATGGACCTTTAAAGAATAAATAAATTTATATTATAAATAATAAAGAATAAATAAATTTTATGTTAGATCTTAGAGGTAACTGGGAGCCACTGAAATTTGCTAAGTAGCAATATGACATAGGTTAGACTTTAATTTGAATGGAGGACATCAGTAGGGACTTGAGGCAGGGAAATCAAATAGAAGCCTATGATAAGAGCCCAGGTGAGAGATGATGAAGGTTTGAACTAGACTGTTTGTTGTGAGAAGGAGACATATGAGAAATGTGAAGGAAGCAATAAGATTCATTAATAGATCGAATAAGTGGGATGAGGGAAAAATCAGATGCAAGGATGACCCTGAGATTTTAATCCTAGTTGACTGGAAGGATTGCAATCCCCTTGAAAATAATAGAGGAGTTCAGGGAAGCATTGAGTTTGGGGGAAAAGATAATGAGTTATCTGAGGTACTACCTCACACCTACCAGACTGGTTAACATGAGAGATGTGGAAAAATTGGAACATTAATACATTGATGGTAGAGTTGTGAACTGATCCAACCATTCTGGAGAGCAATGTGGAACTATGTCCAAAGGACAACCCAACACATATCTTGTGATTGAGCAATATCTAATAGTCTATATCCCAAAAAAAGATCATAAAAAAGGACCCACACGTACAAAAATATTTATAGCATCTCTTTTTGTGGAGGTAAAGATTTGGAAATTGAGGGGATGTTCATCCATTGAGAAATGATACTATTGTCCCATAAGAAATCAGAAGCAGGACAATTTCACAAAAGCAGAGAAAAACTTCGATGAACTGATGTTGAATGAAGTGAGTGGAAGCAGGAGAACACTGTGCGCAACAATAGTCACACAGTACAATGATTACCTATGACAGGCTTAGCTCTTCTCAGCAATCCAATGATCCAAGAAAATTCCAAAAGACTTTGGATGGAAGATGCTATCCACATCCAAAGAAAGGGCTGTGGAGTGTGAAGGAAGATGAAAGCATGATGTTTTCATTTTGGTTTATTTTTTCTTGCTTGTGATTTTTCCCTTTTGTTCTGATTCTTCTTTCATAATATAAACTAATGCAGAAATACGTTTAACATGATTGTACATGTATAACCTGTATTGGGGAGGGGAAAAAGGAAGGAGGAGGTAGAAAAATTTGGAACGCAGAATTTTACAAAAATGAATATTGAAAACTATCTTTACAAGTAATTGGAAAAATATTGTTAAATAAAAAATATTCTAAGAAGAGCAAAATGTTGAATCTGAGATGTCTATGTCTAAGTTCAGTATGTCCAAAAGATAACTGGTAAACTGAGACTGAAGGTCAGCAGTGAGACTGGGGAGGCATACATAGATTTGGGAATCATCAACACAGAGATGATAATTGAATCCACCAGAGATGATGAAATGAGTGAGATAGTACTGCATGAAACCTTCGTTGAGGTAGTGGCAGGGAAAAAAGATTCCCACATGGATGAAATTGAAGCTTTTCTAAAGTATCGTCAAAAATATCGAAAATCACTATAGTATCATGGATGGGATGCTGGACTTAGAGTCAGGAGACACAAGTCCAAATCCTTCCTATGATATATCATCTCTTTGACCATGGGCAAATCAGTTCACCCACTGAAGTCCAGATTCCTTACCTATAAAATGTTGATAACAACACCTCTGCTACTTGCCTCACAGAATTGTTATGAATTTTAAGTGTGTTAATACATTTATAAGGTGCAAAATAAGCACCAGTTATTAATAATAGTAAATGAGAGAATGTGTCTGTAAAAAAGATACATCACAACTGATTGGGCTCCTACATGTAGTTAGTAAGGAGTAATGTGGTTTTGTGGAAGAGTGGGGTGGGTAGCAGACTTTGGGAGAGGGGTGAGTTATGTGGGAAGAGGATCAGTGATAGTGATGCTAAGGAAAAAGGAAGAAATCTTTTTTAAGTATCAATGAAACATTTCTTAAAATACACAAAAGAGAGCAGAAAGAAGTTCAGAATGGGATCCGTACTAACAGGGTAATATGGATTCCACTAGGTTAATTTTATATATTTAAAAGAATATATGGAACTTATCAGAGATATTGCCACATATTTAATCATCTCTTTTCTTACATGTGGAAAGGTTCACATTTGTTGATGTGTGTCAAGTTCGTTAAAAAATTTAAAAAAGAAATTTTTCTTCTGGAAGTAAATGTTTCCCTTAGGGACTCACCATAGCCAACTTCAAAATCTCCTTCAGGAGCCTACCCCTCTTGAGGGGCAGCAGTCCCTGCCCAAAGCTTCCAAAAGACGTCGGTAGCTTGTGAGGATAATCTTCCATGAATGGATTTCCATATGGCTGTGGTCCAATAAAATTAAATGCATTTCTAGGCAACAGTGACACATTGGAATACTTCTGAACTCCCAAATTGACACATTTCCAAATGAATATATCATCAGTTAGCCTTGAACACAGCCAAATAGTACCATGTGCTACATCCTCCTGCCCCAAATTAAGCTTGCACAAAACCTTAGAGAAGCCTGTACTACACATTTATTAAGAGGATGATAAGGGAAAAATGAAGAAGAAGAAGAGATCCATGGTGATATAAATGAATAAAGTATCTTTAATTGAATTGAAAGATAGGTGAGACACCATTTAATAATTTATTTGGCATAGCAATCACATGCAAATATTTTTAGTGAATATTTCCATCTTTTACTTTTTCTCCCTATCAAAAAAAAAAAAGCAAAACTTTCCTGGAATGTACTTATTCCACTTCTACCTACTGAGTATTACTTTCTACATGAGACCTTCCCATATCCTTTCCCATTAATTTACTACCCTTTCCTCTTCATCCTCTCCTCCTTTTGAAATTGGTTTATATTATTTTCAATGTGCTCTGTGTTTGCTTATCTATATTGTACAAGTTCCCATAGTCGAACTAAGGAAGATACTGTTATATTTTTACCTTGGTATTCCCGTCCCTCAGTACACAAATATTGAATGGAATTTTATCTTATTTCAGGGGTAAAGCCTACATTTGGTTGCAGACCATTTTCATACTCATGCAGTCTATTATTAACTTCATAAAGAAGAATCATTAGCAGACTGGAGGTGATTAGAGGGAATGGCCCTAAGCATTAATCTCCATTCAATAATTCTTCTTGTCAATGGTTCTTATCTATTTTACCAAATTATGATTATAACCTCTGACTGCATTATATGGCCCCTTCTATGAGTGATGGGATTAATCCATGGTTTAAAAATATAATTGATGGAAATTTTTTAAAAAAACATCAAAAATAGCTTGAACTCACAAACTTAGACCTTGCTAGGAATGAAATAATATGGGACTTATATTCAACTAAATAAACATTTATAAAGGGTCTATATACTCCATATATTTATGAAGTATGTGTATACTATGTAAATGCAGGGCATTGTGCTCATTACTGGAGATATAAAGATGAAAAACAACACATTGCCTGCCTTCAAGAAGCTTACAGTCTAACGAGATTGGATGGGATGATATCAGCAAAAGGAAGACGACAAAGTTACTCGTCTTTTATTTCTCTTTTCTCTGTAAAAAGAAGAATAATTGAACTAGAAAATAAAGAATAACAAATAACTAAGCCATTGGCAGGGGTCTTTTATGGAGTGTGAGGAGTAAAGGGAATCTTACAGGAATGGAAAAGAGCAAATGCTATCCCGGTGTTCAAAGATGAGCAGGAAAACAAAGCTACAAGCTACAGACTGATACATTTAACTTTCTGTCAGACTTTTAAAGCCCTTCACAAGCAGATCTTTTCCAACATTTCCAGGCTTATGTTTTATTCCCCTGTATGTATTCTATGATTCAATTTCATTTCCTGACTTTGTCCTCATAACTGAAACACCTACCCTCATCATCTCTGCTTTTTCATTTCTCCAACTCTCTTCAAGACTCATATTAAATCCTATTCTTTGCGTGAGGCATCCCTCTTGCCCCATCTTTCTGGGATTACCTCTCATGTACTTTTATATGTCTTATGTGTACATAATTTTTTTGCATGTTGTTTCTCCCATTAGAATGTGAGACCACTTTTTTTTTGTTCTTTGTCTTTTCTTTGTATCTCTAGCACTTAGAACAATGCCAAGAATATAGTAAGTGCTTCATAACTTGGTTGACTTAATGTTGACTTGGTTTGACTTGGTTTGACTTAGTGTTGACATCTAGATAAAGAAATGAACCCAAAGAAGCAGCATGACTTCACTCAGAACAAGCAACAATGGGTTAAGTTCAACTCTTCCTAAGACTGTTTTTTAATACCTGTAGTGATCTCACTGAATTGTTGTGATGATCAAAAACAATTTTATACTCACGCACATATACGTATGCATATGCAGACACACATACTATATATGTATATGTACACATACATGAAGCACTTTGCATACTCTAAAGATTTATATTAACATAAATTACTGCTGCCATTATTAGTAGTGCTAATAGTGGTATTATTATAGTTTAGTATTGCTATTATGACCATTAGCTAGTGTCCATGACATGATGTTAATAATGGCAAAGTGCCTCTTATGAGTAAGGTCTAACAATTAAAGATATTAGAAAAGATTGTGGGGTGGGGGTCATGGGTAGGTTATATTAGCTATTTTAAAATATATTTACTTGAAGGGCTGTCACGTAAAAGAGAGTAAATTCATCCCATTTGGCCCCAGGCAGTAGGACTAAGAAAAATGGCTATGACCCCATTTGGACTTTTCTTGGCAAAGATATTGGAATGGTTTGTCATTTCCTGCTCCAGCTCATTTTACTGATGAGTAACTGAGGTAAACAGGGCTAAGTGACTTGCAAAGGGTCACACAGCTAATAAATGTCTGAGGTCAGATTTGAACTCAGGAAGATGAATTTTCCTAACTTCCAATATTCTATGTATTGTGCCACCTAACTGACCCTAACAATTGTGTTGTTAGTTCTTTGTTCTTGAAGAGATCCAATGATATCACAAGGGTGATGTCTTGACTTGTGGGTGAATTGGATTTAAGTGAGGCAGAGCCACACAAAGTCATCAACCTCACTCTCTCCTCAGAATTCAGGGGCAAGACAAAAGTCAAGTAAAGGTGACTGGCAATACCTCACCTCTGCTTTCCAGAAAGTAGATAGTCTGCCTTGGGAGAAACTGAGATTAAACTTTGGAAAAAAGGAAACATATATTTATTAGCCATACTATGTGCCAAGTACTATGCTAAGAATTTAAAAATATTTTCTCATTTGATCTTTCACAACAATCCTGGGAGTTAGGTACCACTGATATCCCCGTTTTACAGTTAAGGAGATTGAGAGAGCTTAAGTGACTTGCCAGGACACAGCTAATGTGTCTATGACTGGATTTGAACTAAGAGACCAGTTTAGAGGCCTAACTCAATCCCAAAGTTCTTTTCACTGTACGACCTTCTCCTCCTGTTGCCCTCCTGACCTGAAAATAAGAAGGTTGAACCAACTGTCCTTCAGCGTTAGCTATGACCCTATGTCTAGGATGCAATGATTCTCCAAAGCAAAGGGCAATGGTTGCTGCTTCCTTGTTGAGACTGGGAGATGGAGTAAGGGAGGAGAAGAAAAGCAGGAGTGAAGAAATCTCTTTCTCCACATTTCTTGGTTTTTAGCATACATTTTCTTTACTCTGTCTCCATCAAAGGAGGAAGAATACTACAGTGGAAAAACACTGGATTTAGAGTCAGATGCTACAGTAGAAAGAATTAATTTGGCTTCAGTTTAAGTCCTTGTTCTGTTTTTCCCTGGTACTCTGACCCTGAGCAGGTTACCTAATCTCTCTAGGCAGGGATATGCTGGAGTCAGATCTCACTAGCTCCCCACGATGATTATTAAATTTTCAGTGTGGAAATCTGTAAATGCTACACATCAGGGCTTTATTTATTTTTTAATTGTCTAGATTTAATACAGTGGTAATAAAATAAATTAAACTTAAAAGGGTGCCATGAATACACTTCTTCCCTCCTCCATCCCCAACAGTTGTTAAACATTATACCCCTGATACTGGGCTTCAGTTTCCCTTTCCTTCTTCCTTGAGTTTCTTCAAATTAGGTAATGGGCTAGAGCCTCTATAAACTCTGAGTTTTCTTTCAGCCCAAGACATCTGCAACTTTAAAATTTCTTGTGGTTTTCTTACTCGTGACATCTTCCTCTAAAATTGGTGTTAAACATCCATCCTCTTAGGCTTCCAGGCACTGCCCCAAGTTTGACATTGTTCTAGCTGTCTCTCAGTCCTCAGAGATATGCTTTAGCACCTTCTTTCAGAATCAATAGAATATTTGTTTAGATGGTTTTCTCTTTGTGTCTATTTTAAGAGTTTCCTGGGGAGTCAATTTCGATCTGTCTCCCTTTCTTTTTTTAACACATCGTTCAAAAGCACACCTCTCCAGTTTGTTTAAGGCAAAACAAAAGCTGATGCGGAAGACTCTCACTGTTGGATGGAAAAGCCCATGGATTAAATTATCATTTATCACCTCTCCCATTTCCATGTTACTTGCTTTTCACTTCATAGTTACTGTTCACTTCCATGTTAGTCTGAGGGGAATATATTTTCCTCTCATTTTCCTTCTGTGATGCAGCAAGGTATAAACTGTCACTTTATTCCACTTTCTGCAATGAAGCCCTGGAACATTAGCAGCAAAGATACTTTCATCCCTTCATCCCTCATGCTAACCAATGGCTTCTCTCCCTTCTACTCTCATGCCATCCAAGTCCTTAGTTTTCTTTCTATATCCAACCAAACAAGCTTTTGAAAAAAGGAGATTCTTTGAAATTCTTCCATGTGTATTTTCCCTGCTTTCTTTATTTATTTCATTCCTCCCTCCCCCATTTCTCCACTGAAGTCATGCTCTGCCACTATATCATGTTATGGAGGCTACTTTGGGTTTTCAAAGACCATGCCCTAATAGTACAAACTGTCACAAGTTCTGAAATGCTAGTGCAATGGGGGTTTGGTGCATGAGCAGACCCTCTCAATTTGCTAAGATGGTGTCTACTGTGTGGAACATGCTAGGGAGCTGCTTCCAGGAAAATCATAATGATGGGAGCATGAGTGGAGGTCCTGTAACTAATTCCTACTGGCCTATCCCATTGTTGGAAGGAATTGCATCAGGACTTGAAAAGAACAAATGAAAAGGTAAAAGACCCAGACATGCTTCTTGGAGGTGAACATATGGCCTGGGGGAGTAGGAAGAAGACAATCTAACATCTTCCTACCTTACTGCATCCATTCACTACCCATGAGTAAAGGAGTCATCTTGCTCTCCCAGATAATGAATGCAGAAAAATATATCTGGAGCTGATTCGGGTCCTTTTGAAGACATCGACAATTCTAGCTACTCATCCAATAAAAGAACACTCCTCTCAACCATGTGGTAGACTCACAGCTATCAGTTATAAGATGCCTTCATATCTCTACTTCTCACAAATCTCTTGGAAGTAGTTTCCTATGATTCTTCATATGGATGATGCTATCTTAGAAAATTGTCTTAGCAATTGAAGTCTGCACATGCACAAGATGCCCATTACAGATGAAGGATTTTGTGTATGACCCCAAGAACATCCTGACTGTTCTTTCCAAGGACCAGCTAAGCATGCAGAGGCTCATCACTGGAAGTTTGGCCACTGGGAGATGAATTCTTTGATGAGAGCAGCTCATGGAGCACAAATACAAAATGTACCTCAGTACTATGTATCACTTCTTCCATGTCTATAGTGCTGGTGGTGGGATACTGGCAAAATGGGCAGAAAACTTATAGAACTTCTATGGACATGAGTTGTTCTTACTGTATAATGTGAGATTTCTGTCCAATGACTAGTGCCTGGAACTCAACCACATCAGTATTGATATTCTAGTTTGAGATTAAACTTGAGGACAAAGAAACCACAACGAAGTGGAAAGCTGGATCACAAGATCTCCCACAGAAGTTGCTGGAAACAATTTCACTATGCCTAAACATAACGTGAAGCATCATTTCTTGGGGGTACTTAATCATATTGCCTTGTAGAGCTCATGTTAAGCCCAAGCAAATTAACCCCATGATAATAACAGAATCTTATGTTTCAGTATCTGTTACAGAGGCTGAAGAAATTGAGTAATTCTATAAAGGGAGTGACAAAGGAAGTAAACTGAGTCAACAGGTCCTTTGATACTTGTAAAATTCAATTTAAGAGCACGACATAAAAAGGACAAAGTCAATACAGTTTTTAAAAGTCCTATTTCTGTTTTTTGTAAATATTTTCTTTCAGGAGAGAATTACTAGAAGGTCATGAATGTAGCAAATTCCATAAAAACAAAATTTACTATGTCTTTATGGACAGAAATTATTTATTTAAGAAGTAGTCACTACTGAATTAGCTATCTGTGTATAGTGAGATTTACTATTGACTAGAGAAAAGTTTGAGACTGACACTGTGTTAGAAAACAGGATAAAAATAAGAAGTTACTACATACAATTACAAACATTTTAATCTGGGCTGTTTAAATAAGTTGTTGACATTGAAAAATGGAAGAGAATGTTAGCTGGGAAAAAATTAAAGTCACTAACTCTGATTACTACCATTTCTTAGAGGAGTTTAGCCAGTATTAAACACTGCCATAACAAGAAAGTCAAAAGACTTCAAAACTACCTCAAACTGAAGACACTTACTCTTCCTGTCAAGCAATGAGACTTGGCAATGCAGAATTGCTGCAAGGTCATTTTTAAATTATTACAGAGGAGGAGGGGTGTAATAGAGGGTGAAATGATCTAGCAAAATACTTTGCTTGAAACTCAACTAAGTCATATAACTTCCAGAGAATTTGTAGAATAAAACCTGAGAGGCAGTTTTCAGAGGAAGAAATTAAAGCTATCTATAGTCATATGAAAAAGTACTATAAATAACTATTGATTAGAGAGAGGCAAATCAGAACAGCTCTGAGGTACCACATCATACCTATCAGACTGGGTAACATGACAAAACAGGAAGGTGATAAATGTTGGAGAAGATGTGGGAGAGTTGGAACCCTAATTCATTGTTGGTGGTGCTGTGAGGTGATCCAACCATTCTGGAGAGCAATTTGGAAATGTGCTCAAAGGATTACAAAAATATGTATACCCTCTGACCCAGCAATACCACTTCTAGGACTGTATCCCAAAGAGATCATAAAAATGGGAAAAGGTCCCATATGTACAAAAATTTTCATAGCAGCAATTTTTGTGGTGACCAAGAACCAAAAACTGAGGGAATGCCCATCAATTGAGGAATGGCTGAAAAAGTTGTGATATATGAATGCAATGGAATACTATTACGCTATAAGAAATGACAAACAGGAGGATGTCAGAAGAGCCTGGAAAGACTTGTATGAACTGATGATGAGTGAAATGAACAGAACCAGGTAAATATTACACATAGTAACAACCACAGTACATGAGGGCTGTTTCTGATAGATTTAGCCCTTCACAGCAATGTAAGGAGGTGTATGTTCATTCTTTGTTGCTGAAGAAGACCATGCCATCAGAGAAATGATGACATGACTTGCACTTGACTTTGTTTTGTTTTGAGTGAGGGAGGGCTGTGCAGGTCATCAGCCTCACTTCTCCTCCAGAGCCATCTGAATCCAGTGATCAGATATTCATCAGGATGACTGGGGATGGCCCAGGATGAGGCAATTGGGGTTAAGTGACTTGCCCAAGGTCACACAGCTAGTGAGTGTCAAGTGTCTGAGGTGAGATTTGAACTCAGGTCCTCCTGACTCCTGCTCTATCCACTGCACCATCTAGCTGCCCCAGTCACAATGCAAGGAACTAAAACAAAGGGCTCTTGAGGGAAAATGCCTTCCACATCCAGAGAAAGAACTAAGGAACTGCAACACAGAATGTAGCAGACTATTTTCTCTTGTGCTATGTTTTATTTTAGTTTTTCTCATGGTTTCTCCTATTCGTTGTAATTCTTCTATACAACATGACTAATGTGAAAATGTATTTAATAAGAACATATTTTAATAAGAACCCATATAAGACTTCATGTCATCTCACAGAGGGAGGGTGAGAAAGGAGAAGGGAGAGGAAGGGAGGAGGAGGGGGAGAAAATTTAAGATTTATGAAGTGATTGTGGAAAACAAATAAATTATTTTTTAAAAAGAAAAAAATGAGGAAAGACAACAAAAACCACAAAATACAATAGATTTGCCAGTGTTTATAACATTAAGTCTAGAACATCATTAGTGACAGTGAAAACACTCCAGCCCAGAATCACCAACTGCCTATTAGATATCTGTACTTGGATGCCCCATGGGTAGCTCCAAATCAACATGTCCCCAAGAGAACTCATTATCTTTTCCCCTAAATCTACTCTACACTATGAGTTCCCTGTTTCTTTCCAGGGTACCAACATCTTTCTAGTCCCCCACATCAAGAATTTTAGAATCATCTTCCACTTTTCCTTCCTCCTCATCCCATATATCCAAGCATTTGCCAAGTCTTAG
>CM053769.1:197835517-197850553 GCA_028658325.1 Potorous gilbertii
TTTGTGCTAATTTAATTCTAAGGTAACTTCCTGCTTAAATAATTACAACTCCTTACATTTCTAAAGTACTTTAGTATACACAGTATTTCGATGATCACCTTGACCCTGTAAGAGTACTATTATTCCCTATTTTTTTTTCTGTGTAACCTGAAGGCTAATGCTTTGGGTCCCACAGCTAGTAAGTGACAAAGCCAGGATTAAAGCCCAGGTTTCCTTCCTCTAGGTCCAGTGCTCTTTCCACTACACATCCTCTCCCATTCAACACTTCAACTGAGCTGTCAGTCAGTGAATTTTTGTTGTTGAATGCCTAAGTGACTCTGACTCTCACTGACTGACAAACAATAGGTCCCAGTCCAAGCCTTACTTGGTCATCGTTTGTGTTTTGATGTCTCAGATTGAGTGTAAATAGCAATTGTTTTTGTTCTGGCCAGAAACTCTCAGAATCTTCTCCTTCTAGAATGACTTTTTTTTTGAGTAGGCGAACTTGAATCATCTTTTGCCTCATTTTAGCACTGAATCACCAAATGGGTGTTGCTTCAGATAAACTGAGACCTGGGAAAGACCTGAGTTTAAAAAGGCCAAGGTCTCCCCAACCCCATTCAGGGCCATCTCCAGTTGTCCTGACCTATGTCTTACCACTGGACGCAGATGGCTTCTGAGGAGAGAGTGAGACAGTTGACTTTGCCCAGCCCTGCCTCACTTAAAACCAATTCACTCGTAATTTAAATCCAAATCACCCTCCTGATATCATTGGTCTTCTAGAATGAAGAACAAACAACAGCAAGACTCTTTGCTTACTTATGTGTCTGGCACTGTGCTAAGTACTAATTATACAAAAAAAAGGTAAAAATGAGTTCCCTTTCATCTTACTTTATATTGTTGCTGCGGTGGTTTCTAAAGTAGTTGTGCATTAATGAATTCTTGTCACTTGGATTTCTTATTAACCCCCAGTTTACTGCAGACACCTGACAACACAAACATAGGTGAAAAAATTTGCCATCCGTTTATGAGGGGGGTCTCATTATCTCAGGTCACATTTGAAGGACATAGAAACATCTCACAGAAAAATAGAAATCCTCTTTCCCTCCCAACTTATGAGAAAGAGGCTTGCAATGCAGTGCCCAGTTATTGTGGAGAAAGTGATTCCATGACACAGAGGGAATTACAGTGTATAAGAATTTGAGATTTGTTGAAAACCCAGTGTCTCTGATTTTAACGTCAAACACATGCCCCCAAACTCTCATGCCTTATGCTGTTGCTCAATTGGCCCTGACAAACGCAATCAGAAGTATTGCATAATTGGTCTTTTGGGCAAACAGTGGGTCAATCTTCATTGCCTTCACATTTCTTTAGCTGACTCATATTACTCTGTAGGGGTAATAAACCCCCCAAACTTGGGAGACAGTTTACTGTTTCAAAAAGTTTTAAAACCAATGAAAAAAGAAAAGAATGGAAAGAGCCCAGAGAAGGTTATAGTTAAATGAGATGTATCCATGGAAGGAATTGCCAGCTACTTCAAAACATTCAAATATTGTCTCAGGCAATCACATCATGTTAACATAAGCATTTGGGATTTGGGGCTAGCAGAATCATTCAGAAGGGGCTGGCATATTTGGATCAATTTCAATGTCACTGAGTTCATAAATACCTTTTGCCAGGTGTTTTGTTCAGTTATTTTAATGGAAATCTTTCATCTTTTCAACCAACACTTTCCTTCAGTGAGAGGTCACTACCTCTTTGTAATTTCAGTGCTTTTGGACGCTGATACTTGGAGCTCTGGAAAGGGATGTTTGTGAGTGTGACTGGGAAAACAAAGAACCAACCATTTTGGGAAACATTTTGGAATTATGCTAAGAAAGTGACTAAAATACCTATCACCTCTGACCCAGAGATCCCTATCTTGGCCAGACACAATGCTAGGAAGATTGACAATAAAAAGAAAGGTCCTAAGAGGACACAAATATTTACAGCAGCAAGTTATATAGTAGCAAAGAAGTATAAACAAACTGGATTCCCCTTACTTGGGGAATGGGTAAAAGAGTTCCAGTGCATGAATGTAACACAATATTATTGTACTACATGAAACAATGAATATGATTAATAAAGAGAAGCTTGGGAAGACTTACATAAACTAATTCAAAGTCCAATGAGCAAAAACAGGAAAATATCTACTGAAATAAATGTAAATGAAAAGAACAATAATGACGAAGCAAACAAAACTGAATATTGTGAAATTACAATGAACTAGATTGGTTCCAAAAGAGAGACAAGAGAAGCTACCTCCCTCTCCACTTTAGTGGGCGGTATAGTGGTTACTGCACTGGGCCTGGAGTTGTGTCAGCCTGGGCAAGTCATTTAACCTCAATTTTCTTAACTGTAAAATGGATTTAATTACGCCACCTAACTACTGGGATTTTTGCAAGGACTGAATGAGTTAATATTGGTAAAGGGCTTAGTATAGTGCATGGAACATTGCAGGTAATTGATAAATGCTTGTTCCCTTACCCTTTATAGAAGTAGGCAACTATAGGTATGATACTCTACATGTACTTTTGGACTTGATTGATGCTATGTTCTTAATTTTACTGAATATCACATAACTAGAGGTCTCTCTAGACGGAAAAGAAGGGAGAATCTATTGGGAAACAAAGGTAATGCAAAGGCAAAAAAAATCTGTAAAATTTTTAAAAAAAGAAATCAAGCAGAAAACCTTTGCAGCTCTCTTTAGCATAGGGAGAACCTGTGAAATACAAAACTTACATTTCACTCTTGTCTAGAGGCTACATTTGACTGCCAAAACCTTAAAAATGGTTTCGTCTGGAGGAGGAAGGAAGAAGGGAAGGGTGTGGGACTGGGGAGGGGGTCACTACAGTAATATGACAAAGAGAAATAAAATTAGCTTCAGGTAATTTTCAAAATGGAAACAATTTCAAACAGACAATAAAGGGCAAGAGTCTCATGGGGAAATGCAGCCTATGGGATCAAAGTTAATGACATTCTGACTGACTCAGATTTTTAAAGACTGCCAAACATGCTAAATGGGCGATTTTATAAAATACAGGCCTTCTAATCTAGCTGAGGTCTGGACAAAGTGACTCAGAACAAAGCATTAACGTGCAATGCCTTATTATCATGCCAAAAGAAAAAAAAAAACAAAACTTTACATCCATCAGAGGAGTATTGAGATAAAAAGCATAAATTGCCCCAGGGCTAATGAAAAAATAAAATGGCCCCAAGATTGTTGTACCACCAAAGGGGAAGACCAAAACTGTACCTTGACTTTGGTGCTGTCATACTTTCAAGGACAACTGTGAATGCCCTTGCGAAATCTAAGAGTCTCTATGGAGCTTGTTCTGGTTCTCAAGAAAGTTTTTTTGACACCTGGTCATACCTTACAGTCTGTCATACTTCATTATAAAAGTAGGCTGTGACTTACAGTGACTACAATTCAGTGATCCTGGGGAGGTTCTTCTGTCCACAAAACACTCACCAAACATACTCACAGGCGAAGGATACACAACAGTATCCGATGAATGAAATTTCACACATAGCAAGGGGTTAAAATTTTTCAGTCCATCTTTACAGATGAGACATTAAATACAAATCCTCCTGGGTGGGTTGTCACATTGACTTAGATTCAGAACAGGGTGGTAAATGAATGTCTAAAAATGCTGAGGGCAGGCCCAAATAGAGGGGAAAATACAAAGGCACTGGGTATGGGGAAGAAAGAAGAGTAGTGGGAAAAGGAAACCACAAGGGTGCAGAAGGAGAAGGATTTCAATGCCAAGGCCAAACTTCCCATATTTCAATTTGCCAAGGACAGACTCTGGGGAAAGCTTTAAAAATGCTAAGCTCTAAAAAAAATGTCATTGATGCACTTGGGAAAATGCAGTATTAACAAGTGACCTAGCAATTTTTCTGTTTCACAGAGTTTCCACTAAGCATGGAGATTCTGGTTCAACACACATTGTTGTGTTATGAGGAATACATATGGGAAATGTTTTTCAGTAGAATATAAGCTCAGCTCCTGATTTAGAATGACACCGTTGTTGTTTTTTTGTCTTCGCATTCTTAGCACCTAGTATAGTGCCTGGCAAATAGCAAAATCATAAAAAGCATTTGTTGATTACAGTTCATTTTTATAACTATTTAAGGGCTAAATGAGTGCATACAAAACTCATGGTAAAATACAAATTCTAGGTTCCCATCTCCAAGTACAATAATTACTGTTGATATTAAATTGTTTCACAAAGTAGTACTCACAATCCTGGCAGAACAGCGTACCTCTGGTTTGTTATTTTTCTATAGCAAATGATAGGCACCAATAGCATTTTAGGAGGGAGGCACACACGCTGCAGCACATTTATATACATGATGCAGAACTCTGACCTCTCCAATGCAATTTTTATACAGCTGCCAAAATAATCTGACAAATCACAGATCAGATCAGATCAGTCCTCTCTTCAATGACCTTCAGGGGTTTCCTGTTGCCTCTTAAGAACAAATAGAAACTTCTCAGCCTGGTATTTAAGGCCCTCCCTCCACAGTCTGACTACTACCTCCTTTTCTATTCTCATTTCATATTGCTTGACCTTATGAATCCTATATTCCAGTCAAACAGGTCCATTAGCTCTTTTCTCTTCATATTCCAGTCTAGTTTTTCCTAACCTTTCCTCCATATGTGGAAAGCCCTCCCTCTTCTACTCTGCCTCTCAGAAGAGAGTGTTAATCCTTCCAAGGTTCAGCTTAGGTATGTCCACTCCTGTATCCCCAGAGCTTAGCATAGTGCCTTTGACAGAAAGGTACTTAATAAATGTTAATCAATCATTGATTGATTATGAAAAGCTTTTTTTTCTGATACTAACAGTTGTTAGAGCTCTCTCCCTCCTCAACACATCTTTTTATAAATAATAATTTGTGTCCATGTAAAATCTAAAGGCTAGAACGTAAATTCCATAAAAGTACAGCCTATACTTGTTTTTGTTGAAGTCCCAGCACCTAGGACCTTTTCTTGCATATTTAGCAATTAATGTCTGCTGAATTGAAAACTGAGCTCATCACCACTTGTCAAAAGTTCATCTTAATCTCTTATTTCCACTTTATTATTAGGTTTTGGTCTTCCTTTTTTTTATTGCAAGCTGCAATTAATTTGCATATCATAATAGCTAGATAAAATCATGTGGCCGTAGAAGTAAGACTCTTACTCCAATAAAGATCTCTATATATTTAAGATAGCTGAAAATGTGTGCTTAAATTTGGAGAAGGTCCAGGTAAAATGAGTCAAAAACTCCCAAGCTAACCTAACTTTGTTCTCCTTGAATTCCTGCTCTATGGCAGGTCTACCCTCCTTGTCTTGGTGTGGAAGTCTCCCATAAGGGCTGGGATGAGTCAGCAATAGGCATTACGCACCGCATTGACATATGAGTACAAAGCAGGGAACACCAATATCAATCATCAAAGGTCAAAGACTGTGGGGACACAGGTTGAATCAGGCAAATCCTCAGCATTTTTAAAAAATTATTATTGCTCTAGCATGGATTTCCCAGATAAAATATCTGTTCCTGAAATGGGCTCTTCTTGTCATGTTAGCCTTTTAGATTTAGCCATTCCATAAATATATTGGTACCATTCTGAGCTAGCTTTGTCACACACACACCCACCACACACACAATACATACACACACTTTGTATGTGGGGGATTTTGTGACATATGTGTGCTATATATATATATACACACATACACATTGCTATACGTATACACTACAGACTATGTGTATATGTGTATATATGTGTAATGTATATATACTGTCTTCCCAATTAACATCCTGCTCCTCTGCCCCAGGTAGTGAGTACCCTTTCTAGAGATCTGCCTCATCAGTCACAAATATCAGCCCATTTCCATCTGATATCACCACATCTGGTTACTGGGCAAGTATTACCAATTACTAAGTAATACCAAGTATTGCCTTAGGTATATTGAACAGAAATGGGGTTTTTCCTAATACTTTCACCCAAGTGAAAATTAGATTATATCAAAGGAACTTTTGGAGGGACAGTTTTTTCTGATTAGCTGGGTAAATTCTGCCAGTCAGAAATCTCTCTTTCCAAGAAGATTTTTAAAATATTAATAAAAATTCATATGTGACAAGAGCTGAAGAAAAGAAATTAAGGAAATGCAAACAAGCAAAAAGCCATAAAAACCCACCAGAAATGGACAAGTTTATATAGGAAGCCCAGGTTCTTGTTCAAAGCATCACAAACATCTAATCCCTTCCTATTTGGGGAGAAATTAATTAATTAATCCCACTCACCACCAGGTGAAAAGTCACTGTCTGTATTTTATATAGAAGTCTTTTCTCAAGCATGTTAAATCTTAATTTTAAAAGCCCAATTCATGTATCTTAGATTGACAATAAACTACATGAGGAAACATTGAAAATCCTTGGAAGTGAAAAACTATTGTATTACCAGGCTGAAAATGGAACTTCAACCATATTTCTTCCTGATCTTTCTTTCAGTTATATTGTAGGTAAATAAGAGTACTAGGTGTAGAGTCAAAAGACTCAAAAGAACTGGAAGTAATATAAACTCTGACATATACTATATGACCTGGGCTAGTCATATTTCCTTTCTGGGCTTCGGTTTACCAATTCATAAAACAAAAGAAGGCCAAGATTTTCTCTAAAGAACTTTTCAATTCTAACATTTCATGATGTTCTCATCCTACCAAAACTCTCTTCTTTTTTTTTTCATTACTATTGTTTCTTTTAAGTGAGTAGGGATGGGGTGGGAGGGAAAGGAAATACATTTTTGTTCACTAAAAATAAATTTAAAAAAAGAAAACTGGAAAGATAGGAAAATAGCAGGTAGTTAAGTACTTTAAATGACAAAGAGAAGTTTACATTTGATCAGAAGGATAATGGGGAGCTTGGTCCATACCCTATGCCTACTTGAAGGAAATTGGAAGGGCTCATGGGAACGTGAGCTGAGAGAGTGCCTGCATACCCTGTTCTTTGATCTTTGGCCACATATGTTGTGAAAGGTCATCACCAATGTAGAACAATGTAGACCAAACATTGAGTGCATCTGATATGGCACAGTCCATCTTCACATCTCCACTGTATAGAAGAAGCCTGGAAGCTCCATACTTAAACAGTTAAGATTGAGTCTGAGGAATGGAAGAAGTGAATGTTTGGGGACATTCAGTGGTGCTTTTGATTGGTTTAATGGGACAACAAATTCATGAGTTCAAGAATCATCTGGACCACACATGTCTTGTCTTTCTCAGTGTTATAGATTGCACCGCCAATTGAAAGACCTTCATTTGAAGGACTTCCAATTGACCAACTGAACCATATACATGTTGCCATTATCATGGGACCCAGGAACAGAATGTGTGGATGGATTAGGGCCAACTATCAGCATCAGAGCTAAATGAACCTTATCAAATATCAGCATCTTGTAAATTCCCCCAGGCTAGATTGGCCAAGCCTTCCACTGAGTAGGGTGCTCCCGGGAGGTCAAAGAACCCACAATACACAAGAAGATTCATATAGGTATTTGTTTTAAGAATTAAAATAGCTATATGCTTAAGAGAAATAAAACAACGATGCAAGTCTGAGTTTCACTTTCCCTGTCTATAAAATGGCTAAGGGCACTTAAATTATCTGCTTCACAGCATTCTTGTGAGTAAAGTGTTTGGAAAAACCGTAAGCACTTTATGTGTGAAAGTTTATTAGGATTTGGATTTTCCAGGAAAAGATGCAACATATATGCCTAATTTACACATATATGCAGCAACACATAAGAGAGATGAATAATTTTCTATCAATGAAATATGATTGTTTAAGCTTCACAGTTTGTCATGAAGTAGAAAGTACTGTCAGAAGGCAGGTAGCTTTTAACTTGAGCCACTAACTGAATGCCTGAGTTTTACTTTTCCATAATGACTGTGTGGGTTGGATGAGGAGCTAGATTTAGAAGTTACAAAGCTCTTTCTGAATTACCTGTTTTGTGATATTGGACACTAATCTAGAAGATGCTGGTATGCGTTTTATGGGGCTTTAGAATGTCTTCCTATTTCCACAAGACAGATGCCCTAGGTTGTTTGACCATGCCCATTCACACACACACACACACACACACACACACACACACACACACACACACACCGAATTAGATGTGAACTATAGAAGATATCTTTTCTCTTGTGTTTTCATTCTAGAAGAAAATAGTGACATTGACCAGGGATCATCTTTTTGTACTTTTCAAAACTTGAAGCTAGATAGGTTCTATATAAATTCCTATGTAGCCTTTATTTTCCCAGAGCACATACCAATCACTAACTATCCATAGACCTTCTACACATACCTGGATCTACCTCAGCTCAGTTTCGTTTTGAGATTTTCAGTGGTCGAGGAAGTCATAAACAGGTATATTTTTGACCATTGCCATAATCAGAAAGGCAGGGCAATTCGTGTGTCAATCAAGAAGGTGACATATTGTGCAAGTAGACTTTGGTGACAGGGACTCTCTTTTGCCCTTCTTTGCATCTTCAGCACTTAAACAGTGGCTGGCACATCATAGGCAATTAATAAATGCTTACTATTGATTGACTAACTAGTATATTCAAGAAACTGAGGATACCAGACTAGACACAACTGATAAGTACCACATAAAAGTAGGGGAAATGAGAAACAGGGGTTTAGTGTTAATTGTAGACTGACGCTTTATACTTATGTTAGAGTTCTCCACAGAGAACATGCCAGAGCATGAGTAGTAGAGCAATGCATCCTTCTAGGAATCTGATGTTTCTGGGTGAATTTTTGTTAATGTACCTCTATGTCCCACTGTTTACTTTACTAGAGTAACTAATCTAGATATATGCTTATCGAATAATGGTATGAATCAGTATGGATGGGTACAAGTATAGTCCATTACCTAGAATCTACTCAGGCCACAAAGGAAAGAGTGGTCTGAGTTGTTTGTTAGTTCTCAGGTTCCCCACATCCCCAGGTGACACTGATTGATAAATACTATGCTATTATGAAAAAGAAAAACTGACCATCTTGTGTGACATGGGCATCAATTCATCAATTTCCTCCCCCACCCCACTCCCAATTCTAAGACATATTCAACTTCTTCTTCCCCCAGGAAGATAAGTGTATATACATCCAGGTAAGTTTCTCTATTAAAGCAAATCCTATATGTGGTATAAAATGCATTGACCTGAATATCTACAGATCATGCTGGGATCATGAGATCACTAGCTTTTTTTTCCCAGAAATGGGCTCTCTCTTGTAAATAAAAGTACACCTTTGTGAGGGAGCTAGCAAGGGGTAGAGAGGTAATTTGTGGGGCTCAGAATAGCACAAAACTAGCTGGCCCACCCAGGGATTAAGCCTGTGATCTCTGGCAAATACCTTCCAGACATAACTACAAATGGAAAGGGATTAAGTCTCTAGCTTCTAAAATATTAAAGTAAGATGATTTACTTAAAAGCACTTAACACATTGTCAGCTGGCCTCCCTGAAATGGTTGTACCACTGCATCATCCATCCATTACCTACCTAAGTCTAATACTTAGTGCTCATCAGATGCTATAAACACTTGCCAAACTCAAATTTTTCAATTTTCTTTCCTTCTTAATGCAGGTCTGAAGTACACCTATAAATTTACAAAATGAGATGCTGTTTTCATAAATAAATTTTAGATAAGGAAGAGCTGTGCCAGACTAAGGATGTTTGGAGTTCTATTGCTAGACATTTTCAAATGGAAGTATTTCTTTCAAGGATTGTTTGGCAAACGTCAAGTTTGGGCATAGTTAGAACAGAAACTTGAGCTGGCTATGGTAGAGTGTTATGAGCAATAGATATGACGGCAGAAGTTCTATATTGGTGTACCAACTCTGTTCCCTTCTGTTGCCAGAATCAGCATGATGGGACAATTGATGTGTAGTTGGCAACAGTTGACAAAAACACCAGCCTGTCCTCAGCTCTGAAGTCAACCATAAACCAGTCTATGACTACAGATAATCTGGGTTTATGGGCCAATATTCTTAAATTGGCCCTAATAGAGGAGAGAGAAATACCCTGAAGGGGTTTCCCTAGTGGGGTTTTTCCCATGTGCCTTGTGTTGTCTCTATAGAAAGACTCTCATGTAGTGAAGTACACTACAATTTTAGAGATTTCAATGCTCAGCATGTACCTAAAACAGTGATAGCAGCATAGCATAAAGTCAGCAAAAACTGCATTCTTGACAAAAGATTTAGAGCCCTCTATGATTACCTTCATGATGTCTGTAGCCAAGGACACTGATCCAATATTGAACAGCTCATTTAATCTCTCTGACCTTCAGTAATCCTTCCCCCACCAATAACTACTGATTACTAACTCTGTAGCCTGTTCCCCACAAACATCACAAAGGAGAGTAAATCCTGTGGAGGAAAGGAAAGGCATCTCTACTATTACCAACATCAGCTGATGGAGAAGATACACTAGCCTAACTGAAGTGGAAGAGAATCCTAAGTGAGAAAAAAGAGCTAGTGTGTACCAGGTGGTCAGGGGAGCCAAACTACTGTCATGATCTACTCTCCAATCTTACTGTAGATAAGCGAGAACATATAGTACTAGGAACGGCCTTAGGAAAAGCAGTGGCCTCCAGATCACTGGTCCTATTTGCATCCTATCTACTGAAACAAACATGAAAGGAAGGGAATAATGCCTGTGGAAATGCGTCCTGGCAACTGGAATTGCAGGGGCTGAAACCCTACCTCTTCTTCTGCCACAACTACCAAACAAAAATAATGTTTAGTGGCACTGGCATGCAGATTGATCTCAGATATGAATGAAGTTTTAGCAATAATTTTATTAATTGAAATAGCATTAAGGAAAACTATCACCATTTGTTTTCACCATAGGTGTTTCACCCTACACCTCTATGCCTTTCCCTCTGACTTACAGCTGATGCCTCTTTTATGTATTATCTCTTGCCCTTTTCCTTCCATTTCCTTCCTAGAAGTACTTTCAGAATAGGTTAATCTCTAGCACTTATATGTTTTACAGAGCTTTGTGGTGCAGTGGATAGAGTGCTGGGCCTGGAATCAGAAAGACATCATGCTGAGTTCAAATCTGGTCTCAGACACTTATTAGCTTGTGACCTTGGGCAAGTCACTTAACCTTGTTTGCCTAAATTTCTTCATCTATAAAATTAGCTGGAGACAGAAATGGCAAACCGCTCCAATATCTTTGCCAAGAGAACTTCAAATGAGGTCACGAAGAATCAGACATAACTAAAAAATGACTGAACAATAACCACAAAAGCCCTTAAATCCTTTTTTTTAAAAAAATCATTCTTTCGTTTAAAATGATAAGATTGGATTAAGCAATTTCTAAAGTCCTTTCCCCTTCTCCATCCAGTGATTCTATGAATTCCAAAGCAAACAAGAAAGAAACTAAGGAGCTAAATAGAATATTAGAAAAGTTAGACATGACAGAACTTTGGCATGATTTAAAGCATGATACCATAAGCAAATTAGCAAATTATTACACCATAAGCAAAGGAAAGCAAAGTTGAAAAATTCATTACCAAATAAGAGAGAGAATATTATGAAATACAAAATGGATACTTTTGATTACATTACATTAAAAAAGACATTTGTACAAACAACACCAACAGATTAGAAGGAAAGCAGAAAGATGGGCAACAACCTTTATAGCAAATGTCGCCGATAAAGGCCTCATTTCTCAAGTATATAGAGAACTGAGTCAAATGTATAAGAGTATGAGCCATTCTCCAATTGATAAATGGCCAAAAGATATGAGCAAGTAGTTTCTAGATGATGAAACCAAAGCCATCCATAGGCATATGAAGAAGTGCTCTTAATAACTTTTGATTAGAGGATGCAAATTAAAACAGCTCTAAGGTATCACCACACACCTAACATTGGCTAATATGACAAAAAAGGAAAATTATAAATGTTGGAGAAGATGTAAGAAAATTGGTATATTCATGTACTGTTGGTGGAGATATGAATTGACCCAACCATTCTGGAGAGTAATTTGGAATTATGGCCAAAGGGCAACCAAACTGGGCATACCGTTTGACTCAGCAATATCACTACTAGGTCTGTATCCCAAAGAGATCACAAAAAAAGTGAAAGGATGTACATGTGCAAAAAAAAATATTTATAGCAGTCTTTTTTGGAAATTGGAAATTGAGGGGAAGCCCATCAATTAAGGAATGACTGAACAAGTTGTGCTATATGAATGCAGTGGAACACTATTGTGCAGCAAGAAATGACAAACAGGAAGATTTCAGAAAAACCTGGAGAAACTTGTATGAACTGATGCAAAGTGAAAAGAGCAGAATCAGGAAAACATTGTACATAGTATCAGCAACATTGTGTGAGGATCAGCTATGAATGACTCAGCTCTTCCCAGCAACACATTGACCTAAGACAAGTTACAAAGGATTCACAAAGGAAAATCTTATCCACATTCAGATAAAGAATTGATGGACTCTGAAAGCAGATCAAAGTATATTTTCTTCACTTACTTTATTCTTTCTCATGTTTTTCTTTCTTTTGATCTGTTTCTTCTTTCACATCTGTGACTACTATGGAAATGTTTTTACATGATAGCATGTGTATAAACTATGTCAAACTGCCTATCATTTTCAGAAGAGAGGAGGGAAGGAGGGAGAAAAATTCAAAACTCAAAATCTTGTAAAAATGAATGCTAATAATTTAGAGTGAAAGAGATTTCCAGCCCAAGACAGCCTGGAGGGCTGAAAGGAATGGTCTATTGCACTGGGCTCAGAGCAGAGGCCAGCCCATCCTTGGCTGTGCTGCAGGGCTCTGACAGGACTGGAACAGGTTTCAGGGAGCAGAATCATGGGCAGCATTTATGGTTCCCAGATTTCTCAACCCACAAATGCCAAAGACAACTTCAAAGGTCAGTGAAAAAAGCTCTTTCACCTAGGTGAGAAGGGAATATGGTCTAGCCCTAGCCCCAGCCCCAGGTAGCAGCAGCATGCATTCTTGGAGCCCTCAGTCTAAAGACTGTGGAGGAATTGAAGTGTTGATCTTGGTCTCAGTCCTGAATGGTGATCCTGGGGTAAGGAGGAGCACTGGTGTGGTGGAGCTGGTGGAGGTCCTAGAGAGGAAATCCTACTCACAGATCCTGGGCAGAAAACCTTTTGGTTTTTCCCAGAGCAGAGAGAAGGTTAGGAGAGGAGTAAACTCTTCTCCCTTGATTGTGACACATTGGAGGAACTGAGAACTTAAAGGTCCCTAGAGTATACCCTTCACTTAAGAAAGGACTCAAAAGTCAAATAACTGACTGGGAAAATGACCAAAAAAGTGAAAAAAAAATAAGACTATAAAAGGTTACTTTCTTGGTGAAAAAGTATTTTCTTCCATTCTTCTGAATGAGGAAGAACAAAGCATACCTCCAGAGGAAAATATAAAAGTCAATACTTCTGCATCCAAAACCTCCAAAATAAATGTGCAATGATCTCAGGCCATGGAACAACTCAAAAAGGATTTTGAAAATCAAGAAGAGAGGTGGAGGAAAAATTGGGAAGAGAAATGAGAGTGATGCAAGAAAATCTTGAAAAGTGAATCAAGAGCTTGCTAAAGGAGACTCAAAAAAAAAACTGAAGAAAGTAACACCTATACTAAGCCAAATGGCAAAAAAGGTCCAAAAAGCAATTGAGGAGGATGCTTTAAAAAGCGGAATTAGCCAAATGGAAAAGGATGTTCAAAAGCTCATTGAAGAAAATAATTGTTTCAAAATTAGAATGGAGCAGATGGAGGCCAATGACTTTATGAGAAACCAAGAAATTATAAAACAAAACCCAAAGAATGGAAAAATAGAAAACAATGTGAAATATCTCTTTGGAAAAACAACTGACCTGGAAAATAGATCCAGGAGAGATAAAATTATTGGTCTCCCTAAAAATCATGATAAAAAAATGAGCCTGGGGGGGTGCGGAGACAAGATGGCAGAGTAGAAAGACTCACATATGCTAGCTCCGAACCCACAGCCCATAATTATCTATAAAAAGAACTCCCAACAAATTCTGGAAGAGTGGAGCCACACAGCAGCGGGGTGAAGGAGATTTCAATTCCAGAGAGTCCTGAAAAACTGATCTCAAAGGTCCGTTGCGCCCCAGACAGAAGCAGAGCCCAGCTCTGCCCTGGCTGTTCCAGCACTGAGAGGAGTGAGCAGATCCGAGCAGGCTTCAGGGAGAGAACCTTCAGCGGCCACGAAGGTCCCTCCACCCACAGATGCACAGGTCAGTGAAAGAGATGTCTGGATGGGTTGAAAGGGGAGCGGGGTGTCTCCATGACTTGGGCCCCCTCAGGAGGCAGTGGCAGAGGCAGTGGGTGGCCAGAGGCTCCCAGAGCAGGCAGGAGCTCAGCAGGAGCTCCATTGCAGAAGGTCTCTGCATAAACCCCCTGAGGGAACTGAGCCTGGGAGGTGGCCCTGCCCCCACCTGAGCACCAGAACTTAAGCTCTCATTGAATAGCAGCCAGGCCAGCTGCCAAAAGCCCTGAGGCTGGGGAGCAGCATTTGAATCTCAGACCCCAAGCAATAGCTGAGTGGATCTAGACGAGGGTGGACAGGAATCTCAGAAGTCAAGTAACTGGGTGGGAAAATGCCCAGAAAAGGGGAAAAAAATAAGACCATAGAAGGACACTTTCTTGGGAAACAGATGATTCCACCATTCCTCTCTGATGAAGAAGACCAATGCTTACCATCAGGTAAAGACATAAGAGTCAAGGCCTCTGTATCCCAAACATCTGAAATAGATATCCAATGGGCTCAGGCCTTGGAAGAGCTCAAAAAGGATTTTGAAAATCAAGTTAGACAGGTGGAGGAAAAACTGGGAAGAGAAATGAGAGAGATGCAAAAAAAGGATGAAAAATGGGTAAATACCTTGATAAAGGAGACCCAAAAAAATGCTGAAGAAAATAACACCTTGAAAAATAGACTAATTCAGTTGGCAAAAGAGGTTCAAAAAGCCAATGAG
>CM053769.1:197851053-197877049 GCA_028658325.1 Potorous gilbertii
TATATGTAGTACCTGCCTCATAGGATTTTTGTGCAAATCAAATGAAGAGTAAGTGGGGGAGGGGAGTTATGGGATATCTCCTTATTAAAAAGCAATGCAAGTTTTTGCATGAATGTGACTAATATCCAAAATCTATAAAGCAGTTTATTTATTATAGTCTTAGTGAATGAGGGCAGCGATTCATCGATCCATTTAACTAGCCAACAAATGTTTATTATGCATCTACTATGTTAGGCACTTGAGAAAGTACAAACTTTAGATAAAATAGCACAATTCCTGCCATAGTGGACTTCAGTAGAGAGAGAAGATGTAGAGAATAAGGATGAACAAATTTGAACACTGTTTTGTCCCCCATCCCCCCTACTGCCATAGGCTCTTCCCTCCCATTATTCCTCTGAAAGTTTTCCTCCTTTGAGGTTTGTTTTCTCTATCCAAATTTGTCACCCAGTCCAAATCCTTGTGACTATTATCTGCTGACGTCCAAGACATTCTCTCTCCTTATGATACTCAGGCGTTCTTCCCACTAACTCCTTCTTCACTCATGTCTCTGATGAAGAGGTAGCCTTTCTGCTTGCCAAGGCAAGCTCTTCTATATTAATTCTTTATTTCATCCCCTCTCACCTTATCTATAAGATTGTCCTACTATCATACCCACTCTATCTAATTTTTATTTCGTCCTCTCTACTTGTTCCTTACCTTCTGCCTAGAAATATATCCATACCTCCATCCTTAAAATTTTTTTTTAAACTTACTTAATACAACCATCTCAACTAGCTACTGTCCAATATTCTTCCTTTCCTTCTCAACTATACTCCTTGAGAAAGCTATGCACCATAGGTGTTTCCACTTTCTCCTTTCTCACTTATCCTTAAGTCTTCTGCAATCAGACTTCCAGTTTCATTTCGTGTGTGTGTGTGTGTGTGTGTGTGTGTGTGTGTGTGTGTGTGTGTGTAGGGGTGGGGGGGTGGTAAAATGTAAGCCAAGGTCTTCTGCTAAGAGGCTATGGGAAAGAGCATGGTAGTAGTGATATAGAGGGGGTGGAAGGATAAAAAGGTGTGGTGTAGCCACTATGATGAATGCATGGATGTTACATCACTCATTAGAACTTAAGCTTTGATAAACCCAGACTCCAGATTCTGGGATAAGAACAGACTGTTTGCCAAAAACTGCTGGGAAAACTGTAAAACAGTATGACAGAAACTAGGCATAGGCCAACATTTCACACCCTATACCAAGATAAGGTCAAAATGGGTACATGATTTAGACACAAAAGGTGATATCATAAGCAAATTAGGGGAACATGGAATAGTTTACCTGTCAGATCCACAGAGAAAGTAAAAATTTATGACCAAAGAAGAAATAGAGAATTTATGAAATGCAAAATGGATAATTGTGATTACATTAAATTAAAAAGATTTTGTATAAACAAAAGAAATGCAGCCAATTCTAGAAGGAAAACAGAAAGCTGGGAAACAATTTTTACAACCAGTGTTTCTGATAAAGGCCACATTTCTCAAATATATGAAGAATTGAGTCAATTTATAAGAATATAAGTCATGCCCCAAATGACAAATCTTTGAAGGATATGAACAGGCAATTTTCAGATGAAGAAATTAAACTGTCTATAGACATTTGAAAAAATGCTCTAAATTGCTATTGATTAGAGAAATGCAAATTAAAACAACTGTGAGGTACTACCCCATACCTATCAAATTGATTAATATTACAGAAAAAGGAAAACAATAAATATTGGAGAAGATGTGGGAAAAATGGAACACTAATGCATTTTATTGGTGGAGCTGTGAACTAATCCAACCATTCTAGAGAGCAACTTGGAACTATGCCTAAAAGGCTATAAAATTGTGCTTGCCCTTTGATCCGATAATATAGCTCCTAGGTCTGTTATCCCAAAGAGATCATAAGAAAGGTAAAGGACCCACATGTACAAAAATATTCATAACAGCTATTTTTTTGTGGTCAACAAGAATTAGAAATTGAGGGCTGCGCATCAATTGGGGAATGGCTGAACAAGTTGTGGAATATGAATGTAATGGAATACTAATGTTCTGTAACAAATGATGAGCAGGCAAATTTCAGAAAACCCCCCAAAGACTTACATGAACTGATACTGACTGCGGTGAACAAAACCTGAACAATGTACTCAATAACAGCAACATTGTGTGATGATTGACTATGAGAGATTTAGCTCTTCTCAGCAATATAATGATACAAGACAATTCGAAAAGATTCATGATGGACATGCCATCTACATCCAGAGAAAGAACTGTGGAGACTGAATGCAAATTAAAACATAATTTTTCCCTTTTTTTGTTTTCTGTTTCTTGTGTTATTTTTTCCTTTGATCTATTTCTTCTTTCCAACATGACAAATGTGGAACTATTTTCACATGACTGTACATGCATAACCTATATCAGATTGCTTGTCTTTTGGGGAGGAGGAAGAGAAGAGGAGGGAGAAAAATTTTAAACTGACAATCTTACAAAAATGAATGTTGAAAACTATCTTTACGTGTAACTGGCAAACATAAAATGCTATTAAGTGAATATCTATATCTATATCTGTATCTATCTATCTATCTATCTATAAGCTCCATGGGAGCTGGGACAGTTTGATTTTTATATTTATTTTCCCACCAATTCAAACCATGCCAAACATATAGTAAGTGTTTAGTAATTGCTTGATGATTGATTGATGCAACATGATAAATGTGTTAGAAAACTTTGAAAATGCAGTGAAAGTCAAGGAGTTCAAGATAGTTACCAAATTAGAGAATCAGGACCAGTTTCCTGGAGGCAGTTCCTTGGATAGTTAGAAATTTCTCAAGCAAAGAGTGGGAATAAATACATTCTATCCATAGGAAACAGTATGACCCAAAGCACATAGCTTGGGATTTTCAACATGTGTATGACAGCAGGACAATCCGGTTTGGCTGAATACAAAGTTTGCACATAGATGGGCAATATGTCATGAGATTGAAAAGGTATGGTATTGTGAATGTGTGTAGAACCTTGAATGCTAGTCTTAAGAGTTTGAAATGTATCCAGGAAACATTAGGGAGCCATAGGAAGTTATTAAGCAAAAATATGACACATTTAGCATCAGCATCATATCATCATTGTTCATTCATTCATATTAATATAACTTTTAAAAGTTTACAAAAATGTTTCTCCTAATACTGTGAGACAGCAAACATAAACATTATCCCCATCTTATAAATAAGGAAATTGTGTCTCATTGTGGTGAAAGTCACTTGCCCAAATACCACAACTAGAAAGTGTTAGCCTTTGCTTGATGCTGTTATGTCTTCCTTGACTCCCTGATCCAACTTTCTTCAGTCTGACTAATCTTGCCTTTCTTAAAACTCTGTATCTGACCTCAAGTAATCTGCTAGGCACTAAATTACAGAACTGGGATAAGAACTCAGGTATCCTGATTTGTAGCCCTGGGCATTTTTCACTAGACCAGGCTATATCTCATATCACTGGGTCCTCAGATAATCTGAAAGAAAAATTGCGAAGAATCACAGAATTCCTTTCTTAAAATGACACAGACCTAAGCCTTGGAGAATGGAACACTATTGATGATTTTGGTATAAATCCAGACAAGTCTTTACCAATCCCCAGCATAGTGTGAGATGTATTGCAAATGATTGAGAGGTGGGGGGTCATGTCCTCTCAGAAGAAAAATAACCAAAACAATAAAGAAACTTGAGCATCAAACAACAAAATAAAGGTCTAGCTGAGAAAATGCCTGGTGCAATGGGAAGAAATCTAGTGGAAAGAACGTTGAATGTGAAGCAAGAACCTGTCCTCTGAGCTGCTATTCTGCCACTTACTATTAGCTGCGTGAGTCTGGACAAGTCACCAGCCATCTGACCTTGGTACCCACTGTCCTCATTTGAGGAATGGGGTAATAATATCTGTCTTACCTACTTCATAGGACTGCGATAATGAAAGTCCTTGGCAGACTGCCATATTAATGGGTGACATTATATTTTTATTCATTGAAGTTATATTCAGTCTTCTATTCCTAGAATTCTGAAGTTCCTGGGCCATTTGGCTAACAGAAAAACAGAGTGGTGAGACCTTAGAGGTGAAAAGACCTTAAAGTCCAACCATCCTCATTTTACAGGTAAAAAACTTGAGGCTCAGAGAAGTTGTGACATGTCCAGGATCCTAAAGGTAGTAAGTAATTTAGATCAGAGTAAAACCCACATTGTCTAACTCCACATCTTTGCGTTGTACCGTACCATCTTTCTGCAGTCTCTGTTCAGCTGCTGACCAGCTGCTTGTATTTGGGCAAGATATTTCATCACACTGGGCCCTCAGTTTCATCCTGTCAATCAATCAGTTAGTTAATCAATTAGTCAACTAACAAGTACTTGTAAAATATTTTGGCCTGGATTCAATCAGATTGACTTCGATTTCCCTTCTCACTCTGATATCCACTCTGGGAAAATCAAGTGGCCACATCTAAACTTAATACAAAGCTAATTGAGACAAGTGATGAAGGTGGAGAAGTGCCTAGTAGTTGAGTCACTTACGTATTTTGGTAGCCACAGCTGGATTGTACATTGAGAACTTGGAATTGTAACAACAATCTTATTTTGCAGACCAAGTTCTTCCTTTGCCCCAAAGGTTAGACATTAAGGATGGAAATAACCAAGTAGAAATGTATCTAAAATGCACTTATTCTGCAGAGATCTGTTCTCTCAAGACTTGGATTTCTTTTCTATTCTCTATGCATGTCCATTGTGGAACTGGTATTAAGTGGGGAAGGGATCAAACCTTGGATATAGATCTTGGGATCCTCCTGCCCCCCAAAATGACAAAATGATCAAAAGTTAGATGAAATCCAGCTGTATCCCCTGGATGAACTATATGTAAGGGAATAGACAGATATGCTCCTATTCCAGTATCCCCTCTCTCTGAGAGAAACAGAGTGATAATCTTCATCCCCAAACTCCTACTTCCTCTCCTGGCAAGAATGAAAGTGTCTAGAGAAAGGTGAGAGAGGAGGTTAAAGATATCTATCCTACCTCTCTTTGAGTCACACTAGGACAGTCCTCCTTGACACATGTCGAACTCCTTACACATGTGGGACCTACTCTATTACTAGTATATGTGTATACACATATACATATGTATGTGTGTACATACACACACAAATATATACATATATATGTATATATACACACATGCTTCATGAGGACAGAGACTGTAATTTTTTGTCTTTGTATCTCCAGTACATAGCCCAGTACTTGGCTCATAGCAAGTGTTTAATTATTGCTTATTGATTGATAGTGATCATCTGCTCTAAATTACTCAATTTATAGATAAGCAGACCTCCCTAAAAGATCAGTGATGATATCAGGATTTGAACTCAGGCCCTCTGCCCCCAAATCCAAGACTCTTTGCATTAATTAATGTTAATTCCTTATCTTAATTTTCTTCATTTTCCAGAGTGAAACTGACTAAAGGAGAAAACACACAGTTTGTATGATATAGTATTTCAAGTTTACACCAGCAATATATTCTAAAGAGTAACTTCCATGAATTCAGGCAGCATATAAGAAGTACATTTTGTATCTTCCTCAGCACTTAGCACAGAGCTATACACACAGTAGATCTTTCATAAATACAGAAGAAAGGAAGGAAGGAAGGAAGGAAGGAAGATGGAGGAAGGAAGGAAAGAAGGAAGGAAAGGAGGGAGGGAGGAAGGAAGGAAGGAAGGGAGGGAGGGAGGAAGGAAGGAAGGGAGGGAGGGAGGGAGGGAGGGAGGGAGGGAGAAAAGGAGAAAACATGGATAAATGTTTATCTTTCTCGGACAAAATCATAATCGTTCTGAAGGACCCGGACAGTTGTCTCAGTCGTCTGCCTCACATGGCCCCTAAAAGGCATTGCCCCCCAAACAGACAATAACAATAAAATTTCAGTGTACTCAGGCTCTCCAATCCAGTTTCAGATTTCACATTAACCAAATAATATGGGCCCCCACATTTAAAATAAAAGCTCATTGAAACTCTTTAGGAAGCATCAGAGGATGTTCTGTCCACACAAACCATAGTTCTTTGGAAAGATATTTAAAACACAGCTTCATCTTTTTTGCCCGGAGCATTGGGAAGACATTGGGAGATATATTGAGTGTCAAGGCAAAGTATTTAATCTTGCCTGTTTCCCAGGCAGTCCCCAGGACAGAATTGTTTGTGGATTTTTAGCCTCTTCTAGCATGGATGTGGAAGATAGATACTAAAAGCTCCTAGGGGAGTGCTCTGCGGCAGATGCAGATCAATGCCTCATTTTTTCTTTTGTACCAGACACAGATGACACATTAAGATGGATTGAGGGTGGGGGTGAGGATGAAGATAGCCATTAGGGAAGGAAGGGTCCAGAATCTTATAAGAATTTTTACTAAATTTTTTCCCTTTTTTCTATGCAACCCTTTGGTATTTAGAAATATCTTTAAAATATTCTCTTTGGAAATTAGATTCTTTGTAGATTCATCCATTTGGATCAGATTACACAAAGCAGATGTGCACTAGAAAGTAGAAGGGAAAGTTAGTAAAGAACTTTAATTCTGGCATTTAATTTACCCCCAAAATCTGGCTTTTGAAGTCAAAATTTTACAAAATCAAGTTGTCTAACCTATTACTAATTTTTCTAAGGTAAACAATCAGTGAAATAATTTTTCCTTATCTTAAAAATAGGCCTCTCTTTGCATCATTTATTTGTGCCACATAATACCAAAGTATAGAGTTTCTCACACTCTGTCTTGCATTAGGTTTACTTGTACTATCATTTTGTTTGAGGTTAATTATGGTTTGTCTCCCTGACTAGGGTGTAAACACCACAAAGTCAGGGCATCTGAACCATCATCTCTTTGTGTTCCTTACAGCCCTTAGTAGAAAGCTCCTTGAGGGCAGGGAATATTTTGTTTTTATCTTTGTATTCTCAATACCCAACATCATATCTTATATTCAGGAAGTGTTTGATAAATAATAATTGGATTGAAAGGTATTGAGCCCTTAGCAAGCTGCTCTGTAGAATATGAAGATGAATAAAAATAGAACTCCCTTTTCTCAAGAAGCTTATAATCTATAATCTCCATCCTAATTCTTGAGAGCTATTGTGGGCCTTAGAGATGGTTGTGTAAAGCAATTGGTCTTTATCCCAGCACATTTTTAAAAAACTGCAAAAATCCAAAAAACCTCACGTAAGGGAAGACTCAGGACATAAAATGAAACACGTTTGGGCATTGACAAGGAGAGAACAGGAGCGCGGGAGAAAGTATGTGACTGAGCCTCCATTAATGAAAGGGTCAAGTCACACACTGAGTGAAATGGCTGGGAGTGGCATGGGTGGTCAGCAATGATGTTTCAGAGTGACTACCTTCAAGCTGGATGTACCCAGCTTCACCAAACATTCCGTCATTACTTGATTGACATGTGAGTCCCTGTCCATCTCTAGGCAGTGAAGGTCATGGATTAAATAGGAAAGTAGATTTTCAAGGGCCAGTTAATTGGTTTTCTATCTCAATGGCACAAGTCAAAGAGATGTCAGATATGGTCTAGGGGAAGCCAGAGAGACTTGGAAACAAATAGGGAATGAAAATATGAGGAAAATGGAAGTTTCCACAAAGCACAGACAGAAATTGGTTTGCTCGAGAAAGCATCATGGGTCTCAGAGCAACCACCCAAAGCAAACAAACAAACAAAAAAAGACAACTAATACTCTCCTATTTGCCTCGTGTCTCTTTCTTTTCTAATCCACTAAAGTAAAAATATATAATGTCTCCTATGAGATAAAGACCTAGGCACTTTGGATGAGTTAAGCACATGACAAATACTATCTCATTGGTCCTAACAACAACCCTTAAAGGTCATACTATTGTTATCACTGTTTTACAGTTGAGGAAGATGAGAAATTAAGGGACTTTCCCAAGGTCGCACCATTAGTAAGTGTCTAGGGCTGGAGTTGAATCCAGGTCTTCCTGATTCTAGGCTCATTTCTCTTCTCTACTATTGTCAGGCACATTCTTCCTAAGGCAGAGATCTGATTGTCATTCGCTTTTCAAAAGGTTCAGTGATTCTCCATTGTCTTCCAAACAAAATACAAACCCCCAGGAGACACACCAATATGTGAGGAGAGTGAAAAGGAGAATAAAAAACAGGAGCTAGGAAAGAAAAAATTGGAGAGAGAGAACAAGTTTCATAGAAGTTGGGGGAAGAAAGAACATTAAGAAACATTGTGAGATGTCATCAAATGCTACAGAGATAACAAGAAGAGCCTTTGGATTTGGGGGCTGGGAGCAATTTCAGTGGAAACAGGAGTCATTGCAGGTGGTTGACGAGTGATGTGGGTAGTAAAGACGAGAGTAGTACATTTGGATCATTTAAAATAAAATTATCAATGAAGAGAAGAAACAGGGTAATGCCTTGGGGAAAAGGTGAGGTTAGGAAGGAAGGTTTCGTTCTGTTTAGGATGGGAAAGACAGTTGTAAGAAGGGAGTGAGATCAAGGGAACAATTAGAAAAAGTTACAGCCTTGTCAAAAGTCGGTATTCATTAAAATTTACTGAGCTAAAGCTGTTGATAATTTTCCATAGCACTGTAGTTTCATTTGTATCTTGTGTTTTCTGAAAAAAACATAACATGTATTAATAATAGCTTACACTTCTATAAAGCTTTATGGTTACAGAATGCTTTCCTCAAAATAACATAATGAGGCTGATGGTGCAAGACTACTCATTTGACAGATAAGAAAACCAAGGCATCAAACAGGTGAAAAATGACTTGACCAGGGTCACATAGGTAGTATGTAGAAACTACACTACAACTCAGGTCTCAGCTTTCTCTCTTCTCCATGATGCTACCTTGCATTTGTGCCGAGGTTCCAGAAATCATATTGATTTTGCAGGATGTTACCTGATTTAAAGCTTCATGTAGGAAAAGTTTTATTCCACATGAGGGGGAAAACCCTCCTACTGATTAGAATTGTCCAAAGTAGAATGGGCTTCCTTGGGAGATCCCCCTCACTAAAGATCTGCAAACAGGTTAGATGCCAAATTCTAACGAATGTTGTGTTGAAGTGGAAACCCAAATTGAAAAAAAATATGATGAGTCTCCAGGTTTGCTTAAATGTTGAGCTCAGCTACTTCGGAACCAAATTTCCTGATTTTTATTTTTTTCCTAAAATTTGAGGAATCACGCTAATGATTTAGGAAACATACTGATGGTCTCAGCAGCAGTGTCAACAACTTGTCATTGAATATTTATTATACATTTTTCAGGACGCTCCAGTTTGTCTTCCTGCCTACTCTGGCCTGCAAATGATCATTTTTCATATTTTATGGCTTTTCTTCTGCTGATTTCAAAAATCATTAAGGCATTTCCTAAATTAA
This sequence comes from Potorous gilbertii, assembly GCA_028658325.1. Taxonomy (NCBI): domain Eukaryota; kingdom Metazoa; phylum Chordata; class Mammalia; order Diprotodontia; family Potoroidae; genus Potorous; species Potorous gilbertii. The sequence continues at coordinate 197,860,473 of CM053769.1, forward strand.
TTGATTTATTTCTTATGTGAAACCATCTATCAGGGACATCTGCTCTCCTCTGATGAACAATGAAATAAACAGTTTATATTCCTATAGTACTCCAAAGTTTCCAAAGCCTTTTCTCCACAATTCTATGACATAGACAGTGCTGACATAATCATCCCCATTTTACAGATAAGGGAAAAAGTTCAGAGAGGATGTGTGATTTACTTGTGCTTTTACAGCTTGTAGGGGCAGCTAGGTGGCACAGTGGATAGAGTGCCCAGTCTGAAGTCAGGAAGACTCATCTTTGTGAAATTAAGTCTGGCCTCAGACATTTACTAGCTGTGTGATTAGGGGAAAGTCACTTAACCCTCTTTGCTTCAGTTTCCTCATCTGTAAAATGATCTGGAGAAGAAAATGGCAAAATACTCCAATATCTTTGCTAAGAAAATCCCAAATGGGGTCACAGAGTCAGAAATGGCTAAAATTATCAAACAACAACATTGAGGTAGGATCCCTTTCCGCCCAGGTTTCCTCATTTCAAGTCCAGTGCTCTGTCTGCTACACCATTGTGTTTCTCAAAAATCAGAGCCTCAGGCCTGTAAAACATTTCCGAGGTCATTTGGTCTAATATGTATATGAACAGGAATTTCCCCTTCAACATCTATGATAATTTGGCATTTAACTTCTATTTGAAGACCTCTAGTGATAGGGATACTGCTGTCTTCTAAGGAAACCCATTCTACTTTAGATACTTCCAATCTTTAGGAGGGTTTTTAATTTTTTTCCCTTACATTGAACTAAATTTTCCTCTCTTCATCTACACCTACTCTGACCTCTGAGAGCAAGAAGAGGTTAAATCCTTTTTCTTCATGAAATTTCTTCAATTATTTAAAAATACTTATCATGTTCCCCTTCAGTCTTTTTTTCCAGGTTAAATATTCTTTCAACCATTCTCTGTAGAGAAAGTCTCCCTCATCATTCTGGTTGCTTTCCTCTGGACACATTTTAGCTTGACATTAGCCTGCCTAAAATATGGCCCATAGAACTGGATATATTCCTTCCAATGTGATATGAACAGGTATAACACCAATGCAATACCCATAGCCACCACTATGAATATGCATGCATATTTCCAGGGTAAATTCACAAAATACAAATAATTCTCTTCCTCAAAGATGAAACCAAGATATTTATCCAGATACCAGAAAGTTAAATCCACCATAGTAACAAAGAAGGTCGTACACACCACTAATCTAGGGAGCATGGTTGTCCCTAAGCCTCTCCTCCATTAGACCTCCCCACAAACAAGCTCCCCTAGGCCAAATTCCTCCCTCTCTCACTCATACTAGCTGGTCTGCCTCAGCTGTGCCTCACTCTCACTTCCTGCTCTACCCTTCCTACTCCACCCATTCAGAAGCTCCTCCCACCATGGGCTCCATGTGCCTCAAGCTGTGGACTGGGCTAAAACCCAAAGCAGGTCACATAGGCCTATTAAGGGGCAGGGAAGATCTTCAAATTCCTTTAATATTACATCAGGGCAAAATTCAATGAGATTATCACTTTTCTTATTTTTAAAAATTGTTCTTCTTTTACTCCAGACTAAGATCACACTAGCTTCTTTAACCTTGTCTTTATGAATTTGGTTTTATATATATGTATACATACATATATATATATATATATATATACATATTTGCGTATGTTGATATTTATTTTAATAATACATTTAATTTAATAATGTATTATATATTTAAAAAAACAAATATAGCTGTATTTTAGTTGTTTTTTGTAATCCTATATATTTTGTTTAATATATTTAAAAATATTATTATAAAAAGGAGTCCATAGGTTCCAAATGGGACCATGGTCCCCCAAAAAAGATTAAAATTCCCAGCGCTATAAGAATAGCTCAAGGCAGTCCCCATAAAGAGACCACAAGTAGCATGTCTAATAGAGAATTAAATTTCCTACTCTGTCTCTTGTACTGGAACCCAAACTGACACATCCTCCCCATAAAGGCTATAAGAAAGACATAGTGTCTGCCACTGGGAAAGTTCACCATGACAGTGCAGAGGAGACTAGCTCTGAGGTCTCCTTCCAGCAGACCAGCAGAGAGAGGGAGGGAGGAGGAGAGTTTTCCACTTCTTCACACACTAATTAATGTCAGAAGAACCATGATAGAAAACTGAAAAATGTGATTTGCAACCACCCTCCTATAGTTTGGGTAGGTGATTGGCTCTCATTTGAATTGCTGTGTTCATTTAAGAGCACCACATTTTAAGAAGGCCATTGCCAAGCTGGAATGCCCTCTGAGGAGGCTGCCCAAGAAAAAGACAGTTGCCATACAGGAATCAGTTGAAGGAAATAGAGATGTTTAGCCTATCTATCACAAAGAGAATGTTGTGGGAACATAATTGTTGCTTTCAGATATTTAAAAGACAGTCATGTGCTAGAGAATTTAGATTTCTCCTTGGTCCCAGAAAGTACAGGAAGGGAAAGTGGCATCAAGTTACAGGAAGACAAAATATCTCAATTTATTTCAATTTAATAGCAACAAAAATGTAAGGAAACATTTTCTAACCATAAGAACTACTCCAAAAGTAAATGGGGCTGCTTCATAAGATAATGAGTTCCCCATCAACTGAAGACATAGGCAGGATGTTCTCTTGTTGGGGATCTTGGAGTTTGGAAGAGAGACAACTAATTAGGCTAAGACATGATCATTGTCTTCAGATGCTTGTAGACTGAGCCGCCATTGCCCTTTCAGCTCTAACGTTCTTAGATTCTATCAGAAAGAAGGCACAGCCCCATTTAACATCAGAAACAATTTACTTTCCATCAGTACTCCTCTGATTTGTAACACACACAACTAATTTGATATTACTCAGAACAATGAGCGTTCTATAAAATATACATGCCATAGTATAATGAAACATATTCTGGGGTTGGAGCCAGAAGAAATTATTTCAAGTCTTAATTTTGCCACTTACTTTCTGAGGGACCTTGAATATATCAAATGCTTTGACTCGTCATTTCCTAATTTGTAAAATCAAGATAGTAATATCTGTCTGCTCTCCCTCATATATTTACCATGGGTATCAAATGACAATGTATTAAAGTGCTTTAAGATTTTGGATTAACATTAGATATTATAATCATTGCTGTTTGAGGTAAAATTGTCTGCTGTTTGGGTGTATGTTAGAGCAGTGTTTTTATGTAAAGTGATATTTGACTGGAATAACCCATTACAGTATAAATCCAGAGATGTGATACACTTACAGGTACCATGCTCCAGATAGAGATAATGAATGGTAACATAGTAATGCAATTGAAATGTGTGTACCACAACTCTGTGGACACCAAGTCAGGCAATCTGACTTCCACTGTAACTGACATGCTCTGCCCATCATTTTGCCTCAGATAGATTTTCAACATTTGGATGGAATATTTTTGCATTTATGCTAAAATGAAACAGCATAGTCAAATAAGCTATTACATGGTCCATTAAAGCGACTTTTAAGTGACTCTCTGTAACAAAGGATTTCACAGCTTTAGCATTTCTAGAAGAAGCTTGTCAATTAAGCGCAGGTCGCTTGTCTCCAACCTCGGAGAAAAAGGCAGATGTTGCTGTAGAGGCTTCCTTAAGATGATAATTGTGTTTGTGTCATAAGGAGAATAGGAGGGACTGTCACAGTGGCAGTCAGGTGGACCAGTGCCAATATGAATCCTTTATAATTTTGGGGAAACAGAAGGAGTGAATTTTTCATGAAAATTTAGTAATATGGGAAAGTGTGGTCAACAAATGACTCCGCTACATTTTAGATATAGCCCCTTTTGTCAGCTCTGTACCAAAGAAATCCTGGGCCTCTGGGTCAGGAGCCATTAAAGAATGAAAAGAGGTCTGAACTCTTCTCACATCCCCAGGAGGAGTTTTTACGTCGGCTGCTGTCCCTGCTCCAAAGCAGGATAGTTTATGCTATCTAACCCACAATGGGGATTAGCTAATAATTCTGAATGACTTTTTCTTCCCCTACTTAATAGCATTTTATTTTTTTCCAATAACATGTAAAGATAATTTTCAACATTAAATTTTATAAGATTTTGAGTTTTCTCTCCCTCCCCTCTCCTCTTCCCAAGATGGCATACAATCTGATATAGTTTATACATATGTAATCATATTAAACATATTTTCACGTTTGTCATGTTGTAAAAGAAGAATCAGAACAAAACAGGAAAACCATGAGAAAGAAATAAAAAAGAGAGAAAATAGTATGCTTTGATCTGCATTCAGACTTATAGTTCTTTCTCTGGATGTGAATAACATTTTCCTTCATGAGTGTTTTGAAATTGTCTTAGCTCCTTGTATTGTTGAGAAGAGCTAAGTCTACCAAAGTTGATCATCACACAATGTTGCTGTTACTGTGTTCATGCATCAGTTCATGCAAGTCTTTCAAGGTTTTTTCTGAAATCTGCCTGCTCACCATTTCTTATGGAACAGTAGTATTCCAGTACATTCATAGACTACAACTTGTCCAACCATTCCTTAATTGATGGGCATTCCCTCAATTTCTAATTATTGACGCAGCAATATTTTTGTACATGTGCATCCTTTTTGCTTTTTTATGATCTCTTTGGGATGCAGAGCTAGTAGTGGTATTACTGAGTCAAAGGATATGCTCAGTATGTTTGCCCTTTGGCCATGGTTCCAAATTGTTTTCCAAAATGGTTGAATCAGTTCACAATTCCACTGACAATGTAGTAGTGTTCCAATTTCCCCACATCTTCTCCAACATTTATCAATTTCCTTTTCTCTCATATTAGTCAATCTGATGAGTATGAGGTGGTATGTTGGAATTGTTTTAATTTGCATTTCTATAATCAATAGTGATTTAGAGCATTTTTTTTCCATACGACTATAGATAGCTTTAATTTCTTCATCTGAAAATTGCCTGTTCATATCCTTTGACTATTTATCATCTGATGACTGAATGACTCGTACTCTCAGCTTTGTGGGGGAGTTTTGGAAAGCAATGACTTAGTGTGCAGAGTAAGGAGCTTGGGCAGTATTATAGAATGATATACTTAGAAATGTAAGGGACCTAATAGATCTTCTAGTTCAAACTGAACATTTTACAGATTAAAAAAAAACAAAAAAAAACCATGAAGCTATAATAGACAAAACTGAGATTTCAACTAAAGGCTCTCCTGAATACATGTCCAACAAGATTTCTGTAATAGTACATGCTCATATGCTACCCTGAAAACACCTTATCCTATAGTGTTTTATAGAAGATTTGGTCCAACCCTGCCTCTCTGTGTATGTGTTTATGTTTCCCTCTGTGTTGTCACTGTAAGTCATAGGAGATAATCTTTGTATTGCTAGGAGAGCATAGATATATGGTAGACACAAAACAGTATTGGTTAGTGAGAAAAGACTTTGAAATTGGTTTCCATTGGCCAGGTCACTAATGGAGAGGGAGTGGTGACCAAAGATAAACACTGTTATTAAAACTCTAAAGCTAGAGGTTAAAAGAAGTACAGAGATGGAAAGACTGTCCGAGGGTCTTCCTAGTCTAGAGCTTCCTAAATGTTTTTTGCTTCCAACCCCTTTTCATGTGTTTGGCAGCATTCACTTGCATTGTGTGGCGTGGTGACATGCTCAGTGCAAAGTGTACATACTTTGTGTTCAGAACCAAGGCTACAGTGAAGTTGCTTGATCCTACATGGGCAAGCGCTTCCAGAAACACCTTGGATTTATTATATGTTTGATTTTTAATCAATTTCCACAAATATATTGTAGAAATATGTTTAATGTGATTGTATATGTATAGACCATTTAATGCAGTTTTTGTGCATTCAGACGCCTTTTACTGTTGGCAAGTTTTTTGAGACCCCATATGGGGTTGCAACCCAATTTAAGAAGTGCTGATCTACTGTAGCCTGTGCCTGAGCAAATCTTTTATGCTTTCCTCAACAAAAGGTCATCTAACCTTTGCCAAAAATAGATCTATTGTAAAGGAATGTGTTACCTCCTAGGGGTAGGTCACTTATTTCACTTTTGAATAACTCAGGAGGTTTTTTTTTTTCTTTTTTCCTGATCAGATTTGAAATCTTCCTCTTTCCAAATTATTCTCCTCATTAAGAGTAAAGCAAAAAAAAAGTAAAATTCTTCTTCTATAGGTGAGGATAACCATTTTGTTCCTCATAAGTCTTCTTTTCTCCAGGGTAAGCATTTTTGGTTTCTTCAACTGATGGGATGATCCAAAAGCCCTTCAACATGCTGGTCCTCCTCTTCTGGAGACATTCCAGATCATCAAGATTTTCAAAAGTTATGTCCAGTGTTAGAATAATTCAAAAGTTCTGTGATTGCAAATGGTACAACTGGGCTACCACTGTCATCATTCTGTGCAATATGCTTCTCTAAATATAGCATAAGATTGCATCAGATTTTGGGGGCTGCCAAATTATACTGTGGATTCATATTGAACCCACTGGGCACTAAACCCCTACTTCCTTCTCCTGTGAATATCCATCTGGCCCCAGCTTCTTCCTTTATTATGTTTATTATGTTGATTTTGGGAACTCAAGTGTAAGATTTCATGTTTAGTCAACGTCATCTTTTAGATTTTACTAAATATTCTTACCTTGGTTTTGTCAGCATTCTGAATCTATTGTCTAACATATTAGCCCCCTCCCATCATCTTAGATCCTCCCGTTTTATGTCACCTGCAAGTCAGATGAGAATACCATCTATACCTCTAACAATATCATTGAAAAAGTGCTAAATGGTACGTGGCCAAGGGCAGATTTCTGTTGCATTCCATTAAATTTCTCCATTCGTTCATTCTCCATTCAACTCTTCCTCATGATTCTCTTCATTTTTGTTTGGGGAACTAGTTTCTCCTAGTTAATCTAGAACCAGGTCTAGATTAAAAATTCCCACTATTTGTTCTTCTACTTTTTGAATCACAAAATTGATATTTGTTCAAGGCAAGAAATTATTAGATGACTCAATTTTGGCAGGAGAGAATCCAGCAGCTGTCAAAGTGATTGTAATCTGTCATTACTATATCATATCACTCTGCCAGGACAATGATACTTCCCAGACTCCTCATCTATTTTCTGCTTCTGTCAAATGTTCTGCATCCTCTCTCTCTCTCTCTCTCTCTCTCTCTCTCTCTCTCTCTCTCTCTCTCCCCCTCCCTCTCTCTCTTTCTTCCTCTTTTTTCCCCTTTTTTTTCCCAAAAAGGTATATACTTCCAGGGACCTATTTGGATATGTGCATCACTGGTCCCATCTGTATGTCAGTGATACCTATGAGGTTACCCTTGTCTATTCTATTAGGCTTTCTAACGTACCATGTTCAGTAACCATCTTCTGTACCTTGTGATACGAACATTTGAGGTCATGGTTTTCTTTTTGCTTGCTTTTCTTGAATACTGCCTTTTGTGAATTACTGCACATCTCTGCTTTTATTCTTCTGACATGTTAACCAATTTCTCTTTTATTTTAATTGGTAGTTTTGCATAATTACAGTTGGCTCTATATCCCTTTTGTTCAGTTCAAAGCCCTTTTGATTAAATTTGTAAGGCTTCAAATAAATGTTTTCTTATTTTCCTTTCTGTGTGCACCCCAAGCCTGGTCAGGAACTTACTCTTGCTACATTCTTTACCATATTACAAAAAGCTAATTCCCATGATCATATTCCAGTTTTTGAACCATTTGTTCATTTCCAAAATTTGCTTTTCCCTAGTGAGATCATACTCTCATCTTATCTTCAATGGAAAACAGGTATTAAAAAAAATTGCCTGTACCCCTAATGTATTCAGTTTCTTTCCTAGACTTCATAATCCTTAGGAATGATGTTTACGTTTCTTATGTCAAGATAATTTATGCTCATCAAATGAACAAGTCATTCCATTTGACATGTTTTGAGAAGATCTTCATCATGACCTGAATCCACATCCTGGAGCAATAAATCTCTCTATTCCTGATATCAGATTGACAAATATGTGCCTTGATACCCTTCTCACACCCAAGAGGGATCTATAAAGTGATAGTGTTCACCTCTTCTTCCTCTGACCCTTATTGAATGAGTTTTCATCCTCTTTCCTTGGAAAACAGGTAGCAGACAGTTGCTTCTTCCTTAGAGGGTCTTCAAGGACAGGCACTTGTCTTGTTACTATCTCTCAGTATTCAGTGGTCCTTCATCTTTTTCTTTTCTGCATCACTCTCTTCTATTCTCTGATCCCCTAATGCAGGTTAAAATTCCCTTCTATCTCTTCACATCCATTTTCTTCTGTTTTTACCTGGAAATGTTTCTGTATCTTTCAAACAATAATTCAGAGTGTGAACTTCCTTTCCTTCTCTTTTATGAAAGATAATGACCTATATTTTGAGAATACATAGCAGGTACTTGGACATAGCAAAAAGATGATGAAGCAATCTATGCAGGTCATCGTGAAATTACCCTTGAACTCAATCTTTGTTGGACTCAGGATCATTATCTGTTGTGTCCTGTTCCCTTGGCAAACAATTGGTACCAGTCAGATATCTTATAGCTTATAATACATATATATGTAATATATATATATATATATATATATATATATATATATGTATATAAATATAGCAGATAGCTTATAATTCTTCCATTGAGGTCTTAATGCTGCTCCACATTGTATCCTAGACTCAGCCTCCCCAATGTGCTCAGCTCTTCTGTAGGGTCCACATTCTATTCGTTTCTAAGAGGGAGGAGTTACTAAGAAAGGTAGTCCTATCTCACTGTTGTTCCTAATACTTACAAATTTGAATGAGGCTTTTAAAAGAGAAATTTCCTTCCAAGGGCACATGAAGGTAGATGAGTACTCAATACATAGTCTAGTCCTTATTTACAGTCTCAAGGAAAACATGGGAAATGTACAAGCAACTACTTTGATTTCTATATAAATCTAGGCACATTTCCCAGCCAGAAAGGATAACCAAATTAAAGTGTATTCATGCCATTTATGAGAGAAGCTGTTTCTCCTTTCATCCAAAAGAGGCAGACAACACATTTTCCCTTAAGTGGATCAATTGCAATCAAGCATCCCAGACAGATATTACTGAGTTGGTCTGTGTGTCTGTGAGTGTGTATATGTGTGTATGTGTCAGTGTGTGTGTATGTGTGAGTGTGAGTGTGAGTGTATGTGTGTGTGTGTGTATGTGTATGTTATACACTGAGTAGAGAGTTGGATTAAGAGACAAAAGACCTGGATTCCAATCCCACCACCTCAGATATTTACTGTCTGAATAATCATGTGACTTATCTGTTCTTATTTATTTATCTTTTAAATGAGAATGATAATAAATGCAAAACAAGCCTTACAGGATTGTTTTGAGGAGCTAATGAGATAATGCATGTAAAAATGTGCTTTGTAAACTTTAAAACATTATGTAAATACCAATTTATAATTTTTCTGTTGATCCTCCAGTTGATTAGGGTATCTCTGAATGACTTATTCCGAGTATTTAAGTATGGAAATATACAACCTGACTAGGTAATGCAATTTATTTGTGGGGTTTTTTTTCTCTATTTGAACCATGAAGGACTTAGAAAGCTTGCAATTAAGGTAGAAGTCAGGTATTCCCAAGTGTTTACTGTTAACACAGATGTTTACTGTTAACTGTTAAGTTAGCAAGGAACTCATATTATGTGAGAAATGGAAGGGATTCTAGAAATAATTTAGCCCAGTTAGTTTATTTTAGGGAGAAGGAAATTCAGAAAAAGGAAGTGAGTTGTCCAAAAATACAGAGTAAGTGATAAAATCTAACTAAAATCCTTATCTTCTGACTCTAAATCTGATATATTTTTCACTATCCCATGTTACCCTTTTGAAAAAAAAATCTTTGACTAATTCATTTTTTGCCTTTGGTAAGAATCTTTAATTTTTCTAGATTTAGCAAAGAAATGAAAAATTAAAAAGGTAGTGAACATTGAAGTTTTTTAATTGATTTTTTCTTTTTGTTTGGGGTAATGTGTATTGATGTGAGGGGTTTTTTTTATTTATCTTAAACTAAAGTTAGGCTTTAGATTCCTTATGTGTTGGAAAGACAATATTCATGAGACTTTTCCAAATAATAGGGTAGTTGGAGGGGAACGTCTATATCTATGGCTACCTATGTAGATAGCTATAGATATAAATATATAGATAGATATAGATATATAGACATAGGGCACAGGGTGAGTTGAATATGAAGGGATGATATCTAAAAAAAATAAAATTATGGGGTGAGAGAAAGTAATGTACTGGGAGAAGGAGAAAGGGAGAGGTACCTTACATAAAAGAGGCAAGAAAATTACAGTGTAGGGAAAGAGGGGGGTGGTGAGAGGGAATGAATGAACCATACTCTCATTGGATTTAGTTTAAGAAAGGAATAACATACACTCACAATTGGGTATGGAAATTGATCTTATCCTATAGGAAAGTAGGGGGAAAGGGGATAAAAGAGGGGGGAAATGATAGAAGGGAAAACTGATTGGAGGAGGGAGTAATCAGAAGCAAACACTTTTGAGGAGGGCCAGGGTCAAAGGAGAGACTAGAATAAATGGGAGGGCAGGATAGGATGGAGGGAATTATAGTTAGTCTTTCACAACATGACTATTATGGAAGAGCTTTACATAACTATACATGTATAACCTATATCAAATTGCTTGCCTGCTTAATGAGGGTGTGTGGGGAGGGGAGAAGGGAGAGAATTTAGAACTCAAAGTTTTAAAAGCAAATATTAAAAATTGTATTTACATGCAAGTGGGAAATAAGGTATACAGGCAATGGGGTATAGAAATCTATCTTGCCCTACAGGAAAATATAAGGAAGGGGGATATAAGAATGGGGAGAGGTGATAAAAGGGAAGACAGATTAAGGGAAAGAGTATGGGGAGGGGAGAGATGGGGAGAAAATTTGGAACTCAAAATCTTGTGGAAGTGAATGTTGTAAACTAAAAATAAATTAATAGATTCCTTATGTGAACAATGGTGCATGCGTGTGTGTGTGCATATGTGTGTATGTGAATGTGTGTATTAGATGACTTTTATGGCCCTCTGGGACTCTAATTCTATGATATTAACATTCCATAGGGGAATATAACATATAAGCTTTTAAGTATATAATCACCATCCCTACATTGATAACTCTTAAGTGTCTAATGTACTAATCTCTCTGAACTCCAATTCCACATCTCCACTTTCCTTTTAGTATTTTCATTATTTTAGTTCCAAACTGAACTGTCTTTTCCCCTAAAACTCTTCCCTTCTCCAAAGTTTCTTATTTACATGGAAATGACACTGTCATTTTCCCAGTCTCTCAGGTTTCATGCTTCTTCATTCATCTTTGATTTTTTCCCACTTCTTTCCTACCTATTTTCAACTGGTCTCCATCCTGCAAGTCTTTCCCTACTACAATCCATTCTTCATACAGTTTCTAATGTGATTTTTCTAAAGCATATATCTTATCATATCACCCTTTTTTCAATAAACTTTGGTGATTCCCTATTATTTCCAGGTTATACTTTGCTGGAAGATTTCTTATCTTCTAGATGCTTACATGGATCCTACCAATGGAAGTATTAGCTAGATTATGACTCAAGAAGAGGGAAATGGAAAGGGAGTTACAGAGGTGGCTGAAGGATAGAAAATATATGTCCTGCCATAAGATATCTATCAAGAAGATGGTACAGGAGTAAAATGAAAGATGGCTGGAGCTCTCCTAAGTAGAGCAGTCTATGTGAAGTGGTCACCAATGTGGAAGGGATAAGGAAGAGAGAGACTATTTCAGAAGTAAAGTTTATTGGGGGGCTGGGAAGGGTAACAGTCATACCTGAAGTTTAGAAAATCATTTTGGTGGCAATGTACAAAATGAATTAGAAAGGGGAAACACTTAAATCCGGGAGACCTAAGATGATGGCATAGCTATAACCACAGGACCTGAACTAAGATGGTTTAAAGACTCCCAGGCAAGAGGATCTGAACTAAGATTGTGACTGTAAAAGTAGAAAGAAGTGAGCAGATGTTAGAGTTGTTACAGAGATTGGAATGACAAGATTTGATATATTCTTGGAGAATCAGAGTCAAAATACTGTTGAGTTTCTGGATTCTCAAGAAGGCTAATGGAACCTTTGAAAGTAATAGGGAAGTTCAATGGAGAGATAATGAATTCTGTTTGGGGCATGTTGAGTTTGATATGCCTGAGGGATATCCAGGTTGAAATATATAATAATTAGTTGATAAAATAGGTATGGATCTTAGCAGAGAGCCTGTGGTTGAATATTTCAATCTGGGAGTCACCTGCATAGATATGATCATTGAACTCATGAGGATTGATAAAATGAGAGACTTCAGAACAGAATTTCTTACCCCAAGATCCACCAATGTCCAGGAGGTTCATGGATAGATTTAAGAGAGACTTTGAACTAGTATGGGAAAGGAATTACATCTTATTTTCACCAACCACTTCAGTTATTTTTCATTTTTAATTTATGAAATAAAACAAGCATTTCCATTGCATTGTATAATAAAAAAAATGATTGCACATGAAACTGCAAATCTATTATATACAACTTGTTATTCCTTTTAAATATATAACAAAATTATTACATAAATCTTTTTAACATTTTTTCCTTCTCTCCCTCCTGACCTAGAAATGGTTAACCTGGGCACAAGTATATATATATATATATGTGTGTGTGTGTGTATGTGTGTGTGTATGTATACATATTGTGTATATATGCATATACAGAGATGTGTGTATATATGTAAATCATTTTATACGTTTCTAATTATTCTATACATATTCTATTTAATTGTTTAAAAATGTTATTCTAAGAAGAGATCTATAGGTTTCACCAGTCTTTCAACTGAGTCCATGACAGAGAACAGATTCAGAACCTCTGGTGTAGAGAGAAAAGAGAAGAGGGTTTAGGGTTCAAGACAGAGCCACAGTTAGTGAATATTACATAGATTATGATCCCACAAAAGAAACTGAGAAAGTGCAGTCAGACATGTAAAAGAAGAATCAGGCTAGAACAATATCATGCATGCACACATACTTGTGCACATACACTTGTGCATGCACTCATGCACACATACACACACACATGGAAAAAAGTATTATCCAGGGAAATCCAAATTTCTTACCCTAGCATTCAAGGCTTCCATGAATTGATTCCACTTTCCTTTCCATCCTTTCATTACTCACATTATGCCCTTTTCTGTAGTCGGTGTCTGGCCCAGTGTTTTGGGCTCCTAGCTTTCCCCCCAAATTGCCATGCTGTCTTCCATCTCCATTTATTTGCATAAAGTCATCTCAGGTACCTAAAATATACTTCCCCCTCTTCTCCCTCTGTCAGGATCCTTTTATTCCTTCAAGTCCTAACTAGTTCATCCTTTACCACTGGGGAACCTTCTCTGATCATTCTAGAGGAAAGAATTCTCATCCCCATAAAACAATGAGCAGGAAGACCCAGATGCAGCTAGGCTCATGGAGCTCTTGGCCTAGAGTTAGGAAGATCCAAGTTCAAAACCAGCCTTAGACACTTACAGTCAGCTGTATGACTCTGGGCAAGTCATTTAGCCTCAGTTACTTCAAGTGTCATAATAATATTACCTCCCTCCCAAGGCGGTTGTGAGGATCAAATGAGAAAATACTCATAGAGGATTTTGCACAGTGCCTGACACATAGGAGTACTGTGTAAATACTAGTTGTATATTACTATTATTAATAACAATCAAAGAGGTAAATTTACCTGCATAGTAGTCACTAAGACTTGGTGGAATGAGATGTTTGTGTGTATGTGTGTGTGTGTGTGTGTGTGTGTGTGTGTGTGTGTGTATGTTGGAGAGCAAAACTGACTACAAATCTAGGCTGCTGTTCAGAGAAGAGCCCTTGACCAACTTGATGAGTCTGGGACTTTGTTTCTTTGTCCTGATTGCGTATACAGGCATGTCCCTTGGTTCTTCATGAGTCTCAGTGACCGGTTATGAAGACTCTTGTGATTCAGAACCTTCCTTTTATTGCTGGGCATAGAGGGAAGAAATCAAAGGCTAACATCCTGTGTCTTTTTACTCTCCTCTGAGTAAAGGGATCAGAAGCATGAGATTATACTTTGGTTCCCTGAGGCATCCTGCTTTGGCACAGGCATGGCCAATGAGGAAATAATCAACTCTCAATCCCACCGCCCCCCTTCACACTCAGAGATGGTATCTACTGGTACAGTGGTAGATTATCAGGTGTTAATGGATCTCTTACGTCTGAACCAAACTATGTAGAGGCAGTGGTTGAGAAACAAAGGCAGAGAAATATCCACAATACTGTCTTGGGGAAGGGAACAATGTAGTATAAGTTGCGGGAATACCTTAGCTCCAAGATACTGGAGGAATATAATATTATCTTAAGCATCAGCCTCCTGATAGATGAGAGAGGAATTTCTGAGCAGCAAGTTCCCAAAATTCTAGCCCCTTGGCGGGGTTGGTGGGGGGGAGGTGTTAGGGAGGTACTGGTGGAATTTCCTGGGACAATCTCATAGATAGAAAAGAGGAAGCTCATGTAGCATCTGAAGCTGAAGGAGCAGATATGGAGCCCAAACCACATGGGGGAACAAAATCCCTCTGTTTTATCCTATGCTGTGACCCATAGGTTCTTTGGATGGTACAGGTCTGATGGAAAACAGATTGCCTTTCTTATAACTCCAAATGAATTTCCATTTTGAATGAAGGGCAGGAGTCCAAATCTGCAAGATTGATACATTTATGGGTGAGATGAAAGTAAGATTCCTTGGAAGATTAGAGTCACCTGTCCAGCACCCTCAATGATGTTTTCATCTAAGGAAATCTAAGCAATAAGAGCAGTACCATAAAAGTTTGTTTACATTTCAAAAGGAATAAAGGCACAGGATATTGCTATGAAACTGAAAATCTGTAGGCCCTGAGTGTGTGTGTGTGTGTTTGTGTTTGTGTGTGTGTGTTTGTCCTTCATTGCCAAAGAAGACCATTCCATCATAGAGAAATAATGACATGACTTGCACTTGACTTTGTTTTGAGTGAGTGAGGGCTGTGCAGGTCACCAGCCTCACTTTCTCCGATTGCACCATCTGGATCCAGTGACCAATGATGACTGGAGAACCGTCCAGGATGCAATGGAAAACTTTGGGCTTTTAGGCTAAGGTTTTTCCAGGTACTCACTTAAAATGAGGTAATGTTCATTCAGTAAATAGACCTCTTTAAAAGTAGTCAGGGGAATGGCTCCTTTACGTGTATTCTGAGATATGCCAGAGGCAACTCCAGGTGGGGACAATACAAACCAAAGAGTTTGTTCCTTAAATGCTCCCTACCTATCCCTTAATCTCTGATTTTTTAAAAAACGCAGGGGATTGGGCATGATAGCCTCTAATGTTCCTTTCACCTCAAAAACTGTAATCCTATGGTCTCATTGCTGAGTTCTTTGGAAAAAAATACCCAGACTCTATTGGAATTTGTGATGGTGGATCTGAAAGTCAGGCATAGTCTGGTTATACCATAACCTAGCTATTTAGATTTGTTATTGCAAAGGTAGCAGAAAAAGGGTAGGTAGGAGCCAATGGATTAAACTGAATAAGGAGACTCAGTCTAAGAGGCATGGAAAATTGTTAATTTTGAATTTCTGAAAACACAATTCTAATGGGGAAAGGGAAAAAAAAGATTTATCTGAAGAGAGCAATGTGAATGCTTAGGGAACTCAGCCACCAAATCAGATTTTTTTTTTAGCAGGCATGTAAGTAAGAGAAAAGCAAAGACAGGTAACAGAGATAAATACCATAGTGTATTATGGTACTCTAAGAATCATAGTGTCTGACTCACTAAAGCTCAGAAAAGACTGAGGCTGTTAAAGAATGCTAGACAGCAAAATAGATGTTTTAGCTATACTGAGGAGAGGAGAGGAGGGGAGGGAGCATCAAAGAAAGGATAGGTTTGTTGCTTGAGGGGCGGGTGAAAAAGAATGATGAATGTCAACTGAGTTGTTCAATTTTTATTTTATGACTATTCCCTCTTCAAAGAGTATGACCTTTGAACTTTGATACCCAAGATGAGAGAGCTGAAGTAAGAGAACTTAGTTGACCTTGATGAGTTAAAATAACTGTCCTCAGATGCTGAAATAATATCATTACTAAACCACTGTCTATGGCATTTAAAAGATTTTGGAGACCAAAAATAATATGTCATGACTACAGAAAGATAAAGATATTTCTGATTTTCAAAACTTCAGAATATATGCTAGTGATCTGACTCTATTTAGCATATGGAGGCAATGTAGAATTTTTCAGTGGATGGTTTGTAAAGATCTAGAAAAGTAAGTGATTATTACAAAGGGCCAGCAAATTTTCATCAAAAACAGTTCGTGGCAGACTAATTTAATTTTCTCTTATGACAGGATGGCTCAACTTAAAACATTTTTTAAGTGTCTACTATGTTCCAGGGGAATGTTGGCTATGTGGTTTGTTTAAACCTTAGTAAAACATTGAATGAGGTCTCACACATTTGTTGAAAAGTTGATCCATGGGCAAGACAAAATACAAATTTCAGCCAGAGT
>CM053769.1:197877549-197894607 GCA_028658325.1 Potorous gilbertii
GAAGTGGCTATTTTTCAGCCTCATCTCCTAGCATTAAGCCTGTTAAATGGTTGGTGCTTTATAAATAATTCTTGATTGATTGATGGATGGTCAAACTTACTTTGGCAGTTCTATGAAAAGGGGGTTGAAGATAGGAGATAAGTTAGCATCCTGTTGCAATAACCCATTCAAGAGGTAGTGGAAACTTGAATAAGTATTGCACCATTATGAGTGGAGAGGAAGAGATAACTGTGACATCTACTTCAGAAGGACAGGACTTGACAGCTGACTCAATTTGGGAGAGTGGCAAAAAGAGGGGTCTAAGATACCACTGATGTTTTTACTTGGATGACTAGGAGAATGATGGTGCCATTAACAATAAAAGAGGAATCAGGAGGTTTGGGGAAAAGATGAGAGAGATGCCTCTAAATAGCAGAAAAGTGAGGAATTCTGAGGATTACTTAAGCTAAAGACTGAATAAATGACCTAGCAGTTCTGCAGTGCAAACTTAAGGTACCTTGAACAAAGAGATGGTGAGATCTCAAGGAAAATATGATGGGTCTTAAGGAGAGCACCATGGTATCATACTGCCTTAGAAGAGAAAACAACGTAAGAAAGCATGTTATTAATTTAGAATGAGGAGGATGGGGAGAGCATGACTAGACAAGTATTCATTTGAAAACGATCTTGGGGTCTTACTGGACTTGTAGTTCAATATGCCTCAGTAGTGTGACATGGCAGTTAAGAAAAGCTAATGTGACCTTAATGACTGGAAAGGGGAAGATAATAGTCTCACTGTACTCTGTTTTGATCAGACCATATTTAGAGATTTGGATTGATTGATGGGTATTCAAATGCTAGGAAGGATATTGAAAAGATGTAGCACATGCAAGGGGAGGTAGGATAGGAAGGGGCCTTGTAAAGCATGATCTCTGAGGATCTATTGAAATGTCATGAGCTATTTTGCCTGGAGGAAAGGAAATTTAGAAGTGACAAGGTTATCAGTTAGAAGTATTTAAAGGGCTCTTATGTGGAAGAGGGATTACAATGACTGATTGGTGCCGGAAAGCCTCATTAAGAGAAATAAAGAACTAGATTCTGGATTGACTTAAGAAAAAACTTTCTAAAGATTTTGTTTCAAAGTCTAATTGCATATTTTGGAAATGCATGAGCTCCTTTAAACTAGAGGTCTTTAATGGAAATTTGAACAAAAATTATCTGTGATTACTGCATCAGGGGATTATATTTCACGCATGAGTTTTAATATATTAATTCTAAGATCCCTTCCATATCTTGATGCAATTATTTTTTCTCTCCCTTACCTCCATATTACATATGGATTTACCCTGGGTTTGTCCTGGACCCTATTCTCTCTGCACTCTCAATGAACTATGGATTCAACTGTAATCTGTAAGCAGATGACTTTCAAATCTATATATAGCTAGCCCTTATCTCTCTCCAGTTTCCCAGTCCTACATTTCCATCTTCCTACTGGATATCTCATTCAATTTGGTGTCTCAGGGGAATCTCAAAGTCAACATGTCTGAGAGAAAAATAGTTATCTTCCACCTAAAACCATTCTTCTTTCTGATAACTTTATTTCATTCTCAAGGACACCACATTCTTTTCACCCTGTTTCCCAACCTAAGAACCATCAATTCTTTTCACTGACCCCCTGCATCCAATCAGTTGCCAAGTACTGTTGCTTCAGTCTAAACATCTTTCAGATCCATCCCATCCATTCCATTCTCTGTGCTCATACTACATACAGCCACCCTACTCCAGGCCTTTATCACCTCTGTCCTGGATTGTCTCAATGGCCTCCTAATTCGTCTTTCTGCATCTAATCTGTTCCTTGTCCAATCTACTCTCCACAGCTGCAAAGATAATATTACTAAATGTGCCAGCCTGACTTTTCCTTTTGGCATTAAAACCATTCACTATCTGGCTCCAGTCTCTTTTCACCAGCTAATTACAGCCTATTCCCCTAGATACACTGCACTGTAGCCAAATGGGCTTTCTTTTTCTTCCCAATCTTTTATTTTCTACCTCTGCAGCTTTGCACATGCTGTCCACTATATCTAGAAATTTTCTCCCTCTACATTAAAATATGAACTCCCCAAGGGCAGGGATCAAGTTTTTGTCTTGCTTTGCATCCTGGTAACTTAACACAGTGCCTGACTTAGCATAGCAGTAGCTGAATAAATGCTTGGTGGCTTACTCAGTTACTTCTGCATTTTAGAATCCTTACCTTTTCTAAAGGCATTCAAGCCCCATCCCTTTAAGCTACCACCTCAGCTACCTTCTCCCCTCAATCACCTTGTATTTACTTTGTAAGTACTGCACGTTTACTTATTTTTAAACATGTTGCATCCCCTCTGTAGAATGTAATTTTCTTGTGATCAAGAACTGTGTTGCTTTTATTCATGTATTGGAAGGATGTCACTGAATATCTCTTCCTGCTCTCAAACTGTGATTTTGTGAGTCATAGAAATTCAGGTTAGGAAGGGACCTCATTGTCTATCTAGTATAACCTATTTGTTATTGAGTCATTTTATTCAAGTCTTACTTTGTTACCCCATTTGGGATTTTGTTGGCAGAGGTAGTTCAAAAGTTTTCCATTTCCTTCTCCAGTTCATTTTACAGATGAGGAAACTGAGGTAAACAGGGTTAAGTGACTTGTCCAGGGTCACACAGCTAGTAAGTGTCTGCGGTTGGATTTGAATTTAGGTCAGGCACTCTATCCACTGGACTACCTAGCTGCCAAGTGTAACTGGTTTTTTTTTTAAAGTAAGTGTTCATCCAGCTGCTTCTTGAAGAGTTCCAGTGAAAGAGAAGTAGTACTTTTTAAAGCAATCCATTTTTGCTTTTGATAGCTCTAATTATTAAATCAAAGCCAATGATGGTAATAGTGATAATAGCTAGCATTTTTACAGCACCTACTATATCCCAGGCCTTGTGTTAAAGTGGTTTACAAACATTATCTCATGTGATCCTCATAACAACTCTGGGAGGCAGGTGCTATTCCTATTCCCATTTTCCAGCGGGGAAAACTGAGACAGACAGAGCTTAAGCCACAAAGTTAGTAAGTCTTTGAAGTTAGATCTGAACTCAAGTTTTCCTGCCTCTGGGCCCATCTTTCTAGCTGCTGGGGTACAAGCCCAAGCCAAGACCTTTCCTCTGGGATCGGGAGGGCTTTCGTCCCATTTGCCTGAAGGGCTGGCTGTAGAAGGTCTGGCATTGGAAGGGAGGGCTCTTTGGATTCCCCTTCCATTTCTCTCAGCCTGGATACTCCCGATCTGTGGAATTTTCATTCTTTTTGGTATTCTCCACTACTTAACATTCTCTTGAAGTCCACATTTCCCAGTCTGGATTGTGGATTGTCTGGACTACCAGCCAGTCCCATCAGGATTCTCCCTGTGTTTATTCTACCAGGACCATCCCTGGGAACCCAGACTACTTGGCAGCACCTGGATTCTTCCCTCAGACTTTTCTGTCTTTAAGCTCCATCTCACCTCCATGAAAGAGCTCAGATTTAATCCAGCACAGACTCTGTCTAGCTGAGATTCTATCCAGCCCGATTGTCAATATGAGGGTTACAAAAGGCTAGTCTCCTTAAGAGTCAACCCAGTATGGTACATCTTTAATAAACTTTGTTTTCTTTGGCTTTAAGAAGGCTTGCGTAGAATTTATTCGAGCAGGATCCGGCGTGTCAGTGTTTTGGAGTCCCCAGTACCCCGAACCTCAACATAGCCACTGTATCACCCAGCTGCCTCTAAGGTCGAGCCTATCCTTCATGTTATCAATTGAGAAAATGTTTGTAAAGCACTTAGCACAGTCTTGTTCTCTCCCTCTCCCCTTTTATTGCTTCTGACCACCACTGTTGTTCTAAGGTCCATGATTGAACATAGTAAGTCGTGACAGCCCTGCAACTACTTGAAACTGACAATCTCCCTGCTCCTTCCCTCCCTTCCTACCAATATCTTTTCTTCTCTAACCTGAATATCCCTATTTCTTTCTCCTTATTCTCAGACAATATGAACATGACTTACTTGGTCACCGTTCTCTAGACACTCCCCAGTTTATCAAAGTTCTTCCTAAAGTTTGGTCCTCAGATCTCAATGTAAAACTCTAGATGTGGCCCCTTCCCCTGTCAACTTCTGTGAATGACTATAAAGGGAAAGCCCAGTGAGTTAGCGAGGAAGGGGCAGGTAGTCTTTGGTTACCCGTCACATCATGGCAGAGAGATCAGATATTCTTCTCCTCTGTATGTCCAGGACATTTTGTGTGTATACCAGGATCAGAACAAAGACAGTAGTCACCCCAGGCCTTCACCACCAAGGTCCTCAGTGTCTTCATCTCTAAAATAAGAGGTCTAGACCAGGAGACCTTCGAAGACCATTTTAGCTCTGAAACTCATGACCTTTTTATCTTTTCTTTTCTTTTTTACAAAGGAGACCCAGATGTTAGACTCACTCAAAGTCACACACACACACACACACACACACACACACACACACACATACACACACACACACACACACACACACACACACACACACAGCTGTTCAGTGACAGAATTGGGATGGGTCTTCAACCCTCTTGCCTTCTGGCTAGGTTCTTTTTCTCCAGTGCCATGCCAGGAGTCCAACAGACTTTGGCTGCCTCTAAGTCCTTTAGCAGATGTCATCAACAGCATAATGGCCCCGAAGCTTCTCTCTACCATTAACCCGCAGAAGAAACATTAAAGATCTAACGACATTAAAGGTTTACAAATGCAAATGTTCACACTGCTATAGAAAGCAATTACCTATTAGCAGATTTTCTGGGACTTCCAGGCCATCTACTCTGTCAATTAGTACAAATGATTAAAATGAAATTTAAAGGGACATGAATCCATACTATAAACTAATGGATGATTCTGTCCTAATATACTTAAATTTGAGCTTTGGGAACCCTTCTAGGCCTAAGTATTATTTTATATTATCTAGAAAGAGAAAGTATAAAAGCTGTCATTAGTTACTTTGATACTTCAGGTGGTTGAAAATGACTCACAGGTGTCCAGGAGGATAAATCAAGCTGACAAGCCAACCAGCAGTCATTTCCAAATTTGCTTCTGCCCCTGAGCTGAAAACTTAAATGGATCTATCTTTTTTTTCTTTTAGTCATTTTCCTAAGCCTCCAGAAAAGGTCTGATATTATTCATTCCCATATTAAATGTGTTCATTTATTTCTTATGTACTTGAATAGTTGTTGCACAGATAGGATGAATTTTAGGCCTCCTCTCAACATGTGCCAGATACTTTGGAACACAATGTAGACTTTGGAGATAGCTGTGAATTATCTAAGGGATGAAAAATCTTAAATAAGGCACTTCCATAAGGCATGCCAATAAGTCAGAGAGAAAAAGAGCTTTCCTGATTCTTGGCTGGCAAAGGCAACTTAGGAGGCACAAGAAATTATATTATCTCAAAAGGAGATAAATACTACTCTGAGGGCTGAAAGAGATAAATCCCTCCTTTTGAACTTTCAACTTAATAATAACCCTTTGCATTTATATAATGCTTTGTAGTTCATAATACATGCTACACATCTTTTATCTCATTGAATCCTCACAACTATTGTGAGGGGGTCAGAACAGTTTTTTCCCCCATTTCATTTTATAGATGACTAAACAGAGGCCCAGATGGGCTAAATGCCTCAGAATTGTAGAATGATGAGACTGGAAGAGGCTTTCAAGACCATTTATCCCAATTTCCCCACCAGAGTCTGAGAGATGGAAGGACAAGTCTCACAGATAGGTCCTGTAATTCCAAACTGAATATTCTTTCCACTACCACATGACACTTTTTGGTTCCAGACCAAGAATATTAACAACTAGAGAGGTTTGTAGCTTTTGTTCTTTTTTCCCCCTCTGTTGTCTGTATGCTTCTTTTTTGAAGCCAGAAAGAATACATTATCAGTGAATTAACCTGAGGTGACCACTTGGAAGTATTAAGCTTCCTACTGAAAGAAGGATATCAGTGCCCATAGTGGATATAAGGGCTTCTATTTTGCCAAGTACTGTGCTAACTGCTGGAGATACAAAGAAAGGCAAATAACAATCCCTGTTTTCAAGAAATTCACAGGCCAATGAGGGAGACAACATACAAGTGACTGTGTGCAGGATAATGTTATATACAGGATAAATTAGAGGTGATTAACAGGGGAAAGGCTCTAATTTTAAGGAAGACTGGGAAAGGCTTCTTGTAGAAGGTGGAACTTAGTTGACTCTTGAAGATGGTCAGAAAAGGTAGGACGTGGAAATGAGGAAGGAGAGTATTCTAGGCATGGAGAGCCAACAGTGAAAACTTCAGTTTTCTAGGATTTGGTTTTATCCTCTGTGAAAAGAGTTGATCTACTCCATAATCTCCAAGACTACTTCCAGCTCTAAGTATATGATTTTGTGATCCTATTCGATTGTCAGTTCTTTGGGGAAGTAAAATACTACCTTACAATGTATTTCAGTACAGTGGGAGAGAAGGAAATACAGCAGCAAGGAGAGAATATGGAAGATAAGATATGTGGGTCATTCAGATAGTTTTATGTAGACTCCTTCAAATGAAGCAAGAAATGGGCTGATTGCATCTGCACTGCCCCTTGGTACTGCACTTACCTGGTGAATTGAAGATCTAGGGTGATCGTGTTAGTATGGGGCAGATGTCCATGGTATCTACAGATGGGTGGTAGGTCAAGAGGCTGATGAGGTTTATGGCCATGACACCAGGGATTCAGAAGCCTCCAAAACCCAAATGAAATAGTTCATTCATTTCACAGAATCTTTTCCCAATGTTATCCAGATCTTGTACACAATCAATATGAGTAAAAATCTTAATGTAAGCCAAGGAAAGAGAAAGACTGAAAACTTTGAGCCTAAATGCTGAGATTAAATTAAAACAGTAGACAAAGGCAATACCTACAAATACCTTGACATTCTCTAGGCAAGACACATTGAGAGCAAAGATATCAAAGAGATGACTGTGCTTAAATATGTTAAGAGTATTACTGGCAACCCGGAGTCAAAGCTGACTGAGGATACATTTGATGTAATTAATATCAGTACACTACCTATCTTAATGAAAACCTTTGAAATTCTAAAATGGAATGCAACAGATTTGGAAAGTAATCTAACACAACCCAATGCAATATCAATAAATCATAGGACCTTTTGTCATAAGGGAGAATATAGAAAGATTGAAATTACCCTGCCAAAAAATGAAGACAAAGATTTGATAGATATTTTCAGAACACAAGAATAACAGGTCAAAAACCTACATAAATACTTTTGGAACAAGTCAATATCACTCCATCAAACAATAATAAAGACTAATAACAGGTACAGGCCTCTAGATTTGTTGAATGAAAAGAATAGGTCAAATCTGTGAAAAAATTAAGATCCATGATAAGAATTAAAAGACTTTTTGTGGGCACACAATACATGAACTCAGCCAACAATATGTCTACAAAGAAGTTTCAGAAAAATGACTGAGTGAGTCATTCTGTAGAAATGGGGAATGGGGTTAGGATGGTGATTCAGGACTTAGCTCATTGCCATAACATATTATAGAAGAGTCATTCTTTTTTTTTCTGATGAAGGTCTTTTTTAAAATTAATTTTATTTATTTTCAGTTCTACATTCACTACCATATAACTTATATTTTTCCCCTCCCCCCACCCCATGCGTCCCCCCCTACCTCTCTGAGATGGCATACAATTTTATGTAGGTTCTACACATACATTTCTATTAAATACATTTTCACTACAGTAATGCTTTGTAGAAGAATTAAAATGAATGGGAAAAATCATATAACAAACCAAAACATAATACACAAAAGAATTCCGCAATTGAATTCCATAGTTCTTTCCCTGGATGTGGAAGGCATTTTGCCTTAAAAGACCATTGGGAATTTTTTTAAGTCCTTACATTGCAATGAAGTTCCAAGTCTACTAGAAAAAATTCTCACACACTGTGGTCATTGCTGTGCACAAAGTTCTCCTGGTTCTGCTGTTTTTGCTCAGCATTAGATCATATAAGTCTTTCCAGGTCTCTCTGAAGTCTTCCTGTTCATCATTTCTTATAGCACAATAGTATTCCACTACATTCATATACCATCATTTATTCAGCCATTCCCCAGTTGATGGGCATCCCCTTGATTTCTAGTTTTTTGGCCACCAAAAAGAGTGCTGCTATAAATATTTTTGTACATGTAAGACCCTTTCCCATTTTTATAATCTCTTGGGGATGCAGTTCTAGAAGTGATATTGCTGAATCAAAGGGTATGCATATTTTTGTAGCCCTTTGGGTATAGTTCCAAACAGCTCCACTAGCAATGAATTAGCGTTCCAACTCTCCTACATCCCTTCCAACATTTATCATCTTCCTGTTCTGTCATGTTTGCCAATCTGATAGGTATTATGTGATACAGAGTATTTTTCATATGACTATAGATACATTTAATTTCTTCCTCTGAAAACTGCCTGTTCATATCCTTTGATCATTTATCAATTGAGGAATGACTTGTATTTTTGTACATTTGACTCAGTTTTGTATATATTTTAGAAATGAGGCCTTTATCACAGACACTAGCTGCAAAAAATTATTTCTCAGTTTTCTGCATCCCCCCAAATCTTGGTTGCATTTGGTTTGGTTGTGCAAAAACTTTTAATGTAATCAAAATTATCCATCTTGCACTTCATAATGCTTTCTATCTCTTCTTTAGTCAAAAATTCTTCGCTTCTCCATAAATCTGATAAATACACTATTCCTTGTTCCACCAACTTGTTCATAGTATCAATCTTTATACCTAGATCATGTACCCATTTGGACTTTATTCTTGTGTATGATGTCAGGCATTGGTCTATGCCTCATTTCTGCCACACTGTTATCCAGTTTTCCCAGCAATTTTTGTTGAATAGCAAGTTCTTATCCCAGAAGTTGAGGTCCTGGGGTTTATCAAACAGTAGATTGCCTACTATGTCTTGAGTACATAGCATATTCAACTTGTTTCTCCTTCTATTTCTTAGCCAGTACCAAGTGGTTTTGATAATTGCTGCTTTATAATACAATTTGAGATCTGGTAGCACTAGGCTACCTTCCCTAACATTTCTTTTCATTAATCCCCTTGATATTCTGGACCTTTTCTTCTTCCAGATGAATTTTGATATTATTTTTTCCAGCTCTAGAAAATAATTATCTGATAGTTTAATTGGGGTGGCACTAAATAAGTAAATTAATTTAGGGTAGAATTGTCATTTTTATTATATTGACTCAGTCTACCCATAAGCAACTGATGTTTTTCCACTTACTTAGATCTGACTTTATTTGTGCAAAAAGTGTCTGGAAGAGCCAGTCTTAAGGAAACTGGACTCAGTGACCAATGTAAATTATGCAAAGAATTAGTAGAAGCTGTGCAACACATCATTTCAGACTATAAAATTAAAACCCGTTATGAATGGGCATCATGACAGAATCTGGTGGCTAGAACTGTACATCATAAGCTCATTATCTTTCATGGACTGACAGACAAGTTTTCACACTACAAATACAGATCTCAAAGTATTGTTGAGATTCAACAACTGTTAACATCAAGTAAAGTTGCTCACCCAGTTACCCAGGTATAATACTGATCCATATGGACTTAAGAACAATGTTTTCAATAGATTGTGCCATCCCAAACACTCATAATCTCCAAGCTTCCTAGAATGAAAAAACTTTCAAAACATAAATGCCTGACAAGAAGATCAAAACTATGTGGGAACAAAAAGAGGCATATACCTGTTGCTGGAGTTGTACTAAGGACACTTTTACAGAAGATGAGCTTACATTCTCACACTTTTGTTCAGCTACAAAAAGCAGTAATTTACCCACCTTAGCAATAGTCCACAGCACATTAAATATAAAGGACTAACAGTGGGATATTGATTTGTCCATACACTGTTTCTATCTGAACTCCATGGAAAGGACAAGAACGTTAAAATGAAAAGAATATCGATGATGTTTTATATTTATGCAATGCTTTCATCTCATCTGATTTTATTCCTCTCAACAACCTACATAACATCATCTGATATAATTAATTTTATTGTCATTTAACAGATGAAGAACTGAGTCTCTAAGAGGTTAAATGAATTACTTAAGATCACACAGCTAACAGTAAATGGAAGATTCATGACTTGAACATAGATCTTGTAATACTATTGGAATGATTAGCCTCAGAGCTCCTTGAGGGTAGGACCTGTCTCTTACCTTTCTTTGTATCCCAAGTCCAGTGCCTGGCACATTGTAGGCACTTAATAAATGGTTATTGAGTGACTGACTTTTTTAAAAAAATTAGATTTCTGTGCACTTATCCATTTATGTAATAATGTTTTTCAATCATTTGGATGAAGGCATAGATAATATGCTTTTCTGATTTGCTGGGAAGATGTTGCTGAGGCAAAGAGTTAATAGATTGTATGGAAGAATTGAGATCCATAAAGATCTCAACTGGCAAAAAGGACTTAAGAGAAATTAAAATTAGAAAAAAAATTTACACTTGGTTTCAAATTATGACTTGCCCAAGTACAAGAAGAGGAAGGCATGTGGAAAAGGGATTAGCCTCATTCTGATTGGTCCTAGGAGCAGTGAGTGGCAGTTGCAAATAGGACAGATTTTTGGCTTAACGCAGGAACCTAATGTCCAATGACTGGGGTTTCCCGAAGATAAAATGGCCCATACATGAAGGTAGTGACTTACCTTTTACCTAGCTAAGTTTGGATGATCATTTGTTGGACATGTACACAGGATTCCTGCTCAGGCATGCATGCCATTAGATGGCCTCAGAACTCTCAGACAATTCTGGCATTTTGTTTGCTTTACTAATGCAGGGGTGGGGGTGCGGCTAAGAGAAGTAAGATTTTTCTTTTTCATGTAACTCACTTCTCTACATGGAGCATCTAGGGATACATTGTGATTACTGCGTGTAAATAGATTAAGTCCTTTGTGGTCTTGAGATGACTCAAATTGGGAGCATTTCCTTTCTTTATTAGTTCTAGAGTCACATGTGGCATATAGTGTTCTTTAATGCCTTTCTGTCTATTTCACTTTTGTAATCTTTCATTCTTATTTTTTCTTCGTAAGGAGGAGGTTTGAGCCCATATTTCTTTATTTGAAATTTGTGTGAAAATTCTACTTTGTCTCTGAATGAATTCTAAGTCTGATAAGTTATATTTAATTGTGAATACTAATGAGAAACACTTTCTTTTTGTTTGAGTGGAAAGGGCACTGATTCTAGATTTGTAGATTTGGGGCTACTACTAACTCACTGTGGTGAACCTATTAGTCCCTTCCCTCCTCTGGGTCTCTTCCTCCTCTGAAAGATGAGAGAATTAGAATAGAAGATCTTCAAAGTTTCTTTCAGATTTAAATTATATTACATAATGGTTTTACTTATAATCATGGAAAGTATTCCACCTCATCAATTGGTTTATTTGTTATTTATATATTTATTAAATGCCTACTCTGTGCCAAGCACTTTGCTAAGTCAGTCAGTAAATGTGTATTAAGTGCCTTCTATATGTCAGGTATTGTGCTGAGTTCTGGGCATACAAAGAAATCCAAATAACAGTGCTTGTTCTCAGGGAGTTCACAGTCAAACCGAGGAGACAACATGCAAGCAATTACATACAAACCAGGCATATGCAGGATAAATTGAAGCTAATCGATAGGGGGAAGGCACTAGTATTAAGGGAAATCTGGAAAAATTTCTCATAGAAGATCAGATTTTAGCTGAAGGAAGTCAGGGAGGGTGAAGATGAGGAGGGAGAGTGTTCCAGGCATGAAAAATAGCAAAAATATCTAGAGTTTCTAGTACTAGGAACAACACAGTGACCCATATCGCTGGATGGCAAAGTATGTTAGGGAGAATAAGGTGCAAGACTGAAGTGATAGGGCATTGAATGGCAAACGGTATTTTATATTTGATCTTGAAAGTAACAAGGAACCACTGTGGCTTATTGAATGTGGGGATGGGGAAGGTCACTTGATCAAATCTGCTCTTTAGGAAGATTAATTTGATATCCAAATGGAAGATGGATTGGAGTTGGGAGTGACTTGATGCAGAGAGATTAATTAGCAGGCTAATTGCAATAGTCCAAGTGTGAGGTGATGAGAACTTGTACAAGAGGTAGCAGTGTATCAAAGGAGGGGAGGGGGTTTTATAAGAGATCTTATAAAGGTAGAATTAATAGTACTTGTTATCAAATTACGTATGTGGTGGGATAAGAAAGAAAGAAAGAAGAATCAAACATAACTCCTACACTGTAAGCCTAGATGACTGGGAGGACGATGGTGCCCTCAAGAGTAATAATAAAGTTAAGGAGTGGGCAGGGCTTGGGAGAACAGATAATGAGATCAATTTTGTCCATATGGCATTTAAGATGTCTATGGGAATTTCATTTTTAGATATTATTCCATGCTTAGATATGTAGTTAGAGCTTTGAGTCAGAACATTGGAAGAGAGATTCAGACTGGATAAATAGGTATGAAAATCATCAACATAAAGATGATAACTAAAACTATAGTTAATGAGATCACCAAGTGAAATAATATAGAGGGAGAAGAGAATAGGGCCCAAGAAAGTACCCTGGATAATACTTACCTTTAACAGGCATGAGGATGCCTTGGATGAAGATCCAACCAGAAGCCAGGAAGGAGTAATTAGATAGGTAGAAAGAGAACCAGGGCTGTGTACTGTCACAGAAACCTAGACAGAAGAATAAGGATATTAGAAATTGATACCCTTGTTTTTCAGAGGGGGAAACCAAGGTGTGTGGAAATGAAGTGATTGCTCAAGGTTATGAAGCTAGTCAAGCACAGAACTAGGCCCTCAAAAATCATTTTAGTGTTGTTTCTACTATGCAGAGTAGCTTTAGAAGCCTTTGACCCACTCACTGCTTTTCTTGGAATCAAAAGACTAACTGTACAACCTGAGAAAAAGTAATCAGTGATTACCACAAATTTGCTGCTCAATGGACTAACCATTTTCTGGCTAAGTACAACTTCCACTGCTCCGAGTGGAAAGTTTCAGAGTGATCATCACCTAACACTAGAAGGTACAGTGTGTATCAGACAAACTAATCTGCATACTATTATCCTTAGGATCTCAGGGCAACTGGGTGCCAGTCACTCTCTAGCTACATTCCTGGTATTTTTGTAGTGGATTGTGAAGTCTATGTTGAGAAATATATGTATGTGTGTACATGTGTATACATACGTCAATAGAATTTCTATCTTGAGCCTCAACCTGATAGCTATTAATTATTTTATGAAAGAATTTAATAAAAATGATAACAGCATGAGACATTACTTCAACCTCCTCTCCAGTCTCTTAAGTAGGACAAACCCTGTTTAGATGTGTTTGTTATCCCCAGTCCTAGCTGTAGTGCCCACAAAGGTTTTGGAGTCAGAGGACAGTTGTTGTTATTCAGATGTGTCTGACTCTTTGTGACCCCATTTGGGATTTTCTTGGAAAAAGTTTATCAAAAACTTCAAAAGTTTTCCATTTCCTTCTCCAGCTCATTTTACAGATGAGGAAACTGAGGTAAACAGGGTTAGGTGACTTGCCCAGGGAAACACAGATTATAAGTGTCTGAGGCTAAATTTGAACTCAAAAGGATGAGTCTTCCTGACTCTAGGACTAGCACTTTATCCACTGTGCCACCTGGCTATAAGGAATTTTCCTTTGTCATAAACACCCTCATTCCCAGTAAAACTAGTATAAAAATTGTATACACATGGTTAAATTATGACTAGTTTGAAATGTGGTGTAGAAGCCAGGATGCCTCTTCTGATTACAGCTGTGAAGTCAACCAGGTCAATAGGACTTCATCTCTAGGGTCTCAATTATTCTGATGCTCAGGATCAAAAATTTCACTGGCCTTGGGTTTGTCCCTGCAGCCCAGCTCTGAAATTGATAGAAAAGGAAATGCATCAGAAAATATGCCCACATAGCCTAGAATGGTTGTTATAAGACTTGCTCTCATCCTCAGTGCAGGGTCTTGGGCTCCATTAAGTATCTTTCAGAACTCTTCTTTTGTCTTCCAGTATTTGCACTGCCTTGATTCCAAGCAACATCATATGCCAAAAGTATTATGACTCTTGGAGAAGCTAATCAGGCAAATGAAGTCATTTCAGAACATCATTGCCCAGGTCAGAGCCAAAATACCCTGTTATAGAAAGTAAGGGTTTCTGTAACAGAATCTTCTACTTTGGGCAGGTTTCCACTTAGGAAATGAGAGTATAGGAGAAAGAGGAAAGGGCTCAGAGTGAATATATCATCACTTTTTGCAAATATAAAACAAAAATTCTGGGAAGAAGAAATTAGGAAAGGTTCTCCTGGACGTTTTGACCTGTTTTTGGCCATAGAACTGGTGGATAACCTTCATAAATCCTTCATTTGAAAAAGCGTCAAACTGTAAGCTTCACTCATTTCAATAATTCAGCAAACATTCGTTGAGCTTTTTCAAGTTTCAAGGCACTATGCTGGGAGTTAAAAATAAAAAAGTCATAGTTCTTGCCCAGCATTTAGCGCAGCACCTGGCAAGTAAGTGCTCACCAAATGTTTGTTGGCTGACTAAAGGGCTTAGAACTCAGTAAGGAGCAAGTGACGCATGTGCAGATTGCTGTGACACAGGTTGGAGTGTGTGGGTGTAAGAGGTCAAATCAAGCATGGTGGGCAGAGGAAGGGAGGGATCACTTTTGGTTTATGAGTGGGCTAATCATAGAAGCCTTTAGAGAGCAGGTGGGCTTTAAACCAAACCTTGAGGGGTCCTGTTTTAAATCACAGATGTGGTGGGAAGGTAATTCCATATATATAGAAAATGGCTTATAGCAAAAGGCTTTATGAGGAAAAGCATAGGCTGTATTCTAGGCAACTACGTGGTGCAGTGAAGAAAGTACTGCTCCTGGAGTCAAGAAGACTGACCTTTCTGAGTTCAAATCTGGCCTCAGACACTTGCTTAGCTGTGTGACCCTGGTCAAGTCACTTAACCCTATTTGTCTCAGTTTTATGAGTTGAGAAAGGAAATGGTAAACCATTCCAGTGTCTTTGCCAAGAAAACCCCAAATGTGGACACTGAGTCCAACAAGATTGAAAGAATTCAACAATAAAAATGAGATGCATTCAGAAAGCTTGTTTGAGTAATATGAAAGGGGATGTTATATGAAAGAGCAGAAAGAGAGAGAGATTGAAATCAAGCAGTAGCGAATCTTGAATCATAGGTTAAGAAATGCAGACTTCCTTCAATAAGCAGCAGGGAAGCACTGAAGATTTTCAGACCCTTGCACTGGGAAGATTGCTCTCACATCATGTGAGGGATGGATGGAGAAAGCAGAGATTTTTAGTGGAGAAACCAATTAGAAGGCTGTAATCCTAGGCTGGAGGTGATAAGTCCTTAAGATGAAAGGGTAAAGGGAGGTAAGAGTATGGCTTGTGAGGAATTGTAGAGACCATCCATGGGAGCTGATTAGATTCAAGGAGATTCAATGATTAGATTCAAGAGGGTAGAGGCAAAAATGGTTTTGAGTCCAAGTAAGTAAAAAGATGATAGGATTTAAAATGTATTTAAAATTTTATATTAAATATTCAAAATAAATGTATTTAAATTTAGTTACTTTAATGTAATAATTGGTTTAAATTTAAACATTTAAAATAAATATTTGAAATAGGGATGAAAGGCTAGTTGGGGAGAAGGGAATATGGGGAAACATCACTTGCAGTCATACTGTTTTCACTAGAATCCCATGTTTTTAGTTCCCTGTGAGCCTTCTCCTTCCCCAGGCATATTCTCCCTGTGTGAACACCACAGGGAGCTCAGAAACTTGCATTCAGACATTCTGTATGAGTGCAAAACAGACCAGATCCCTTATCATGGCTCTAAGTATTGACTGCTCTGCTAGAAGATGGAACAAGACTCTCCCCCATCCCTACTGGGGCACCATACCTCATTGTTAACCTACACAATGATTCTTTCAGTTTTACAAATACACTCACTTTTCTTATTCCAGACACATTCACATGCACACGCACGTACACACATATACACTCCCCATTGGAAATTCAAGCTCCCTACACTCTTGCAGACAATATTTCTTGTTTCACCTCATCTAATTTCATTCTTTTTTGTATATATGCTTCCTAGTTCACAATCTCAAGGGTGACAGCAGTTTCTTCCAGCATATCTCTAACATGAGCATCAAGGGTGTATCTTTAAAATTATAAATAGGTACAGGAATCAGTGACAACTATAACTAGCTGGGTGCCTCTGTGGCCTGAAACATAGAGGTATACCTTCTTTCTCCAGCTTTCTTATGATCTAGCAGTAAGAGAATTTCCTACCCTAGGCCTCATCTTTCCTCACTTCGCCTAGGTGGGGAATGGGTATATGTGATTCCATCATAAGATACTTAGAGATCAAACTTTCCCCATTGATTTTTCTCCTTCTCCCAAGGCAATAAGCGTGCACTCTCTCAACTCTTCCCTTGTTTTCTCGTCTATTTCCGTTTATGTTTTCTACCACAGAATCATGTTTTTTTTTCTCCTTTATCCACGTACATTCCAGATAATCTCCTAAGCCCTACACCTATAGCTCCTAAGCTATATTCCAAGCTCATTGTCTTCCTAGGTTCCCAGAGTGGATGATATCAGTTCTGGGGACCAATGGAAGGGTGGTAGTAGCCTTGAGTGCAATTGAGGAATGTTGAATAAAAATAAGGGGGCAGTAGAAGCATAAGGAAAGAAGAGAAGAGAAGAAATTTTTTTTAATATAAATTTATTTAACTTTTTACATTCATTTTCACAAAATTTGGTTTCCAAAATTTTCTCCCCATTTATCCCCTCCCCCCACACCAGGACACGGAGCATTCTAATTTCCCCTATCACCAATCTGCCCTTTCTTCTAGCATCCCTCCCTTCTCTTGTCCCCATCTTCTCTTTTCTCCTGCAGGGCCAGATAATTTTCTATTCCCCATTACCTGTATTTCTTATTTCCTAGTAGCAAGAA
>CM053769.1:197895107-197914095 GCA_028658325.1 Potorous gilbertii
AAAAAAAAAATATTGCTTTTCATTTTTGAGTCCCTATCTCCCAGCACAATGCCTTGAATTTAGTGGGCACTTAATATACCTTCGCGGAGCTGAATGTTTTGAAACTGCAGGGAGCTCAGAAATTTGCTATTCAAATTTTCTATGTGAGAGAGAATCTGATCGGGTTCTCATCTTGGTTGCCTGATGGTGGCATCACTACCTGAGCATAAAGGAGAGGCAGAAAGTCCTCGAGCATTTCACAGCCCCCATAGTAGGCACTGGCAAAAAGTCATGTTCCTCCCCGCCCCTCTCTCTCTCCCAGGCCGCTGAAGGGCTACAGGTCTTAGCTTTACTCTCTGCCTTGCTAAGTTTTAACACACATTTTCTCTCTTCCTGCTCCATATCCACACAGAGACTACAGAAGTTCAAAGGTCCAGGCACGCTCTCAGACACACGACTTTTGTTAAATCATTACCTCTCTCTCTTGCTCTCCTGTTCAGAGATTCATTCTTCTAACTCCACTCTCCCAGGGTTTAGTCGTTTCTCTCACCACATTTTCTAACATCACCATCAAGGGTATGATCTAGGGAAGACCTGGCAGGTCTGACAGAGCACACAGATCACCCGTGGGAGGAAAGAGTATCCACATAGCAGAACCGGTGCCTTTCGCACATGCCAAGGGCTTTCTTGGTTCAGTTTTCTTTACTTCTAAACTAATATTATCGAAAGGCAGAAATGCGATACCCAGTCTTACTAGAAATAACAGTATTCACTTTTTCTTCTCTTTAAATACTTCTTCAAAGATATTTCCACTTAGAACTCGACTCTTCCAGACCATGTAGCAAAGGAAGTTGCTATGATGGGGGAAAATATTGGCCAATGTTCTGTTGATGAGCCTTCCTGAATGAAGCTGGATTGTCACATTCTACTTTGCATTATAGTCTATTTGTGTGCATGTTATATCCTGTCAGTAACAACTTCCTTGAGGGAAGTGGTTATCTTTTGGTTGTTTGTTTAATGAGTATACCTAACTTTTAGCACTAGGCTTAAACATAGTAGGCACAAAATAAATGTTTGATGAATCATTTAATTGAACCAGAGCATCAAAATTTAGAGATGGTGGAGACATGATGTTATCTATGTATAATTCCCATAATTCCACTGATGGAATGTGAGCCATTGAATCATGATTGGGTCCTGGAATGATCTGCCACTAAGTAAGTTCCATATTGCTGTTTTGTTATTTTCAATCATGTCCAACTCTTCATGACCTCATTTGGGATTTTCTTGACAAAGACACCATAGTGGTTTGTCATTTCCTTCTCCAGCTCATCTTACTAATGAGAAAACTGAGACAAACAGGGTTAAGTCACTTGCCTAGGGTCACAGAGAAAGTAAGTATCTGAAGTCGTATTTTAATTCAGGTCCTCCTGACTCCAGGCCAGGCTTTCTATACATTGCAGTATTTACAAAAGACTTCTTGCCTGGCAGAAAAGGGAATGATGTTATAGCTGAGCCATTCTAGTGGAGACTTGGAAGTGAGAATGGGGGCAGAATCCTAAAATAAGCAAAGAGAGGTCACGGCTCTGACTGGAGTCAAAGTCAATGTCTGAAATTTCCCATTGGATAGTGGAATAGATTTGAAACAATACCAATGCCTCAGAAGGAAGTTGAGCTGAAATTTGAGGCACAACTATGTCTCTAGGTTCTGAGAGGTAAGGAGGAACTGGAAATCAAGGCTTTGCAACTAAGAGTACTGTATTAGCTGTGTAACTGAGCAAGTCATGTAGTTTTTTTTCAGGCTCAGTTTCTTTATCTGCAAGATGGGGGACATGCTTGTACTACCTGTTCCCACAGAATTCATTGAAGAAAATTATTTGCAAACTTAAATTAGTATATAAATAGGAAGTAGCACAGCTATGTGGTACAGTGAATAGTGTGCTGGGTCTGAAGTCAGGAAGACTCATCCTTCAGATTTCAAATCCAGACTCAGACACCTACTAGCTTTGTGACTCTGGGCAAGTCCTTTAACCCTATTTGCCTCAGTTTCCTCATCTGTAAAGTGAGCTGGAGAAGGAAATGGCAAAGCAATCTATTATCTCTGCCAAGGAAACCCCAAATGAGGTCACAAAGAGTTGGACATGACTGAAAAAAATGACTGAACAACATAGCTGGTTATAAGGAGACTTAGAACTGGAACCCAAATCTCCTGGGTCTTACAGTATTTCTTCCATACCAATATACTCTTAGAGTAAATGGTCAGTTATTTCTTATGAAGTGTACTAAATAATCTAAAGAAATTAGAAAAGGAAAAGAATATTATGAGTTGGGGTCCGCATGACTTTCAAGGATGGGGTAAGAATTTAGCTGGGACTTAAGGAATGATCAGGGAAGAGGGAAAATTGACAATGGCTATCTTTTCTCCTGGAATGAGCTCCATTCTTCCTCTTTGCCCTTGGTTAAAGGGTGTATTCCCTGGAACACTACTCTGGACCTGTATCTCTGCCAACTTGTGCATTCTGCCTAAAACTCTACTGGGAAAAATATGGTGAAGGGTCCCTAGGAAGTCAACTTTGGGAATTTCCCAAAAATTTCAGATCTATTCCATGCCAAAATGCTGAAGAAAGGAGAAAATGATTCTATTTTGAGTAGGTTTAAATTTTCTTTTAATTTATTTTTTAATAGCATAAGAAAATCATTTTCTCTCTGGAACAGCCTCATGGATGTAATTTGAAACAAATTGGGCAACACATTAGGAGGACCCTGAAGATAGGAGCCTGTAATCTCTGCGGCATCAGGAAGAAGACATTCTAAATGCTACCAATTATATATGACCCTCACGTCTTTAGCTCACCCTCCCAGGATACCCACTTTCTTCAGCTCTGAGATGAATGATTGCATTTCGTCAATCATCTGCAGGAAGCGCCATGTACCCTGAAAACCATGGATTAAAATAAAGCATCCTAGAAAGATGAATTCTGCAGCATCTCCAATTCAGTTTTCTAAATTATTTCTCCTAACATTGTATGCTATGAGCAAGGGAGATTTTTTTTGTTACATTTTCATTATATGGTGCTTATTTATACTTTCTCCATTGTATTTTATGAATTTTCTCTGGCATTTAACTCATAAATCTTCTGTCTTCTCTGTTATTTTTGAAGTCTAGACTCTTCATAAGTTTAGCACTAGCTGGCTAAACATAGCATTAAGCTAGAAGGGACTAACTAATGTTAGACTTTACAAAAGAAAGAGTTTGTTCAGTAATGAGGTTGTAGAAATGCCTCACTACCATGACCCCTTATTTCCCTCATAGCCAATTCCTGAAATGTTAATAATTACTGTTCTTTTACAATACCAATTGAATGATAACAGTTTTGTAAACTTTTTCTTTTCAGGGATCAATAATAACTCAATTATATAGTATTTTATTATATATAATTTCCTCCCAACTTCTCTGTGAGATCACTATATGAAGCATTTTCATCCCTATATAACAGATTAGGAAACTGAGGTTTGAAGAGGTATAGTCACTTGCCTGTAGTTATACAACCTGAAGGTGTTGAAGCCAAGTTTTGAACTCTGATGCCATACTCCGTGCTCTTTTCACTATACAATGCTTTCCAGACTTAAATTTATCCAGATCTAATTTTAAGAATAGATAAAAATTCGTCAAGTTCTCATTTCAGCCAGAACATATTTTATAGAATGAACAGTGGGCACCAAAATATATCAATTGCCCTAAATAGGTCTTCACAGCAGAGGAAATGTAAGGTTTTCTAGGGCTTACAGGTTCAAAAAAATTTCAGTCCATTTCATGCTGAGTGGTCAAGTACAAATCCAAATCTAGAAAGTCATCTTACATAAATGCTGGTGATATTTTAAGCTCCGAGACCAAATTAGCTCCAAGTCCTTTTGGAAGCCCCTAGTGCTATTATCCTCAGTCTCTAGGGATATAAAGCAGTCTTTTTTCTCCTTCTTTAAGCACTGTTCCTTGCAAAGACAACCAGCAGAATCCCATGTTCTATTTATTCTAACTTGATTTCCAAAAACATCGCCTCTGGAATCTTTTCTATTCCAATAAAGGAATTTTGTAATACTATTAGGTGTAGGAGAGATTCAAGTGACTAGTTTTCTTTTCTTTAGTTCAGAATACTCAAGTCCCAGAAAGTGGGAGAAAAAAAATCACACAATTGATTAGAATTAAAAGCTCTAAATGTCAATACTAACTTTGCTACTTCTTAGCTGTGTGACCTTGGATAAGTCTATTAACTCCTTGAGTCACATTTATTTTTGCCTATAAAGTGGGCATAGTAATACTTTTATTAATTCCCTTTCTCCAAGGGTATGTTGAGTGATGAAATCAGTCAGAATCAAATGAGATAATGGATATAAATAAAATACTATCCAATCATAGAGCACTATAAACAAATTCA
This sequence comes from Potorous gilbertii, assembly GCA_028658325.1. Lineage (NCBI taxonomy): Eukaryota > Metazoa > Chordata > Mammalia > Diprotodontia > Potoroidae > Potorous > Potorous gilbertii. Next base: position 197,899,520 of record CM053769.1, read on the forward strand.
GTTGTGTCTGACTCTTCATAACAACATTTGAGGTTTTCATGGCAAAGATGCTGGAATGGTTTGCCATTTCCTTCTCTAGCTCATTTTACAGATGAGGAAACTGAGGCACACATGGTAAAGTGACTTGTCCAGAGTCACTCAGCTAATAAGTGTTTGAGGTTGGATATGAACTCAGGTCCTCCTGCCACTAGGCCAGCTCTCTATCTTACTGCACCACCTAGCTTCCCTCCTATAAACATATTAATTAAGCCATCAACGTCTGTTTCCCACTTTTTCCTAAAATGAAGAATATAAATGGTCTCTATTTCTATGATTTCCATTTGAAGACTGCTAAAAAAGTGGCAGCCTTGTAATCCTTTAAGAATTACAACTGGAAAGGACAAAGTCTATATAAAAGATTTGTCTGATCAATGGTTTTAGAAAACATGAAAATATCAGCAGACTTCCTACCTGAGAAAGGCATCTTTTGGAGCTCTTGAGTTTCACAAATTACCTTCCTGAACCTTAGATACAGAAAATGATAACGCTGATTTATATGACATCATGGCATCACTATGGACTGTTTTTATAAGGAAAGAAGGGCGATGAGGCTCAATTGTAAAGAAAGAAGGGGGGATTTGAGTGCATTGATTTGTGTCTTATACTACAATTTAGTAGCCTTTTCCCACCCCTCTTTAGAGTTCTTGCTGGTGCATCTCCTTCTCGCTTTCACCAGTGACATCACTGCTCAGTTTCCAAAATCACTGAGTATGAATATTGGGATTTGAGAAGGTATAAAAGGACCCAGTAATGAGACAAAAAGAGGACTTTGGAAATATCCACAATCTAGGAAGCAGGAAATGTGAACAGTTGAAGCCAGAAGACAGGAGTTGCTGACAGTAGCCCTAATTAGGGCATCTGCCTCTCTTTGACTCAGAAACTATCTGTAGATAGCATAGAGAGGCTGTAGGATTGTATGCATATATGTCCTTATGTACGCACATATATGTACTATTTATGTGCATATTGTACTATATATGTGTATATTTATGTTTATATCTATGTCTACATATGCATATATGCGTACAGAGAGAGACAGCGATAGAGATAGAGACAAATAGAAGTTTTAAACCACCCAAAGAAGCATGGAAATTCACATGGTAAGTATGAATAAGTTGCAATGTATAATTAATTAGAAATTATGCAGAACATGTGGAATAAGGGATATAATCAGAGAAATGTTTAACTAGAACAAAATGAACTAGTCACATAACAAGAAGAAGGAATAACAGTCTGTGTCTTCTCTTGGTATAAACACAATATCAAGTAAGCTGGAGGATGGGCCCAACTTTCTCAATAGATTTTCTGGGATGGATTTTGTGTATCCTTGTGTATATGTGCAAGTGTTCATGTGTCTAATTTTTTTGTTAAACCTAAACTTTTTGCTTTATTTTTTCTTAACTCATCAACAAACACAGACATTTCAGTGTGCAGAAAATAATACTCAGGACAAATAAATGTCCTGCCATCTGCTCAGGCATAGGTGGGGTGCAACTTTTGCCCACCTCCTCCTGGATATGTATAAACTTGTCACAGTAGAAATTCCCAATTTCATATACAATCCTCAATTTTACTTTCTGTAAATTGAAATGTTTGTGTTTGTTCATGATTGATAGTTTTCTCTCAACTGGCCCTTATTCCAGGGTTATGAAGCTGATAACGTTGGAAGGATGGGCAGCGAGAGAGCTAAGGGATACCTTCTTTCTCATTCCGTGGGACAGTGGGACTTAGGGTTTCTTGAGTAGCCACCCATTACTTGGACTCTTGCCACAATTGTCGGGACACAAACAAAACTTTTGTTTCATGTTTCCTGAGGCATAAAATACAAATAAAGTTAAATTGAAGTTGCGATTCTTCTTTGCAAAGTCAGCAGCAGACAGGTACACCTTTTATAACCCTATGTGCTTCCTTCCTTATTTTCTGGATCATGTCTACATTACAGGTTGTGGGCCTCTGGCAATCAGTGATTACAGGACCCTATGAATGAGAATGCCTAAGCTATTTAGGCTTTAAATAAAGAATACTTGCTTTTAGAATTTGCTATGGAAAATGATTTCTCTATTGTCTTCAAAATTAAAAATCTCATTAGTTATTCTTGATAATATAAATTTTGATTGTAAAGTATATGAGGAATGTATAATATGTATATATAATTATGCTTTGTACTTATAGTTACAATATATTAATAGCATATACACACACATATATGTATATATACACACACACTAATTAGAGGCAGAAATCTACTATGGATATAAGCCTCAAATTGTGACAGGTATTATAAAAGAATGATGACTACAGACCCACATCTGACCAACTTCTGCTGGAAAGTATTTTAATTGTCTACTTCTTCCATTTCTTCTTGAAGTCCTTCGTTCAGTCTGTGATTCAGTGGATGGATAAAGAATTATTAACTTTTACAGGATATCTCATAGACAAAAGGAATAAGATTAACAGGTCAGATTGTTACAAAATGAACATCTTAATTGTTCTGAGGAGCTCTTTCAATTTTCCTTGTGAATACTTTTATTGTACCCTTGAAAGAGGATTAATCTCTTGATTAAACTATCTTGTCCATGTACACAATGGATATTCAGCAATGAATACCCTTTCTCTTCCCTATTACTCTGATAAGAGTGCTCATTTGTATTGAACAGTATTGTTTACAACATACTTTACATACATGTGATCCTCCTTCAACCATCCCATAGGAATGTAAATAGTAAAGTGTATGTATGTGTGTGTGTGTCTGTGTGTGTGTGTGTGAGAGAGAGAGAGAAAGAGAGAGAGACAGACAGACAGACAGAGACAGAGACAGAGACAGAGAGTCATCATAGTGCAGCGGAAAATATTCCATATTTAGCATTAGGGAACCTGAGATCAAGTCTCAGCTCTGCTACTAACTTCCTGTGTGACCCTTTAAGGCAAACAACTTCACCTCTCTGGACCACTGTTTTCTCAAATTATGAGCTGAGCTAGATGATCTGAGAAGTCTATTCCAGCTTGGAATCTTGAAAGTCAGGATTCTGAAACTAAAATGTCATGCCTTCTGATTACAAGCTCAAAGCACTTGCTAATAATGCAATGGAAAAATGTTTTGGGTTTGCAATAATTTCAGTCTGAGCCCATTCTTGTTCATTTATGAGCTTCATTATTTGGAGATAACCACAGGAACCTCTCTGATCTATCACTCTGCAAGAGTCTTAAAGCACCCACTATGAGCTACGTATACACTGTGATGGATACTAGGAATATGAAGACAAAGGTACAAATGTGTCCTTAAGGAGCTTACATTTGAGAAAGGGGAGACAGCACATGTTCAGGTAGATACGGACAAAACTGGCCCCCAGGGCTAGATGCTGGGAGGGATCAGGAAAGGCTCTACATAATAGGTGGTACCTGACTTGAGTCTTGAAGGAAATGAGAGATGCTAAGAAGCAGAGCTGAAGAAAGCATGCATTCCAGGCAGAGGGAAAACCAGTGAAAATTCACAGAAATAGGAAGTGCAAAGATAGATTGTGAAGTGCTTATGGTGACAAATAGAGGGGTATATATCTCGCTCTAGATGTCATAGGGAGCCACTGGGGTTTATTGAGTAGGGGATTAACACGTTCAGGCCAGTGACTTAGGCAAAGCGTTTTGAGAGGCATGTGAAAGACTAGAATAGGGGAGAGATCTGAGGCAGAAAGACAAATTAGGATTACAGAAGTCCATATCAGACAGGATGAAGGCCTGAACTATGCTGGTGGCTATGAGACTGGAGAGAAGAGAAGAGATATGAGATGTTAGAGAGGTAGAAATACCAAGAAAATGTCATATCCTTTATAAAAGTAGAAAAGTATCACCTTCATACAAACCTCACAGTTATGAGAAGCAAACAGGACAATGATATGTTGATGTCAGTTTTGAGGGGAATAGGGCTTATCTCACTAACCTTAGCAAACTAGAACTACCCTCTTCTCTCTTTAGTGTTAACTAGATTCAGATTTCTTTATACCCACAAGGGACTTGATATAGCATGAGTCAAGGCCAGCCTTATATTAAGACTGAATTGACAGGGAGTGAATGTTCTCAGGGGCTTAAGAGTGAGAGCTCTCATTCAGCTAATTGAAATTCCACAATCAGAGAGAGGTTAAAGTATAAATACCCTAAAGGGAAGTCACACATTGGTTTAATTTTAATTGAAGGCAGAAAGGACTGAAATATTTTAGGTAAATTGTTTCCCCTCTCAAGGTCTTAGTTATGTCACCTGTAAAATGAGAGGGTTGAACTGAATGATTTCTCAGGTTCCTTCTAGTTGTAACCTTGACAGCTAAGATAGGTGGCTGAGTGGGCAACAGCTCTGGACTCAGGAAGACCTAAGTTCAAATACTGTCTCAGATCCTTATTAATTGTGTGTCCCTGGGCAAGTCCCTGAACCTTGGTTTTCTCCTCTGTAAAATCTGGGCATAAATATTAACTATTTCCTAGAGTTGTTATGGGGATCAACTGAGATAAATATATATATGTACTGCTCTGCAAAGTTTAAATCACTGCATAAATGCTAGCTATTATTACTGCCGTAATTTAATACATCATAGATCTATGATTAACCATCACAGAGAACAGTCCATCTATAACTAAATTGGTGAGAGCTCTAGCCGTGGTATTGATTCAATGTCACTCCCTTTCACAAAAATAGCTCACATTCCAAAAGTTCATCTTCTAAATGTGTCGTAATCTAAATGATCCAAATGCATTGTGGCATGAGATTTTTTTCGACTTCATTAACAAAAAAAAAAAAGAAGAGTTCCAATAGTGAATGACACTCCAAACCTCTTTACATTATGCACATGAAAGGAAGTTGAAATATATCCTTTCTTTCACCTTGAACATATTCCCATAGGTGGAGATATGTTCAGTTACTTTACTTAACTGTGGCAAAGAAAAGGAATAATAACTTCTCCAAGGAAAAATACACCCAGGCCATAAGGAATTATAATTTTTGGTCATCTTTAAAACCTGTGGTTTCATCTGCATAATCAAATTCATCTTAAGGGATTTAAAAAAATAAATGCCTACTGTCAGAGCTAGAAGGGACCTTGCAGACACTGTGGTCTAACCCACTTGTTTTACAAATGAGGAAACTTAGACCCAGTGAGAAGTAGGAACTCAACAAAAGTCACATTACAAATAAATGTGGGAGCCAAAACTTGAATCCATATTTCTTGATTCCCAGGCTGATACTTTTTCTTCCAAATCATGAGTATCTATTTACTTGGATTCAAATAATCATAAAAGGCTATATGTTTAGGATCAATTTCCGATATCATAGAAACATGAATATGGAATAAATCCATCTGAAGTGTGCCAGGCAGTGGGTAGGAGAGTGCCCCTCCCCACTGGTCAGAGAATTGAATTGAATTGAATTGGTTAGATAGATTGAGGAAATTCACTAGCACAACTTCTAGGGAGGCAGAGTTTGGAGTAAAGGGCTCAGGGCTTGTTTTCCATCATCTCATCAAAGGTTGTCCACTTGTTTAGCCTGGCCTGCTCTCCACTCCAATTTTCTAGCTTCCGCTCTTGTCTCTTCCTCCCTCAATGCTTGCTCCATCTTGCCACGTGGTCTCAGTTCCACTTATTTTCTCTACTTTTTGTAATAGGGGCAGTGCCCAGCAGCTTCAATCCTGTTGGCTGGGCAGAAGTGTAGGGGTCAATTGGGGTTCACGGTCTTTCCTCTTTCAGTATGGTGTTAGAGTAAAAACAAGTTGCCTCAAGGTCAAAAGCACCAAGAACTTAAAGAACTCTGGGCAATGTCTGCACGCCAGCATCCCCATCCCACCAAATCTCCATAGCAACATCCCTGAAAGGGGAAGAGATGACAAATAAAACATGGAATGATAAAAAGTATAGATGTAAATAAGTAATATGGCAATCTCTTGTTTCCACAACCTGACTAGAAGATGGGATAAGGCTGAATGGACATCAACCAGCAATTATTTTTCTCTGTTGGGTGCAGTATTTTTATGCTGTGTTAATACATTATTTTCCAAAATTAGGCCCAGCAGGTGCATAGCCCCTTGCATGGATTCAGGAGATAGCTCATGTCCCTCTGCTGACTAAGTTTTATTTTTAGAAAGCAATATAGAAAATTCCTCCATTAAAGTCCTCCTTTAGTGCCTCATAACAATGTGGAAATGACCCTGGCCACTTAAAGGCCATGCCTATGGAATGGAAATTCTGGTAGACTCAACCAAGATGGAAAGATTTTAGAAAGAACATAGAAATCAGCTGTGTCCGTTATCAGGTTAGTGGAGAGAGAAGCTGCTCCTTACCAGAAAGCTAGTCGAGGAAAGTAATTCGTTAGAATTTGTGTTCTGAAATTATAATCAGACATGCATAGCTAGTAAATTTTGCACCTGAGGCAAGATGTCTGAAGCTCTCCCAGGGCAAATAATAGGAAATGTACTTTCCGACTCTGTTGAGGAGGCTGATGGGCTTGGGTAAGAAATGATATGGTAAACTCTCAGGGAAGGCATCCGTGACATGGGTAGGGATGTATGTCATCTGCTGGCTTCCTATCATTAGTACTAAACCAGTGTTAATATAGTGTTTCTGTGCTGCTAAAGTACTATAAATATTTTCAGTCCCCTGATTTTCTTTTCATTCTAGAACATAGTTCTGGTGGCTTTTATTTACATCTAGCGTTTTCAAAATGTCAAGGTAAAGTAAAATATAACTTCCTGGAGGGCAGGAGCATTGTCTTCTCCACTTTTGTACTCCATGGTACAGAGTTCATTTTACATAGCAAGATCTTAACAAATGTCTTTAATTTAATTGAAATAGTCATATTTAATTTAATCACAGCATTAACTAATCATAGACTTCCCTCTATTAGAATAATATTCTTATAATTAAAGGAAGTTCTTTGAGTTGTTTTTGAGTCTCCGTTTCACAGAGATAGAGTCAGTGTTTATAAGGTTCAATGGCTTAGGTGTATTCCAGATTTACTGGTACTTTTGGCTGGAGGTGGTTATCAGAGTGCTAAATATTAACCATTCATTCATTCATGGACAGATATGTGGCTCAGTATTAGACGCAGAGGCAGGAAGACTGAGTATAAATCCAGCCTCAGAATTTCATAATTGTGTGAACCTTGACAAATTACTTAGCCTATGTCTGCCTCATTTTCCTCTTCTGCAAAATGGAGGTAATGATAGCACCTATCTCCCAAGGTTGTTGTGAGAGTAAAGTGAGCTAATGTTTATAAAGCTCTTTGTAAATCTTAAAGTCCTGTTGAGTGCTAGATGCATCATCATCAGCCCTGTAGGCCAGTAGACTAAGTGCCTGCTTTATTCAAGGCAGTATCTTAGTCAGTGAGAAGGGTTACTTATTGTAACACTTTGCATAGCTATAGTTTCTGTCAGTCCTACCAATAAACATTTCTATTCCTTAATGACTTAGTGGATATTCTTCATGAATTGCTGTGAGCTAATCTTTCATCATGCTGCAGCTGATCAGGTGATAAGCCTTTCTAACCTAAAGAGCTTTCTCATCATCTAGTCCAGTCCTCAGCTAGAAGGTGTTAACAGTCTATCACAGGGCCCATACCCAAAGCTTCTCCAGCTTTATAAGAACTCATAAACTCAAGCTCTTGTTTCCTAGCCTTCAAGAACCCAGAATCATTTCCATTCCATTAAGGAATTGGTTGATAAAATATCAGGTATTTATGTCCTGCATCACTCCCAGGTGTTTGAAGTTCAATTGTTAAGGTTGAGCAAATGCAGGAAGGTTTAGCCCTAGGATAAAGGGAGGGTGTGTGTGTCCATCTTTCGTCCTTCGATGCAGAAGACCATGCCATCAGAGAAATAATGACATGACTTGCACTTGACTTTGTTTTGAGTGAAGGAGGGCTGTGCAGGTCACCAGCCTCACTTCTCCTCCAGAGCCATTTGAATCCAGTGACCAGATATTCATCAGGATGACTGGAGATGACCCAGGATGAGGCAAGGGATTAAGTGATTTGCCCAAGGTCACACAGTTAGTGAGTGTCAAGTGTCTGAGGTTAGATTTGAACTCAGATCCTCCTGACTCCTGCACTGGTGCTCTATGCATTGCACCACCTAGCTGCCAAAGGGAGGGTAGTGAGTAGGATGACGCCATACTTGATGTTCACAAGCACACATAGACATGCCATTAGTCTCCAGGTTCATATGTTAATGTTCTCCAGGTTGGTAGGATCTACTAGACCTTGCATTTTATTGGCATAATCTTTGAAATCCTAGTTAATTTTACTTTTTTTCTTGGTCACAGCAACTTATAAAGATGTTCTGCTAAGGTGCAGAAGGGCTGTGATCTGTGACAGTGCATGAACCCATAGCAATGAAAATCACAGAGGCACAAAAGGTAGATTTTAGGTGGGGATTTATGGGTTTCAGTTAAAAAAAAAAGCCACTGTTTTTTTTTTCCTCCAGACAGTTTACATTCTAGTCAGATTAGTATACCCAAATGAGAGAGGCAGTGTGGTATGGTAAAAACAAACAAAACAAAAAAACAAAAACACTGGGTTTGAAGTCAGGAGGCCTGGATTCCAATTCTGCCTCTTTCACTTTTCAATTATATTACCTTAGGTGTCAGTTCCCCTCTTTCTGTCTGTTTCTTTGCTTGTAAAATGATAGGATTAGATGATATAATCTCTAAGTCCCTTCCAAATCTAAATGCTACAAGTTAAAATAGGCTATGATAAGTGCATGAGAGCAATTTTTTAAAAGTGCCACGAGAACACAGATGGCCATATCACTGGCTCAGTAGCACCAACAATTCTAAAGTTGATCAGTTGCTCAGAGCTTGGACACTATGATTGCTGAAATAAGCAATCTTCAGACATCTGGCTCACTAGGGAAACATAACAGTGATATACAGTTCTATATTGTAATATTTCAGTTTCTTTCAGTTTATCCCAGAGTGTATTGTGAAATTCTAAATAAAAATGTTAAACAATGTCAATTTTCAGCACACATTTCCCACTTTAAAAAAAATTATTTCAAGAAAAGGTTCTGATTTTATTCTAAGGAAAAGTTATCACCTATCTGATGTGACCGGACTGCTGCTGGGAAGGTCCTCTCACCTAAAATATCCAGTCTTATCAGGTGTCAAGGTATATGAAGTCTCTCCATTAGAGATTCAGTCCCTTGACTTAAGTATTTCCTAATTTCTTAAATACTTAATTTCTAAGCACTCTCTTTCAAACAGAAATTCTTCTGGTAGTGTTAAAAATATCATAAACCATTTGGGTTAATGAGTATATAATGTTATTTTCCACTGTGTCAGGAAGAGCTCCATAGAGAACATTGAATCAAGCAAAGAGGGGAGTAGTGTTGAAAGGTAATGGTTGTTCAAGGGGGATAAGTTAAAGAAAGATTGCTTTGCAAACAAACTTTGCCTACCTCATGATTTTGTCAGTCTATCCCTGGATAGTAGTGACAATGAAAGATATCTGAGGACCTCAAAGTTTAGCCACCACTGCTGAACATACAACACCTTTGATTCTTATGTGTTAAAAGACTTTGATCAGAAAGCAATACCTGGAAGTATTAGTTCTTTTTTTTCTTTTTAGTATCCATTTTATAATTTATTTGAATGAAGTTCCCTATAGTTTTCCTCTACATTTACTGCCTATAAACTTTTAAAAAGTGGTAACACGTACACAAGTATCCACTACATAGCTTTTTGGTGAATGATCATCCTTATTGTGTTTCCTGGACAAATGCACCCAGATACAGCATTGGACATTCCTTATTCCATTGACCCAGATGACTTTGTGTACATTTTGGGTTCCCATTTATTTTGTGACAAATTTACAAATTTCCTTCAGAGCCTGAGGAACATGCTTTCTGAAATTTATTCCATGGATCTGCTTGTGAACGTTAATGATATGACCTCTGGTCACCACATCGTTGATGTCGGGGAGTCCTTTTTGCTTTTTTCTTTTTCACCTTGCTTTGTGGGAATCATCCTGCCCAGGACCAGGACAAAAAAGCAAAAGTGCTAGTTCTGTGTCCTGAATCTCTTCTGAGTGGCAGAAAGTTAAGGGTCAATAAAGGTCAAGGGAAGGACATGAGGAAGGCAAGGCCATCTTTGATAGTCACAAACATACAGAGACATACCTTTAGTCTCTAGGACCATATGCTAATCCTTTCCAACTTGATAGGACCTGCTAGACCTTGTGTTCTATTGCCTTTGAGATGCCAGTGAATTTAATTTAATGTTTTTTTTGGTCCCAGCAACTTCTCAAGTCTTTCTACTAAGGGGTAGAAGGTCTGTGATCTATGTTAGTGTATGTAATATCAGTACTAATGAAAAGCACAGAACCTTGAGGCAGATAGGTGGCACAAGGGTACCCTAGATTCAAGAAGAACTGAGTTCAAATCCAGGCAAAATACTTAGCTGTGTGACCTTGAGTAAATCACTTAACTGTCATTTGCCTCAGTTTCCTCTTTTGTAAAATGAGGAAAATAATAGTATCTATCTTTCAGTGTTGTTGTAAGAACCAAAGGAGATAATTTCTATTTGTAAAGCACTTTGCAAATCTTAATGTTCTCTTTCTTTGAAGCATTAAAAGCAAGAGTTATGAGCTATACTTTGAAAAAAAAGCACCAGTTTCAGAATCTACCTTGAGAATATTTAATTTGGAGTCTTTCTTTGGAGTCAAAACCTGCTTGAAAGATCAATAGATACTGGAAAAGACCTAAATTGCTCTTAACTATCTTATCAATGAGATAAAATAAGATTTAGCACTGTTCAGCTTTCAGAAGGCAGGGCCTTAAACTTGCTTGTTCTTCACAAAGATTCTCTCATAGAAACCACTCCTGGAGCACGTAAAAAAATAATCTGATGTGCACTTGAGAGGACATTTAGCAAACTGGGATCTTTTCTTTTAAGAGGAGATGGTGAAATGTTTTATCATACTATTATACTGAGTTGTTGAGAGCTGTGATTTTAGATGTGGGCAGGACAAAAAAAATGACCCTTCTCTTCCTAGTGGTGGGAAGTGTCTGTTTTTATTTCTGTATGTGTAAGGCATTAGCCTATGACAAATGGGATTCATAAAATAATTTTCTGGAGGTGGGGGTGGGATGAAAAGGGGGAGAAGGAAGATGCCTAAAGGATGAATCATCAACAGATGAGCTGTGAAGTACATAGAGCAAGTTACTTGAGTCTCAATCATTCACTCTATCTTCAAGCTGAGAATTAGAGGTACCCTCTTCCCAGGCAAGAAATGAAAACTTTGTAGGATGCTCAATAAGGGTCATAGACTTTGAATCAGAGCAGCATTTCAATCTGCTAAGGACTGTCATGATTAGAAGGGTGGATGGAAGGGAATCTCACTAATAGTGGCCTAGGTTTTATGGCATATTGAACAAATGATCTCTTGATCCAGAGGCCAATCTTGAACAAGAAAGAGTCTTGCTTCACCTACAGGGTAGAATCCAGAGAAGGCTGCTCATCTACCTTTGGTATCCACCTAGCACTCAACTCTCACCTATGACTCTAAGAAACTGTAGCAGGTTCAGGGGCCATACCCTGAAAAAACTGTATCAGCAGACAAGACAAACCACACTAAGGGTAACCTAGACATCTCAAACCCATCAGTGAGTTAGGGGATAGCTACAACAGTATTTGAAGACTTCTCCTAGCAGAATGGACAGATGTGTTCCATTTAGAATGGTATTGGCATACCATAAGCATCTAATAAATGTCCTTTCTGTATAACATCTGTCTATGTATCTATTTATTATTAATTATTAGCAAGTAGCCTGCAAATAGTCTTCTTTGTCCAAACTGCTTTAAGTGTGAATCAGCATTTCCGAGGCTTAGAGTTATCATAGCCTCTGGGAGGGGGTGGGAGTGGTTTAAATGGACTCCTGCCAGTCAGCACAAGAAGGTATGAAGCCTAGGGAAATAATTTAGAAGTAGAACAAGAGAAAAGAGTTTTGTTTTTGTTTTGCTTTGTAACTGAGTTTTATACAGCAACCTAAGTGAAGATAAAGCACATCAGTGGTCCTTATTTGAGCCATTGCTATTTACTTAGGCTGTCCCACATGAGAGTGTTTCCTTTTCCTCATTTAAACAAAAATGAATCCATGAAATGATAGGAAAATGGAGGGATAACATAAATAAGTTTAAATACAAACCATCTTAGATGGCCCTTTTTGTATAGAGGATAGCCCTTTCATAGCCTGTTGTACCTAAAAGGCTTAAGGTATATAAGGATATGAAATAGCTATAGTCCTCAAGAGAAATGCTTTCACATGTTATCTCCAAAAGAGTAGGGAGGCTGAAGTCAATCAAGATAAATATCAGCTGATCTGACAGCTATAAGCAAATGTATATCTAACAAAATGCACTCCCCTCTTCTCCAAAGCCCTTGTTTGCTATTTCTAAGGACCAAGAATGATGGCTTGAAAATTGGTCATCTAACTCAAACCTGAATTTATTTCCCTCTTTTCCCCTAGTAGTTCAATTATAATGATAATGTGTTAATACTTATTTCAAGCATCTGTGATTTTATTGGCATGCACAAAGATCATGATTGCTCCATGCCTTAGTAGACAATCTCCATGAATTGTCATAGGAAGAAAAAGGCATCATATTGAGGTCAGCCTGATCATGAGACTTTCCAAGCTTTGCTAGGCCCCCAGTGTTATAGGATGTTATCCATGAGAGAGATACATAGTGCCCATCCCATACTCAAAGTCTTTCCACATTGATAAGAACTTTTAGAACCTATGCTGAACTGGTAGGAACTAAGTAGATGAAAAGGACAGATGATGATATTCAATTGGATTGATATCCTGTTGGGTTAGTCTATGTGTATGTCTATCCACACATATATACATATGTAACTCAGAGATATAACTATGTATACCTTTATAAACACACATGTATAATATATACGAATATCTCTCTACACATACAAATAATGGAGAAACATGATTTCATAACTAGCTTCCTACAATGTTACCAAAAATAATTGATGTACAAGGAATAGAAAATTAACATTAAGAACGTTCATGGTCAACAAAGGTATTGGACCAGTCATGTTGCAAACATGAAAGATAAAACAACCCAAGTACTGTGATAGTACCCCATGAATATATTAAAATAACCAGAAGGAAATCTCTCATACATGATTGAATCATCTTTTGAGGATTTATGGAAAGACTATACAAGAATAACTTGGGAAGAAAAGGCAAAGTGATTGTATTCTGTTGTCTGAAAAGAGTAGTGCCCTTCTCCCAGCACCACCACCTGACTCATTGACAATCTAAGTAAGGTCCTTCCTTTTTCAAAAAAGCCTTTTCCCTTGTCACTTGGCATTTGTTCTTCATGTCACATTATTCCTCCTTATATGACAAATATTATTCAAAACCTTTGGAGCCTTGTAGAAAATTTCAGAGCTTATGTTTTTCTGCTAATGCTTGAAAGAACCCAGATCACATACACCATAATGAGACAGCCCAGGAGATCTTTAATAGTTCTAATACTACAACACCCACCAATACAAAGTTCAAGTCTTGCTTTTATGCTACATTGTTGCACTGCATCAAAGTTGCATTGAACTCTGTAAGACTAAAATTAGACAGAGGCAGATGGATGGATGCCAACATGGTGGGATGGTTTAAATGTACCAGAAAGACACTGTCCCACACATTATATAACCCCAGCTAGTTGATGCCTCATATTTTCACCATTAAAAATTCAGTTCTTTGATTGTACCTATTGTCTATATGATCCATAGCCAAGTTAGAAATGAGATTAGTGAACCTGGTCCCTGTGGATACCTAGATAAACACACTGGGATGAGTGGTGCTGTGTAACACTATTGCAAATTTTTAAAAATGTTCTCAAGAGAAAGGTCACACCAGTTAACTGCCTGACATCCCTTGCAAGTTGCTTCAGGAAGACCTGAGTTTAAATCTGGCTTCAGACACTGTAGCTGTGTGACCCTGCGCAGGTCATTTAACCTCTGTCTGCCTGAGTTTCCTCATCTATAGAGTAGAGATAATAGCGCCTGCTTCCCAGAGTTGTCATGAGGATCAAGTAAGGTCATATGTGTAGAGCATTTAGCATAATGTCTGATGCATAGTAGGTGCTCTATAGACGCTCATTCCCTTCTCCCATTGATTTTTTACAGATCTCTGTTCATCTCAGCACTCTACAGAGTTGGTTTGTTTGCTCGTTTATTTATTCATTTATTATTCATTCATTTGTCTGTTTATTATGTCTTTCTCCCAACTGAAATTCCTTTCTCTATCCAGGGCCCTGCTTAAATTTCCATAAGTGTTGGCACTACTTCAAAAAGGGATATGGTATTGGTTTGGTTAAAATGAGAATTTTGCTAAGGAGTAATTTATCAAGTCTTAACCGAAAGTTACAGATCCCTGGAGAATGAGCTTGAAAGCATTATATCTAAGTAAGAACTATTGTTGTTTATAATTCTTATCATCAGATTATTTCTGATAGAAAAAAAAGGAGAGAGCAAAAAGACCCATAGC
>CM053769.1:197914595-197962291 GCA_028658325.1 Potorous gilbertii
GTACATGAAGGCCTTCTGGGTCTAGAATAACATTTGGGAAGGTTATATATTTTCTAAAATTGATGTACCTCTGTTGTTGTTTAGTCCTTTGTCAGTTGTGTCCAACTCTTCATTACCCCATTAGGGGTTTCCTTGGCAAAGATATTGGAGAAGTTTGCCATTTCCCTCTCTGGCTCATTTTACAGATGAGGAAACTGCGGTTAGTAGGATTAAGTGCCTTGCCTGGGGTCACATAACTAGTTGAATATCTGAGACCAGATTTGAACTCAGTGAGATGTCTTTCAGGCTCTGTCCTCAGCACTCTATCTGGGCACCACCTAGTTGCCTAGATCTATGCATATCATGATGCTAATTGCAATATATGTTCTAGTTTTTGTTTGTTATTTTTGTTAACATTTTATGTATCTCTTGATGGTATTTCATATTTTTGATAAGGTAGAAAAGTTTTATAGGGAATTGAAAATTGCTTCTAGTATTGCTTCCCTGTTGTATGCCATGGAGCTTAATTACATACACCAGGTCTATATCAAACTTCTCTGATAGCCTTAATTCACTTGATGATCCAAATTGATCTGGGTCAAACACCATCTTCTCTCTCTTTACACATTCTGGTTCTATCTTCATATTTTTGTGTTTATTTCTCATTTGTTTTTCTTCTTTTCCCCAGCCAGCTTCACCTTGCCAAGCCAGCCAGGCCTGCTATTGGGATAACATGCCTTTATCAATTCAGCTCAGGTCATCTAGAGATCCTGATTTTTTTTGCAGTTTTTCTGGTCTGTACGTGATAGGCTAAAATGAATATAGCATATGGTGGCGAATTACGTGTGAGTCTGTGCATGTACAATGTAGGTGAAACCATCCCTTCCTTTTCCCTGCTCCACACTGATCTTATAACCCCTCTGACAGCTCTGTCTGCCCCACACCACATACTGTTCCTTCTTCTGAGAAAATGTGATTATTTCTCCCTCCCTTCCATTTTCTATTTAAGGAAAGTTCTTAAAATATATGAATTACGTGACTTAATCCATCTCAAATAAAAAGAATTCTTTTTATAGATGAAGAGACTGAATACTTATTAATAACAGTAAAATTTTCCATGTGCTTTTGTATCAAAGGGGAGGCTGACTAAAGTATGGAGATGCCTTTATGGCGGTAATAACAGCAGTAGATGAATAATTATAAAAGTGAGAGGGAATTGAAAGGCATTTTAATTTGTCATTACTTCTCTATGTTCTGAAAGGCTGTGGATAATTACGCTGACTCTAAAAAAAGGGAGTGTGTGATATTTTCCCTCATTATGAGATTAAATTCTCAAGGCACCCCTTTTTTACTCTACGTTAAAATAAAGATTTCTCTGGCTTCCTCTAATGATGTAATCATGCCTTGAAAACGGTTCAGCTGCTGACACATTCGGTCTTCTCACTTACATGGAGAATGCTGCATTGCAAGCTTGTTTGAATTGGAGAAAGTGAACATTCGTTAGTGTCTCAGCAGTTTATACAGATGGGATTTGACTTGTTTGTTTTTCTGAGAACTTTCAACCTTTTTGCTGCATTAATTTGCAAAGCCAGGAACTACTGTAAGATTGTCCTTAAACCAGAGATTGAATAGTGAGGGATGCTGAGAAATGTTATAAATGAGGCTTTAAAATAATAACTGAAAAAAAAATGAAGCTCTTTGGGAACCCAGGGGCTACATAGAGGCAAGATATTTTTCCTCCAATAAAATATATTTTATGCATAAATTTTCTGTTCCCTTATTGCCTATGTTGCAATGACTACATGCTCAAATATGGTCTGGTTACCTGTTGAGAATGTTTTCCAACAGTTTTTTTCAGAAGACATTCTAGAGGAAAGCTATGTATGTTTAGGTGATATGTTTATGGGAGTGACTGGGTATTTCTATAGTGGGAAGCACAAATTATCATCCTTATGTCCTTGATGACAGCTAAATATTTGAATCAGCCAGTGGAACCTGATAGTTGGTCTAGCCTCCTTTCTGACTCTTGGGCTTGATCCTGGGTTGTAGTAGTAGTAGTATTAGTATTAGTAGTAGTAGTAGTGGTAGTATATTTTGGTGGTGGTAGTAGTAGTGCTAGTGGTAGTAGTAGTAGCGGTGGTAGTAGTAGTGCTAGTGGTAGTAGTAGTAGCGGTGGTAGTAGTAGTTGTAGTAGTAGTGGTGATAGTAGTAGTTGTAGTAGTAATGGTAATAGTAGTAGTGGTGGTAGTAGTATTTTGGTGGTGGTAGTAGTGGTAGTGGTAGTAGTGGTAGTAGTAGTAGCGGTGGTAGTAGTAGTAGTGGTAGTAGTCACAGCAGTAATCAAGCTAGCATTTGTATAGCACTTGAATGTTTGCAAAGGGCTTTAATATGTTGTCATTTAATAAAAACAAAACTACCTCTTTGGGGTCCAGTTGTTTTCCCACATAATGCTCCATCTCCTAATTCTAGGCATTTCCACTTGCTCTCCCCAGGTCTGGAGCTCTCTCCTCACCTCTATTTCCAGACTTTCCTGGTTTCCTTCAAGCCTCAGCTTAAGCACCACCTTCAAAAGCCTTTTGCAGGCTACCTTAATCCTAGTGCCTTTCCACCATTGATTATCTCCAGTTAATCCTGCCTCTATCTTGCTTGTACATAAGGGCTTCCTGCCTAAGGGCTCTTCTGGGCCCTCCTGGCTTTAGAGTGATTATCAATAGTAATTGTTGCTGTTTCCCTCCCAGCCTGATGGCAGACACTAACAATGTATGTTGTGTTCCCCATTAGACTACAAGTTTCTTGAGTCTTGGTTCAGGTTTTTTTTTCCTTTGTGTCCCCAGTGCTTAATACAGTACCTGGCACACAGTAGGTATTTAATAAGTATTTATTGACAGTGATACTGACTGACAGTCTGGCTACCCTAGCCAGTTCTGATCTGCAGTTCTAGTGGTTTCTGACTTTCATTCTGACCTTGGATAAGGTCATCATCCTCATAGCTCTGCCTCTTCAAGTCACGGTAAAGAACTGAGCTTAACCTCCCCTTGGAGTCACTTGTATAATTGGTTGAACTGGCAGTTTGTTGACACCTGAACTCTTTCTGTTCACTCAGCAGAGAGAAGGCCTTTGCATCTCAAACATTTAAGTATTTACCTTCCTCCAGGGAAATTTTGCAAAAGGGCAATATATCCATCATTTTAAGAGACACCGAATTATTCCACATGGAGTGGGTTACAGAAAGTCCCTGAGCTGGGGGACAGCATCATAAAATTTGGCCTTTTCATAACTTCTCCCAGTTTAGGTCTTCACCTTGGAACTTCATTATATTTATAGAAAATTAAAGGATTGGAAGAGGGTTAATATCATCTAGCCCAAGTTTCTCATTTTTCCTCCAAATACACCAAGAGAAAGAAACTGAGGCCCATAGAGCCTACAATTTGCCTGAAGATAACAGAGTTGTAAGTCAGACACTAGAATCTGAAAAAGAAGCAAGACACAGAATTTGAACCCCAAGTCTTTCCAACTCCATCTATGATATCACTCTATCTCTTTTTAAAATTCTTTAATGTCAGTAATACATTAATTCCTTCCTTAATTTAGTAACATAAGGTAGATTCTAGGTAAAACTCTCCAAATATACCAAGACTTAAAGACTTTTCATATGAGGTAAAGAAAAGACTCAAGACCCAAACAAACGATCCAAGTGAAAGGATGTGCATGGCTCACCATGGTTCACATCTGGCACAAGATCTCCATCCTATCTTTATACCCGCACTACCTAGCATAGCATCTTCCACATTGTAGGGATTCATTAAATGCCTAATGGATTTACTTGGCCAAATTCTCAAAATACATGAAATTATGGATATTTAAACAGTAGTATTGAGACCTGTTTTGAAGCAAAATAAAAATTTTAATTATTTATCATTTATGATTATTCATAACTTGTTTCACCTAGGGTTGGGGTTACGAGTGGGATATGTAAGTTCATCAGTGTAGGCAACTCCCAGTGTTAAAATTCCCTTCCATGATTCATTTCAGCAACCCCACTCTCCACCCCCCACAACTTATAGTCTTAGAGCATTGCCTGGGGTTAACTGAGACCTTAAGGGGCTTTCTCATGATCACACAGTGTGTATAAGAGATTTTGAACCCTAAGCCTTCCCAATTCTATCTGTCATGACACCACATCTTTCTTTGTTTTTTCTTTAATATCAGTAATACAAGGTGGATTCTAGGTAAAAATTATCCAATTATTACAATGTTCAAAGATTTTTTTTATTTGAGTAAAAGATAACTTTCTTAATTTCAGTCATTTCTCAAATTGAATCTGAAGAATATCTGAAAATAGTCCATAATTGTAGGGTAAATATTTCTGCTCAAAGTACAGGTATCACCCAGAGTGAAGATGTTTACCTGTTCAGGAGACTGATGATTCTGATTGCTAGGTGATGAATTATCACTAGTCTTGATAAATAGGCTTAACACTGAAGAATCAGGACAGCCAATGTATTCATCATCTTCCTATTAAAAACTCTCCCTGAGTTTTGCTTCTTGTGCTAAAATTAAATAAGAAGTTTCCAATGATGCAGAGCCTACTTTCCCACACCCCACAATCTGCTATCCTCCCACCAAAGATCAGATTAGATGGCAGGCTGAGAAAGGTTCATTGTTTTGAACTGGTAGATGTTTTTTCTAGGTCCCTGTTTGACTTGAACTAATGCCCTTTCAGAGGTAAGCTGAAAACAATTCTTCTTACATGGCTAGCTTGGGAAAATCTGGTTGCATGGATGTAAGATTTATTATTGACTATAACCTGAATCTTCTAACATCATTCTTACCCTAACAACAGGGTATGTTCATGTCATCAAGGTTACCTCTTAGAAGATGGGTGTTTACACCATATATGCTCATTTCTCTGAGCAGTGTCACTGCATGCTATTAACTCTACATCCCTGACAAAAGAAATTCACTTTTGTTTATTCTTGTTTTCTTCTAAGGATACAAATTAATTTGGTGCTTGGAGTCATAGCTTAGCAAACTGAATTCTCTATAATATGCCAACTGCATTGGCAAGATTCCTCTTTGGTGTCCTATAGTTCTGTTTCCTAATGATTCACCTGCAAAACTTGGATTGTTTAGAATTAGGAAGACAGTTTTGAGAAGTAAAAGAGATTTTAGAGGACATCCATCCCAACCTTCTCTTTTTACTGCTGAGAACACTTGAAGCTCAGAGGTAAAAAGTGTTTTGCCCAAGGTAAGATAGTCAGTTAATGGCACGGTGAGAATTCAAGTAAGATTTTTGTAATCTAAGCCTAGTGCTGTTGACTACAATGACAAGAAATAGAAACAAATTTGAACCAAGATCCTATGAGTTTAGGGTTCTTTTCACAATAGCTGAGAAACTTTTATCATAATCAAATGTCATGAGAGATGTTGGAATAGATAACTCTGGTGAGGAAGGTAAGCCTTTTTTCCCCTTCTGTATTACAGCTTGAAGAATCAGTAGTGAAAACACCTGGGATGAGAAAACAAGGGATGAGGAAAAAATCAGGATTGCTTCTGCCAAGGAGAATCACTTACCAACCAGTGGAGGAGGAGTCTTTCTTGGACAATGAACATTTCTTAAGTGGATTCACAAATTAACATAGTAACTTTAGTGTGGGGAAACACCTGGATTTTCTTTCTTTAAAAAAAATTCTTTGTGGTAAGGTAAGACATTGGATGGATCAAAAGAAATTCTCAGAAAACCGATTCCACACACATTCTCAAGCAAAATGCTATAGCAAATGGCTGAGAAAGGATATCATCTAACCTCAGACAGCAGAGATTTAGAACAAAAGAAACCCCCAAAACAAACAAAATTTGGGGGCATTTATTCTCGATTTCTTCAGAGCATAATTATTCTGTTAAATCATTGATGATTGTGATGTAAAACCATCTTCCACCAGAAACAAACATTATTCCTCCACCATGTTCAGCATGATTGGAGTCAACAGGCAGAGAACGAGACTGAAGCTCATCAATAGGAGATGTATAATGGATGAATTCCATGCCTCCCCATGCTGCCTTTAGAAATGTGGATGGATTATGCCGATTGAACAAGGAGAGCTTGGAGATAAAGAGTGAAATCACCAACTCTTTTCTCTGTCATTCAAGTATAGCTTTTCAAGGTTAAAACAAGGGTTTTCCCTTAAGAGACCAAAAGAATGTTAAATCTAAAGCAGGAAGGAAAAGGCATGCAGATGGGATGATTCCCCCCCATCCCTGCCCCCTGTAACTCTTGGCTCCACCTTATTTTTTCCCCAAGGCACCAGATAAAAAAATCCTTTACTGTGAATGAAAGTAAACAGGTATTTCCTTTAACAAGAACTTCGACCTTTTAATTTGGGGGAGGGATTCTGTATATACCTACAGAAGTGAATTTAAATAGAAAGTAAGAGAAGGGATGCCAGATTGGCCAGAGAACTGGGGTGGAGATCCTTCTGTATGCTTCATTATTCCTTTCTAATGTCACTGCCCTGGGTTTCCTGGAGGCTCCCACAAAAATGAACATTTAACTCACTAATTATGCATCAGTGCTAAAGCTGGTGCCTGGGTAGAGTTCACAAAGGACGTGGTGAGAGCAGGGAGTCCTTTTTCTGACTTCCGAAAGAATCTGGATTTTCTGGATTGTGATTACTATTTTTGTAGAAAATGGAGATGCCTGAAACTCAGTGAGAAATAGAGGAAATATATCTCAAAAGAAGGCAAACAGCCATCTTAATAATACCATTTTGGACTTGAACATGATACCTGTCTTTCGAAGAGGGGCCTCTGTTGTCCACAGACTAAGCAAGGAAAGCCAAGGAGTGGTGCAAAGCTTAGAAACAGCAATAGTCAAGCAAGGGCTGTCCAACATGAACAGAAGAATCGTGTTCCAGCTGTAAAAAGGCTGGTTTAAATGCTTCAGAACACCCGACAGCCTCCCATCTCACCAAAGGTGCTTTCCTTTGGCTGTGTAAAATATACTTTGTCAATTTTGCTATAAAGTAAGCAGTCTGTACATGTATATGTATATAAATATATTAAAAAGTGTTTGTTTCTTTATGTGTGCAGTGAGTGAGCTGTACAGTCAATGAGCTGGAACCCTGAAGTGTTGGCTTTTTTTTTTCAAACAATGTAATATAGCACATGATTTTATTAACTATCAACACAAAATTCTCCAGTTTCACATTGAAGCTACACCACACCTTTCATTGATAAGTCTCCCAATTTGTACCTAGGCATATTTATTTCAGGATGCTCTGGCCTAGGGATATTGCCATATTTCATCTGTCTGCCTACTGAAAGACAGTAATTTTTCCCTCAATGATTGGGACGCAGGAAGGCTTGAACTTTAACATTCAGACACATGCATATGGGATGAAATATTCAGCTTTGCGCAAGAAAGAACCACTCAATTATAGTTTCCTTTCCAGTGGTATCTGGAAAACCAGAGTCAGAGTTAGAACTGGACCTGTTCTTTTTTATTTTTCTCTCATTCAGGTTACTATTTTCATGGGTCAGGAATGGGGGGAAATCACAGCACATAGTCTGGATATTTTGGATTGTGCCTTTTTAAAAATTATTTGCCTCTGTAATGATCACGTTCTGACTCACTCCCTCAGTAGCAGGCCATCTACATGAAGGGGTTGGGAGTGTCTCTTTTTTAGTGCTATACTTGAACCTCCATTGGCTTTGTTTTCCACCAACTTCTAGGCACCATTGGTTAGCACTCTCAATACTATTAGAGTCCTTTAATGTCCATTAGTTTTTACAAAGGAATATTTACTTTGAAATTACAGCAAGAGGATATTTGATTAAAAATAAAAAATAACCTTCCTATCTTTCCGTTTGAGATTTTATAAATCAATTCAATCCAATGAGTTTTTATTAACCCTCTCAAATACTGGCTGTGTCATACTGGTCTAGTGATTAACTCCTCAATGCTCTCAGGTAACTTTATAAGATGTTGTTACAGGTCTTTATTAGTAGAGGAAGTTTCTACACTGGGAATTCTATATACAGATGAAATCACAGGTTAGGAACCTTTTCCCCTTCCACTTACAGAAAAAAAAAGAAATAAAAATATGTGAATCCTCTGTTAGGCAGCAGAGATGTAAAAACAAGAGAGATTCTTGTTAAGCTACAGGTGAATTTGGAATCTTTTAACACATGAGGGAACCAAGTCAGAGACCTTCAGGGAGGTACTCATTTTTATCATTTTCTACGTATTGGAGCAGTGTGTCAGATTCAAATAGAAACATATCCCAAAAGCTGCATATCAACTTTGAACATTACAAATTAACATTATACATGCTGTATCATATTTTTTACTTATTTTGTTAAATATTTCCCAATTATAATTTCACCCAGATTGTCTACACTCAGAAGGTTTTCTCTGATAATTTGACAAATCTGCCTTAGAGAGCAGAAGCAGGTCTTGCACAGTACCACCTGATTCCAATAAAGAACACTGGACAGGAGAATGAGAGGGAAAAGCACTTAGAGAAAAAAAACACAGTTACTATGAGATAATTGTGGAAAGATCTCAGATTAATGAGGAAAAAAAAGACTAAAATATGAAACATTTAAAAAAGAAAATTATTTTCAAATTCATATAACAACTATAATCCAGTCATTTGAATAATACATAGTAGAAATGTTGTTTTTCAAGCATGAGCTCACAGTAAAATTTTATCTGGCATGTAAAACTTGAATTATCAGAGATCTTTGCTTCTCTTCTTAAAACTTATTGTAAAAGTCAAATAAAGCCAATAAGTATACATTAAGTGCTTACTTTGTGCCAGAAATGGTGCTAAACTCTGGGAATAACAAGGCAAATAACAAAACAAAACAAGATGTAGCATATGCTTTCAAGTAATTCACAGTGTAATGAATAAGGCAACATTCAAACAGCAATCTACAAAGAAAGTATAGAGAGATGATAGATAGATAGATAGATAGATAGATAGATAGATGGATAAGTAGATGAATGGATGGATGGATGGATGGATAGATAGACAGACAGACATAGATAGATAGATAGATAGATAGATGGATGGATAGGTAATCAATGGAGGGAAGACTAGTCTTAAAGGGGTGAGGCTGCTACAGAAGGTAGAATTTTAACTGAGCCTACAAAGAAGCTAAGAAGTAGTATTGAAAGGAAAGAAATTTCTAGGCTTAGGAGACAATCATGTACTGAATAAGGAGATGGAATGTCTTGGGTAAGAAAAAGCAGAGACCAACACCATTAGACTGCAGAGCATGATGAGGGAGTAATGTATAGGAAGACTGGAAAGGTAGGAGGGGGCCAGATTGCAAAAGGCTTTAATGGCCAAACAGAGGATTTTAAATTTGATCTGGAGATGAGAGGGAACCACTGGAATTTATTGAATGGGTTTGGGGGGGCAATGATACAGTCCTATTTGCACTTTAAGAATATCAATTTATCATTTGAGTGGATGATGAACTGGAATATAGGGAGACTGTAGCAGGGAGACCAGTCAATCAAGAGGTTAAAGAAAGTTTATACAGAGGTGATGAGGGCCTGCACCACAACAGTTCACTTACCTTCGTTTTGTTTTATTTTTGGAGAAAATCAAGGTTAAATGACTTGCTAGGCCACATATCTAGTAAATGTCTGGAGCTGAATTTGAGTTCAGGTCTTCCTAACTCCAGGGTCAACATTCTATCCACTGCACCACTTAGCTGCCACACACACACTTTTATTCTACTGACTCCTGTTCCTTGCCTTCTCCATGTCTCCTACTCTCTCTAACACTTAAGCATGCTCTGTCTTGTACCCACTGATTCTGGTTCTGGTCCACTGGTCTCCTGAGAATCATCACTGAGCCCAAAGGAAGAAAAGTCATGAATGGCAGAAAACATACAAGTTAGTCACAGGTGATGATGGAAACACTTCATCCTTTTCTATTCCTTAGTGAGTACATATGGATGATTTGCAATCAACTTATCCAAACTCTGTTCCAAACAATGGTGGCTTCTGTCTTCATCATAGTCATGCCGTAAGCAAATGGGTGCTTCTAAAATGTTTAGGAAACACAAGGTTTTGAAGTGGGTAAATTACCTCCTATTATCTTCTAAACAGCATTTATTCCCTTAGCAGAACCCTTCTCTTTGATGGTTTACAAAAGGAGCCCTAGATTTGGAGTCTGAGAACCTGGACTCAAGTATTTATTCCCTTTATGATCTTAGGCATATCACTTAATCTCTCGAGGCTGAGATTTCTGAAATAAATTTCTGAAATAAAAGGATTGCTTTAGATTTAAAATCCTACCTGCTAAATCCAAAATGACCCCTATTAAAAGGCCCTGTCCAATGGTGGCAAATGCCCTAATAATGAATAAACTAATGATGTTTTACTATGTACTGCCTAAGATATTTAATTCACTAGCAAACATGGTCATTTATTAATCAGCAAAGAACAAGGGCTATAGACATACTCACTGCTGGAGAGGTAATGTGGCCAATTGTGGTCAAGAAGACCAAGGACTAAGTCCCCCTTCTGCCACTTACTAGTTGTATGACACTTCTGCCACTTACTAGCTGTATGACAATTGACTAGTTGTATGTATGCAGGGGTGCTTCAGGCTCAAATTAGATCATAAATTTTAAAACACAACTATTATATATGCCATATATTCCAGCATCAGGTCCTTACCTAAAACCTCTCCAGCTTGTGCTTTGCTGGTATAGGCTTGAAGAACGAAGGATCACCTTCATGCAGGGATGTGCTGGAACTAGTTTACACTGTGTAAGTTAATTGTTAAATTTTTAATGTTAGCTTTTACTCTCTGAAATCACCAATGACAAGTTTTCAGTGTTAGACTTTATATCTCATTGGCAAACAAATCAGGGGTTGCTTTATCATTTTGTTGTCTTTCTTGACCAGCAGGATCAAGCATGAAATATAGTCTGCAGCCCTAACCAGATTAAAATATAATAGGAGATATTTAACAAAATAATTAAAAATAGCAGTAGAACATAGATGATGTCAATATGTTGTTTTCTAAGCCAGTAAACAGCTGCAGGAATCCTTGTATATGGTTTCTATTTGACTCTGACACCACTGCTCTAGACATGTGAAAGTGATAGAGAAAAGGTTAATGATATCCTGCCTTTCTGGAAAGCTGATTGTTGAACATTTAGCAGCTCATCCCTGCCTCCATGCCATAATGGAGCATCAGAGGAAGACATAAGTAGAATCCTGTCTAAATTATAAGACAATCATATAACCATAGAGAATCCAAGAGTTCAACCAAACTAGGATAATGTCTTTCTTTTTTTGTACTTTCTTAGATATTCCTGATAATTTAATTTTTCCAATTACATGTAAGGACAATTTTTAATATTCATTTTTAAATAAAATTTTGAGTTCCAAATTTTTACCCTCCCTCCACTCTCCACTCTTCAAGAGGGTAAGCAATTTGATATAGGTTATACATACGTAATCATGTAAAACATTTCCATATTACTCTTGTTGTAAAAGAAGAAACAGTTTGAAAAAAAATACAGTTTGCCAAAGGAAAAAGAAACAAGAAGAAAAAAACAAAAAGTTAAAATACTATGCTTCAATCTGCATTCAGACTCCATCAGCTCTTTCTTTGGATATGGACAGCATTTCCTATCATGAGTCTTTTGGAATTTTCTTGGATCAGTACACCGCTGAGAAGAGCTAAGTCCTAGCTGATCATTGCACAATGTTGCTGGTCTTGTATACAATGTTATTCTGGTTCTACTCACTTCATTTTGCATCAGTTGATGTAAGTCTCTCCAGGTTTTTTCTGAAATCTACCTGGTCATCACTTCTTATAGAACAATAGTATTCCAATACATTCATGTATCACAACTTGTTCAGCCATTCCCCAATTAATGGGCATGCCCTCAATTTCCAATTCTTGGCCACCACAAAAAGAACTGCTATAAATATTTTTGTACCTGTAGGCCCTTTTCCCTTTTTTATGATCCGTTTGGGATATAGACCTAGTAGTGGTATTGCTAGATCAAAGGGTATGCACAGTTTTATAGCCCTTTGGGAATAGTTCCAAATTACCCTTCAAAATATTTGGATCAGTTCAAAACTCCACCAATGGTGCATTAGTGTCCCAATTTTCCCACATTCCCTCCAACATTTGTCATTTTGCGTTTCCATCATATTAATCAATCTGATAGGTATGGAGCAGTATCTCAGTCTAATATGTCTTTCACCATTTAAAAAAAAAGTCTACCTTTGTGTTTGTTCTTCAGTGGTGACAATTATGGAAAGTGGGAGTAGGGAGAAGAATCCAATGTATCAAGACATCAAATATGTATTCATGGCTTTGATGTTGATAATATAAGTGAATAAGCCACTTTTTCTTTTTTTTGGCTCTCTCTACTAGAATCATACAGAGTCACCTCACAGGAATATGGTTTGAATAGGCTAATTAATAAAAGCCAAGTGCTTCAAAAATATTCAACTTCATAAGAACATTCCCATAGCCTCCTTTTCTAGAATAGGATTGCAAGATAAGTCAATGATCTCTATAAGAATTTGTCATATTCCTCACCATAACTTTCAATTCAATAAACATTTATCTGCAAAGTACTGTGCCAGATCTTGGGGACATGATGACCAAAATAAAGCTGTCTTTGCCTTTATTCTATTGAGGGAAAAAAATATCCAGAGAAGTATTTATGCAGTAATTTGAGGAGACACAAAGGCTTTATAGAGAAGATACCACCTAAGGTGCATCTTGAAGGAAAACATTCATTTTGGAAAGGACAAATGAGTAGTGAATGCACTATAGGCATGTGGAGTGACTTATGTGAATGCAAGGAAGCCTGGAGATGAAATGTCAAGATCCAGGTATAATTAGCTGTCTAGTCTAGATGGAACAATTAACTATGAAGAGGAATGATGGAAAATGGACTGAAAAGGTAGGTTGAAGTCTTCATAAAAGGTCTTAAATTCCAGAATGGATTGGAGAAGGGAGATGGAGAAGAACAGTCAGGAAATTTTTCATATAGGGACTGATAAAAAGATGATGCCTACCTGAACTAGAGTGAGGACTCCAAGGTTAAGAACCTAGGTGAATAAAAGAATGATGGGATTCTTATACAAAATAGGTTTGCAGTTTCATGTGCAATCATATTTTTTCTACTCTTCCATGGTATGGAAATGCTTGTTTTATTAAGTTCAGAATAAAATAAAATAAAGACATAGGGAAGGGCAGTTGTTATAATGTCATCAACTAACTTAATGAGAAATTAGATACCATCAGTCAAGGAATCCTCTTGGAAACAGCATGGTACAAGTGAAAGATTCATATTTGGAACCGAAGGAAATGAGTTTACATCTTGGCTCTGCATCTGTATGTCTTTGGGGAAGCTGGGTGATGCAGTGGATAGAATGCTGGTCCTAGTCAAAGTTCAAATCCAGTCTCAGATACTTACTAGCCATGTGATCCTGAGCAAGTCACTTAAACTTGTTTACCTTAGTTTCTTTATCTGGAAAATGAGCTGGAGAAGGAAACTAATATCTTTGCCAAGAAAACCCTAAGAGGGGTCATAAAGAGTTGGACATGACTGAAAAATGACTAACAATGACAATTGTCCTTGGGCAAGTAATTTGTTCTCCATTACATCATTTGTAAAATGATGAGATTGAATTAGTTGGATCTCTAATAGCTCTAAATTCTCTTAATATTATGATGTGTGATTTGAGAGGATAAAACTTCAACTTTAGAGGTCACCTAATCTTACACTTTTATTTTACATATGAAGAAACTAAGGCCCAGGGAGGTGAAGAGAGCCTTGAGCCTAGATTTAAGTCTAGATTTTCTAACATCAAATTTAGGATTCTTTCCATGAGATCATACTGCTGTTTTTCCAGCAATATTTTCATGTTTATAGCACAAATTAAACAAAAAAAAATATTTCTGAGAACTGACCTCTTACTGCTAAGATGAGAAAGCTCTCTGGAAATTGGATTAAAAGGCATCTTACTTTTAGCTCTCCTTTGCTGCCATCCCTTCCTATGATTAATTGCTCTTTAGTCACTCCTCTGTGTAGCACTTTTATTTGCTGATTTCATATTGCTTCTGCTTAATTAGCAGTTTCTACTTCTATAATCTTCACATCATGGGAGGGGGAAAAATCTAATTTTGCCCTTTCCTGTGGCAACAGCCAGCAGTTTTCATTGCTTCTGTGAGTTTTGCCTAAACAGCTCCCTTGTGCCAATTCAAACTTTCTCACCAGTTGTTAATGTCCTGCTGAACAGTAGGTGATTGTTACTGGCATGGCCTTTGTCATTTGCAAAGTGTTGCACCTCAAATAACCTACTTGATTGGTCAAC
Organism: Potorous gilbertii; assembly: GCA_028658325.1. Classification (NCBI taxonomy): domain Eukaryota; kingdom Metazoa; phylum Chordata; class Mammalia; order Diprotodontia; family Potoroidae; genus Potorous; species Potorous gilbertii. The sequence goes on from CM053769.1 coordinate 197,928,949, forward strand.
ATTGCCTTGTTTTTCATTGTACTTGAATATTTCAGAAGACCTGTGATTCCTTTGGTTCAGGTATTGTCACTATGCAGGTAGGTCATAGTTCACCCATGTCTTAGAAGATGGCTTCTTGAGTTACAGGAGCCAAAATGGTCATCAGCTGATGCTCAGACATCCTAAACTCCTTCCAGTTTAGGAGGATCTGACATAATTTTTAAGAATTCAGAATTATTTATTTAGAAACTAAAGGGACTTTGAAGATTTTTCTAGTACAACTTTTCTCCTCTTTCCCATTTTAAAAATAAATAGGCTGAAGCCCATAAAACTATGGTGGTTTACCCAATGTCATAAAGAAATGAAGTAGCAGAGTTAGAATTTGAACCAGGTCACTTTAATTCCAAAACTAACACCATCTCCTCTTTATCACAAGTCTATTCTAATTCAATAATTCTGGATCAATCTTCTTTTATTTTCACCCTTCAAATAATATGACGCCTTGAACACAAAGTTATCTGTGCTGACCTAGGGATGCTTTTGTTGTGGTTGTTTAGTTGTTTTCAGTCATGGCTGATTCTTTGTGACCTCACATGGGATTTTCTTGGCAAGTGGTTTGCCACTTCTTTCTCAGGCTCATTTTATAGATGAGGAAACTGAGACAGAGCTAAGTGACTTGCCCAGCTAGTAAATGTCTGAGGGCAGATTTGAACTGAGAAAGATGTCTTCTTGACTTCAGGCCTTTGCTTTAATTGTCTCATTAGCTAGAGAAGATTTGTCTTTGAGTTTAAAGAACATATTTTTAAATCACACATCCCCAGTTTCTTGAAATTGTTTGTGAAGTAAGAAAGTGCAAATAAGGGGGCTATATGACTTCAGTATTAATGGTTTTAATGCTGACGATAGTTTGGATAACAGAAGGCTAGAAAGTGTTGAGTGGACCAAAGAACTGACATCCTAGAATCTACTTACAGATTTTCCTTAGAAAGGAGGGTGTAGAATGCTTTATATACTGTCAAAATTGGTGGGTGTTTTATACACACAAACATACACACACACAAGTACATGTACATGCATATGTTTATGTGCCCACAGAACACATGTGTTTGTGTACATGTATGTACACACACATGCCGATGTCTATACACACATACACACACATCATACAGGTATGTGTGAATGTATCTTGGTTTTCCTTCTTATTTTCTTTGTTTCAAAAGAAGACTTACTGCATAAGGAGGAAGTAGGGGAGAAGATATGTGTAAATGACTGATATAAAGCTATTCACGCAGCTTTCTTTAAAATAGTTTTAAAAGGAAATCATTGTCATCTATGAAGCTAGATCAGATTAATGGTTAATCCGAGTCAAGAAAAGTCAACAAACATTTATTTGTTAAGTGCTTATCTCATGCTAAACACTGGGAATACAAAGAAAGGCAAAAAGACGGCCCCTGCTCTCAAGGAGTTCCCATTTTAATGGGGAAGACTACATGAAAACAACTATGTACATGCACATTATTTACAAGATAATCTGGAGGAAACCTCAGAGGGAAGGCTCCAGATTGTTATTTTCTTTTTGATAGGCATGAGGGATCATGTGTGTTGTAGAACCCTGTGTCTGATCCTGACCTTAGTATCTCACTTACATATAGACATAGGTAATCATAGAGATTCTTACCTGTACAGGATTTAGTTATTATTTAATCCAAATCCCACAGTTTTCTCTCTTTTAAAAAAATTAATCTATTTATTTTTAGTTTTCAATATTCACTTCCACAAGATTTTGAGTTCCAAATTTTCTCCCCATGTCTGCCCTCCCCCCACCCCAAGACAGTATGTATTCTGATTACCCCTTCCCCCAATCTGCCCTCTCTTCTATCACATCTCTCCGTTCTCTTATCCCCTTTTCCTCTATTTTCTTGTAGGGCAAGATAGATTTCTGTATCCCATTACCTGTATGTCTTATTTCTCAGTTGCATGTAAAAACAATTTTTAACATTTGTTTTTAAAACTTTGAGTTTCAACTTCTCTCCCTTCCTCCCCCTCCATTCCCATTGAGAAGGCAAGCAATTTGATATAGGTTATACCTGTGTAATCATGCAAAACGCTTCCATAACAATCATGTTGTGAAAGACTAACTATATTTTCCCCCCTCCTATCCTGCCCCCCATTTATTCTATTCTCTCTTTTCACCCTGTCCCTACTCAAGTGTTTACTTCTAATTATTCCCTTCTCCCATTTACCCTCCCTTCCATCATTCCCCACCCCTCGTTTATCCCTTCCCCACTACTTTCCTTTAATATAAGATAGATTTCCATACCAAATTGAGTGTGTATATCATTCCCTCCTTAAGCCAGATTGGAAGAGAATAAGGTTCACTTTTCCCCTCTCACCTCCCCCTCTTCCCCTCCATTAAAAAAGGATTTTTTGCCTGTTTTATGTGAGAGATAATTTACCCCATTCTATTTCTCCCTTTCTTCTCCTAATATATTCCTCTCTCATGCTTTAATTTTATTTTTTAGATGTCATTTCTTCTAGTCAACTCACCATGTGCCCTTTGTCCATATATATGTATATACATGTGGGTATATATTTGTATGTGTGTCTGTATATATGTGTGTGTGTGTGTGTGTGTGTGTGTGTGTGTGTGTGTATATATATATATATATATATATATATATATGTAATGTGTGTGTGTGTGTGTGTGTGTATATAAAATCACCCCAACTACCCTAATATGCAAAAAGTCTCAAGAGCTATAAATATTATGTTTCCATGTAGGAATGTAAACAGTTCAATTCTAGTCAGTCCCTTATGATTTTTCTTTCTTTTTTACCTTTTCATGTTTCTATTGATTTTTGTATTTGAAAATCAAATATTCTATTTAGCTCTGGCCTTTTCATCAAAAATGCTTGAAAGTCCTCTATTTCATTGAATGACCATTTTCCCCCCTGAAGTATTATACTTAGTTTTGCTGGGTAGGTAATTCTTGGTTTTAATCCTAGCTCCTTTGACCTCTAGAGCATCATATTTCAAGCCCTTCAATCCCTTAATGTAGAAGGTGCTAGATTTTGTGTTATCCTGATTGTATTTCCACAATACTGGAATTCTTTCTAGATACTTGCAATATTATCTCCTTGACCTGTTAACTCTGGAATTTGGTTACAATGTTCTTGCATGTTTTCCTTTTAGGATCTCTTTCTAGAGGCAAATGGTAGATTCTTTCCATTTCTATTTTGCCCTCTGTTTCTAGAACACCAGGACAGTTTTTCTTGATAATTTCTTGAAAGATGATGTCTAGGCTCTTTTTTTATCTTGTCTTTCAGGTAGTCCAATAATTTTTAACTATCTCTCCTGTATCTGTTTTTCAGGTCAGTAGTTTTTTCCAATGAGATATTTCACATTGTCTTCTATTTTTTCATTCCTTTGGTTCTGTTTTATAGTTTCTTGATTTCTCATAAAGTTATTAGCTTTCATTTGGTCTATTCTGATTTTGAAGAAATTATTTTCTTCAGTGAGCTTTTGGATCTCCTTTTCCATTTGGATAATTCCATTTTGTAAGGCATTCTTCTCCTCATTGGCCTTTTGGACTTCTTTTGCCACTCTGGTAAATGTCTTTTTTAAAGATGCTATTTTCTTCAGTATTTTTTGTGTCTCCTTTAGCAAGCAGTTGACTTGATTTTCATGATTTTCTTGCATCACTTTCATTTCTCTAACCAATTTTTCCTATATTTCTCATACTTCATCTTCAAAATTCTTTTTGAACTCTTCCATGGCCTGAAACCAATTCATATTTTTCTTTAAGGCTTTTGATGTAAGGTCTTTGACTTTGTTGCCTTCTTCCAGTTGTATATTTTGATCTTTTTTGTCACCAAAGTAAGATTCTATATCTGATTTCTTTCAAAATGTTTATTTGCATTCCGAGCCAAATTCTTGACTTTCTAACTTTTTGTCAAGATAGAACTCTGCTTCCAGTGGGGATGGGTGTACTCTTCCAGGTTTCAGGGATTTTTCATCAGCCAATAGGTTCCCAACCATCTGTGGGCCCAGATCTTCAGAAGCAACCTCTGCTACTATCACTGCTGCTACTGTTGCCCAGCCCCTGCCACCAATCCCACCACCCTGGCATTGGGCCAGATCTGGCCAGACTGCATGTTCCTCTTTCACCCAGGTCCCACAGTTCCCACTGACCTTTTTGGCATTTGTGGGTTGAGCAGTTTGGGAACTGCCACAATTGCTAATGATTCAGTCCCCTGAGGCTTGCTCTGGCCAATCTGTGCCAGTACAGCCCACGCTGGATTGCTCTCCACTCCCTGCTTGGTGCTATAGACCCTTCCTGTCAACTTTCCAGGTTACTTTGGGCTGGGGATTGGTTTCACTCTGTCATTTTGTGGGTTCTGTAGCTCTAGAATTTGTTTAGAGTCATTTTTTTTACAGGTATTTGGAGGGCTTTCAAGGAGAGCTCAAGGAAGTCTCTGCTTTTATTCTGCCATCTTGGCTCCATCCTCCCACATAGATCATGTTAAAGTACTATGTTTTTCACAGGAGGAAAGAAAAGCTCAGAGAGTAGCAGCAACACAAGTTAGTGGCAGCAACACAAGTGGCAGGGACAAAAACTCAGGTCCCAATGATCCCAACCCATTCATCTTTCCATGATACCACCCTGTTTCCCTATTTCATAGAATAGAAGGGTTGAAAGGGACCTCTGGGGTCAGCCTTTCCAATTTGTATTTGGGCATGAATATCTTCTGCAAAATCACTGACATCTGGTCATAAAACTTTTGCTTGAAGCCCTACAATGATGAAAAATGCATTATCCCCTGAAGTATCCTATCTCACTTCTGAACAACTTGATTTGTTAGTAAATCATTCTTTACGTTGAGCTAACATTTGCTATTTTACAAATCCACCCATTATTTTAAATTCTACTCTCTGGAGCAAAGGAGAACAAATAAAACCCCTCTTCCACAAGATGACTCTTAAAATTCTTTAATGTGGTAATAATGCCCATGAGGGTGCTATCTTTCTGACTTGAAGAATATACTTCTTAACTCCATGGCCCTTATGCTTCCTAAAGAGGCCTCCCTCCCCTGGGTACTGTGCCATTCTGCAAAGATTCTGAAGTCATAGATTTTGTACTTTTGGAATGTGGTGGGGTTTTTTTGCTCTTTTTATGTTTGTTTGTTTGTGGGTTTTTGGTGCTGCACTATTTTAAAGAAACAGGGTATTTGTCTATATGGACTTGAATCTCACCTCTGACATTTCCTTTTGTGTTGAAGTCACTTAATCACCTTAGGCCTCAGTTTTCTCATCTGTAAAATAAAGTGCTTGAACTAGATGGACTCTGAGATATGTTCCAGCTCTAGGTCACTCATCCTTTGGTCAATAATTTAGAATTTCCACTTCATTGTGAGGAACAATCTTGGCTTCTACAACCTCTGTGGCAATTATTTCATATCCGAAGCACTGTATTCAGTTCCATTTGACTCATTTTAGAAAGGCTTCTATTAGACTATAAAGATATGGATTAGATGGACAGATTCATTGTGATCATATTACATGAAGATTGGTTAAAAGAACCAGGGGTATTTATCCAAGAAAGAAAAAACTTGGGTAGGAGAGAGGCATTATGCATCTCCTTGAGTTTTGGAAGGGCCGTTATATGGAGAAATGATTAGACTTGATGACTCCATGATCCTGTCATATGCTTATCTCTGGGGCTGGGGGATAGGGGAGGGACAAGGAGCAATGGATGGAAGTTGTATGAAAATATCCTTAGGCTTAACGTCAGAGGCAAAAATAAATGTCCTAACCATTAGAACTATCAAAAATGGAATGGGTTACATTAAGCAGTAGAGTGTTCACTCTCTTTAAGATTTTTGAGAAAATACTTTGCCACCAAGACCAGTGTTTTTTTAAATTTAACATGACACCTTTCCTACTTCATTATACTTTAATTTTTATTAGTTTTTATGCAGTGGTAAATCTGTTGACATCTTTTAGGACTTTATTGTGTCATGCAGAGTCCAATACAAGTTGATAATAGGTACTCCACCTATTCTCAGCAAGGGTTTGGCATTTGCTGATTGCCTGTGCCAAGAGAGCTCAAAATATTTGTGTACATGAAATCAGGAGGGTATGATTTTTCCTTGGCAAATGCTTTTCCAAAGCTGTAAAATTCCCCAGTGAAAAAGCAAACAAAAATAGGGCAAGAACTATTCCAAGATGAGAAAGAGTTAAAATTAACAACTGAAGAATTACAGAATGGTAGGAATGGGAGGGCCTTCAATAGTCAACTAATCCAATCACCTCATTTTGTAGATTGGGATACTGATGCCCAGAGGGTGAAAATTTCAAATTTACCCAAGGTCACACAGCTATTTAGGGGAAGGGCTAAGTTTAGAATCTGTATTCCAGCCTCCCAATCTAGTATTTATTACATTTTACAACAGATATTCAAATCCTTTGTGATATATTTATCAATAGTACCTTTTCCATTTCAGGCAACTTATCTCTGTTTTCTTACTCTATGTCATAAAATAGGGGTACTTAATCACTTAGTTTATCTCAGTTTCAATTTTCTCATCTGTAAAGTGGAGGGAAAGTTGAAGTGATGCCTGGCCTGAGATTCTGTACAGAAGTAGAATACCAGACAAATAAGTCACCTAGGGGCTTTTAGAAGATTGTGTCAACACCCCTCCCCAATTTTACAGATGAAGAAGCTGAGACTCAAATAGTTATTAAGTGGCATCCCAAGTTCAGCCAGTAAATGGTAGAGTTCTAACTCAAATCCAGATCTCCTGAGCCAAAGTTGAGTGCTTTTACCCCTGCAATACATTGGTTCTCCTTTATTTCAGGTATATAGGTTGCTTAACCTCCCTCATTTTACACATTTATACTTAGAAAAGAGAAGACAAAGTAGATAGGAACACGAGAAAGAAGACAACCTATGTGACATTTGGAAGTTCTGTCGGACCTGATGTTAAACATCTGCTCTGTCTAGATTTTATTTCTTCGAAATAATGTATGAAAAACACTAACAGCAATTATTATTGTTGCTAGAATAGAGCCCTGGGTATGCCAGAGCAATCAGCATCAGTCATGAAGAATAGGTATGTTCTTCTCACTCACTCTTTCTGCTGAGTTCTCCAGTTACTTAAAAAAATTGTAGAGAAGTCAAGGAACAGGAGAGCTAGAAAAAAAGAACAATTGGATTCATAAATTAGGTCATGGGTAACCTTATAGAGAGCAGTTTCAGTAGAGTGATGGAGCAGAAGCCAGATTACATGGGATCAGGAAGAGAGTAGCTCCCATGGAAATGAAGATGATAATTGATGTCATTTTCCTCTCAAAATCTAAGATAAGAGAGTGAAGTAAAGACACTAGATGGATTAAATGCCATAAGATTTAATTAATCTGGCCTCAGATACGTACTAGCTATATGACCCTGGGCAAGTCACTTAACCTCTGTTTGCCTCTGTTCATTGGACAAGAAAATGGTGAACCACTCCAGTATCTTTGCCAAATGGATGGTAGGGGTCATGAAGAGTTGTTCACAACTCTTGTACACAAATTTTGTTGTTGTTAAGGATCAAGTCACATTAAGCATGTTTGTAGGCAGAGAAGAAGGTGAAAAAGGTGAGAGGAAAAAATGAAGATGATATGAGATGAGAGATGAGAAGATTGATGAGATGTAAGACTGCCCTAGAATAATCCAGAATGAGTTGGGAGAGCATGATATAAAAGGGAACTGTAACAGACTTAACCCATGAATAAGGGCTTCTGTGGCTGGAAGAAAAGAAGGGAATGTTAGAAATGATCAAAAGATGTTTGTGGTTATGGATCACAGGGTGATTTAGAGAGGTAGATAACCTTGGTATTTTCAGTGAATTATATCACATAAATGTGGGAGCTAAGAGTGTGTTTAGGGTTTGAGAAGGGAAAAGGTTAAAACTAAGAGGTGGTTTTTATGAAAAAAAACCCAATAAAATAGATAAACCATTGGTTAATTTGATTAAAGAAAGAGAGAAAGGAAAAGGTTTACAACAGTAACTATAAGGAAGTATATTAGGAGCCTCTTGTTAAACATGCTTTAGTCACAGAAGGAGTTAAAGTGAGAATTTTTCTCCCCATTTTATAGAAGGGAGATTGAGGCTAAGAGAGGTAGTAATCTGCATAAGCTTTGCAGCCAAATGGATAGCAAGGATTCAGTGACTCCAAGTCCAGCGCTCTCTTAAATGTATTGCTGTTGCCCCAAACATAAATCTGAAAGTCCCTCCTAGTTTTAAAATTCTATAATTTAATGAAATTAAAAAGATAGAATATTCAAAAACTGCAAATAGGTTTTTCTCATTATAGTATACAAAAACATCAAAAATCCTACTCCCTATTTGTAGCTCCATCTTGCATTTAGGGAATACAAAGATGAGCCACAGACAAAAGCAAATAAGCCCAGATCCTAAGAGAATATGCTTGGTATCAAATATCATTAAAATAGAGGGTTAAAATTGTATTTACTTTTAGTATGTGAATTGACATATACACACCCACACACATACAGAGACACCTACCTAATAAACACAGTAATATCCAGATGCTCTTGGCTGAGCTAAAACCACTAACTAATAAAAAAGAATAGACCACTAGAAATACCACTAGCATCATATATTTAATATCTGTGAGCTGATGGTTTCATGATCTGGGCTCATTTCACTTTCTGAATTCAATCCAATTCAGCAAACATTTACTAAGCTTTTATTATATGCAAGGCAATGGGCTGTGTTGGAATCACACAATTAGGAACTCAGGACTGAAAAGAATATCAGATGTCATTTAATCCAGCACCAACTTTAAGTGGATTGCCTCAACCTAACCCTAGATGTTTATCCATTTGCAATGATGGGATACTCACTACCTCCTGGGGCAGCATGGTCTACTTTAATATACTTTCATTGTTGAGAATAGCTACCAATATTGAGAATATTTTCCTTGCATCAAGTTTAAACTTGCCACTCTTTATCTCTGTTCTTTTGGTTCATGGAAAAGAGATACAATTTTTATTCTACATGATAGACTTTCAAATATTTGAAGAGAATCTTCATTTCCTCTCTCCCTACCCCCTTCCCATTCTCTTTGCATCCCCACATACAGGTTAAACGTGATTGCTTCCTTCAACCAGTCCCCATATGGCATGATATCAAGGATCCTTATTGCTTCAATGCCTTCCCCTACATAAAGAGAAAAGGACACAATTCCAGTTTGTTTCCAGTTTGTTGATATCCTTCCTACACAGAGAACTAAACACAATATTCTAGATATGGCTTGTCCATTTCTCCCTTTCTTCTGGATATTATGCCCTCTTAATGATATCTAAGAAAATCAGATTTTTTTTTTCACTACAGGAGATACAAAGACGAGAGATGGTAAAACTGATGAGACATAAGATTGCCCTAGAATAATCCAGAATGAGATGGAAGAGAAGGGATAAAAGGGAACCATAATAGATGTAACCCATGAATAAGGACTTCCGTGACTGGAATTAAAAATGGCATAGTTCTTGCTCTCATACATACTGTTTATCATCTTCACGAAGAGATAAGACGTGGGCAAAGTAAAAGAAAATAGAAAATGATAAGCAACATAGCGGAATAAAATAAATAATGGCCACTAGCTCTGGAGTCTTGGATTCAAATCCTACCTCTGACATTCATTATCTGTGTGACCTTGGGCAAGTCACAACCTCCATGATTTCATTTTCCTCATCTGCGTATTTAGGGATTTGGCAAGTATGGCTCTAAAGAAGAGATGGAAATATGTATCTCCCCCTTTTTTGATTGAAGTGAGAGTTAATGAACAGCATTACATTTACCATCACACTCTGATGAGTTGTTTTGCTGAACTGTTTCTTTTCTTGTTTGATTTTCATTCTTTGCACAAAGGAATGGCTTTGTGGATAGGGGAAAATATGTATTTGGCAATGAATGCAATGGAAAAATTAAAGAGTTCATTTATTTTTAAATGAAAAGGTTAAATTAGATAGCCTCTGAAACTAACACTAGGTTTACTGTGCTATAACACTAATGCCACAGAGTTTAAAAAGGAAAGAAACCTAGAATCAGGAGAGGCTTCTTGATGGGAAAAGAACTGGAGCTATATCTCATAAGAATTCAGCAGATAGAGGTGAAGAAAGGGAAGGTTATTCTGAAGGTAGGGAATAAAACAAACAAAAACACATGAACATAGCAACTCACTGTAGCTAGAGTCGCGAAATATACCAAGGGCCACCACCCCTAGACCACCAGCTTTCCTTCCAGGCTGCACCCTGTACCTATCTACAGGGAAGCAATCCTTTCAAAGATGACGCTTGGTAAGGCAAAGGCAGGGCAAAACATTTCTTAAGTGTCAGGCATTGTGTTAATGCCAGAGATACAAACACAAGCAAAAATAAAGGTAGTCCTTGCCCTCAAGAAGTTTACATCCCAATGGAGGAGGACCACACACAAACTGGAGCTGACTGTGGTGAGAGAGGTAGAGGCATCTGGGCAGGGTATCAAAGTTTGGAGAGTCAGAAGTAGAACTGGGAAGGAACGAAAGATTAGAGGCCAATTCCCTAAAATGGAGGAACTCATTAATATAAAGAAGAGACCTGCATGATGGAGGGATGTTCTGAGGGTGAGCAGGCCCCCGATACCAAAGTTCCAGGATACAAAGGCAGCTGAGACACAGTGTTGAAATGGCTATTGCTGCTGTACGTGTTCTAGCTCCCACATCAATAGCTACAGTTACTAAAGACCCAGAAAAGAAAGCTCTCATCATCAAAATCATTGTAACTACCAAATGATTCAACATCAAAAACAGATGTAGCTTTTGTTAGTGGAGATAGATAATAGAAAGAGTATTTATTAAGAGTTTACTATTTGCCATTCACTGTGCTAAGCACTGGGACACAAATACAAGCAAACAAGGTATACCCTACTTTCAAGTGCTTATATTCCAATTTGGAAGGATAGCACATAAAAGGGAGCAGAAAATGGTGGAGATGGAAGTGAGGATGCCCATATGGGGGCCATGTTCTTGGTGAAGAAGTGAAAAAATGTAAGCAGCAATGATTGGAGAAGAGAATTAAGTGAGTACGACCTGGACAGCTCATGAAATGGTGATCAGGGCCACAAAATCAATGATCAGAAAAGAAGGCCATTGGGGAGGTAAAACCAAGGTAGAAAGGCTACTAGCAAAGGGTAGAGATGTCCAGAGAGTGAGGACAGCCAGGAATGAAGTAATATTAAAGAAATGCATTATTACCTGCCTTGATCTTGTACCTAAGGACCAATGGGTATTTCCATCTGACTTGAACCTGAGTCCTCTTATCTATCTTGTCGTTCCCTACTGGATCTTGAGCTGCTTCAGAGCAGGAATTGAATGACTTTGCTATTAGTATCACCAGTGTTTCACACATAGTAAGCACTTAATAAATAAATGCTTTTTTCTACACATTCATTTATTCATGGGAAGAGAAGATTGGAAAAGTAGGGCAGAGGGTTTCAAATAAGATAATTTAAATTTTACGGACATTATCTATTTTGTGCAGAGCTCTGTGCCAAGGGTGATGTGTGATCTACTTACACAGTCTCTACCCTCATGGAGCTTAAAGTCTAGTACTTGTTTAGGACAGTAAATCAGATTGAACAGTGTAGAGATACAACCTAATTGCATTAGAAACACAGAAGGCAAAGTTCTATGATAAATCAAGGCTGGAAGATCTTTATTGCCTTGGGGATCAGGGAAAGTTTCATTGTAAAAATGGAATTTAATTTAAGCTTTTAGAATTTAGACATGAATTCATCAAGTGAAAAGAGAGGAAAATGAAGGACAGCCCAAGCTCAGGGAACGGTATAAACAAACACTTTGCTAGAAAAATACAGAACATTTTCAGGGGAAAGAGAAGGTATTTGAGCAGGAACTTAGTGGGACTGAAGAAGAATAATGAGTTAGGGCTAGTAAAGTAGGGCGAAGTCAGTGTGCGTGTGTACGTGCGTGCGTGCGTGCGTGTGTGTGTGTGCTGGGATAGGGAGGGGTCTTATACACTAGTGAAAGGAGTTTTAACTTTGTTGAAAAATTTTCAGTAGCTCACAACTGCCTCCTGAATAGAGAAGGCAGGGAGTAGAATAGGGCACCTTAGGAGGTGACTACAATGCTACAGCTTAAGCAGATGATAATGAAGATCTCAACACTAGTGTGATGACAGAGTGTGTAACCATTTTCAGACATAGTTTCAAAGGGAAATGTTCAAAATGTCCATAGCCCTAAATGCCTTGCATCTCCAATTCCAGAGATCTCAAAGAGAACTCATTTGCTTTTCCGCCAAACCCACCCCTCTTTCCTAACTTCCCTTCTTCTGTTGAGGACACCTCCAACCTTCTAAACATCCCAGCTCACAATCTCCATGTCATCCTCAACTCTGCCCCTCACCTCATACATATTTAATCAATTGCCAGGTCTTGGCAGTTATACCTTGAGACTCTTTTGCATCCATCATTCTCCATGCACACAACCACCATCGTTTCTTGCACATGCCTCCTAATTGTTCCCTCTGTTTCCTTTCTTTCCCCTCTGGAATCCATTCTCCCCAGGTTGACTAAAGCACAGGTTTGACTATGCCACTCCCCATCAGAAGAATCTTTCCCTATTGCCTCTAAGATAGAAGAAAAAATCTCTCACCTTGGCCTTTCAACCTTGACAGCCTGGTTCTAGCTTTATTTTACTAGACTTATTTCCCATAACTCCCCTTCACCCATTCTACATTTCTGAAAAAACAAATTTACTTGCTATTCACTGAACTCTATATTCCATCCCCCAGCTCAGGGTCTTTGTACAGGCTTCTCCACAAATTGGATCAACTTCTCTCCTTCCCTCCCCCTCCTAAGGACCTCAGCTTCCTTTAAGGTAGAAGAATTAGACTTACCTCAGTTGTGATGCTACTTTCTACCAGATGGCTTTTCTGATGTTCCTGATACATAGTGCTGGCTCTCCCCTGAAAATATTTTTGACATGATTATGCATGAGAGGTTGCTGTATTTTGATAGACTGTCAAATCAACCATTACCCATTGCCTAAGTGTGGCCCAGGCATTATGTTAAGTGCTTACTGTGCCACTATGCCCCAGGGCCTATTGTTGTGCTAAGCACTGGGCATATCAAGGTAGCCAAAAAGAAATAAAAAATCAGTCCGTGGCATCAAAGAGCTTATGTAATGGAAGAAATAACATAGAACAACTATATACAAACAATATATAGGGGAGGTAAATTTGAGATTTGAATGAAGCCAGGGAAGGCAGGAGGTAGAGGTGAGAAGGCAGAGCATCCCAGGCATGGGAACAACCAGAGAAAATGCCTGGAGTGCCAGGTTGCATCTTGGGGTAAGGACTGTTTTTCATTTGTTTCCCTTTGTATCCCCAGCCTCTAGCATGGTGCCTTTCATATAGTATAGACTAATAAATGCTGAATAAATGAATGGATGCAGCAAACATTGAAAGGAGGATAAGGGGGTGCATGGGTGTGGGGAGATGCAGTGGTAGAATCCACAGGAAATGGCTGGTAATTGATTGAATATGAGAAGGGAAGGAAAGGGAAGAATCAAAGATAAGCCCAAGATTTTAGACACCAGGAGGAAGCATCTTTGATGCTTTTGGATGAAGTCACAAAACAAAACAAAATACCACTTTCATTCTCTAATCCAAATGCTTCTAATAAGAGTGACATGATTTTGAACATGTGTTTAATAAAGTTTCAGATCAGCCAGTAGATAAAGTCCATATGGAACAAAAGCTTTTCTGACCCTCTATGCTGATAAATCTCCCAGGGCCACATTCAACAGCTCATGTATAGGCTCCAGACAAAAGTGCATGAGAGAAGACTTTGCTCATTTCCAAGGCTCATACAAACTGCTGTATTTTTTTCTAGTCCAAACAAATCACCAAATTACAACTTCACACCCTACACCATCACTAAAGGAGTTATAAACAGTACACACCAAGCATCCTTAAAAAAAAAAAAAAACAGAGCAGGGTTCTTTACCCTGAACTTCCCCAGGATTAAAAAAAAGGGGAGGGGAATGCTCTGAAAAATAAAGAAGAAATAATAGCAGCAACACAGAGCAGTTGGGTGTCCCATTGGGTTTGTCTATTTGTAAATAGCAGACACAACAATTAATAGGGAAAAAGGATGACTTATCATAACTCCATGAGCCCAGCATCCCCAGCAGACTATAGCCTTTCATTCCACTGAATCAATCTTATTCGACCCAGACCAGTGATTGGCTATGTGAAATCACAGCGTGCTGTTCTGGAGAACGCCCCCGCACTCCTGTGCAGGACAAAGGAGACAATGGCAAAGCTGGGCTCCAAGCACTGCATCAAGATCGAGCAGGCTAGGGAGGAACACAGAGCCCCACAGAGGATGAATGTCTCACTCCAAGAGTAAAATGCATTTATATAATAATAGCTGTACGGATTGGGAATGTAAATAACAGGGAGAGTTTAAATTGAATATTTGACAACACTGGAACCTGGAAAGCGTACCATGAATTTTTACTTTAAAAAAAGGAGGGGAAAAGGTGGGGGCTTCCTTTTGTTGGGAGATGGGAAAACACTTCCAACCATCCCCTGAATCAAGTAGTTGGGAAAATATTTTTTCTCTTTCTCATAGTTGGAAATAATAGGTGCGACCTCTTGGGCAAAAGAAAAGAAAAGGAAGGGAAAAAAATAACTCCCTCACAAAGAGGAAATAAACATGGGATAATGATGTTTTAGGTGATTACTTGAGCCAATTTTCCTCTAAAATGACAACTTTGGCAAACTGCCCATGATGGCACCAGTTTATCTAAAAGCATGAATGTTCCAGGGGAAATAACAGACCTGCATTCTGTTCTCTAAGGAAGAGGGAGGGAGATCCACATCAGTGCTAACCTTCAATGACTGCATATTTGACAGCTGAGCTGTGAGATGCTTCCTGATTCCTGGGCGATGGAAACACAGATCAACTTGAGTCCTGTATAGATAAAAATCATAATAAAGGAGAAGGAGATGTCTTTGTCTGTTCCTTCATTTGACCCGAAAAGGAAGCAAACTGAAGGACTTTTGGGGCCCTTCACAGTCTGGCTTACCAATCTTACACTATTGTGTTCCCCGTAATACCCTCTCTGTTCCTGCCAAATTACAGTAGTCACCATTCCCAAATCTAATCTGGCCTTCTCCTATCTCTGTAGAGTTTGTTCATGCTATGTGCTATGTCTCAGTGCTCACCCTGCATATCTTTAACTTCATTTCCTTTAAGGTCAAGCTTGGGTACTACCTATTCTATGAAGTCTTTATTTTCCTACCTAAAAATGTCCTTCCCTCCCTAAATCCCTCTGATGACTCTAAGCTCTTTTGTGAAGTTAATCATGTTCTCACAATGGGAAACATTTCTTCAACTGTCCTGCCACTAGAATGGAAATCTTTTGAATTAAGGAATCTTGGTTTGGTTTCAAATTTTATTGATCGTCATCATATAGTACCTGTAGCTACTTCCCTAACTTCTGTTCAGTTGATATTTCTTCTCAGAGTCAGCTGAGAGTCTGGCTATTTTAGTACTGTCAGCCATGAGACCCACTAGTATGCCTTGAACTGATAATCCTCCAGTAGCCTCAGTCACCAAGGAGTAAATGGAAATTACTAAGAAAGTATAGTAAAAACATTTGGCAGAAAACATTCCCCCTAAATGATGGAACATGCTCTCCTCTTACAAAGTCAAAATCCTCAGAGAGAGTTCATACATAATAAAAATGATAGTGAGGTACAAATGTAGGGAACGCATAGAAAAACAGCTTCTGGTTATTAGAAATTTTTTTTTAGGGTTGTAGAGTCCTCATGAACCTGACTCTGACAGTGCTTCTGTAGAATTCATGACCAGTACTTCTCTCTGTTATGAGCAGGCACAATTTCCGCAGCTTTCACAATCCTTGGGCAAATGTCTTTTCACATCCATCTCTAGGTGTTGCTTCTCTCATCAGTCATTACAGCAGCTGCTGTTCCTGACTTTAGCCAACCCAGATACCTACTCTGGCCACAAGTGAGACTTTTTATGGGACTTCAGGATCACCTCTCTTGAACTTAAAGATTTGTCTCTGATGAGGGGAGGAAGAAATAGAGATAAACTCTTTTTCCTCCCACAAAATATATCATTTTTCTTGGCTAGCGCTCCTCCAACACTAGACTGGTAAACTGCTGAACTATGTGATTCTAAAGTGGTTTGCTGTTCTCTACATTGGCCAATATGTGTCTGATTCTCTCAGTCAATCACACACAGTAGATGTCTGACATGGGATTCAAACTCAGATCTTTCTGTCTCCAAATCTAGCACTCTGCTGCACCAACTAACACAGAACATAGAATTTTTAACTTGGAAGGGACGTCAAAGGCCATATTGACTACCTTCTGTTTACCCTTACTATAAAATTGTCCACAAAAAGGTTATCCATTCTCCAGCTGAAGCTTGGAGAGCAGGTAGTTTCCTTAAAAGAGTTTGAAAGCCAGAAGACCTGCTTTCTAATTTTTCTCCTGACAATTACCACCTGAGTGACTGTGGGCAAATCACTTTACCTTGGTTGATTTTTATTTCCTTTCCTCTACAATGAAGATTTTTATATAGAGCAAATCTGTAATAGCAAGCACCCTGGCTCACGCAGGATGACCTGCTAGCACAGGTTCTTGGATCTGCTTTTCTTAAAAGAACGCAACTTTTAAGGGGTCAACAATCTTCTTTAATTACATTCACTAGTTCAGGAGAAAAGTCAGCACCCTGAATGTCAGAGAAAATATAAGCAGAGAAAATACAAACAGAGAAATTAGTACAAAGATCAACAGACAGAGTTCTGACTGCCTGAATCAAAGTAATATTGCTATATACTTTACATCTGAGCAATCAGAGGATCTGAATATACAGCTACTCAGAGTCTTGACCAGGAAATCACAAGGTCTTTCTCATAAGGGAATCCCCAGAGCGAATTACCAACTCAGAGTATATATACCCTTCTGAGAGCCAGAAGGCATCACAATCCTTATGACTCAGTCCCTAATTAACATTACCAAAAGGTGTAGAAGCATTCCTACAAACAAGCCTCCTCAAAATGGGGTCCAAGTGATGCCTATTAATGGGTAAGGAAGATCTTATTATCCCATTAACATTACAAAGTCTATCAGCTTAACGTGGCACTCTAGAAGATAGGAACAGTGTCGACCTTCGAGGAAAGTGGTACAACTTTTGAGCAGCAGCACATTCAGATTTTATGCATATTCATAACCAGAGCTTTGTGACCATCATAAACTTAGAAACCTCATTATGTGATTAGAAGCACCTTTACTAATCACATAATTAGCATATCACTCTATAACTATGAAAGTGTATGGTAATTGTTAGACAACCGGGTAGCAAGGTAGAATGCTGGACCTGGAGTCAGGATGACTCCTCTTTCTGAGTTCAAATATAAACTCAGACACTAGCTGTGTGACCCTGGGCAAGTCACTTAACCCTGTTTAACTCAGTTTTCTCATTTGTAAAATGAGCTGGAAAAAGAAATAGCAGCCCACTCTAGTGTCTTTGCCAAAAATAAACCTCAGTTGGCATCACAGAATCAAACATGACTGGAAAACAACCAACAACATGGTAATTGTGCTGCTATAATTGAGAATAAGAGGCAAAGAGTTCAAATGAGGGGTGAGGAACCCATGGCCCTCATGCTCCTCAAGTGTGGCCCTTCAATTGAATCCAAACTTCACAGAACAAATCCCCTTAATAAAAGGATTTGTTTAGCAAAACTTGGACTCAGTCAAAAGGCCACACCCAAGGACTTAGAAGTCCACGTGTGGCCTCAAGGCTCAGGTTCCCTGCCCCTGGTCTAAATATTTTTCTGGCAGAATTGCACAATGTATATGCACAGGAAGCCTTCAGAGACTGTAGTGAACATTTACCCCTTTCTGATGCTGGGACCAACCACCCTGCTAGTCATCACGATTACCTTCACACTATGCATCGCTCTAAGGCTGTGTAATTTTTGAAGGCTAGTTTAGTTCTAGAAACAATCTATCACCACAGGACAATTCAATTCCAATTCAAACCTTGTACCTAGAAAGTTTCATGCTTTCCCCTGATTATGATATCCACTCTCTCCTGCTTTTCACCCTAAGTTCTGATCAAGCAGGCAGAAGCAAATATCTATTCTGTCTCAGGGCACAATAAACCCTACCCCGTGAGTCCTTGATCAACTATTTACCTTTTAAACAGGGCAATTTAATAAAAACAGTCACACAAAAGAGGATGGAATAATTATGACTAAGTCCCATTTTAAGAAAGTCGGTGAGATTTCAAAAATAGGAGAGGATTATTGGTCAATTTGATCCAAAGTTGGCTTGGGGTGTTTTTTTTAAAGAAATTAATCATGTCCATCATGCAGGGAATGCACATGATAAAGGAGTAGGAAAAAAACTAACAAAACTTTAAGAGTGTAGTGTACATTAATGAGACTTGGATAACTTCCTTAGCCAGATTAAACTCTATTTAATAAGAATCAGAGAAAAGAGGCACTTTCTTCTGGAGAGATCCTGTCTTCTGGGTTTAATCATACTTCTTCATAAGCAATCTGTCATAGAGTCATAGGAGTTTAGAGGTAAGAGTGACTTTAGAACATAAAGTATGTATGTAGTTTATAGACTATGAGGACTAGAAGAGACCCCATAAAATGGAAGAAAAAAAAATGTCTGATCTGGACAAGGCCTTGTTGTTTAGTTGTTTTCAGCCATGTCCAACTCTGTTATCCCATCTGAGGTTTTCTTGGCAGAATACTGGAATAATTTGCCATTTTCTTCTCCAGCTCATTTTACAGATGAGGAAACTGAGGCAAACAGGGTTAAGAGACTTGTCCAGAATCACACAGTTAGCAGTGTCTGAGGTCAAATTTGAATTCAGGAAAATGAATCTTCCTGGCTTAGGGCTGTTATCCTATGCACTGCACCCCTAGCTATGCTAATAAAAAAAAAAGACTATGTATCCATACTGCAATGACAGGGCAAAGAGGCCACAGAGGAGGGGTCACACAGAGATATCTGTTCATTGAAGTTTCTGTTTAAAATATAAAATTGCTCTGTAAATACAAATAGCTTAACTGTTTTGGTGTGAGTTTAAAATTAGAGGTCAGGAAGCCCTGAGTTCAAATTTGCCTTTGGACACTAGCTGTATGACATTAAGAAAATCATTTAACACTGATTGGGGAAGCTAGGTGGTGCAGTGGATAGAGCAGCAGTGCAGGAGTCAGGAGGACCTGAGTTCAAATCTAACCTCAGACACATGACACTTACTAGTGGTGTGACCTTGGACAAGTTACTTAACCCCAATTGCTTCATCCTGGGTCATCTCCAGTCATCCAATCACTGGATTTAGATGACTCTGGAGGAGAAGTGAGACTGGTGACCTACACAGCCCTCCCTCATTCAAAACAAAGTCAAGTGCAAGTCATGTCATTATTTCTCTGATGGCCTTCGACAACAAAGGACAAATACACACACACACACACACATAATAGCTGTTTGCCTCAGTTTCCACAATTGCAAAGTGAAGATAATCACAACACCTACCTCACAGGGCTCTTGTGAGGATCTGTACTAGGTACTATATAAATGCTAGATCTTGTTATACTGTCCAGAAAGCTTTGCACTTTATCTAGACAGAATCACCATTATCTATTTCCAAACTCTACCTTCCATCACCAGGCACCATAATGTAGGTTGCCCAAGGTTGACTAATGGATCAATTTCAGTCTGAATAGAGATCTCCAGTGGAGTGCCACAGGACTCAGACTCTGGCTCTCAATATTTTATTAGCATTTTTATCAGCCTCATGAAATTTAAAAATGATAAGAAGTTGAGAAAGATGGCTAACATCATGGGTTGACAGAATATCTAATAAGCAAATTAATAGTGATGAATATATAAAATTCTAAACTTAAATTCATTCAATTTATCCATTAAAATATTGAATAAGTCAAAACTTAGCATCTGATCCTGTTCTCACTAGGGGCAATAAGGCCAAAATGATCATCCTATCCTTCCCCAGAGTCTTTTGGATTTTGGGTTTCAAAAACATAGCTGGGCCAAAACCAGAATTTGTTTTGCATGACTATGCATATTCATTAAAAAGAATCTTCTTCTTTCTTGCTTATTTCAATTTGGGGGGGTAGGGTGAGAGGGTGAGAATACATGTTTGTTTTTTGAAAATGATTAAAAAATTTTTTAAAAGATAGTGGGAAACCTATCTTTACAGCTACCAATAAGATAGCCCCTATCTATGAACCTGTTTTTGAAGGTTTCATCTAATTTTTGCAAAGTCTTTTTTTGTTGTTGTTATTGTTTTGGTTTGGTTTTGGTGTGTGCAGTTGATTTAGGCAATGTCACATATAATTGTTTTCAGTGTGGATATAATCAAAACTTACCTCTGATTGTTCCATAGACCAGGGCACAAAGCCATTGAGCTGTTCCTTTACCTGGGATGTTCCACTATTAGTCGAACATTCTAGATGATATTTCAGAAGAATCTGATTTAAGCTTAATTGAGCTTCTTACCAGAACTGAACTTTGTTTCCTAGAGATCAGCTTTTTTTTTCTCTCTGATTGGGTGAAGTGCTTTAGAGCTATTGAGCAAATATCAGTTATGCCGACATCCTGAGTAATGTCAATGTGAATTAAAAACGTGCCAGCTTTCTTAATATCTTTACTAACTGAGTGCTTAATTAACCTGACAATAAAGTCAATAATGGAGATCCCTGTTGTTTTAGCCATGAGAGATGGTTGAGCCCTTCTACGACTTTTTTTTTTTTTTGGTTATTTACTTAACCAAGAGCTTATATCTAAATCCTGGGCTATTACTTTAACAATGCCTCACAAAGAGTATTCTCACTAGTGACCTTGGATTGACAACTTCCTTTCGAGGTCCCTCCAACATTGAAAAGGTTGTTTGAATCGTAGTTGTATCATTACATTCTGTCTAGTACTAAATACTGTGCAATGAGTAGGCACTCTGGCACATGGGACAAATTCAGTTTTGGGGCAGAGTGGAGTTAGGAAGTAGTAGATAGCTAGGTGGTGAATTGGTGAGAGTTCAAGACTTGGAGTCAGGAAAACCTGAGTTGGAACCTTGCCTCAGACTGTGTGACCTTGGGCAAGTCCCTTAACTTCTATCTGCCTCCGTTTCCTTACCTATAAAATGCAAACAGTATATCCACTGCCTCCCAGAGTTATCATGAAGATTAAATGAGGAAATGACTTTCATTTATATAGCACTTGAGGGTTTTCAAAGTGTATCACAAATGTTATCTGATTTGATCATCACAATAATCCTGGGAGTCAGGTGCCATTTTTAATCCTCATTTTACAGATGAGGAAACTGATTTTGTATGACTTGACCAGAGTCAAACAACTAGCCACTGAGGCTGGATTTGAGCTCAGATCTTTTTTTTTTTTTTGCTTGAAGATCCTGCACTATATCTACTGGGCTACCTAGAGGTCTAACATAAGTAAAGTAGTTTGCAAATCTTAGAGTGCCTTATAAATGCTAGCTATAATTGAGGAGGTTGAGAAATTGAAGTCCAGGGTCTTTGAAAGAGCCAAGGATTTAGATAGCAAAGAAGACTTTGAGCCACATAGAATATTTATAATGAGAATATAATAGAAAAAATTACTAAGTATTTACTATGTGCTAAGTACTATGATAGGTTCTGGGAATACAATTACCAAAATCAGAGATAGTCCCTGTCCTCAATGAGTTTACATTCAAATGGAGGAGACTAGGGAAGAGATTCTTGGTCAGGAAAGTTCTTGACCCGAAGAAATTCTTAGCCCAAATTTGCCACAATCCATTCAGGAACAATGGGAGAGTTGATTTAATTATGGTTCATGGTTCTAGATGTGAGGATATGGAGAGAAGGTAATAGCAAGGGGACGTAAGGAAAGAAAGTGGTAGGTCTATAGATACTCATTTTTTTCCAAATAAGGAAATTGAGAACA
This sequence comes from Potorous gilbertii, assembly GCA_028658325.1. NCBI lineage: Eukaryota > Metazoa > Chordata > Mammalia > Diprotodontia > Potoroidae > Potorous > Potorous gilbertii. The sequence continues at coordinate 197,951,015 of CM053769.1, forward strand.
GGAGAAGTAAGTTACTCATTTAAAACCACAGAAATGGAAAATAACAAAGCTTTGATTCAACTCAAAGTCATGTAATTTGCTTCTAAATCTAGTCATACCGCCCATAAAAAGGTGGGTGCAGTGGGTACAATGGAAGTAGAGGTGAATAGGAAGTAGAAAGGGACAGAGTTGGGTATGGAGTAGGGAAGGTGATAGGGGTATCAGCAGGCATATCCAGACTCATAGCCCTCAGTGTGGAGTTCTCTCTCACACACACACACACACACACACACACACACACACACACACACACACACACAGCAGCTATTAGCTAATATTGTGCTGACATTAGAAATCATGAATATCAGTGGTACCCAGGTCAGACAACAAAGCAATGAGGAGTGGGTAGGGGCACACCTTCCCCATTCTAACAAAAGAGCTATCTCAGGTATAATAGCCATAGGGCTCTGGGGGCCTGAGGCAGACCTGAGCCACCTGAGAATGGGAGTGAAACATGTACCCTTGGGAAGCATGGACCCACTCTACACTATTGACATCTATGACATAACCTCAATACCCCTGTACTAGTTCTATCTCTGATGGGAACATGGAATGCCTGAAAGGTCAGTTCAAAGGTCAATTATTGCAACTCATACAAGATCAGAAAGACCCTCTATAATCCCAGATCACAACTATTTTGCTAAAGGTTTCTATTAAATTTTTTACTCTTGGATACCTGGGCCTTTGATTACTACATAAAGCTTTTTCTAAGACTTTTCTTTGCTCTTGAATCATGTTACTTTTGGAAAGCTGTGTCCAAACTGGTTGTGAAACAAGCTACTCCTGCTGTCATCTCTAATTGAGTGTTTTCGTATGCTGTTTGGCGCCCCGGAAGCAGAAGTTACAGTAACCCCGCTCCTTAGAGTCCTGTTCACTGTAAACTTTGAGGCTTTGGTAGAGGCACAATTTCGTTAGTGTGTCTGTTGCTGTCAGTGAAATAAATCATCAGCAATCAAGGCCATCTCATTCTTATGGATTTTCGTCCATATTTCCCCTAAAATTCTGTGCAGACAAGCTGCTGAGACTCCCATTTATTGCACCAGTATGTCTGCAGTCCCAATATACCACTTGTACTTTCCATCTTTTTGGTTTGATTCAAGACATTTATTATGCACCTTTCATGTCACTATACTTAGGTGACTGGCTGCTGTCCTTTGTCTTTGAAGAGGACCGAAAGAACATCGCCATGATAAAGTGAAATTTCAGTGTGTCTGACTCATATTGGTGTGAGACCAATACAAGCTCGGAATGCTCTACCACAGGTTGGGCAGAGATAGTCCATGTTAATATTTGGGGTGGATATCTCAAATTTGTGCATCCTGTGTTTATTCTGTGCTGTCTCGATTCTGCTTTGCTCAAAGAGCACAGCACCTTTTCTGAAGGGGGCATGCCATGCTGAGTGGTCCTGTGTCAGTGTTTCCCGCATGGCATAGTCAAATCCAAAGTTTTTGAGAGAGACCTTGAGAGTCTCCTTACATCGCTTCTTCTGGCCACCATGTGATCACCTGCCCCATGCAAGTTCTCCATAAAAGTCTTTTTTTGGCAAGCATTCGTTTTGCATTCAAACAATGTGGCCAGCCCATCAGAATTGTGCTGTCTGAAGCACAGTTTGAATATTTGGCAGTTCAGCTCAAACAAGGACCTCAGTGTCTGGTACTTTATCCTGCCAGGTGATCCTCAGAATCTTCCTGAGACAGTTCAAATGGAAGCGATTCAGTTTCCTGGCATGGCACTGGTACACTGTCTATGTTTCACAAGCATCTAACAATGAGGTCAACAAAATGGCTCTAGACCTTCAGTTTGGTAGTCAGTCCAATACCTCTTCTCTCCCAAACTTTTTGTTGGAGCCTCCCAAACACTGAGCTAGCTCTGGCAATGCATGCATCAACTTCATTATCAATGTATACATCCCTGGAAAGTGTACTACCAAGGTAAGTGAATTTATCCACAGCATTCAAAACTTCTCCATTTATTGTAACTGATGGTTTCATATATGGATGGTGTGCCACCATACTGATGTCAAGTTCTTCCATTTGAAAAGGCTACAAGCCAAGACCAAAGTGGAAGGAATATTGGTGCATGATTTTCTGTTTGCAGATGATTGTGCATTCAATGCAGTCTCTGAAGCTGAGATGCAACAAAGTATGGCTCAATTCTCTGTTGCCTGTGCTAATTTTGGCCTAATAATTAACACCAAGAAAACACAAGTGCTCCATATATTTGGGTACTAGGAATGGAAAGATTGACTTAGTTAGGCTTGGTGGTATATGTGAATCTCTTGAACATGGGAGTTCTGAGTTGCAGTGGGCTAAACTGAATGGGAATCTGTACAAAGCCTTGTACCAAAGCAATAATCCCCTAGAAGCAAGGGCCTACTAAATTGCTCAAGGGGAGGAGAAATAGAGCAAGTCAAAGGTCCTGTGTCAATCAATATTGGGATTGAATCTATTTGTGACTTTTCTACTTCTAGCCTGAGAAAAATAGAGAAAGAAGAAAGAAAGAGGAGAGAGAAATAAAGAAAGAAAAAGAAAGAGAAAGACAGGAAGGAAGAAAGGAAGGAAGGGAGGGAGGGGATAGGGAAGAAGGGAGGAAGAAAGAAAGAGAGGGAGAAAAGAAAGAAAGAAGCAAAGAAAGAAACAAAGAAAGAAAGGAGGGAGGGAGGAAAGAAAAATGATTCAGTCTCACTCTTTCACTCTTTGGGAGATGATACAATATCTATACAAATAAGTTTACTACAAGATAGTGTCTGATGGCAGCAAAAGAGAGCTCCAAGGTACTCTAGGAAAATTAGAGGAACAAAAGAATACCTTTAACTGAGAGAAATCAGGGAAGGCTGCTTGGAGGGCTTGGGATCTGAGCTGAATCTTGAAGGAAATTAAGAAGAGTGAAGATAATAAGAGAAAAACTTCCAGGTGTGGAGGACAGCCTTTATCATCAATGCATGAAAAAGTGATACAACATGCTGATACCAGAAGAGCTAGTAATGTAATTTGATTAGGTATAAAAGATGTGAAGGGCAGAATGAGATATAAACCAGAAAGCTATGAAGGAGTCAGAGAGACGATAATCTTAAATATCTAAGGTGTTTACCAGAGTATATACACCCTATATTTCCTTCTAGAGGCAATGCAGAGACTCAGAAGGTTTTTGAGCAAGGAAATGACATGCTCAAACCTGTACTCTAGGAAGATTATCTTGTCATTTGAGTGAAGGATACGCTAGACAGGTGAAAAAATGTTGTCTCACATGCTCATTATGTGATTGACCCACCTCCTATTCTGCTCATTACATTCTCAATAATGACTTTCATGCTGCTTTTTCCACTCAAATTCTCATTGGTAACTTGCTATGATCTATTGATGTTCACCATGTTGGTCCATCACCCTCCGAGTTTTGAGTCATTTTAATTCTGTGGGGAACATTTTGTGGTATCAGAAAAGAAACAGCTTCTCTGAAAAATAACAAAGGTAAGGACATGCTGTTCTATGGTTATGATAAAAAAGCAGCTTTTTCATTAAAAGACAAATCCTTCATCTCAAAGTTTGAATAGGATGGTGCTTTTAAGAGATTTCTAGCTGGTTAAATTTAGGGTATTAGCTATGGGATGGGTGGAAAACAGGCCAGACAGAATATCTGCAGATTTTTGGCTCTGATGTATTTGCATTAGATATTAAATTGGGTATGTTTTCTCTTATTCTCTACTTTTGCCTCTTGAAATAAGATCCTTTGGAGATGGGCAACCAAATGTTGATAGACTCAGTAATGGAGGCTACCATCCTCTTCCTTTACTCAGTTATGTCCTTGTGTACTGTTGCTAATTCTAGGTGGTCTTCTTCAGATATACTACTTGTGGATGAATATGCAAGAGCAGCGGAAGCCTTATTTTTTAACTATCAGCCTAGACTGTTTCCCCTGCCCCCACTACAGCTCTTTGCTTTCTTGGAATTGCAGCTCTTTGCAAATCAGACAGGAAGAAAAGGGAATTCCTTTTCTGACAATTTACTTTGTTTAAATGCTAAAAGAATTCTAATCATAGGCTGAAGAAAATATTCTAAATTCCCAGCTTTCCACTAATCTACAGACAAGCCTTAAAGCCCTGCTCAGTCTTAGATTGGCCCTGCTCAAACTTGGAAATAACCAGTGAATTCCTTATTAGCAAATCCGATGGTCTATTCTTTGTCTCATTCTTGTCACATTTGATTATGTTGCCAGTCACTTTATTCTTGAAATCTATCTCTTGTTATCTGTGAAATAGCACTATTCTTTTGGCTACTCACTTAATGTCTTCTTTGAAGAATTATCTTTCTTCTCTAGGAATGTACGCTGTCTAATCTCACCTGGGTCCTTATTGCAAGAAAGCATCCATTCCAATCTTCCCTATCCCACTCTCTGAAATGACTTTTACAAACTTCTACATCTCTCCTCAAGTATAACCTCTCTTCCAAAGATTTCACTTCATAATTCCCTAGAAAATTGAGACCATTTGATGAGAATTCCCTCTTACCCTTCATCTTACCCATTTCTCACCATTCAGATAGACATCTTCCCCCTACTATTTTCTCTTTTACTTTGGTTTCAGATGAAGAGATAACCCTTCTCCTTATAAATGAAAATTCCTTCACATGTACCATATAACCCCATTTCTTCATGTCTTTATTGAGTATATCATCCTCAAAATCATCACTTCCCTTTTTAAGTCAAATCAAGTCAATAAGTAATTATTAAGTACAGTGACAGATAAAGTGTGTTCGTCCTTCGTTGCCAAAGAAGACCATGCCATCAGAGAAATAATGTCATGACTTGTACTTGACTTTGTTTTGAGTGAGGGAGGGTTATGTGGGTCACCAGCCTAACTTCCCCTCCAGAACCATCTGAATTCAGTGACCAGATATTCATCAGGATGACTGGAGATGGCCCAGGATGAAGCAATTGGGGTTAAGTGACTTGCACAAAGTCACACAGCTAGTGAGTGTTAAGTGTCTGAGGTAAGATTTGAACTCAGGTTCTTCTGACTCCTGCACTGGTGATCTATCTACTGTACCACATAGTTGCCCTACAGTGACAGATACTGTGATACTAGACATAAAAGTAGAAGCAAAAAAAAGATAGCTCCTGCCCTCAAGGAGATTATATTCTAATAGAGGAGGATAGCACACAAGAAGGTGCTAAAAAAAAAGTATGGGAAGATGCAGGGGCTGGGGAGAGGTACCCATTAAAAGGAAAGGTGGCATGGTCCAAAGGCCAGAGAATAAAGAATCCTTCCTCAAAATGAAAGTTCTAGTAAGAGCTCACCAATGGGAAAAGGAGGCCACATATGTAGAAGGAAAAGGCACTTGAAGGCAAAATCTGGAGAATGAAACAAGTCCTTCCGCAAAATAAAAGTTCCAGGAGGAACTCATTGATTGGAAAAGGAGCCCACAGGTGGGCTAGGGGGGGAGAGAGAGTGGAATCTTTTATATTCAATGTCAACCCACGTCAATTAACTTCATTGTTTTTCTATCCACCAGTTCCTCCTCTACTATCTACTAAAATGCCTATTTCTCTTCCATCCTTACCAAAAAATCTTCAAAGGATTTATCATCCTTATTAGTAATTATCCAAAATCCACTCCTCCCCTTCTCACCTAAACTTAAAAAAAAAGAAATCACTAGTTGGCATCTCCACTTCTCTCTTCACTGTAACTGGGCTTCTGAACTCATCATTCAGTCTAAACTATTTTCTTCAGTGTTATTATTTCTTAAGTGCCAAATTTAATGATCTTTTCTTAGTCCCCACCATTCTTGACCTATCTGTAACCTTGCCACTATCAATCACCTTCTCCTCCTGAATGTTCTCCCTTTCCTATGTTTTTAGGATACTATTCTTTCTTACTTCTCCAATCTAGCCAATTGTTTCTCCTCTTTGCTAGTTCTTTCTTTATGTCATTCTCTTAATCACTTAGGCTCAGAGCTTTAAGTAGGAATGTCTGTGTCTAGGGCAAGCACCATAAATGGTGTCCAGAGCAATGCTCATGGTTTTGTGCATGTGTGTGTGTGTGTGTGTGTGTGTATATGGGTGCACGTGTATGTGAGTGAGTGTGTGTGTGTGTGTGTGTGTATAAGAGAGAGAGACAGAGACACGGAGAAAGAGAGAGAGAGACAGAGACAGAGACAGAAGAAGAAGAAGAAGATACTAGGATCCTAGTCCTTAGGAGTAGAGACATGAGAAAAGTATGAGGCTTCTGTTAGATAATCCTCCCACCAAAGAAGCAGAACATCCAGTTACTTACCATTTTGATGAATTATTCTTGATAACTAAGGTCAGTTATTTCTTCATACCTGGTAGCTAAGATGCTTGATCATTTAGATTTTACGGTGGAATGGTAACCAACATAACAACAGATATTTCAGGAGCAAAGATCTGAAGCCAGCTCCATTCACTAAACTCTCAAGTGATCATGATAGAATTGGGATCAAATAGACCGGCACCTTCATCGTATAGAAGAGGAAACTAAAGCCAGTCAGTAGTCTTAAGGATGGTGATCAAAGTCTATTCTTTGCATCTCCCAAGCCAGCTATCAAAGTGACTCACACATAGTAATTGTTTAATAAAGTCATTGAATTAATGTTTAATCTCTTCTCTTTCTTCTGCTTGTGATTCATGAAAATAATAGCTAATAATAGGGCTCATTTCTATAGTGCTTTAAAGTTTGTCAAAATCTCTCTTGGAAACAACCCAGTATGGTAGTTATGTCAAATACTATTATCTCTGTTTTATAAATAAATAAAGAGGAGGCAGTATGGAGCAACCAAGTGTTGGGCCTCTGTGTTCAAATTCTGCCCTAGACACTGATTGGTAAGGGGGGAATGGACAAAGTTACTTAATCTATATTTGATCTTCAGGCAGCTCTTGAAACTTATATATTAGGTTGTCATTTGCGATGATGAAATGAGCTGTTATACAAACCTCTCGCAGATTGTTGATGTGGATATGATGACATTTAAGGCAAGAAATGAAGTGTCTTCCCCAAGACTTTACAATAAATAAAGGGCAAAGGTGGGACTACAACCCAGGATTTTTGGCCCCAAGTTTGGGTGTCTTTTCAGTACCAGATGCTTCTTTTTTTCCCCTTGCTTTAGTCATTCAACAAGCATTTATTAATCTTTTATTTAATTTTTAAATTGTTGATTTTTGAATTTTTACTTTCAGTTCCAAATTCTCCCCCTTCCCTATCCCCTTCTCCTCCCATTGAAAAGTCAAGAAATATGATACCCATTATATGTGTTTTGCACTCGATTCTAACCCTAAACCTAACCCTAACCCAAAATGCATTCAATTCTAAACCCTATTTCTACATTAGCTATATTGCACAAAAAAAAGGAAAGAAATATTAAGAGGTAAAATTATGCTTTATTCTGTACTCAGAGTCCATCAGTTCTCTCTCCAGAAGTAGATAGCATTTTTCATCATGAGTCCTTTGGAATTGACTTGGAACATTGTGTTGATTAGAGTAGCTAACTATCTCACAGTTAATTACTGTTAAAACCCTGTTGTAACTATGTACATTGTTCTCCTGGTTCTCACTTCACTTTGCATCAGGTCATATTAAGTCTTTCCAAGTTTCTAAGAAATCATGCTCTTTGTCATTTCTTATAGCAAATAGTATTCCATCAAAATAATGCACCACAATTAGTTCAGCCATTCTCCAATTAAGGGCATTTCTTCAATTTTCTCTTCCTTGCCACCACAAAAAAAAGCTGCTATAAATATTTTTGTACATATGAGCCTTTTTGTTTCCTTTTTCTCTGATCTCTTTGGGATATAGACCTAGTAAGAGTATTGCTGAGTCAAAGATTTTGCACAGTTTTACAGACCTTTGAATGTAGTTCCAAGCTTTTCTCCAGAATAGCCTAATTGTTCACAGCTCCACCAATCCTGTATTAATGTATCTATTTTCCTACACCCACTTTAGCATTTGTCATTTTTCTTTTCTGCCATGTTACTCAACCTGATAGATAGGAGGTGGTACAATCAGAGTTGTTTTCTTTTTTTCTCTAGCTACTGGCGATTTAGGACATTTTTCTTATGACAATTGATAACTTTGATTCTTTTTCTGAAAACTACTTGTCAATATCCTTTGACCATTTATCAATTGGAAAATGGTGCTTATTTTCAACTGATTTTGACTCAGTTGCCTATATATTTGAAAAATGAAATTTTTATCAGTGAAGTTTCATCCTTTCTAATTTCAACTGAATTAATTTTGTTTTGCAATAATTTAATATAATCATAATTATACATTTTACCTCATGTGATTCCCTCTATTTCTTATTTGGTCAAGAACTTTACCCCTGTCCATAGATCTGTCAGGTATGATTTTCTGTTTTCCCCTAAGTTAATTATGTTATCACCCTTTATGTCTAAATCACATACCCACTTTGAGCTTATTTTGGTGTAAGGTGTCAGATATTGGTTAATGCGTCCTTTCTGCCAGACTGCTTTCTAATTTTTCCCAGTTTTTCTGGGAGTTCTTGTCCTAGCAGCTAGGGTCTTTGGGTTTGTCCAATGCTAGGTTACCATACTCATTTGCTTCCGTATAATGTGTGCCTAATATATTCTAGTGATCAACCACTCTGTTTCTTCTTGAGTAATAAGTTTTGATAATTACCACTTTGTAGTTAGTTTGAGATCTGATACTTACAACAAAAGGAAGGTGGTCTTCCTTCATTTTTTCCCCATTGTTGCCCTCATTTTCTTGAACCTGTTTCTCCAGATGAATTTTGTTATATTTTTCTAGCTCTATAAAATAATTCTTTGGTAGTTTGATTAGAATGGCAATGAATAAGTAAATTAATTTAGATAGTAATGTTATTTTATTATGTTGGTTTGGCTTACTCATGAGCAATTACTAATTTTTCAATTATTTAGATCTGCCTTTATTTGTGTGAAAAGTGTTTAGTAATTATGTTCATATAGATCATGCATGTTTGCCTTGTCAGATTGAACTCCAAGCGATTTATACTGCCTGATGTTGCTTTAAATAAAATTTCTGTTTATATCTCTTCTTGCTGAGGTTTATTGGTAACATATAGAAATGCTGATTATTTATGTGGATTTATTTTATATCCCCCAACTTTGCTAAAGCTGTTAATTGCTTCAACTGGTTTTTTAGTTGATTCTCTAAGTATAGCATCATATTATTTGCAAAAGAGTGATATTTGTTTCCTCATTGCCTAAATGTTCCTTCATTTTCTTATTCTTGTCTTAATGTTATAGGTAGTAATTCTAATAAAATAGTTGTGATAATGAACAACCTTGCTTCACCCCTGGTCTTATTGGAAGGACTTCTAGCTTATCCCCATTTCAGATAATGCTTGCTCTTGATTTTAGATAGATACTATTTATCATTTTAAGAATGGCCCCATTTATTCTGCATGTTCTAGTGTTTTTGATGGAAATGATGGTTGTAGTTTATCAGAAACTTTTTCTGCATGTATCAATATAAACATGTGTTATTGTTGTTTTTGTTATTGATATGGTCAATTATGCTGATAGTTTTCCTAATATTGAGCCAGTCCTGCATTCATAGTATAAATCTAACCTGGTCATAGTGATTTATCTTTGTGATATAATCTCCTGTTATCTCCCCTTTAATATTTTATTTACAAGTTTCATATCAGTATTCATGAGGAAAACGAGTCTATATTTTTTCTCTATTTTTGCTCTCCATGGTTTAAATATCAAAACCATTAAAGGCTTCTGCCTTTAATTTCAATCCTCATATATTATGTAGTTCAACTTTATATACTATGATGATGATGATGCTAACTTATTTTTCTACAAAATCTTCATTTCAGTTATTTTTCCTTTACCAGAAAGATTTTTTTAGAACTCATCTATATTCTCACTGCATTCTGTATGGCTGTTAACAGAATGCATTTGCAAGATCACTGATCAAATCCACAACGGTCATGTTCCCATCAGCTAGCAGGGTCCGTTAGGGAAGTAACTCTTTAAGAACCAGAGACAGAGAGACTCTCTGGGCTGGGTTGCACCCACTTCCACAGATCCCTATAAGTCCGAATACAGGACTTGAATCCAAGGTCTGTCATATACTACATGGCTGAATTTCAACAAGTCACTTAGAGTTTGTGAGATGACGTAGTAGATAGAACATTGAATTTGGAGTCAGAAAGCCATAAATTTGAATCCTGTCTTGGAGGATCATTAGCTGTGACATCCTGGGCAAATTTAAATTCTCTGAGATTCAGTTTCTTTGTAACATGAGAAAAATAAAAAAGTACCAACTCACAGGTAATTTAAAGGATAAAATGAGATTACAGACATAAAGAATTTTTCAAAGCATAAAATGCGATATAAATATTAATTATTATCATTGATTATAATAGCAATCGTTATCAACCAAATTCTTTAATGGAGTGTTATAAGGATGGTTGATGAGTACTCAGAGAGATAAATGACCATGACTAGGTGTTAACATGTGTTCACTAAGAGTAGGTCATTCTAGAGTAATGTAACAGCAAGTAAAGTGAAATTTTTGTTGTTTTCTTTTTGCAGTTCAGTTTCCCAGGTTAATGCTAAATTGTAAGCATATGAAGACTCAATCTCCTTTGAACCTTGATAGTTCACAGCTGTGCTGAGTCACTTAGGTTATATGCCTACTAACTCTGAGACAATCAGTCTTTGTCATACATATATATATATATATGTATATATATATATACATATATATGCATGGTGTGTGTGTGTATAGTCTGAGGTGAGCTTTTGCTTTGGGGCTCACTCTTTGGAAGAAGGTTCATGTACCAGATGAGATGCTGTGCAGCTGTTAAGGAGCCCACCCCACCCACTTTGACTTTGAAAACTGTTAGTGCTTCTCTCTTTAGTAACTATGTATGTGTGTAATGGTCAGACAGTTGGAGCTATCTGTTGGTCTGTGATATCTGTATTGCTTATGGTCAAACAGTTAGAAGCCCTCTTTATTGGTCTTTATTTTTGTGCTTATTTTTTCCTCTGTATTTTCTCTGTTTGTATTTTCTGGATTTAAAAATGATTGTTGATCCTTTAAAAAGCTATCTATCCTAGTAAAGCAGATCCAAGAACCTGTGCTAGCAGTCATCCTGGGTATGCCATGATACCTTTACAAGTAACTTCATTTTATTTTCTGGAGTGGTTATGATGATGTTGGTAGATAAGGGGAATGCTATAGACTACATATATATACCAGGAAATATATAC